>JAZHRO010000024.1:239548300-240751200 GCA_037157565.1 Thalassia testudinum
ATCTATCACTAGATTAAAACAAGCATTGCAACAAAGAAGATTAGAAATCGAGACCGTAATCATGACAGTATGATTTTTTGTAATCCAATTACAAATGAAAGTAGCCTGCGGAAATAAACAAGAGGTAACATGACTAGACATTGAATGCATTTCACGGTGATGAATCAGAATGGGATCTTACATTTACAGACCAAGGGAATGGGAACTGATTGAGCAGGGTGAAGCTCTGTGCATTGAAAACCCTTACATGGTGATCATTACTGGCTGTCATCGGTCTCATTGAACCACCGTATAAATGCAAACAAAGCCAACCACAAAGTGAAAACTATGAAATGACAATTGCACCATCAGAACTAAGTACATGCTTTTGTGTACCTAGGGCTTTCGAATATGTCCACTCCATTCATGATCAGGTTCTCATTAGAGCTTATCTTTGAGCATAATGACACCTTTATGATTCAAATGCTCGAACAAAGAAATAGCCCCAGTATTACAATTAAGAATAAGGAAATAGCCCAAGCACTGCAGTTAAGCCCCAGGCTAAAATTAACACTTGTTCCCTAACTGATATGTACCAATGCCACCTCTCCGTTAAATTGAATGGGACTTCACCTCTTTCATTTCTTAAATTACAAGAATATGCTTATCCATTTCTTCCCATACAAAGAGTGCCAATGCCACTAGGAATATGTAAGTTCATTCATGAAAGACATCAAGCACAGTATTGGTTTAGTCACATCACAAACCACAATCCACTAACTCTTGTATCCTTTTGGTCCTCTACTACAACCTATCATCTATAAGATTTTATTAGTAGAATTGGATGACTACCACTAGTGTTGTACAACACGTCATCAATATGGCATAGTTCACCAACTAAAGGCTCAAGTAGGAACCACAAAAAAAAATCTTGACTAAAGAATCTAAGCCTTCAACTAACCATTTACAGCGAAGTGTGTGTGTGGCTTTTGACTAGTCTTTACCTGGAGGTCCACTACTTGTGTCTGTAGTAAAGTTTTAGACTCTCCTCCTTAGTTTTAATTTAATACAAATAACATAGGCTATGGATGCTATTCTATGAATCCTTCCTGCACTTTATCTCCAAGCCATTTTGCCCCAAAAATAGTTAACCAAATATCCAAGGACAAATATAACATTTCTACAAAATTCAAAATATTGCACAACTGCCATGAAACATGCAAGAAATTAATGTTATGCAATTATTTATAATTCTATTGCCCTTCATCACTGTATCCTTAAATAACGTCCCATTTTTGTATTTACAATAAAGAAATTTGTGGAACTTAAAGATTAAAAAATGCATGCAGTAACTTAAAACCAAAAAAAGGATGCACCAGTTGGAAATCAAACCCAAGTTATACCATCGAAGGATACTATTCTACAACTAGACCACTAGTGCTATTCATGTTTCGTGAACAAAATTAACACAAACTAAAGAGTGGCTACAAAATGAATAATCTTAAGTCATTCCTAATAATTTCAAAATAATAATGATATAAAGCTTCAATATTCAATATTAAAGGAAATGATATGGGAAAAGAGCATTCGACTCTTGCAAGATTTTGAACTATGATAAACAAAAGCCAACATATTTGTTGTCAACATTTCCTGAATTGGATAAAAAATGAGGTGATAGGGTGTGCTAATATGGGCATTGGGAATAATATCATTGAATCTTATCTTGATCTTGAACAAAAGCAAACCAGAATAGTGAAATATGGAAATACCAATTTAGACGAAGAGGAGATATAGAAAATCAGTGAAGAGTTATTTACCCATGGAGTTGAGATTAGAGAAGACAACCTTACAAATGAATGCCAAAAATGCAAAAAGTAAAAGGAAACATAATAGCCTCCAAGATTAAGCGTTAGAGACTAATATGATCCTTTGAAAGAAAATTACAAAGTAGCTTGCATCAGGAGAAAAGATGAGATTTTCGCAAAACTATCTGAGGACTAATAATACCTACAACATGAAAGGAACAAATAAAAAAATTAATTGATTTGATGTTTGTATAATTTGTATCAATCATGAAACAATCACTATTGTAACCATATATTGTTTATAAACAAGCAAAATCCTAAAAACAAGAAGACTTTGGCTAAGCACATACAAAGTTATTGGATTTTACTAATCATATTAAAGACAAAGAAGCTAAAATGATAGGACGAATGGGAAAGATGCAAACCTGATCGGAAAGCCTTCTGTGCCAAAATGCTAAAAGGAATCCCTAAGCTTAATCTAACAAAAGAAATAGCTGAGTTTCCTTTATTCTAGCATTCCACACCAAATAATATGATTTTTAAAGGAAATTTTGAGTAGTTTGAATGCCAACAATACGAAAGAGAAACATATAAGGCAAGCTAAAAATTTCATCTGGAATTCATAAGAATGCATATATCCAACAAATGAAATTGGGTGTGGTGACAATTATGGAAAAATATTTCTTAAAGATCCATAGAGCAAGAGTAACATATTTTTGCTAGAAAAAAAAGAAAAAGAAAAAGAAATATAAAATATTACTTTAAAGCTAATTCATACATCACCGAACATACAAATATAGTACTTACCAGCATATGAATGGCAAATAGCAGCTCAATCTATTCCATGCAAAATTCTGATCATGAGAGATCCACCTCCAACCACACATCATGGCATATAAGACCATAAATCACGCTAAGTAAGCTAAATCACACATCATTGATTAAGATGTTGGCCTTACATGGAGATAGAGGTCGATTCTTACCCTTTCCAAAAGGCAAAGGTTATATCTACTTTATATTGGCCTCCTATTAGTATGTTGCGTATGTCAATAGTCTACATCGCATTCTTTTGTTCTTTACGGATATGAATTTAAATAACAAAAATATGATTATAATTAGTAGGGATGATAAAGTTTTCACCGTCCATTGTTTTGCAAAACTTTTGTTGCAGTTGTGTGTAAGTAGGTTGATTTTGCTACCTTTCAAAAGAATGGCAACAAGTACATTATTGCTAATAATATGAGTATTACTTTACCCATGAGATTGGATTTATTTTTCTATTTTTTCTCAATAAGTTGTATTCGAATGAAGTTCTTGTGAGAGAATCACACCTCGACAAGACAAAGAATATAAATATATCTAGATTTTGAAAGTTAAATAAGCAATTTGTTTTTATCACAACTTACTCCAGGAACCTAGTTTTCTTATTTTAAAAAAATCAAGTTCAATCTTCTTAACTGTGTTATTTGATTTTTAGGTGGGAAGCCTTCCTTCAGCACCAAAAAAAATCTAGTTTGAAGATGAGGAAGAATAAGTTGGAAGTAAATCATCCTCAAACACATATCTTGAAGATGCTAGCAGATCTTGCAACTTTGGGGACAAGTGGATGGATTAGGATCTTCCTCAAGCATGAGGAAGATGAATGTAGCTTTTGGATTTTAGCAGTAGTGGCACAATTAGGTAGTGGCGGCAAAGTCCAGGAATGGCTATTATGGGCAGTTGCTATATGAATATGATTTCTTTATGCCTTTTATGAACTAAATTGCTGCTAATTGGGAAAATTTTCATCAAGTATACGGTTTTTAGCTTTTGTTTTCTATTTTGACCATACTGTTTCCAGTTGGCATGGTTTTTAGGAATCCTTCTTGTAGAGGATGGGCATTCAGGGTTGAAATTGTAAAGCTATCACATATGAAGGTATAATCTATGACTGAGAATGATCCCAATGAGAGGAGATCCATTACCTGAAAGTGGACATGGCATTTACCTATAAATGCCCGGAGTTCATATAACTTCCTTCCAGCAGTTTATATAACCAGTATCTTTGCTTGCCAACAAACTTGCTTGGAGGATAGCTAGTTTCTAGTCTATGAATTTTACATTGTTTTGCACTCGAGGAATATTGGCAGGCGCAGCAGCTTGAATGGCAGCATGATTCCTTAAGACATAGAAGAGTCCATTGTCTGTAAGTAGGCTTGGCATTTAACTGGAAATGCCCAAGCTTCATATTAATAATTTCCTCCAGGAGTGTATAACCAGAATTTCTTTGCTTGCTGCCGGCAAACCTGAGGATATTTTGTTTTCATGCCTGTCGAAATTTCGATAAGTGCAGCAAATAATCATAGCTGATTCGGTGAGATGATCATAATTGTTGCCAGGAATGGATTGTTAAACATGCTAATGAAACCATCAAGGATCTCCATCTAGGGCTCTTGGAATGTTATCTCCTGACTGATGGTGAATGCAAACATGAATTAGCTTGAAGTAGACAAGTATAAACTACTTGTGAATATGGCTTTGTTAGACACAATATCAAGTTACTATTTTTCCAAGAGCCTCCTTCAAGTAGGTATGTCAATAATGGCCCCAGAGGGTGGCTTAGCTAGTAAGGCCCTTATACCACTATTAGGGGAATGGAGTCGCTAGTTTGCGTCTTGCCAACACTGAATTTACTCAGAGGCCACAGAGTTGGGGCGCTTGTGGCCTCCCGGAGACTACCTCGCAAGAGGAAACCTCATCATCAAAAAAAGGTATGTCACTAAGACTATATAGCTTAGGTCCTTTAACTCCTCTCAAATCATGGGAGAAACATCACAAGATAATAAAATAAGTTGTATGGCCTTTGGAAGCCGAATTTGAAGTCAAACTCTAAGTGGTAATTATACTCATCTGTATGACAAGCCATCTACGCGAACTTGATATTGCATGGGGGAATGGTTCTCCGTTCCATTGACACCATATGACCGTAAGTGAGTACAAGCTTCAGAATATGGAATTGTCTAGATGCCGAAAAGACTTCGGAAGAATTCCAGTGGAGGTTTGAGCTCCATACGCAGCCAAGTCACCATAGCTGAGGTAGCTGATCGAGTGACTGTGCGGTGGTGTGGAAGCTATTTACAAGCAAAAAGAAATGAGAAACAGAAAGAGGCAGAACAGTGGGAGTAGGGGACTACCCCCGAAGGGCCAGGAATTCAGGCCTAGTACTGCACATCCTTTAGTAGACCCTCACCTGGCCAGACAGTGGCAGGTCACAAAGATCGGCAGCCCCCGGCCCGGAAGGTATAGCTCCCAATTTGCAAAAGCTGCGGGAATGGTGCGAAACTCCGCTTGCGGAGTGGAGCGGAAATGCGACACTCCGCTTGCGGAGTGGATGCCATCCTACTATTTCTGTTTAGATAGATGTCTTTTACTTATTTTGAGGTTCCCATTACTATATCAAAGAATTGCAACAAGACAAAGGATGAAAAACTCCACTCTCCAACTCTGAAATTTCTTGGTTTTTAAAAAAATTGAGATTATTCGTCAAGAAAAAACACTAGAAACAAGCATACATTTTGAATAATAGAGAAATATGATCCATTGAAATTTTTTACCTATTATATTGGATTTGATTGAGATCAAAGACAGATTTCATTGAATTAATCATAATTGGCCTAGGTTGGTTTGGATTGTGGATATGGCCATCCTACCGCTGCTGGGAATCACTCTAGAAAGACATAATGGAAATCATAAAGCCAAACTAACTCTTTGACAATGCATGTCCATGTTTTCCTTAAGACGAGAATCTACAATAGCACACCATCTATCTAGGGCTTCCAAGCTTTCACTCCCCTTAGAAGAGCCTCCATTTTGACTTTTAGACTCCAAACAAGAACTTTCCATCCCCTTTAGCATTTTAATTTGATTAGCTTCATTTAAACCAACATTCTCATGAATATTGTTTCCAATTTCAACAGGATGCAATGTCTTGAGGTAGTCCAGATCATCTGAATCAGAACACAACATATCTTTGCAAACAACATCAATCTCTTCCCCTTTTCCCTGAGTAGCATTGGCCTTATCCATAGGGCTTGAGTTGTTAGAATGAACAACAGAGCCTTTCAGTTTTGCCCAAAATGATACGAGATTCAACATAACATCGACTACATTAACTTCTACCTAAAGAAAAAAAATCAAACTTAATCTATCAAAAGTGTAAGTTGACTATCTAAATAACTTGTGATTCATTGTGTTAATATTGACAGGACTAGGTTTTTACCAAAGCTGTCATTTCTTAAACTGAAGAACACATGCTCTCGCTTTGATTCAGCTGGTTTAAGTTAACTAACTACATATAGTAGTTTCCAAAAGTAATGGACCATCATTTTCGGCTAGAACTAAACCTCATTCTTCTCCTTTTGGTGAATTTATAGACATCTTCCATGTCAACCACTTCAAAAGAACACTCAGACCAGATGTTTGAATCATCTCATCTCTGCCACCATCCCATAGAGCTCACCTACTAGAGTCTAGATCCCATTTAACACCACCCACTTCTGGATCTGAAAAAAGCTACTCCCATAGGTAAGGTAATCGCTCTAAGTATGTCGTAGATCACACATGACAATCTGGTAGATTTCTTAATGGAAAGCCTTCAATTTTCAGCTTTGTAGAGATGGTCATCTGGTACTGAAAGGACTGAACTTGAAGCTCACCAATAGCTAGACTTCTGACATACAGAAACTCCACCATAAGGTAATAAACTAGAAACTAACGAACAAACAATACTTCTTTTATTCCCATAGATAGCTAAAGTGAACCTTCGAGTTTCCCTTGCTAGCTATTCATAAACAATGGACTTTATTGTATGTAGATGGGTGCAATGAAGATTACACCATATTAATGCTACAACATCTAGGCACATCCACATCATCCAACCTGTTCAAACTATTCTTGACAGAAGAATTGTGGTTCCAAGGGTAAACTCAGTTGTGGATATATATTTCATCTTAAAATTTCATAGTGAAAATAGGTTGGAAATCGTGAATAAACAAAATGGATTGTCGAAATCCATCTCTTAGCAAGTTACCCATCTAACTGGATATGAGAATATGAGAACCTTAATGATTCCTCTCGAAGGTCTAGATTAAAAAAATCAGAAGTTTACGATCCAAATCCAGCATGTAAACCAACTCCAAAACAAAATTTCAGGTTATTCAATGATCATCCAAACTAGAATCAAGGATGGGATAAAGAGAATCCATAACCCCAAGAGGTTAGATTCTTGAACATCCTCATAACTATATTTAAGAGAAATGCCAAATAACAAGGAAATTTTGATAACAATCAGCCTATGCTTATTCATTGCCCACTTGCTCAATTCTTCTGAAAATTTCAACAAGGACCTTGATGAAACCACTCTGTTTTCTTCCTTCATTCTAGCCTTACTGAAACGATACTCATTTTGATAGCTGAATCATTCTCTGCATTCCAACTCCTACAACCAGCACCCATCTCTTAGTGAACTAAAATTCAGTGAGAACTGATCTAAAATTCATATTTATACAAGAAAGGTTTCCCATTCATGAAATTCAGATCTAAAATTCAAGTTCTGTCAACATCAAGAAATTCAGTGAGAATTGACAATTTAACATCAGATTTGATAATCATTATATCAAATTGGACTTCCATCCATATCAGCAACCAAAAAAAAAAGAATGGAACTCCACTCAATCTCAGTGAGGAAACCTCATCAAAATCTCAACTTTCGAAAAACCATGAATCCTAAACCCCAAACCCCAGTGTTCAACCACAACAGCAATAAAAAAGAAGGAATTCCACCCAATCTCAGCAGCAGCAATAACAACAAAATCCTACATTTATCATTAATGCATTTTATTGAAATAGAGGTGCAAGTATGTTCACACGTAAATTACCTTACAATTAGTTGAACATGTAAGTACTAATGTTGAAAGTACTAAACCAATGAGTCTTTTGGTCATAAGGTAGAATAAGCTGAAAATTTTCTAATGTACAACTAATTGAAATATAAACACATTTAATCTGCCTGCAAGAAGGCAAGCATCTCTTGGAGAAATGCCACCTTAAATCATCAAGCTAACTTTCAACCATAACCTGGAAAAGAGAAGAAAGAAAAACATGATAGCCTCTCTATGATGAGAACCATTCAGGCTTATGATCAAGAAGTATAACTCTTTCAAGTATAAAAAATGATAAAGTATAAACCACTCTAGAAATTCCCATTGGATTGATCCAATTTTCTGGTGATTTTTATACTCACAATTTGACCCAATCTATCAGAGCTAAAGATTTGGTCCAATCTGATCTACAAGCCTAACATGGAATTGAATCACAAATTCATTGCCAAACTCTAATGGTGACTTGGACATTTCGATAAACAGGTGATGGCCATTATTTCTTTTGGACACACCAAGAACAATATCACAAACAACACCACAAACATCAATGGTGACTACAGGGGAAGGCACGGGGGGACTTACCAATTGTTGAAGAGCACTTCCTCAGCCGAGTGAAATCCTCCTCGTGGCTGCAAATATCTCAAGCTCCTCACAAAACAAAAAACAAAAAACAAAAAATAGAACAAAGAGACGATCAGATCATCACCATAACCACATGCAAAGGAGAGACACAAAGATTGTCACAAACCAATCCTTATCCCTAACCGTTGCTAGCAATCCCCAACCCTAACCAAAACTAATCCCCCAACCTAATCCCAATCAAGTATAGATTAAACACAGATCCGAGCCTAGTAACAGAATAATAGTAAGAGATCTAGAGCATACACCTAAGCTCAGATTTAATCTATCACCAATGCTAACCCTAAAATAAGCAACAAATCCGTGCAGATTTTGCTTAAATCTGATTGCAAGAAGGAGAAAGAGAGATCAAATCGCAGGAACGAGTGAAATGATCAACTGAGATGATCGACGGAGATGATTGAGTCAGAGAAATGATAGATGATTGAGTGAGATGATCGACGGAGATGCGACAAGAGAGGAGAGCGGCGATGAGAGCTCTGACCTGATTGACGTCGGTGAGCTTTGAGAGTTCAGCGAATGATCTTTATAGAGAAATCGGGAAGGACGCTTGGGGCGACCGCGAGGCACCTCACCCCCCTCTCCAACCCACCTCGGGGGTAGTAAGAGCACCACGCCTCCCTGCATCTTGAGCCCTAGCCTCGACAAATCCCTACCTAGATCCCAATCACGTTTACACATAGGTAGAACCTCGATCCTGTCACCCGCGGAAGCCTCAACCGCCTCATCATCCCTGCGAAGACCCATCTGTACGCCTCCTTAAGGAGGAAGGAGAGGGCAGTGTCGTGTCGACGGCCGTGCCGCCGGCATCGAGAGAGAAGATACATCGGGATCAATGACGAAATGTGCGTCGGTGATCTCGACGTTGACGACGGAGAGGAAGTGAAGAGGTGGGGGAGGGCGCGGCGGTGCGCGGACGCGTAATTGTGACAACAACAACGGGATTTGGGAGGCGGGGCGGCTGGAAGGAGGCGTTCAATTTTTTTTTTCTGTGTTTGTGGGGGAAAGGGGTGTTCCAATGTTTGGTGTTTAGGTTACGTCAGGATTATAGTCCTCGGCCTAAAATAAAACAAAAAATGTAACCGCCGACGTGGAGCAATAGAATTACAGATATTTAAAAAGAACTATAATAACGTTAGCGTCTTTGTAGCTCTGCTTTCGCTGTAGGTAATTTTTTTTTTTTTTTTTTTTTTATTTTGATCGATCATATCAAACTTATCATTTTGATCTAGGATATCTCATTTATCATTCATTCTTAGAATTCTTTTGAGTTGTTTCTTTATATATTTCATTGGATTCACGTTCAGGAAAATTTTTTTACTTCAAAGGTCTCACAATAACACTAAGGATTGCAAAAGGAAACATCAATAAAGATTCAAGCCAAAATGTCAATGTCAATTCCAATATCTCCCAACTAAACTACCATTTACATAGGCAACTACAATCTCCCACAGGAATACATATGTAGAAAGTAACAATCCATTCTATTATCTATGCTAGTGGGGCATTATCATCAATACAAGGAGTAGCAAGACTCATGAATGAAGCTTATTCACCAGCACTAACAGGCATGCGACAGATTACCATTGACCAGAAGTTGAATAAAAACCCAAAGAACACATTAAAATTAATCGCCACTAAAAATTCCCTCAATCGACACCACGTTTGCCATGATCTCAAAATGCAACCACCAAAATGATATTACTAATCAAACTCTTTAATTGCACAAGCCAAAACCGATTCTAATCCTTAAACATCAAGAGGGATTCCATGAATAAAAATTAAAAAAAGGGATTATAGTCCCTACCTTGCCCTGAGTTTTTCATTCTCGTCGTTTATTGGCTGCCTTCTGGATTTTCGTGCATCAACAACATTGACAACACATCGGTTTAATATTCTCACTAAAACCATCCCCAACCCATCCACAAAAATTCCTAAAGCCCTCAAATGAAAACACATATGACTAGGGATTTAACTAGTGGTGAGGGAAGGGGGCGCACCAATGGGTGGGGCCCTCGACGGGAACCATCTTCCTCCTACATCCATGAGATCAACAACAATAACAGTGGCACAGAATCAATAGCAGTAGCCTCAGATGCAGCTGTACCAGCAGTAGCAACGGCGCGACTGCAACTCGCACAGTCGCTCGTGAAGGTGCCTATAGCAATGGCAGCAAGCTGTAGTGGCGGCGGCTGTCGTGGGTGACGGTGCTACGGCTAGACGGCGAGCAGTAGTGAGAGAAGGTGGTCGGCAAGGGGAAGACGAGAAAAGGCCTTCTTCTCTTCTTTCCCCCATGCCCACCGCAGCCCTAGCTAGCAATAGCACGTCGCCACCTTGGGTGAGGGTAGCTGATAAACACACATGAATTCATGATAAATTGCTTATTTTTTATAGTTCCTAGGGTTAGCATTGCATATCATGTTATAAATACTGCATAACATCCATTGCATAGCATTTAGGATAGTTGCATGTTTTATATATTAATTCTTTCATTTTATATGACCAGGAGGCAATGCGACATCCTTACAAATTTCGGATGAAAAATCTGTTACGACCCGATTCCCAAATCTCTACACAACACGAGACCGGACCGACTTGACTGATCCCAAGACCCAGTCGTCCAACGAGCAAGTAACTAAAAAATAGTAAAATAAACCACATTCACCATACTAGCAACTAACAGTAACAAAAGTACAGCAGTAAAGAAGTAAACTACTACAGTACACACCACCACAACAGTAGAAAATTAAACAGGTACAGGAATATAAATTTCACAATAAAGGAGTACAGAAGTGTAACAAAGTTACTCACTACAACAGGAAACGGAGTACAAAAAAAAAGTACAACTACTGGGCTCTACTGGACCCATCACCCTCTGCAGCCATAGGCTCTGGCTACTCAACACTTGGACCCGAAAAAGGTTACGAGTACAAAACGTCAGCGAACGCTGAGTAGAGTGGCAACCAGCTAACTAAAGCAGTAAAAAATGGATAGGTAACTGTTGTTTTTCAATTTCTTTCTTTCTTTAACTAATTATTCTTTCTTTTGTCACTTGGGTTATTTATCAGGTCTTTTTCTTGACCTCGAATGTTCCTCATGGGAACGATCTTGATTGCTGCACTAAATAGGGGGACAGTCACTCTCCTTGGTACTTCGTGAAATTCCCTACTTGGAGGGGGTGAGATCAGTGTGACGTAATAAAATGCGGAATTGAAATATAAATAATCTCACAAAAAATCAATCACACAAGTACACAGGTATTTTTAGGTGGAAACCCAAACCGGGTGAAAATCACCACCTAACCCTTTCGAGTTAGGATTTTCCGATCAACCAAGTTGATCAAAATCCACTAAACCGAATTACTTTAAACAAGGGTGATTCAACCTCAATACAACCACGCTACTTAAACGAGGGTAGCGTACCTCAACCCCTTCTCTCCACGAGAAGGATTTTGTCTCGCGAAGGAGACGGGAATTCGCAAAGCAAATACCCAACCAAATAACAAAGATAAAATAAACAAGTAATCCTATAGAGCCAACAAAGTAATTTTAAACCTAGCTTCTATAGGAATTAGGAAACTCCCCTTTGCAAGGAGTGCGTCGAGTTGATGACGCGGTGCGTGAGCCACGCGACGGCGCAACTTCGCTCTCGTGAACTACGGCGGGAGAGCGGGTGCGCAACAGCTTGATGCTCTCAAGAGAATGGAGCTTGAGCTTGGAGAGCAAGAGCTAGCTAGGACACAAGAGAGTGGAAAGTGTAATACAAATTGTTTCTTGTGTATCTTGGTCTCTCTAGGTGTGTCTTAGTGTATATTTGTGTTGCAAAGGTTCCCCTCTATTTATAGAGGCCTTAGGAAGGCTTTGGAAGGCTTAGGAAATGTTCTATAGCCGTTGGGAACAAAGCCCAAGAGAATCAGCCCGAAATCAGGAACAATCATTGTTCTGACAGGCTTATCAGACGTCTAATTATTGCATCAGACGTCTGGAACTTCACTTTAAGACGTCTGATTTCAAGGTTAGACGTCTGATTTTGGGCGGGTCTCTTCCTGACTTGGATCAGATCTAAACAGGGTTTTTGTGCAAGTCAATCAGACGACATATAGGACGTCTGGCACTATGTCTGGACGTCTGGAAACCTACTTTTACTGTGGGAATGGATTTTCCAAACGTTGCAACGGCTAGAAAATCTCTGAGAAGAGATTTTGGGTCAGCCGAGGCAAAACGGTCAATTATCAGACGTCTGGACAGTCCTATGGACGTCTGATAAGGCTCTAACGGTCATATTCTTGAGTGCCTGCTAAGCTAGCCAACGGTCCACTATCTGGACGTCTGGCAAGTCCATCAGACGTCTCCTAAGACGTCTGATTTCATCAGACAGAACTAACTATGTCCAGCCTAATAGTTATCAGACGTCTGAAACAACAGTCAGACGTCTTAAAATACTTTATCAGACGTCTGATTTGGGAATTAGACGTCTGGAAATGCTGTTTGAGCCCTATATTGGTTTTCTAAGTATTCTACAGAAAACCTAAGTATCCTAGGGTTGTGTCGGTGTTCCTAGGACTACTGTTAGGGTACTTTGAGGCTCTTTAACATAATATTCTAAGGAAAATAAAAAGAGCAAGAAAATAAAGACAAGAGATACAAGAAAGGATTAAAAAGAATCTATCCTATTCTTCTTGTCTTCTATCTTCAATCTGTCGCTTCACGCGAACCTCCTCTGTTTTCCGTCAAGCTCCTCCAATCTGTCCTGGATGGGAGCTCGAACTCCGTTTAAGCACGTCTACATTTGCAATTGACCTGAAATATAGGACTCAAATTGCAAATGTTAAATAACACGTGTTTTGTTATCATCAAAATAAATGATCGTGGTGCTCTAGCACCAACACTTCGTACTCAAGGGCCAGCTCACTTCCCCATTCTCATTTACAGTTCCATTCCATTTATTTCCAGGAGCTCTACTCCTAATTCCCCGTAGGGTTCATGCTCATGTTTCTCAGCCCAAGCCATACTAGATTTCATCATTTCTATTTCCATTTCTCAGGTTCTACATATGTAGCATGTAACTTTTCTATTCACATTCCAAGTTTATTTACAAATAGATTGTATTTCCAACATTCAATAATTCATATAGAGGCAGCTCGTATTTTATTGTAACAACAGGAATTTACATGCAACAGTCGCTAACAACAGTACTTTACATTTTACAGGCAGCTGTTATCTATTTACAGCCAGTTATTATTCCGTTTACTCATCCAAGACTGCAATTCATACATCCCATATAGCTATTCCAGTGTTTCTAATCCTAGGATTCATGCCATACCCTAGGATCTATCATTCATTCCAAATATGCATTCATGTTGGTAATTAAACTGGGGGAAGCCACTCTACCAGTAAACCCAGGAGTAATGGGGGCTTGATCGGCAGGTCCACGTGCCTCAGCAAACCCCAAATCCGCAACAGGATGAGGTCCTATCACAAGGACCAATCACAAGAGACCACTCAGAACATAATAAAAGTATTCCAACCAGTAGAGGAGCTTATACGAAGAACAATGACCTGATAGAAATAAAAGGACTTAGTTACGAGAATCTTAGGGACTAAAATGCAAACTTATAATTTAAATATATAATTTAATTTATTTCTTTTTCAACTTTTTATTATAGATTATATTATATATATTAAATAATATATATGGGCTGAAATTACATTTTTGCCCTTTTTGCATTATTTAATTTAATTATTAACATTATTACTTATATTATTAACTTATACTAAACAATACATATAAACTTAATTTAACTTAATTATAAGTACCTAAATGCTTAGATTTAAGTCCTATTTATTAAGTAAATATAAAGGGAAGCTTATTAAGCAATAATTAAGCTATTTTAACATATAATTAAGGTTCTTATAAATATTAACTTATTTACTAATTAACCCTATTTTAATGATATTGCTAATTAATTAATTAGGTAAACTAGCTTATTCAGATGAATTAGGAGCCATGATGAGTCCCTCAACAAGGGGTAAGGATGTAACCCCCAACCAATCAGTTTACCCAAACCCCTTTAACTAAAAGAAGGCAAAGAGGGAAAAAAAACACCTACCCCTTGATGAGAACCTCATCATAAAACCTAACTAGCACAATCTAACCCAGATATGTGAGAAAAAGCTCCTACATGACCCAAAGAAAGGCTTAACTCAAAGAATTTTGACTTTAAGAATAAAACAAATCATAAAGGGTAAAACTGCAATTTCACCAATGCAGTTTGCAAACAGAGTAATTAATGGTCCAAACACAGGTCAAACAAGCTTAACAAGAAGGAAAGTGGGATGATCTGATCTAAAAAAGGGTTGTAGCAACTTTCAGGAATTAAATGACATTCACGAGGTTTGAGATAGGATAAAAATCAAATAAACCCTCTAAAATTCATAGAAAAATACTCTCTAGGGTTTAGAACCTTCAATTTAGCCTTAGAAATCTATTTTGACCTAAAAAGAGAACCATGCCCAATTAATAACTTAATTTGGGTTTTTACGCAAATTGGCTGGTCAAACATGGTCCAACCTAGAATTAAATTTCACCATTAAAATCCTTAGGTTCAAATTGATCTTGTATAAAAACTTGAGCCTAAGAAGAGGCCTCCTTGACCGACTTTACAATTTGGTCCTCTTCAGTTACTTTTTGACCCTTATCTTTTGAAACTCTTGCATTTAGGCCCCCAACTTTTCATCGTTCTTTGTAGAACGGTCCCCCTGCAACTTCTGTGTAGCGCCATACTCCGGCGACCTTACACGGAGCATGGCACCGCGCAGGGCAGGGCTGCCGTCCTGCAAAGCAGAAGTGGGGTTCCCTACGACATCCTCCGTCACAGGGACCTGCCCATGCCCTCTGCCGACCACCATACCTTCTGTGCGAACGCACGGAAGGTATGGGTGTCATCTCCGGCCTTACTCCGGCGAGGCTGGCACGACGCCAGCACGCTCCTCCCTCTGCGCCAACCCCTTTATAAGGAGCGGCACACCTTGCCGACTCCGATAAGCTTCCTTTGACGGAGAATCACCCCCCTCTTCATCCCTTCCTCCTCCAGTCAGAGAGCCCGGAGCTTCCAGCGAACTCCTCTTCCTCCTCGTCGCTCTGCTGCCTTACCTGCAATAGGGTTTGCCTTGCTCCATCGTCCACGCCGGGCTGTACCCACCGGCGCCTTCCGCCTGCTTCCTCGTCGCCGAAACCCTCCTCCAGGGCGTCTTCATCTCCAGCTCCGGCAGATACGAGCCGGCTGCTCTGCCCTCCCCCTTCGTCGAATACTTAGGTAGATAGCTTCCTCTCTATTTCCCTTGCATTTCCCCCCTTTTAAACTACCCTTTCAACCACCCGATCGCCACTGTACAGACCACCCTCTCCACCTCCGATCACCCCCTCAGGTGAGACCATCTCACGACCACAGACACTCCCGCACCTCGCCAACCATCCCACAAGCTCCCTCACACTCCACTCTTCGATCCCCCATCTCCATTCACTGCCAAACGCCACCCGACCACCCCCTGAACAAACCCACCTCTCCGGCCACAGTCTGACCTAGGTCAGCCTCTTCACGCACTCCCGCACCCCGCCGACCACCGCACAAGCTTTTCCTCACTCCGGCGAAGCTTCCTACGTATTCTGACTGGGTCGAGAGGCCATTGTTGTGATTTCAGGTGCGCGCCCCTCGCCGCCATTGCCGATGAGCTACAGTAGCTTCACCTGTAGCTGCAGGCGCCCTCCAGCCCAGGTGCGCGTCCCAGGTTGGTGGGTTGTCTCTGCGAAGGCACCCAGGCCTGCAGCTGGGGCAAAGGCGTAGCGGGCTGCTTCAATTAGCAGCAGGTAGCTCGCCTACGGGCGCCAATCTGGGAGGTGGGACTTTAGTCCAACCTCGGAAGTGCGTGGCCAAGCGCCCGCACTTAAATTGAAAAAGTGCCTAAGGCTAATCGCCTTCGAACACAGGGGTCAGGTCCCTCTCCTACACGCTGCGCGCCACGCGCTCGCTCACCCTCGCCCACACTCACGCCCCGCGGGTCTGGGCAGGATCCGATTACCCAAACCGCGCACTCCTCGCCCACCACCGCATGCCAGTGGGCCTGGTCCCGGGCGCGATACCTGCACCCAATTACCCGGCTCTGGGAGAGCAGTCCTAAGAGAGAAATCTGAGAAAGAGAGAGATGCGGGGAAGGGTAGGGGTAGGTTTTGCTCTAACCCTTGTGTGAGCGTGCAGGAACAGAAGAAGAAGAAGGCAGGAAGGAAAAGAAGAAGAAGGGAAGCGGCCGAAGCCTTAGCCGCTCAGGGCAGCTGAAGAAGAAGAAGTGAAGGAGAGAAACAGAAGAAGAAGAAGAAGAAAGGAAGAAGAAAAGAACTGTAGCAAAGCCACAGATAAGTCGTCTGAACACAGTATCGAACGTCGGAATCCTCACAGCCACAGAAGGCAGGAAGGAAAAGAAGAGAAAGAAGAAGAAGATCACCACAGCTACTGGCTAAAGAAAAGAAGGAAAGAAAAGAAGAACAGAAGAAGAGGCCAAGAAAAGAAGAAAGAAGAAGGCAAGAAGAAAAAGAACGAAGAAGTCATCACCGCCAGAAAAAAAAAGAAAGAACAGAAGAAAGAACAAAGAAAGAAAGAAGAAGAAGAGAAGAAGAGAAACGGTCAAGGAAGAAGAAGAAGAAGAAAAGAGAAAGAGAAGAAGAAGAAGCCAAGATCTCCCTCTCTCTCTCTCTCTCTCTCTTATTTTTGTAACATAATAGAGAATTTAATTAGACTTCTAGAAGCATAGTTGCTCCCTAAGTTCGACCTCGGGAAAACCTTGTTCCGAGTAAAAAATTTGTAATAGTAATCTGGTAGCTGTGTTGTCTTATACTATAACGACAGTACTTAAACTATAATAACGTAAAGACGAAACACAAAGACACAACAAGCCTTACCAGCGTTACCACCCCTTAACAAAACTAAGCCATAGTTGCTGGGAGCAAAGGGACTTCAAAAAAGAAAAAAGGAGGAAAGATGCAAGCTTACTCTCAAAGTTCACATTGTAGACTCCAAGAGTAGGGGAAACTGATGGGGGAGAGAAAATCCAACCCACTAGAAGCCAACCATAGCATAGCCAAGCCCAACCTAAATGAAAGACAAGCCATTCATCACTTGTATCATGGCACTGCCACTTCAGGCGAACCACCTAGAGTTCCCCGACTGATTCACCTACCTATAATTGCTCAAGAGTGTCCAATTATTCTAACCACCTAGTCCTTAGGTAGCAGAAGATCACCCAAAAAGCTAGGACCTTGTGGCTCGCCACTATGCCAGTCTTAATGATGTGGACGAGAAAGGCATCACTAGCTTAGGAGCTAGGGTGGTAGCATGGGAATCAAAGCAATGGTGCGAGAACCAACACACCAGAGTAAAGTGTGAGGTGATAGAACAAAAGACGAGGCAACTTGTAGGGTGATAGCACTCCATGAAGAACAATGATTACCAACCTCAAAAGCCATCAATAATCCCTTATAAAGAGGGACCATGTACTCAGAGAAAAGGGGACCTTCTCCACATTCTGTATTGTGCAAATCTCTAGTGGATAATTAAGGGTTAGATCCCCTCTCCAGATGTACACCCATCTGGTGGAACTAGGTCAACAAATCCTTATGTACCTTCTCCCCATTCATGTGCTTGCAACATTCCCTTCTCTTATACTTTCTATTGAGCTCCATAGCCTCGATTAGGCGTATAATATAGCGTTAGATCATCTCTCTATGAACTATGCCCCAATAAGTCCAAAAGTAACATGTGTTTACTATCTTGAATCTTTTTCCCTAAAATAGTGATTTAATGCCTTTGAAACCATATATTTGTGCTATGCTTGGCGTAGGAAGTGATCTGGAGGGTACATGGGACTCAACGAGGCAGGAGTTGTAGTAGGAGACTCTAATATGATTTTCCAAAATTACTGTGACCCCAGTGACCCTAGATAGAGTGGTCTTTCTTTTTTTGCGTGCATTTGTTTCCATGCCTAACTAGTTTATGTGTGAATTAAATCCTCGATATGTGTGTGTTCTCCATGGTCTTTCTATTGAGTATCAGAGGACTAAATTGTTAAGTTACTTGCTTCTACTTAACTAATTGATTGATTATGTTAATGGCAAAAATTGACTAGATTTTAATAATATCTTGATGACTTGTTTATGCTTGACTAATAACTTAAATGGAAGTAGCCATTATGACTCATGTATAAAATCTCCTGACGAATTCAAATCTAACTATTATTGAGTCGTGTATAATATTTTAGACTCAACCGAAAGACTTGGAGCCTTGTACTCAAAGGTTAAACTCTAATCTTTTAGAATTTATTAAATTTTTGAGAAGAATCTAAGTCAATTTGGATAGCTATTTCAAGCTGAATCCTTCTAGAGTTAAAAGTCAAATGTTTAGCTCAATTAGTCAACCTAAGGTCATTCATGGAGCTCAGAGCTTCTGAGCTAGATTCTAAAGGGTGATTTCTGCTCCTTAGGTTGCTAAGATTCTGTTATGGATGTTTTTAGAGAGTTTTAGAATTGTATTAGGTTTGAAGTCGATTCTGTTGAGTTTGGGTTCAATATAACCTATAGTGAGCTTCACAGAGCTTAGGACAAAATTCGAAGTCAATTTTTGCTTAGAACAGTTGGTTTCAATCCTCTAAAGTCATCTAAAACCATTCTAGAGGTTCTAATCTTTTGATTAAATCTATTAGATCGTTATTTGATCTTATTTGTTGACCTATGTAAGCAACAAGACTTCTCAGATGTCCTGAAGCTTTCTTCTATGCTTCATTGAATGCGGAACATCGTTAGGCTCAAAGTGTAGTCTATAGGAGTGAGTGAGAGAGAGAGATTAGGTGAAGGATTTAGTTTCTGTAGGTAAAGTTGTTGCTCAGCCATGGCATGGAGCCATTTTTGAGATTTGATTAGGTGGAGCTTATGTGCTCTATTCATGGAATTGAAGGGTGCAATCGAGAGTTTTATCATAGATCTCTTGATCTAAGTTGTTGAGTTGTTGAGAGATGCTGAGGAGTGATTGTGATTTGAGCTTGAATTGAAGCTAGAATGAAGCATGTGCTATGAAGAGAAGGGACATACAGTCCTACCTTGAGAGTGGAAGAAGCGTTGCTATGATATATAAAGAATCGCTGCATATGTCGATCAGTCGATAAAGACGCGAGCATGCACATGCTGCATGCACTCTTACGTGATATTAACCATTGATTATGTGATGATGTGGCTTTGCGGAGTAGCCTCTAGGCGCCAGGTGGAAGGATGTGATGGTGACACGTGGCCTAACAATGGTATCGATCCAACCATCCCGATTGATCTTGCGAAAGGTCACGTGGATCCTGATCTCCTTTTGGTGTGTAAAGGACTTGTGCACGTAGAATGTTGAGTAACACTTAGAGAGTACTGTGAAGGCTTTGTGCAAGCATTGAAAGGCTTTATAGCTGTTGCACGCTCGAAAATCGTCTTAGTTAGGAAAACAATGCATCGTAGTATAGCGACGAAAATTGAATCAACAACATTTAAATTTATAAGTGCTTGAAAAATCGTGAGTTCCGAGGTCATTTGTAGGGAGCAAATATGGAATTCAATCACTAGTCAAAATATGATAAATAAATGAGCACAGTAATCCGCAATAATGATATGCAATGAATCATCAAATATACTCAATATGTTATAATGTGCTGATTAAGTGCATTATTTGGATTATAGGCAACAAGAAGCTCAGGAGATGGCCTGAAGGTGGATTTGAAGTAGGGAAGAAGCTAGAGCTGCAGCAGAGTTGGAGCAAAAGCCCTGGAATAAGGTAGAAGAAATAATTTAGGGAGAGGTATGCTACTCTACTAAGTAGAAATTAATGTAGAGTTTAAATTATGAAGAACTTAGGACCAATCCTAGCCCTAGGATAGCCTTAGAGACCATCCTAAGCCTTAGCCACCCTTAGGATACCTCAAAACCCTAGTTCCAGCCCTTATCTAGATGTCCATATAAGTTATTGGATGTCCAGAACCCTTAGGCACAACTCGCAGACCTAGAACCCAAGTCTGCAATGTTATTAGACGTCCAGACAAGTTGTCAGACGTCCAATTTCTGTAGAATTCCAAGATAGAACCTTGAATCCACCTTGACCTCTAAATGGATGTCCGAACAAGAACTCTAGACTTCTCATTTTTGAGTATAAGTCGTCTAACACTTAGATTGGACATCTGATACCCCTCTCTAGACCCTGTTTTGAATATCAAGCTTGGATCTTGATTTCTTAGGTCCCTAAACCCAATTCCAAACCCTGAGGAACCTAAATTAAGGTGCCCTAAGCCTAGTACACCACCCTAAGACCCTTCTAAGAACCTAAATAAGTTCCCACTAAGCCCAATTGATTTGGATCAAGTCAATCACACTTCACCTAGTCAATTGGACTTATAGAGTCCAATTAAGCTCAGATCTCAACCAGCACAAGTCCAATTGGACTTAGTGAGAGTCTAATTGACTCAGGCCTGACCTACTTGGGTATCTTCTCTTCCAATTAGACACACATCCACTCAATTAAACTTGTGATAAGTTTAATTGAACATTTACTTTAGTATTAGGGTTTATAACCCTAATTCTAGGAGCCTACCTAAACCTAACCACCTAGACCTATAGGACTCAACCTAAACCACCTAGCCACACACACACATTGCCACCAACTCTAGAATCCTCTAGAGTCTTCCAAAGGTGGCACCACTTTGAGTTGCTAAAAATAGCAACCAAAGTGGTCCACTCTTAGATCCACAATTTGTGGATCTAAGAAGGCCCACTCAAGACCTAGTGGACGACCACCTAAGGGTCTCTCTAGAGTCTTCTATAGTTCTTTAGAGGGACCACTTGAAGGCCGCCCAAGAGTCTATAAACCCTCTTGGACGGCCATGCACCCATCTTGGACTCTCCATTGGTGGCTTCTCCCTCCATCTCCATCTCCACGAGCTCTCTCCACCTCCAAACACTAGTGGACGTCCAAGAGTAACTCTCCACCACCTCTCCAAGGGTCGGCCTACCCACCATTGGCCGCCCCTCCTCCTTCCTACCACCTCAGGCTCCACAGGCCATTGGAGACCACCTCCAATGCCCTCATTTCCTGTAGATAAGTAGTTCTTCGTAGTTTAATTTCTACATTAAATTCCTGCTTAGTAGTGTAGTCATCCTCTACCTGAGTGATGCATGCGTAATCTTCCATAGATACACGCATGCATCCATTTTCTGCTAGCTAGAATTCTCGCTCTAATCATTCATGTACAAGCTTTCCTTGAAAGATGATTGTAATGACAACCTTCATGAATGAATGAAATCATTATTCTATCTATCTCTATTGTGATCATGAGTTGCGTGATTTAACTTGCCTACTACATTGTAACTAAAGTGTCTATCCTCGAAGATATAAACTAATTGGCGATCGATATGTTTTCCGCTAGCTGTCATCGTATTGTCAAAGTCGTGCACATGCCAACTCATGTTTTCACATTTGTGATATATCTAATGCATGCACACATTCTCCATGTAAATAAACCGACTAGCGCATCTTTAACTTGCACCTTAGAGACCGGGGTACAGTTTTAAGCAAGCTAGGAAGTCAAAATCAATTTCACTTTTCTAAACGTCTCCTTGAGATCAACCGGGACTCACCGTCTCGTTAACTAAAATGTTTTGCTGAGTCGTATTTCGCACTATACTACGACGTGTTTTAAATCAAATACACAACTTAGGAATTCCCAGCAAATGGCACCGTTGCCGGGGAGGCAATGTGATTTTGTTTTGTGATTTTTATGAGCTTAATAGTGACAAATTGCTTCTGCTTGCTGTCTGATGTGCAAGAAATGAAGAGTGGAATCTGTGCACACATCGGGCACAGTTAAAAAATCAAGTGCACATCTTTATCTTAGCTTAGGATTTCCCTTTTTTGAACCCTAGGTAGATTTTAATTCTAGGTAGAATTTGACTTTTGAAAAAAAAAATTGCATATTTTCGTGAAAAGAAAGGAAAAAAAATAGGTTTTAGATTTAGGGTTCCGTTTGAATCTTAGGTTAAAGTTTTTGCTTGAAAAAAAAAGAAAGAAATTTGAAAAATTTTCCCTCCAAAAAAAAAAGTTTTGAAAAAAAAATTGGAAAAAAATTTTAAAAATCATTTTAGTGGAAGATTTGAATTTGAATTTCAAACCACTTTTAAAAGCCTTTCCACCACATTCTGAAATTTGATCAGATTTCAAATAGTGAATTCAAAATTCATTTCTTGAATATTTATTGAGTGAAAAATTCTGAAATTTAGGCAAGAGCTTTATTTTCAAATCATCTTTTAAACAACACCATTCATTTGAAGAAATTTAAAGTATAAATTTTTAAAAAATTTGTAAATTAGTAGGGGGTCAAACAAACTCAGATTTGAGAATTTTCAAATTTTAAAAAGCGATTCCAAATAGCTCGTGAATCAGATTTGACCAAAAATGGTGGGATTTGAAATCTCATCAAACTAGCTTTCATTTACATATTTTTCCCAAATTTGAATTTATTTAATAATGTTTCAAATTACAAAATCGACAAGGGGTCAAAACTCCAAATTTGAACCCCCGATAGTTAAAACTTCATATTTATTCGATTGAAATAGTAAAAATTTCAAAAAATGTATTCTCTAGAAAGCTAATTTCAAATCAATTGGATTCAAATTTTGCCGTAGAGAATAATTTGAATTTGAAACTGGTCTGTAGCACACTTACAAGTTGCATGAACCCTAGGCTCAACCTTTAGGGTTAAATTTCTAGAGACCATGCATTTGGGCTAACCTGGGACGTAATCAAGTCTAGTGGCTAGTCGGTGAGCTTGGTCACCTTGTGGGCCACTCACCACAAACCCCAACTAAAGAAAAAGGATTAAGAAAAATTGTTAAAATACATAAATCAACCCGAATTCGTTGTCATACTATTGGGTGATTTCAACCTCTTCTACCAAACTTGATGATTGAGCCTGCGGGGTAGTGTCAAACGACCGTGGCTAAGGGGAACACGGGAACCAGAGGTGAAAGTCGAAGGAATAGCCTTTCTCTCAGTCCCCACGTACACAGACTGACCGGGTTAGCTTGAGAGGCAGGGATTACCTTCAGTCAGTTTCTCGACAAATTTTTCTTCAAGAATTCAAACTTAAAATGAAACATTTGGTCATCTGACCATAAGGACCATCTGATTAATAGGGCCTTAGCCTTATCTGGCTTGGCTACACCAACCCAGGGGTTGGTTGGTGTATGCAAGGGAGGAGGTCACTTAGACCTCAACTGGTTAGATCTTAGAAGCCAATCCCAAGGAGGTGAAAGCGATTCGTTGCATCACCTGGACCATTCTCTAATGATAACATCATCATCAGCCATATCTAGCTTTATTTAGTCTTAATCCATTGATAAATGCTCCTACATAACTGCCAGAAGACCGCAATTCACTGCATATCCTTTCTGAGAGTTAAACAAGAAAATAGGGGTAAAACTACAGTTTTAACGGAATATCCTAAATGCAGAGAAATCATGGGGTTTCTCAGGAGTTAATTGAAGATCAAATGGTCATAAATGTCTAATAAGTGGGTTCATGCAGACAAAAATGGGTTTGCATGCGTTTCAAGAATTAAATGACATCTAAAATCTTAAAAATAGACCCGCTTAATTAACTGAGGTTCTGATCAGGATAAAATTCATCCAAACATTTTAAAAATCATATAAAAAATATTCTCTAATGTTTGATATCCTTGAGTTGACCATCTGAACCTAATTTAATCTAAAATAGAGTCTTAGATAGATAGTTACCCTAATTTGGGTTCTGCATAAATTACCCAGTTAAACTTGGTCAAAACCAAAATATAACTTCACCATCAGATTCCTTGGATCCAAATTATGTTTGCGCCAAAATTTGGGTCCAATCAGAGATCACCTTGACCTTGTTTGCATTTCAGTCCAAATAGACTCTTTTTATCACAAATGACCCTTCACTTTTTGAATTATTTACAAATAGGTCCCTAGGTTTTCCATCTTATTCACATTCTAATCCTTGTGCCATTTTTGGAAACTCAGACCTTCACCGTCAAAATTCGAGTAAGGATTCCTCGCTCGATTCTGAATTAATCACTTCCAAATTTGAAAGGGAGATTCGTTGAGGAATTCCCTTCCAAATGAGACTATTCATGAATCCCCTCTAGAAGTCTCATGCGAACGGTTTGAACACATGGGTATCAAATGTGTATGAAAAGCTCAAAGTTCTCAAGCTTGTTTCCAAGCTTGGAACTCCATCCTAAGGCCTATAAATTGACCTACATTGTGTTCCTCACCTCCTTAGCAAATCTTAGCCTAAGAAATCATCTCCTCCTCCTCCGGCCATCTTCGAATTTCGCTCATGCGACCACCTTCATTCTCCCTCTTCCAGCCATCCAACCATCAAATTGGATGGCCTAAGTTCTTTCTCTCTTCTTCGCGATCCTCTTCGGCCAAACAGAGGACGTCTTCCTGCCCTGTTTGTCATCGCCGTCCTCCTGCCTTCTTCTTCTTCTCTGGCTTCGGTCAGCCGCAACCGGAGCATCCGAACCTCAATTCTCTCCTCTAAGCTCCTCTTTCTCTTCCTTTATCCCTTTACAACACTTCCCCTCACCTACACTTCCAAACAACCACGCTACTGCCCCTAACACCCTCTGCTTCTTTCGCTTCGATGAAGCTCCCGCAACGCCTATCTGCCGCTCCACCGCACGAACCTCGCTGCTACCACCTCCATTAGCTCCGCCACCTCCCAGAGAGAAAAAAACCCACTGGCTATTGAGGCCATTAACCTCTCATTCATGCTCTCGAACACACCCACCTCCACGCACCCTCTTCGACCTCACTTTGCACGTTCACGCACTCGTAGACACAACACCACCACCAGCACCTTCACCGTCATCTGGAGATTCTCCCGAGCTATTTTGATAAGGTCGAAAGACTGTACTTTGGTTTTCAGGTGCATGCCAAAGCTCCGTCGCCACCACCTCCATCTTCGGCTCCGTCAACAGCTATCAGGCTGCGTTCATCCTTACTGACAACTCCAGACGCTGCGGAAGACCTCCAGGAAGCTCTCTAGACTTCCAATTGAAGACATTGGCGCCTGCAGCTTCCTCGATTCCACGTTCACATCACCTGCTACCGCGCAAAGAGACGAGGCGAGCAGTTTAGCCCCACCTCGAAAATCAGTGAAGCCCGCGAGCGACATAAGAAGAATTTGTGCATTGGACCCCTCGCATAGTCACGAGGGGTCGGGTCTCTCAGCCAAGCACTCACTGCATGCACGCCTCGCCCGCCAATCACGTAGGCAAGTCTGGCCCAAGTTTGGATCCAGTTACCCGAGTAAGTCGGTTTGAGAAGAGAAAAGAAGAGAGCCGTGCCTAAAGAAGAAGAAGAAAGAAGATACTGTAGCAGGCGACAGTTAAGTTATCTGATACACCTGCTAGATGTCTGATTTGGGTTTAATGCTGGTACTGTTGGAACATCTAAATACCTAAGTTGCATGATTGAAACTACTGTAGCATTATTTGAGTAATTAATATATATGCTCAGACTAATAGTTGGTGATCTAAACCACCATTATTTTGTCTTAATTATCTTTTTGGTATCTTAAAGTCTTGAAATACTAATATTGTTCATTGAATATCTAATGTGACAGATGAGCATTTATTGAATATCATCATTCTTAGCTCATTCCTGTGCTCATTTATACTTTAATTGAAGATTAGCGCGTGAATTCCTACTTGCTCCCTGTGTTTGACCTCGGACTTCATTTCTAGATTTTCTAGTTTATAAATTTATTTGTTTAAGAACATTTGTCCTATACTACGACGCATATCTTAAACAATGACGAATTCGCTTCAACATTTTGGTGCCGTTGCCGGGGAGCAACGCGTAATTCACTGCTATTTTTTGTTTTATTTGATTATATTTGTGCACTGACTTGCCCTATTTGTTTCTTGTGATTTTACAAGGTACAACACGAGGTGATCTTCTGTGCAATTCAACCACTTCAAGGTAGGTACCTTTTCTGTTCTTCCCTAATCAACCTCCTAATCTTGGGAAGATAAAAAAGAAACAATCAATTAGGAACTGCCTGCCTTATTTTTTTAGTAAATTATCATTCAAAAGGCAAGTTTCCTGATTTGCGAAAAAATTCATATCTAATTGAAGCTTGAGATGATCTATTTAGAAATCCCAACCTTGATTTCCTGTACCCACTAGGGATTACACTTAATTTCTAATCTTCTTGGACTACGCACTTGTTTAAAATCCAAGAAGAACAGCTTAAGATAAAATTAGACTCGAAATAGAGCAAATTAGGATTTTCAACATTAGGGGTTGAAGTGCTAGTTCACATTGTCCTGCATAAAGAGAAGTAACCCTCCCGCTTTTGTGTGCTACCCAAGCCCTTGATTGAAAAGATCTAATCAAGGAGAACCCTGAAAATCAGGCTCTAAGATTCACTTGAACCCTAAAATTGTGGACCTAATAACCTGAGAGTCAATTCAGGGTGATTTCTAAGTCTTGACCTAGATTTCATTCTGCCATCTTTAGGGCAGGTTAGGTGAAGTTGGTCTACATTGTGGGCTAATCAACCTCCAAATTAGGGCACAAGTCAAATCAATTTCTAATCAAGTGAAATTCAAGGCACAAATTAGGCTAAAATTGGTAGACCTAAGGTCTTAAGTTCGTACATTCCAGTCTACTTGGAACCACAGTGACAAGGACGGTCGAGTGGGGGAAACCCTGTAACCCGTGGGGACACTCTACCGTGTAGGGGTCTTTGCGGAGCTCTTCCTTCCTGGCTGCCTAGGTATTTCTCGGGTGTGTGGATTTCTGATTCAGAGGTATCAACTGCCTCGAAACTACCTTAGTCATCCAAAAATCTTTGGGTGCCTTGATTGGGTCCAAATAACATCCAGTCCCTCATCTTTTCTATAAACCTCAGTAGGTTGCCACATGCCCACACTATACCCCTCCACCAGTTGGCGCAATTTTTGACCTAGTGGGGTCTCACCTAGTCGGTCATGGCCCCTTTTCGTGTGCCCCCTTGTCACCGGTTGAGGCGACATGCAACCAGCCTACTTCTCAGTTAGCTGGTTGCATGCCCTCACCGCACACAACTTGGCACGCCTCACAACCCTCTTACACTCATTCACCCTCATGGGTGCACGTGCACACCAACACATGCACATACACACGCACATATACGTAGACACACATACACACAGACACACATACACACACACGTGCACATAAACAGACACTCACACACACACACACACATATATTCATACACATACACATATGTCATTTACACATGACGCACACGAGTTACATGTACGTGCATACGCAATAACCCCGCACTTCGAGCATTCAAACACACACCCATGCGCACGTCCATTCTACACCTCGCACACGGCGCATCATTAGTTTTGATCTTGTCTCTTTAGATGTTGGTCAAACTAATACCGTCCTACATTCCATTTGAATCACCGCTTCAATCCGCACTAGTATATTATATAGTTATACATACATACATACATACATATATATATACATACATATATATATACATACATACATAGGCTAAGTATTTCATTTATTTCAATTCCCGTATTTCTTTCCTGCATTCTCGTATTCTCTTTTATTTGTTAATTAAGAAAATACCAAAAAGAAAAGTATAAAAGAGAAAAGATAATCCTTGACTTGCAAGTACCTGATCTTGCACATAACAAGATTATTTCAATTGAATTTGACGTGTTGCCAAGGACATATTTTGAGGTTGTACCTTAAGGACAAAATATTATCACAAAAAAATCTAAACCAAGAAAAATCTAAAAACAAAATAAATGAATGGAAATCACGTGTCTTTAGGATTTGCATAGAAATCAATTTATCCTAAACCCACCTCCCTGAGTTCGACCCTAGGCCTAAAATTAACAATCTTAAAACAAACTTTAGTCCAGGTGAAAAATACATTTGAAAAATCTGTGTAGGATCGCTTGTAGGTAACCACCTCTACTATACTCATTTTCACGTTAATATAACCTAATTAAATAACCCTACTCGCGTTTGATCAGTCACCGCACTAGTCATAAAACAGTCTGCCTCAAGCCTTTCAAGCATCCTTGATTATAGGATGGTTACCTCCCCTTGTCTACTAGTGGAGATGCTTTTCCTTGCATTCTTAGGTAAATTGGCCATGTGTTGGCTAAAGGTTTTAGCTAATACTAACACCTCATTCCCAGATTAGGCCTCAAAACCTCACATTTTCTCTCCTGACACATCCATCTGATAACATTTTTAGTGTAGTCCTTGATGAATTGGGAGCAACAACTGGTAGTTAGAGGACTTTAACACCATTCTTGACATGGGCTAGCTGTCAAGGCACCATGCCTCGGTCAATCGTTTCGAGAAGAACGTTGTCTTCTCGGTTCCAGGAGAACCACAATTTGAGTTTCATGGTCAATTCGAGAGTAGACCAGTCAGGTGTATCTCAGCCTTACAGGTAGCAACATTAATGAGGAATGGGTACGGTGGGTATCTTGCCTACATAGCTGTAGCACCAGGAGAAAAGTTAGAATCGGGGACTGTACCAATCGTACAGGAGTATGCCTACATATTACCAGACGACCACTTGGGACTTCCACCTGGGCAAGAGATCAATTTTGAGATCTCGTTCATCCCAGGGACAAATCCGATATCAATTATCCCGTACCGAATGACACCTGCAGAGCTGAAGGAATTGAAGACCCAACCTCAGGAGCTACTTGAGAATGGGTTCATTCGACATGGTGCCTTACCCTGGGGGGCACTTATGTTGTCTGTGAAGAAGAAGGATGTCACTTTATGCCTTTATATATCAATTACCGGCAGTTGAACAAGGTGACCATCGAGAACCGATACCCCCCTTCCGTGGATTGACAACTTATTTGACCAGTTGTAGGGAGCCACCATATTCTCTAAGGTTGAGGCGATGCTAAAATGGGGGCAACCCAAGATGGTGATAGATATACGTAGTTTCTTAGTCTTAGTAGGCTATTATAGATGATCCATTCAAGGTTTTTCACAGATTGCTCTCATGTTAACCCAATTAACAAGGAAGGATACCCTTTTGCTTGGACGGATGAGTGGGGGACCAATTTTCAGATGCTCAAGGAAAAGCTAACATTAATCTCTATATGGCAGTGGTGAAGGACTCATGGTGTACACCGATGCTTCATACCACGGTTTGGGTTATGTTTTAATATAGTAGGGGCATGTAGTAGCCTATGCTTTGAAGCAACTGAAGCCGCATGAGAAGAATTTTCCGACACATGATATGGAGTTGGCAGCCATAGTCTTCACTCTAAAGATTTGGCTCCATTACCTATATGACGAGACTTTCGAGTTTACAAAAGATCATAAGAGTTTGAAGTATTAGTTCGATTAGAGTAAGGTGAAATTGAGACAATGATGCTAGAGACCGCAGAAGGACTATGACTTCTCAATCATTTACCATCCAAGGAAGGAAAATGTCAAGGAAAATGCTCTCAGTTACATGGTTGAGGCAGCCGTTGGAAACTAGTGCAGGTAGTGGGTCACTTGGGCGAGATGACACTTTAGGAGGAGTACATGCCTCGAGCTGATCACTCACGTCCCAAGTACTCAAATGGAGGCTTTGGAGTTGCAGAGTCTCCGAGATCTGATCCTCGAAGGAAATCCTGGTGAGTTCACCTTCGTGGATGAGGCACTCTGTCTCTACGACAAATGGTGTGTTCCGCGAGAGGAGTCACTTCAACGAGAGTTGTTGTCCAAGGCCCATTGAGGGAGACTCACTATCCAACTGGGGAATACAAAGTTATATCACGATCTAAAGGACTTCTTATTGGTGCAAGTGCACCACGACCATTGATTTTGATGATAACAAAACACTTGTATTTTAACATTTACATTAAGTTTAAAGTTCAGATTAAATGCAAGTAGAAACAAGTGTGAAGGAGCTCAAGCTCATGGAGCATGAAGGATTTTGATGAGACAAAAGCATCAAGGAGCATGAAGATGAAGAAGGAAGAATAGGATAGAGTCATTCTTTTTCATTATTTTTGTATTTTATCTTTCTCTGTTGCTCTTTATTTCCTTAGAAATATTTTAAAGAGCCCAAAGTATAACATTCTTAGTCTTAGAAATACTTACCCTACCTTAGAACACTTACCTAAAATCAAGAGTTAAATTAGAAAGACAAAATAGGAATCAGACTACCTTTTCAAGCGTCCAACATCAATCCTAGATGTCTGATCTTGACTCATAAGTCATCTGATATTTTGATCAGACGTCCAATTACCTAAGTTAGAAAATCATAGTCTATGACCTTTCCATTCAGACGTCCTGACCCAATTATAGACATCTTGTCAAACGTCTGATAACCTTGATAAATGTCCAATAATAGGACCGTTAGTCTAGCAAAGCACTATCTTCGAGAACCCACTTAAAAATATTTTAATATTATTTTTAGACATCTAATAAAGAGACATTGGACCTTGTCAAACCAATTCAAACCGCTAACTCCTACGGAATCAATTCTCGTAGAGCACCTTTAGTGTGATGACCTGAGTCCCACCAATCGACGAGACCCAAGTCATCGTGTGCTAACACTAACACAAATCACTCACAAGATCGTAGTCACCCAACACATAGTCATAAAATATAAGCATAGTCAACAAACAATTTATATTGCAAAATTTAAAGGAACACAAATTTAATACTAACTGGAGGACTTACTGCAGTATATAAGTCTAATGAGATGTACAATGGAAATCTCCTGGCGAAGTGCCAAGTACACCTAAGTATGGAATCCAAAAACACATCAGTAAAAATTGATTAGAGCAGAAATAACAGCAGAGTGCAACAGTAACCAAACACACAAGAAAATGGGCACTATAGCTTTAATTAATCCATTTATTAGACATCTCGTTATCCGATTCTATTTCTTAGCTTGGAAGCCCAAGTTATTACAGTTCACAATCTACCAATCGATGTCTCAGGGCACAAGTGATTTCGTGTAACTTCCTACAGCATAAGACCAGTGTAAGCCACCCTCCTGGACGGGAAGACCGCTTATACCCACCGAGTCGCTACTCTCCATCACCCTGGGGTCATTGTGGAAAGGGATAGCGGCTACGTTGTGTAGCGTGAACACGTACAAGTGCTATGTATGCTGAACTACAGACATCCAATGACCCACCCATAAGCCGAGAAAGAAACCACTCCAACCCTCGAGCCCAACAATCCGCTGTCCCAGTTAGCTACTAAGCCTTACCAAAGAGTCGTAGGGAGGCCAGTAACTCCCTAAACCAGCCCAGAACTGGTCTAGTAGACCAAAGTTACTACCAAATCCGACGAGTAGCGGGCTAAAACTAGTTATTTGATTCCTTTTAATTACCAACAAATCTGTCGTATTGATTATTTGATCATTTCTTGATAACTGTATCTTTTGTTCTTGTTAAAACTAGTCATATTTAAGAATTCCACCTCCTTAAGCCCAGAAGGAACGTGTATTCATATCGCTCTTAGTATTATCAATCTTTAGATAATTTTTCCATTTTTGATGGGAATTCCATATTAGTTACCAATTACAAACTCCATGAAATTTATTTCACAAAGGTTTGGAAAATCCTTAGAGTGTTCATTTTACAAATTTCGGGATTAACAAAATCCTCATTATCTTCCACCCATTCATTTACAAGTAATTCTAAGTTCATGACAGTGGTCGCATATTATCCGTTTAAAAAAGAACATCACAGAACTTATTTCACAGAAAACGAATCTTATTTTACACATGCAATAACAAGGTAAATATGATCATTACTTAACCTTTCTCATAAAATCTAGTTATTTCTCGTTAAAGTGCCCATAAACTATGGAAAACATATTAGAGTCGCTTTACACTATATTTAGTAAGTGTAGATGCAGTATCATCCGTTATTCATGAGAATTATTTGTAATTATTTTGATAGTTAATCTAATTAACTATTCGCATCCAAGTCACCGATTAGATTTGCCATGTTTATATTAAATATTCAAGTACCCCCAAGATAGCAAGAAGCATGAAGATGGGTTGTAACTCATCAAGAAGTAAGAACACACACTAAATGGTGCAATACTCCAAGGAAATCCCCACGTAGACAAACCACATGGAAGAGAGATAGAGTACCCTACCTAATGTCATTGGAGGGTCACGATGAATCCGAACCATACGCACAGGGCCTGGGGATAGCATCCACCCCCACCTAGAAATCCGCACATGCATTAGGGCAAAACTTGATTCAAACGGACCATCAACAGGGTCGGAAACACCTAATCACATTTCTGATTATTCACTAAGGATAACGTACTCAAAAATAAAAATAAACCACACCAACGCGTAGTAACTCTATACGATTCCAACGATACCCTATTTGTCAAAATCCGAGGTTAGGAAGGCCTCGAACCAAACAAAATAGCGCGAAGGGGCCAAGACCAAACTAGACCAACCAGTTCGAGCATGCGTCACCCGCTCACGACTCATGTTACGCCTTGATTGGCCACCACACACTCACGCGGATCGCCGACCTTGTGGCCGCACTATGCCCATCTAATCACACCACTGCGAGCAAATCCACCGCTCTACGCCTTACCGCTTAACGCGAACGCACGCGTGTGGGTTTGAAATTGCCCCGCCACACGTCAATGCCTGCACACCCGCAACTCCATTGCGCCACTCGCTGCCTCCACGTGAGCTGCCGTTGCCACAAGTCGCACTTTCGTCACTCGTCACCGCTGTTGCGGCTATTGTAGTGGGAAGCTTAGACTTTTTGCTATCACGAAAAAGTTCCTAAATGAAAAATTTTTAATTTTTAAAAGGAAAATCCAAGATTTTCCTCTTCTCTTCCTCTCTTAATTTGAGAGGCTTAGAGGCTAATGGCCACCCAAGGACCCAAGGGGGTCTTTTATAGGCCCAAGGGTTGTTGGGATTAGGATTAATAGGGTGAAATACCTAAAATACCCCAAAGGTTGGGTCCACCTTACATTTAGGTTCATTTTAACTTGTTTTGGCCATAACTTGAGCTATACACCTCAGAATTGCACAAAACAAGCATCGTCGAAAAGCTTGCGATGAGAGGAATCTAAAGGTACCACATATGGTACCATTTTGGCAATTTTTAGCCAAGGGTTGACTCAAAATATGCATTTTTTAGAAATTTAAGGAGGTGCTGAACCAGCACTAAACCACAATCGGGTTTCCAGGTTTAAATTGACCTGAATCACCTTGAAATGACTCAAAGTCCAGATTTTGGGATGTTACATTTAGTCTCTAACATTTAGAACCACTATCAGATGTCTAGTCAGACGTTTGATCTTGTTACACTAGAACCCTATTTCAATCTGATCCATTCCAAGAAGAACCCCCTTTAGAATTAGACATCCAATATAACACCTAGATGTCATAAAATTCATATTCAGACGTCTAACCAAATCCCTATTTGGATCTAATCAATTCTAGGAAACACACCATACAGAATTAGACGTCTAACAATTATATTATATGTTTGATAAGATGTTTGATTATGCTGTCAGACTTAATCATGAGCCTAATTTGGTTTGGATTTTGACCCAATCTCTTGGGAGCCTACAAAGAGCCTCCCAAGCCTTCTTGAAGGTTCCTAACACATCTATAAATAGATGGGAGCCTCTTCTTTGTGACACACACCTTAAAAGATAATTCTTTCCACCATATCAGGCATATTAAGTAAAGAATCAAAGAGGAAAACTCTGCTATTGCTCTCTAAGCTTCCAAATACATCTTCGAAAGCATCATTACGTTGTTCTCCTCACGCCTATCCACTTCCACCATAATGGAAGTAATCCTTGCCTATAGAAGCTTAGATTTAACTTAATATTTGGGCTCTATAGGTATTATTATTTTTGCTTCATATTTTTGTTGCGTATTCACATGGTGAATTCCATCTCCTTCGTGAGACAAAATACTCTTCGTGAAGAGGAGGGTTTGAGGTAGGCTCTTGATGAATGGGTTTTGGCGAAGAGAAATCATGGTTTCGAGAACCTGTCATCGTAATTCGTAAAACACGTTATCAAATACAATTTTTAACCAAAACTTGAAAAGTGAGTCCCGGGTCGAGCATGGGGAGGCGAACGATTGGTTTTGAAAATTTGCATTTTGCTTTTATTTGTTTGTGTCATTTTTATCTTTTCTAATTTTTTTGGTATTTTTAGCAAGCAAGTGATTAGGTCGATGAATTCTTATCTAACTAATCTACTTGCAAAATATAAGAGAGAGAGAACCAATCATGTATTTTTACAATCAAATGTTTATTACAACTAGGAAAGTGGGAAAACTATACTACGAAAGCAATAAAGATAGAGATAGGTGAGAGAAATCCCCCTCGACGGTCGCTTGGAGGATGACTCACTCTAACTTCGCCTAGAGGAAGGTGGTAAGGAGCGGGATGGAATAAGGACAGAGGGCAGGGCAGGACGGCGTCGCAGCGAGGATCTTCCTGAAGGGAGGTGAGAGGACGGCTGCGAGATGCTCCACAAAGGGGGATGGGAGGCTGGAACAAATGTTTATTTTCTACTCTAGAGGAGCATCCCAGGCTTGGGACAAGCTCTCTCTAGAGCCTTGGAGGTTGTGAGGAGAAGAAAGGAAGAGATGGTGGTGGATGGAGGGGGGTAGGTCCTTTTATAGTGGAAGGAAGAGGAAGAATTCATGCATAGGGCATTAGTGACAGCTGCAATAATCACTAAAGACCCCTACAGCTATCGCTAAAGATCCACCCTAGCCCCTGCTTGCATACGCATGACGCGTTCGTGCCCCTCGCGCATGCATGTGTGCTAGCACTGAGCTGTGCGGCTGGTGATATGCGCGCTTGTGAGCGCGGCTGCGGTGCTGAGCTGTGTACGCTTGTGCTCATGACCGGTGCTATGCACCTCCAATTGCTAATTTAGGGGTGGTCCGCGGGTCTCGAACCCACGTCCCTCCCTTGATAGTGCACACCTCCACCAACGTTCCATGCTAACACAAGTGTTGCAAAGGAGGGTTGAGGGTGTGCGGTGGAGGAGGCTTCTCAGCCGTTGGATCAAGATCCAACAGTTGGGATGGGAGGTCACAGATGAGGAGTGGTGTGGGCGGGCACTGCTAGTCAATGTTGGGCGACCTAGATGGCGGGATCCAATAACTGGGAATGGAGGTCACGGATTAGGAGTGGTGTGGGTGGGTGCTGCTGGCCGATGTTGGGAGACCTTGATGGCGCCACATGTCACCATCTTGGTCATCCATCCTCTTTCTGTTGCAGAGGGTGACATGGTGCTTGGATCAAGGTGATTTCCACATTGCCGGACTGCGATCGTCGCTCCAGATCCATCTGTATGGTCGGATTTTTCATCTGAAGCCTGTAAGGATGTTGCATTGCCCCCTGGTCGTTGATCTTCCTCAGACCGCATAAGATGCTACGGGATTTTGATCTCAACGATTTCGAAGACGTTAGACTCTGATCGTTGTTCTGATTAGATCTATATAGTCAGATTGTCCATCCGAGGCCCTGAAATAAATCTCCTTCCCTCTTGACCATAAAAAGGACGTAATTAACATAAAATATACACTACTCTAAATGCAGGATGATTCATGCTATGCAATATTTATAACATGAAATGCAAATCTAAGACTAGGAACATGCATGAATAGGCATTTTATCCTCAATAATTATGTCTACATCAGCTACCCTCGGTTAAAGTAGTGTGGTTATAACTGAGGTTGTATCACCCTCGTTTAAGTGATACGTTATTGGATTTGATATACTTGGTAGATCGAGGAATCCTAAGTCGGGAAGAGTTAGGTGGTGGTTTTTACTCTTGGGGTTTCCACCTAAAAATCTTGTCTCTTTGTGGTGATTGCTTGTGTGATTGATTTTATTTGCATCATTTTTAGCTACCGTACTATTCACCCCCTAGTGCACCTACACTTCTGGTGATGTGGCTTAGAGAAGGATGTGGATGAAGTTGTGAAGCAGTGCCTGATATGCCAACAAGTGAAGGCAAAACATTAGAGACTAGCTGGCCAGTTGCAACCCCTTCCGATTCTTGAGTGGAAGTGGGAGAGCATCTCTATTGAATTCGTCTCTAGTTTACCTTTGACTCAGCGAGGACACGATGCAATTTGGGTAATCGTTGACTGCTTGACGAAGTCAACATGGTTCTTTCCTACCCTTCTCAGTTAGTAGAGTAGTATATACGGGAGATTGCGTGATCATAGGGTATACCCAAGGAAATCATTTCAGACAGAGATGCACATTGTAGTTCCCAATTCTGGACAAGCTTCTAGCATGCCTTGGGGACACAACTGAATCTGAGTACGTCATATCACCCGTAAAGCGATGGGTAGAGTAAGAGAACCATTCAGACTTTGGAGGACTTGTTGAGGTCCTGTATACTCGAATGGTGGCATTAACATACAACAATAGTTACCACACCAGTTTTGATATGGACCCGTATGAGGCATTGTATGGTCGAAAGTACATGTATTTGCTTGCTTGGGATGAGGTTGGCATAAAGTGGGAGGTAGGCCCCAGGTGGATCCGACAGAGCAAGGAAGTTGTCGAGTAAATTCAGAGGAAACTTATCATTGCTCAAAACTGACAAAAGAGTTACATAAATCATTGGTGACAAGACGTGCACTTTGAGGTCAGTGACTTTGTCTTCCTCACAGTCTCGCTGATGAAAGGCACACAAAGATTTGGGGTGAAGGGTAAGCAGACACTGAGATTTATAGGCCCATTTGAGATACTAGAGCGAGTCGGACCAGTTGCTTATAGACTTTCCTTGCCACCTTAGTTAGCCGACATCCACGACGCCTTCCATATCACCAGCCTACGAAGATATGTGTTGGATCCGAACCACATTCTTAGCTATAAGAATGTGGGGATTGGGGATGACTTGACCTACCAAGAAGAGCCGATGTAGATTCTGGACTGTACTGCTTGGAGATTGAGGAATAAGGAGATCACCCAAGTGAAGGTTTTATGGAGGAGTCAAAAGTTAGAAGAGGTGACTTGAGAACCATAGGCAGAAATGAAGGCAAAATACTCAAAGCTTTTCACTAGTGAGCCATTAATTTTCGAGTTTGTTCTCTTTAAGGTTGTTATGGACTCAGCATAGTTTTTCTCCCTATGCCTTAACTCAAGTTTTAGTGGCAAAACTCCTTTTAAGGTTGATATATTTGTAATGTCTGAGTCTCAAGTTGTTTTAGAGTGATTCGCGTCATGACAAACCCATGGACATGCATTAGGTTTGGTACAAGTATAAATACCTCGTAAAATATGAGGAAACATATTTTTCAGTCAACCTCTAGTCAAACCTCATCAACAGGGTACCATGTATAGTACCATTGGATTCCTCTTGTCACAAGCTTTCTAACAATGCTTGTTTCACGCAAATCCAAGGTGTAGCTCAAGTTATGTCCAAAATAAGTCAAAAAGGATGTAATGTAATGTGAACCAAACTTAAGGGTAATTTTGATAATTTTACCACCAATCCTAAACCTAAACTTATTTTTGGGTCTATAAAATGGCCACCTAGGGTTGAGGGTCGTCAAATGTCTTTTAGAGCCCTAAAAAACCAAGAAAAAGAGTAAGGAAAGAAGAAGAAACAAATTAGGAAATTAGGATTAGGTTTTGTAGGGACCTAATTGGAGATTCGAGAAATTTAGGCTTCCCATTACAAATTTCATAAGGGCAGGGGCGACGGCGAGCGCACCCATTGGATTTGACAGCGCGACGCAAATTCACTCGTGTGTTCGCATGAGAGAAGCACGTGGGAGCTCTTCGTCGCTCAATCGCTGACACAGTGACCATGCGGTGTGGTGCGACCAGCCTACATAATCTGTGGGCACAACCGAGGGTGAGCCACATATTAACACGTGGCGAGGGCGAGCAAGCAGTCGGTTTGCTTGAGCCAGCCGATCCAAGTTGGTTCAAGATGCCCCCGCATTCTTTCGAGTGGTTTGAGGCCTTTCTGACCTCAAAATTCGACAAATAAGGCACTGCTAGAATCGTATCGGCACATACTACGCATTGGTAAAATTTACTTTTGATTTTGAGTACTAATCCTGATGAGAAAAATCAGAAACATTTCAAGGTGTTTTCCAACCTGTTCTTAGATCAAGAAGACTTTGTGGTGTTTGTGAGGATTGATTATAAGGACTGTATGACACACGTCCCAAGGCTTTTTGTGGATGATCCATAGTCACTGTGACTCTGTGATGGCGTTAAGTATAGTAGTTTATCTTCTTCCTTATTTTCGATTTATTTTGTGTAGTCTCAACCTGATTTCTTCATTCTACTTTGTACATACTACCGTTTGCACATATTCTCATCCTCTTTCTAAGTATGGAACCTTGTGATGTTTGGTTGCTAACTTGGGTACTTAAAATCACCTTAATATAATGATTCATGGATAATTATCGCTTTAGAATAATTAGTCTGAACCAAGTTAAAACTCGAGAATTTGGGTGGATTTTGAGTTAAAACCCTATTTTTGCCACTCGAATTAACAAGAAGCTAATACTCATTTTCAGTGTGAATTTAACTAATTTTATCTTATAATTATGATGGTTGAATGAACAAGTGTGAACAACAAGAGTATCCTACCCTTCACTTGTTTTTGGGTCGATTTTGGGTATTATGAACCCATTCCGCACGATTCTTCACATATGCCATGTCGATTAGCGTGTATTTCTCCCTTTGCTAAGTTTGGAACCATTTTGAGAGTGTAACGCTATTTTTGGGTACTTTAATATGGAACAAATTGATACTACATGGATGATTAAGATTAAGAACCTCAAATGTGACCCTATTATCACATGCGTGAAACGAACTCTATTTTTCATGAAATAAGTATTGTTGTGATTGTTAACTGTTATATTACTTGGGACCACTGTCCTAAATTGGAAACAAATTGATTAATGGTTGATTATGGGTAAGATGTGAATTATTTCATAATCTTAATCAATGAATGTAAATTGTTGGAATCATGGCCTAGATAAGGGATGCTATTAACTTAATCATCTGGGAATAATTGTGAGATTAATATGATGTAATTGTTGGGATGTATAGATTGAATAACTGATTTTAGCCCGCTACTCACCGGACTTGGCTGTAGCTTTGGTCCATTGGATCAATTCTAGGCAGGTTTAGGGAGTTGCTGGCCTCTCTACGAGAATTTGGTTAGGCTTAGTAGCCAACTAGGATAGCGAGATGCGTGGCTCAAGGGCTGGAGTTGTTCTTTCTAGGCTAGTTGGTGGGTCATTGTCTGTCTGTGGTTCAGCGTGCATAACTCCTATGCGTGTTCATGCCACACGATGTAGCCTCCACCCCTTTTCGCGATGAACCTAGGGTAACGGATTGAGGTGACTTGATGCATAAAAGCCGCATTTCCGACCAAGAAGATGGCTTATATTTGTCTTACGTCTCAAGAAGTTTCATGAGATCACCTCGCGCTCGAGTCTTCGATTAACAGAATGTGGTCTATAATAACTTAGGCTTTCAATGCATAAAATGGAACTGGATAATGTAATAAGTAGATTAATTAAAGACATAGTACCCATTTCCTCTTCCTCTCTTTGTTATTGTTGTTCTCAATTGCTGTTGTTTTCTACTGTACTCAGTTTTTACTAACATATTTCTTGGGTTCCATACTCAAGTGTACTTGGTAGCTAGTAAGGTGATTACCGTTGGTGCATCTCTTTTGCCTATGTACTTTCGTTCTATGGTAAACCCTCTGATCAATACTTCATTGTTTCTTTTAATTATTGCCATATGTTTTGCTTGTTTCATTATTATTGTTTTGTGATTATGTGTTGGGTGACTGCAATCTTGTGGTTGTTTGTGCTTGTTGTTAGCACTTGACGCCTTGAGTTTTTTAGGTTGGTGAGACCCCGGTCATCACACTTAAAGTCGCTACCATCGTTCCCGGAAAGGCAACCTTGACAAGGTAAATGATTGATATGATAACTCTACAAGCCCTCGATTCGTGCTCATGAGAGCATATGATGCATTTAAACCAATCGCTACAGTTTGATATGGAAGAATTAGTGCATCAATTTCACTGTCGGAGATGAAGAAGATGAAGTGTTCAGAGAGAAAAGTCGATGGAATTCAACGTTAGGAACGGGAAATGATGAACAGACAATGTGGAGTCTGTTGAGGTTCGTTAAAGTGTGTTTGGTGGAGTTTTGGTGTCACTGGAGATGAAAGAGTTGATCGGAGCAGCGATGGCAGAAATAGGGAGTCCAGTAGGGGGCTACATTTCATAGATTTGCACGGTGAAGGGCTCAGAAGCTTCCTCGTGATGTCAATAAGGTGTAGAACTAATCGATTAGATCAGACAACTATCATACAGATTTGGCAAAGTTAATTGAATTGAAGAAAATCGAGGTGGATGGATCAATTAAGTGGTGTAATCAAAGAATTAAGTTGGGGGAAATGACCCTTAGAAGATGGTGAAGGTGAGCAGAGGGCCAATTGGATCTAAAAGATCAGAGGAACCTCATTTGAGATGAGGCAGAGCTCCGATGGATGTGGGATTTGGGTGTTTAGTGTAGAGTGAATGAAAAATCGAGGGGAAGGTGGAAAATGGTCATGAGGAGATAAGGAAAATGATTAGTGGGTCAATTATGAGGTAGATGGCTTGCAACCATCGGAATTGGTGGTGGTCGGCATTGAAGAAGGTGACGAGAAATTGGAAATTACACTACCCAATTCTATGAATTGAAATGCTAACATTAATCTACACTACATTATGGAGTGTTTACTTGGACGAAAGGGTGAGAAGGGAACCGGTAGTAAACACCAGTTTGTCATCATTCTTAGGCTAGAAATCACTCATAGTTCTTAGATTTTCTACACTACATTATGGTATTAGGTTACATTTATGCAGTTAGGGTTTAGGCATGCATTGCATTGTTTTCTTCTTATTTTATGTTTTAATACATTTCATTTCATTGTCAGGGATGATTTCATTATGAAAACCACTTAAACCCTAGCAATGTGAAAGGCAGAAACCAAGAAAAAGAAGATAGAGCTTCATTCCAACTAGATCCTAGCTCAACCCATCTCACCTCAGATGGATTCTAGCTCAACCCAGCTCATCTCAGCTAGATCCAACTCATTTTAACTCCTCCCAGTTCATGGCAGCTCAACTCAACTTAACTTAGCTACTAATCCTCAACTAGCTAGGCTAAGTCAGCTGAAGAGTCACTAATCAACTTGGGTCATCTCATCGTCAGCTCACGAAGACTGAACTTAGCTTAACCTAGTTAAGTTTGGCTACTAAACCTAATCTAGCTAGCTTAGCTAGCTAGGAATCTTTAGGTAGACCAACTTTAAGTCTCCTTAGCTCCAGATTAGTTGAGCCCAGCTCAACTTAGCTCACCCTACTTAGCCTAGCTGCTAGCAAAGAACTAGTTAGCTAAGCTAGTAGTTGAGCTCACAATAGACCAACTTCAGCTAAAGTTCAACTCCATGAATCTCAAGACAGCTCCTTCTACTCAGCCCTAGCTCCTACCTCTACTCCCCTACTAGCTAAGCTAGGCTCCTATCCCTCTCCACTTCATGACCGACCACCCTGCCTACATAGCTCCACCAAAACCACCACTAACTCCCTTCCTTTTTGGCACCAACAAAACCAACCACTACCACCTTCACACCTCCTCATTTTGGTGCCAAAAAATATACCCATAACCATCCCTTAGTTTGGCGCCAAAATGCCCTTAAATCTCCACCCTACACCTCAACTCAAAGCCCATCTCCACCCTCCATTCATTCCCTCCAAAATCACCCTTCTAGAAGCCTTCCCTTTGGCACCAAAATGGAGACATATCTCCATGGTGGATAGCCACCAAAGGGTGTGTTCCAGCCATAACCACCACCATCCACATCCCTTAAGATGGCGCCAAACATTCCTAGCCCTAGATCCTACAACCACCAACCTAAAACCCATCCTAACCCTCCATGTAATTCACGCCACCTACCCCCCTTCCTTGGCTTACATAACTAATCAATGGGGAGGGTTTTAGAGGGTGATTAGGAGGACTACCTGGTGTTCCTAGTGCCATCTTATTCTTCCCTCTTCCTTATGCCCAAGACAAGGAGCAATCACCATTGGAGGACGGCCAGGCAAAGGAGAAGAAGAAGGGTGGTGGACATCCACCCTTGGAGAGAAGGAGCATCATCATTAATAAGGCTAGGAGGAAGTTCTCTTCAAGTCAGGAACACATCAAGGCTTGGAGCGAGAATCAACTCCAACTTCATCCTTGCAGGAGCTTTCTATCTTCTTGTATTTTATTTTGTAGTAGCATGCATTCCTCTACTTGAGGATTACTTGTGTGGTAGCATTCACACAAGTGAGCTCTTCAAGTAGCCTTTGTAGACACTACTTGCCAATTTATACAAAGTTCTTGCCTTTCAATTCTTGTGCATAATTTATTTCAAGTAATTTTTAGTTGTCAGTGCACCTACTTCACCTCTCTAATTACCTTAAGTGCACTTGCCTAAGGTGAGCTTAGAGAGGTAGGTTTTCATTTGAATCACTTAGGTGTAACTTTCAATTCACATTTCTGTTGCCCCAATTTTGAAAACCCTAAAAAAAACTTACAAAAACAAAAAGAAAGGAGATTTGAGAGAGCGAGAGAGAGAATTAATTTATTAACTAACAAATTGGCCTCCTTGGATGACCCTAGATACTTCACCCTATCTAGGTTACAAATTTAAAAGTTGGTTGAATGGTATTTACAAACCACATAATTTGTATCAACCAGCAATCGCTTGCCAAAGCAAAGTAAAGCAAGTTGTTAAGAGAACTCTAGTTGATCAAAGCGATGGAGATGTGAAGGTGGAGCACAGCTCCGCCATTGGCAAGGCAAGAGCTAAGGAAGAAGAGGTGAGAGAGACAGCCCTCTCCACTAAAGGGAACTCGAGAAGGGGTGATAGAGATGCCGGAAGTAAGGATGAAGCCTATGTCCTAAGGGAAAGGGCTCAAGATAGCTGGATCAGAAGGTACGTGGGGGTATTTATAGGCTTTGGTGATCTTTAAGGGAATGAATTTAACCGAGAAAACATATGGATGTGGCAGAACGGCCATCGTCTTCTCCAACGACGGCAATCATGTACACGTTTCTTGAGGCGATGTATGGCTGATCGGCATTGTTGGATGGAAAGAGGAGGTGAAGAATAAGCTTGCTGCGTAAGGAATTAAAGGATGGCCCTAGGATTGGTCAGCATTGAGAAAGAAGAGAATGGATGGCACTTGGTCGTTGGCTTTGGAGAAGAAACCTTCACAGGGACCTCTTTGAAATATTCATAAGGACTAAAATGCAAATGCTCGATTTAATGGTGCAAATGAAGATATTTTTCCACTAATTTTTTATAAAGATTATATAGATATTATGGAACCAAGTTATGAGGTTAAATTGCAAATTTGACCCAAGATTTAATATATAAATTAGAGTTTTATTTAAGGCTTTTAAATGTTAATTCTAACCTTAATTGAATAATGACTTGGTTAATAAGGTTTTAAATCATTTAATTTATGATTCTAAGCCCTTAATTTTAACTTTGAGTAATAAGGCAATTCCTTCATTATAAAAAGGCTTAATTAGTTGGAATTTTAGTCTTATGCCTTTAATCAACTATATACATACTTAGCCCTGATTATAAGATATTTAATACTAATTAACTAGATAAACAGCTAATTTAGGTCAATTAGGAGTTATGATGAGTGCCTCTTCAGAATAGCAAATAGAAAATAGGAGCAAGAAGAACAAGAACAAGAACAAAATAAGAATAAAGCAAATAGAAAAAGAATAGAACTAGGTTATTGCAAGGGAAATGAAATAACTACATTATTGCAAATGGAAATAAGCAACTACACTACCAAGAAGAACAAGAAAAAGAAGAGAAATAAGAGAATCCCATGTCGAGAGGGCCAAGGTGGCCATTGACCTTGAGTGGGTAGTGATGGTGAGTCCTTGGCCTTGTGGCCGCTTGCACTACCACTAGGTTGTGGCCAGTGGTGGCACCTGTAGGGTCGTTGGCCACCTAGAGGAGGAGGGAGGGTGGTGCCATGGAGGAGAGGAGAGAAGAGTGAAGTAGAGAGGTGAAGAGAAAAATGGGAGGGAGGGGAGGGTGCACGCTGGCCATGGAGAGGCTCTTTTTTAGAGCTTGGGTTGGGTGCATTGATCTTAAGGAGGGTTGTAGGCATAGGTTAATGTGGGTGCAAGTTTAGGATTAGTTGTTGGAGTGTGATTAAGAATCTTCTAGACTAGGTGGTCATGTGTAAGATGAGGTCTCAATGAGGTGGCGCCACATGTAGGGAAGTGGTGATGTGGCACCACATGTTCTGTGACATGTCAAGGGTTATGTGTCTAGTATGTAGGGATTGTCTCGATTAGTTTCTAGGTGCCTAGGTTAGGTGAGGATGTGGGTTAGTTAGGAGTAGTTATGTGTGCAGTTCAGATGTGTGCATACATGCATGGCTCTATCTCCATCTCCATTGGTTGCGGGAAGCACGTGATGAATTTGTTGTAATTCTTTTTGCATTTTTGTGTTAGCTCGACTAAAACTTCTTTACTTCAGGCCTGCATACATGAAATATAGTTGTCAATATCTAGCTCATAAAACCAAGAAAATATGCTATGTCTTTACAAAATGCAAATTAATGAAATGCATAAAATGGATGCATCTATTTACGATGCAAGTTAGGTTTTTAGCCTAATTCGGACGTTTTAGGACCTATGATTGTTTTGCAATTATACTCCCATGCCTAAGCTTTGCTAGTCCATAGCAAAATGAATGCAATGTCTCGAATTGAAGTTAGTAGATTGACCAAAAAATTATTTTCAACTAAACTCAGAGCAATAGTCATGACCTTTATTCCTTTCAATCTACAGTGTTAAGACAAACTTCTAGACTCAAGTTGGCTTACTCCCTTTGTTTCTATCTTACCTTAACCTTAAGTTTCGAATTCAGATTTCTTAGTCTTTACAGGGTTTAGTAACTGTGATTTTAAAGCGTCTGTGCTCGTGTATGACAAACTTAACTTACAGACATTTAGGGTTGCAAAACTACATGTCTCACGGTGTCAGAATTTCATTCCTAGTTACCCCAAATTTCACCTTAGATTTGGTAGCTTTCTTCTCACTCGTTTCTACCCTAAGGTCAACGATCTTTAGCATAAATCTCCCCAGCTTGACCATAGGACTCTTTTTTTATTATTTTATCTCCACGTCTTTTTTCTTTTTCTTTGCTCTTTCTTCTTTCTCTTTCTTCTTTTTCTTTTTATATTTTTTTATATCCTAAATTTGAAAGGAAAACACCCATGTGTAGCGAGGAGTTTTTATTATTATACCCCAACTTGTTTATTTCTTGTTTAATTTTCCAACCCTTTGTCTAAGTGAGTGGCTTCTCTTTCATCCTTTCAAGAATTGCTCCAAGGCAATCCTTAGGGAGAAAAAGTACTAAACCTGATCCTATAGATACATATGTTTTCATGTTGCAGATGCCTACAACTAAACTCTAGTGTGTGAAAAGTGGATGCTTAAGTTACCTAGCTCTCGAATCAGAATGCGGATGACAAAGCCCTATACTTTCTTCCTTCTAGACCTTCGATTTTAGCTAGTTAGATTCCTCAAGACTCAGACCAGGCCTAAATCTAGCGGGACATCCTCGACTGATTAAGCTAACTATAGCCTATATTAAGTCTTAAGGTCTAAAGTTCCTTACTATCCTCTTGGTTTGGTTGACTCCAAATACCCAGTCTTTCCACTTAGTTTAGTTGGAAACATGCAAATATGTTATTCACAGGACTAAATTTTTTTAATTTTTCTCATTTTTTTCTTAAAAAATGTAAGATTTTCTAAACATTGGTATAAATGTATTTAGCATATACACTACCCACCGCCCATGCCTATTTCGGGATGTCCTCATGCATGAGTAAACTGAAGAAAAGGGAAGAGATCACCTAGAATGTTTCTGAATTAAATTCAAAGCATAACCAGTACTTAGAGAAGAAAATGAAAATATATATTTTTTTTCTTTGAAACTGAAAGGTAAGCTATCGTGCAACGATAGCAATCCGGGAGGGCATTTTATTGATAAAAAAATAGGAAACAATGAAAAATTACGTACAAGATCCCCATCTATATATGAGGGACCATCACTCATTTACAATTTGCTCACAGCATACTGGTAACCGCTCATTCCTCACCCTCCACACACACTAAAGTGTTGCAGCCATGCATAGGTGCAGCATCCCAGAAACTAAAAAGCTGTGCCACAGAGATTCCCATGGGGGAAGCGGCTCCTGGCAAGTTCTTCTCCAAATCACGTCAGTAATCAAACAGGATGAAAAATTATGATTGATGTTGTCTGTGTGCAACCCACATAAATGGCACTCATGAAGAGATGCACCCATCCTCTTGTGCCTCAGGTCACCTATGATCAAGCCCTCCCTTCTGCAAAGCCAAAGGAAAATTTGTACCTTGAGGGGGATCTTCAAAAGCCAAACTTTTCTATCAATGTGATCATTTTCCACATCTCTGTCAACCCCCATAATTCTGTCATAAGCTCGCTAAGTCATATAGAATCCATCCCAAACATAGCTATCTTCCATGCCAATTCTGGGTTTGAACTGTTCCAGCTTTGAAATCATCTTGAGTCTATCCTCCCACAGTTTGGTGCCCTCCCTGCTGGACTTAGCCTCATTCAGTTGCCAGCCTGTAGCAGTATCTGACCAGTAGCAGCTCACTGTGCCATCTTTGTGCATTGCTACTGAAAATACCCTCGAATAGGCTTCTTTTAATTGACCCAGTGAGGACCAATCTTCGCACTAGAAATTGAATGATTTGCCATCTCCTAACACTGGCTGTAATAGATGCCAATTGCTCTTAAGAGAGTGGATCATCGACTGCCAGAACGGTAAGGGATTTGAAGGACACAATCTTCTCAGTGCATTGTTGGATTGACCATAGCTGTCTTTGATTAGTTCAATCCAAGGATTCTCTTCCTCAATCAGAATTTTTATTGCCCATTTGAGCAATAAGGCTTCATTGAATTCCTTCAACGCTTTAATTCCCAATCCACCTCTTTCCTTTGGCCGGCAAAGTTGCTCCCATTTCAATGGTTGCATGAATCTACCTTCGTGTTTGGCGCCTTTCCAAAAGAACCTCTTTGGCATTAGATCAATGTGTTTCCAAATGGACTTCGGAGCTTTGAATAGGGAGAAATAAAAGACTGGAATCAAGGTAATAATAGAATTCAGTAGGATAAGTCTACCACCCTTAGACAAAAACTAGCGTTCCACCCCTCCAATTTGACTACAATCTTATCAAAAAGCACATTCCAGTTGCATTTCTTCATTTTTGAACACCTTGGGGGCAACCCCAAATATCTAATGGGCAGGCTGGTATGTGGGGTCCCCAGGATAGTAGAGATAGCTTCTTGTTCTAGTTCATTCAAACCAAAACACACCAGACTAGACTTCTCCCTATTTAATTTCAGACCTGACTTGTCACAAAAAATGTTGACCATATGACCAACTGCGCAGGTTTCCTCCTCAGTCCCCTCTACAAAAAAGACCGTATCATCTGCATATTGGAGAATAGGGGCCATAGGTCTCCTATTGGATAAAGAATATCCTCTTATTATACCCGCCTCAGACAGTTTACATGCGTGTATCTCGCCAGCCCATCAACTGCAAGGTTAAAAATCAAAGGAGCTAAGGGACAACCTTGCCTAACACCACACTGCAGCTAGATCCAACCCCACAAGGTTTCCCATTGATCAAGGGAGTGAAGGAAGAAGTTGTAATGCACCGCTTCATCCATTTAATCCAAAGCGTGGGGAAATCCTCTTCTCTTAAAATCCTCCCACAAATAGGGCCACAAAATAGAATCATAGGCTTTTCGAAAATGAACTTTCCACATAAAGGCTTTACATTTCCTCTTGTGCCAACCACATACCATCTCCTGTGCAAGAATAAAAGATTCTTATAGAGATCTATTAAGGATGAAGGCAGATTGGACTGGATGAATCAGGTCTTGCAAGACAAATCTTAGCCTATTTGCCAAAATCTTGCTCACCACCAAGTATATGGAGTTCGAGAGAGATATGGGCCTAAAATTAGAGAACTTCTCTGCTCCTTGTGTCTTTGGTAACAAGAAAAGAAAGGATCTGTTTATCTTAACAAAGCTGGAATTGCCCCCCTCAAATTCCTTGATAACATCCATCACCTCTTGACCCACCAAACCCCACATCTCCTTATAAAAGAAAACTTGGACACCATCAGGGCCAAGGGAACCCTCATTATTTAGGTCATTAATGGCATTCATTGTTTCTTTTTCAGTTATGGTTGCTGTCAGTCTAGACGCATGCTCCTCAAAGACTCTAGGTGAGTCACTTGCTGCCATTCTCCATAGGCCTCTACTAGCTGCCCGTGAAGACTATCTAAAATATTTAATGGCCTCTACTCTAATGGCAGGCATGGAGGAGATTCTCTAACCATCAATTGTTATGGAGGAAATTAAATTGATTCTTCTACGAGAGCTGGCAGCCAAGTGGAAGAACTTGGTGTTGGTGTCCTCCTCTTTAATCCAAAGTTGACTAGAGCGTTCCCTCCAATCCATCTCCTATTTTAAATCCTCCTCCGCCACCACCCCCTGCCATATCCTTCGATCAACAAGTTCCTGGTTAATTAAGGGACCGTTTTCCTCTTTTGTATCAAGGCTTTTTATTTCCAAAAGTGCTTCAAGGCACCTCTGATGTCTCATATTGGAAACCATAGCCCCATATTCTTTTAACATTATGCACATAGCTGCCAGCTTGGATGCAAGTTTAATAATGGCCGATCCATCTACAAGTTTAGCCCTCCACCATACTTCAAGCATCTCCCGGAATCTTGGTTCCCTCAACCAAGATCTTCTAAACTTGAAATAAGAACCAGTGTGCACTTGCTCCCCACTATCCCAGACAAGGGGAGTGTGATCAGAGAAGGGGCACTCCAGCCCCAACACGGAGGACAACTGAAAACTGTCCAACGGCCCAGCATTACCAAAGAATCTATCAATTTTTGACATGAGGCTGCTGCCATTTCTCCAAGTGAATTCAACTCCAGTGGATGGGTATTCACTCAGGCCAAGTGTCTGAACCGTCAGTTGGAAACCAATGGATGCGCTGTCCATCATGCCACTTGGTCTGTCCCTCCCCGTCAAAACACAATTAAAATCTCCACCCACAAGCCATGCAGCCCCATTGACACAATCTGCAACTGCACTCCAATCCTCCCACATCTCATGTCTTGTAGAAGCATCACAAGGATCGTAGACCCCAGTGATGTACATTTCACTTCCCCCCTGGTTTCGTTTATATTTGCAAGTCAGCATATGTCGACCTTTAAAGACCTTCAGCATTTGCAGAACATTTTTCCTCCACCACAAAGTAATACCCCCTAATCTACCAGGTGACTCACGTAGCACACATTCAGCCACATCCCCATTCTCATATCAACCCTGGCTCTGTCTTCCTCATTTCTCAATGTGTGTCTCTTGAATGATAGCACAATCTATTTCCCATTCTCTCAGATATCTCAAGAGAGAAGCCCTCTAGTTTTTGTCGTGCAACCCACGCACATTCCAAGTGAGGATCCTCATTATGCATTTTGGGGGCACCCCTTCTTGGAATTCTGGGCTATGCCAACCTTCATAATAGCGGCAATAGCATCTTCATCCAGTTTCAATGTGGTGTTTTGTCTCCTTTGCCTGAGCTTATACGGAGATCTACCCACACCCTTCTTGGATGATGACCCTGCACCAAATTTCAATCCCTCCGTTGTTGACAAGTTGGGCTGCAGATTCATAGAATTGGTGGAGATCTCCTGTAGTACTCGCAAGTTAGATGTCCCAGCCGCTTGTTTAATAATAGCCAACTTTCCTATCATAGCAACCTCTACAGGTGCCATTTCCTTTCCTTCCTCCTCTTCCAGGTGGTGGTGGTCCTTGCATTTTTTAGACTCAGGTGCTTCATCAGGTGTCATTCGACTTGGCTGTTGCGAGGCTATCTCATCATTCACAACCTCTGCATAAGATGATTTTTTCTAAATGAAACCCTTATCAGTAACACCCACTATGAAACACAAATTCAGCATCCAAGAACTCCCCCCACAATGGAGAATAAGTTTCTCTAGCACAAGCCCAGCCTTGAAAATATCAACAAGAACATTTAACACCCGTCCATCCCCTTCTAGTAGCCCAATCTTAGCATCTTCAGCCAAAGTAGCAAATCCATCTATCATGGCTGTCACCACCTCTTTTGATCTCAGATGGAGAGGTAGACCCCTAATTCCTAGTTTCCCTGATTTGGAACCAGTTCTCTGGGGCAGTCGTTCAGGCAAGGAGCCGTCAAAAGGGGAGACCAGCCTCCAAATCACCATCAATCCATCAAATGCACTCGAACAAAATCGCAAACGCTCAACATCAATCATCCCCAGACCAAAAAGCACAAAATGCGTAGGGGAAAGCAATGCATTCTTCCAACTACCCGTCAACAAGGATAGAGAGCTTACCATCTATTGGATCTTCTCCAGAGAAGGATTGCCTGTCATCACCTCTCCGACTAAAGCGCCTCTTAGCACAACCTCAGCCTCCTTGATTTCCACACCCACTGTATGTCCCCTATATGTATGTGGTGGAGGTGGAGGCGACAGCACTCCAGCCTTTGTAGCCCTATTGTGTAGATCAGTCCTTCCCCTATGCCAACCAGGATTAGCTATGCAAGAATCTCGTTTATGGCCATGCCCCCTACATGCCAAACAGACCAGGGGATAGCGGCACACCACTGTCATATGCCCTCGTCGACGACACCGAAAACACACAATTTCCTTGGTGCTCCACTGCCTGCCTCCATTGGCACGACTTCCGCCTGACATCCTTCTTCCAGATGTCGAAGGAACTCTCCTTTCCTTTCGCCTCCAAGCCTGAGATCTCCAGGTTGTCCATCCATCATCACCGATGCTCCTCTCTCCTGTCGCCCTAGGGTTGGGTTCCATCCTAGGGTTTGTGAAAACACCTAAGTAGATTAGGTCTTGATTATTAAGGTGACGAAATTGGAAAATGAAAATGAAAATAATTATTTACAAATAAGTTTGTTTTTGTTATTGGGGTGCCTCCTAATGAGAGCTAAGTTTTACTCCTCCAGCTAAGTGAAAACTCAAGAAATTAACCTCAATAAAATAGATTGCTTTATTTGGTGCTAAGGGTTCCTGAGCTACAAACTGCTTGAGGCATTGGCCGTTAATAGTGAATACATGCCCAGATTTAAGATCCTGAAGTTGGACAACCCCATTGTCAAATGGTCTGACCACTTTGTTTCAGCCAGGTCATTTTTATTTCAGCTTTCCTGTAAATAATTTGAGCCTGGTGACAAATAACCATATGAGTTGATTAGGCTCAAAATGCGTCCTCTGGATATGTTTGTCATGGAAGGCCTTTATCCAATCTTTGTAGATTCTAGCATTTTCATAGGCGTCCCTATAGATTTCTTCTAATTTAGTAACCTAGACTTTCCTATTTTGACCTCCTTCATCAAGGTCCATGTTGCATTGCCTCACCACCTAATAAGCATGGTGCTCCAACTTTACAGGAAGGTGGCAGACTTTCCTATAAACGAGTCGATATGGTGACATTCTAATGGGAACCTTATGAGATGTCCAATAAGCCTAGAGAGTGTCAGGTAAATGGTCGGATCAGTCCTTCCTGTCGAGTTTCATAGTCTTCTGAAAGATTTGCTTTATCTGTCTGTTTAAGTCCTCGGTCTACCCATTCATTTGTTGGTGATACGAGTTGGTAATTAGGTGATTTACCCTGTATTTTTGCAAAAGAGTGTGGAAGTAGGCATGACTAAAATGACTTCCACCATCATTAATTAAGGCTTTAGGCACTCCAAATCTTGAAAAATTATTTCCTTTAACAAATGCCATAACAACCTTATGGTTGCTACATCAGGTCGGTATGGCTTCAATCCATTTCAAGACATATTCAATAGCGACAATAATATATTTGAAGCAGTGGAAGGTGCAAAGGGTCCCATGAAATAAATACCCCAAACATCAAAGATCTTTACCGCCAAAATTGATTGAAGGGACATCATGTTCCTATGGGCCATTGATCCCAGCATCTATCAACAAATGCAAGAATGGGCAAAATAATGTGCGTCCTTAAAAAGGGAGGGCCAATAAAATCCACATTGAAGAATCTTTGCAATAGTTTTTCTTCCATAAAAATGTCTTCCATAAGCTTGGTCATGATAGAAGGACAACAAACTAGAAAATTCACTATCTGGGACACATGTACGAATAATCTAGTCAATTCCCAGGTGGAAGAGAGGATCATCCTAGAAATAATTTTTGGCCTTAGCTAAGAATCGATTTCTTTGGTTCTTTGGCCATCTTGATGGGATTTGTTTAGAATCTAAACATTTAGCAATATCATCATACCAAGGAACATCCTTTGTAATGACCTAAAATCTGAGTCCGAGTTCTTTTGGAGTGGTTCAGGTCACGTCGAACCTGTTGGTGCGCTTTTGGTTTGATACGGGCATGAATACCTCATAAAATGTGAAGAAACACATATTTTTAGGTCAACACTTAGTCAAACTTCGTCAAAAGGGTACCACATATAGTACCATTAAATTTCTCTCATTGTAAGCTTTGCAACAACACTTATTTCATGCGAATCGAAGGTGTGTAGCTTAAGTTATGTCCAAAATAAGTCAAAAGGACCTAAATGTAAGGTGAACCAAACCTAGGGGAAATTTTGATAATTTTCCCACCAATCCTAAACCTAAACCTAAACAAAACCTATTGATGAGTCTATAAATAGGCCACCTAGGGTTGAGAGCCGTCATTTATATTTTCTAAAGCCTTTAAAACCCAAGAGAAAGAGGGAAGAAAGAAGTAGGTTTTCAATTAGGATTTCTAATTAGGATCCGTAGGGACCTAATTATAGATTCGAGAAACCTATGCCTCTCGCCACAATTGTCATGGCAGCAACAGCGACGCACGATTTACGCGTGACACGTGTCGATAGTGGTGTGGGAGGCAGCGATGCATGGTGGTTAACTCGCGCGAGTCTACATGCGAGCATGGAGAAGGAAAGCACAAGTGTGGGGATCATCAACATGTGGTGCGATCCAATGACTACAATACATTGAGGCGCGATCCTTGGTCATGGCTGAGGATGAACCGATCGTCAACATGTGGCAACGCATGGATCGACAACCAGTTTGCTTGAACCAACCAGTCTAGTCTGGTTCAACGACCCCCTCCTATTCTTTTGAGCGGTTTGATGCTTTTCCAACCTTGAAATTCAACAAATAAGGTATCGTTGGAATCGTATCGACACTTACTATGCGTTGGTAAGCTTTGTTTTCATTTTTGAGTATTGCCTCTTTACTGAAAAATCAGAAACGTGTATAGGTGTTTCAATCCATTTCTTGCGTTCTTGGCTCAGGAAGACTTCTCAGTGCATGCACGGATTATAAGGAGGGTCTTACATGCATCCCAAGGCCTTTTGCGCATGATCCATAGTCATCATAACCCTCCGGTGATGTTAAGTAGAGTAGTTCACCCTCTTTCTGTTTTCGATTTGTTTTTGGCTGTCGTGGACCTATTTCACTTGTTACTTCGCGTATTTCGAGATGTCGGTGTGCGTTGCCTTTCATTGCTGAGTTTGGAAACCTAGGGAGTCATGGTTTCTATTTTGGGTACTTAAACATGAATTGAATCGATATTACTTGAATGTTGAATGTTAAGTTGATTTAATGTGACCTTATTATCGCATGCGTGAAATGAACTTCGATTTATGTGAGACAAGTTCCTTTGTGTTGATTGATTGATAAATATTGTGGGACCACTGCCATACTTTGGAAACTATGTGTAAACAAATAATTTGAGGAATAATGTGAATATCTCATACTTCTGGAATCAACGAGTGTAATTGATTAGCTATGGATTGATTAATAATTGTTAATGATATGATTATCTAGAAGTGATTAAGTAATCAATACGACAAGTTTGATGAGATATAAAGATTGGATAATTGGATTTATCCCCCTACTCGTTGGGTTTGACTGTAGCTTTATTCATTTAGATTGGTTTTGGGTAGTTTAGGGAGTTGCTGGCCTCCCTATGAGTCTTTGGTTAAGCTTAGTGGCCAAGTGGGATAGCGGGCTCAAGGTTTGGAGTGGTTTCTTTCTCGACTGATGGGTAGGCCTTAGGCTACCTATGGTTCAGTATACATAGCACTTGTATGTGTTTACGCCACATGACATTTTCGCTATGACCCTAGGTTAACTAATTAAGGTGACTTGATGGGTATAAGCCGCCTTCTAGGCCAAGAAGATGGCTTATACCTATCTTGCATCTCAGGAAGTTACACGAGATCATTGTATGCCCCTAGGCATTGATTAATGGGTAATGGGTTGTGAACTGTAACAATTTGGGCTTTCAACATAAAATGGAATTGGAAAACGAAATGACTATTAAACGAATTAATTAAGAAATAGTACCCTTTTTCTCTTGCTCTTTGTTACAGTTGTTTCCTAATTGTGTCGACGCTACTCAGTTTTTATTAACATGTTTTCTCAGGTTCCGTACTTAATAAAAACTCAATTTATTACCCTAATTGGCTTAATCTAGGCTAGCTTCTTAGCAAAATCATGCATTAGATCTATAAATATTGCATTTAGAGCATGCATGCATATTTAAGCTTTTCATCTATATTTAAGCTTTGCATATGTTCCTTCCTAATTCATCCCTACCTTTGACCTTTAGGACAAACCTTTCCACCAAAAACACCTTGTCCTAGATCCACCTATTTTTATAAAACCTAAATCTAGATAAATCCTAACCCTCCACACTTTATCCTATGGCCTAAAAACCTTGTGAACAAGAGAACATATCCACAACCTAGCCACCCACCTTATCCCCTCCATCCACCACCAAATTCCAATCCAAGGGTCCATTAAATCCATTATCCTCTCCTTAGGATTCTAAAAAAGCCTAGGTCTTATCCCTTCCCTAAAAACCAACCATAGAACATATCCTCTTTGAATAAATCCTACCCCTCCAATACCTATCCTAAGGTCCATATCATTTCTCTACTTAACCAAACCCTCCGTAGCACCCTTAGATCCCAATCTAATGGTCATCCTTCAGTTTGATTAAGTGGACCATCATCCACCATTAATTAAGATCCAAGGCCCTTATTTGTCCTACACATCTATAAAAACACCTAGCCTCTACCACTTAGAACAAATTTGTCTCTTAGTTAATTAGCCTCTTAGGAATTAGCCTAGTTTTGTAGTAGCTGATAAATGCTAGTTTATCATGATCCTTAATATCCATTCCCATCTAGTTCCTAAGGTTTTGTCAATTTCATTGCATTATCTCACTGCATTTTGCATGCATTTGCATTTAGGGTTTAGAGCATGCATTAGCATTTATATTACATTATCTTATGTAGTTACCATTTTATTGTCAGGGATGAATGCTTTGGAAATTATAAAAGCCCTAGCAATATGGAAAGCATAAGGAATAAGTGTGAAGACAACTCGGGAAAGCTCCTTCTGGCTCCTTCTCTACTTAGCTAAGCTACTAGCTAGCTGAGCTAGCTCCTCCACTACTCTAGCTCATACCCTACTCCCTCTCTACCTTAATGACCGTCTACCTACATTAAAACCACTAACCATTAGCACCTAAAATGCACTCCTTGTCACCCTTTCACATGGCACCAAGGAATCTTCCTAACCACCCTCCTTGGCACCCTTTCACATGGCCCCAAGGAAGCTTCCTAACCACCATCCATACTAGCCTATAAAAAGATCCCCCATCCTACCATTCAAACCATCCTTGGCAAACAACAATTCTTGCTATCAAACACCTATAGCCACCATACATCCCACAGCCAAGAACGGAGGAGAGAAGAAGATTAAGGGAGTAACTTACCCGCTCCCTTGGTTCCTTCTTCCTCTTCTCTCTCCTTCCTTGTGCCACGCCAAGGAGCAAGCTTCCATCTAAGGAGGACAGCTAGGCAGGAGGAAAGAAGGGTGGAGGACGTCCACCTTTGAGAGAAGCAGCTCAAGGAGTTAGAAGGAAGTCTTCTTCAAGTTTGGCAGCCACCATTCTTGGAGCGAAGGTTGCCTCAGCTACTCGGGAGAATTTTCTATTTTTTATTTTGTTGCATTTTAATTCTTGTTAAGCATTCATCTACCTAGGGATTAACTAAGTGCAACCTCTGCTTAGTTGAGCTCCCTAGATACTTTGTAAACATTTCTTCTTAATAGCAAAGTGCCTTTCTTCATTCTTGAATTTTCAATTTCAAGTAGCAACTTCATTTATTTTTAGTGTATCACAGCTCTCTTCTAATTACCCTAGGCACACTTGCCTAGGGTGAGCTTAGAAGAGAAGACTTCTCTTGTCACTTAGGTTCTAGTTGTTAGGAGTAGTTTATTTAGTGTAGTTCTATCTTCGCATTCATATCCTATTTATTTTCAAGCATAAAAATTTATAAAAATCAAAATACAAAAAGAGAAGTGTTGATTTGAGAGGCGAGAGAGAGAATCACTTATTTGACTAACAAATTGGCCTCCTTGGACAACCTTAGATACCATCACTATCTAGGAATATAAATTTAAAAGCTGATCGATTTTACGCATTGCAACGACATCAAAACCCCCATTTATAAAACCATGCAAATCTCGCATCAGTAGCTCTCCCCCACTATAGTGCACGCCCATATTATTCTCCACCTTCAAGCCTCTCTGGTCTTCTTCTTCCTCTAGGTGTCCTGGATCTAGAGCTCCGCTAGAAGCTTTGCACAAGCATCCCTCAAGCAGCTCCACTCTTCCTCTACTTCTTTTATGCTTTTATCATTATTGTAGTCTCTCTAATATAGATTCTATTTTTGAGACTCTTTAGTATTAGCAATAAAATTTTTATTCATGTGATATCGTTGCTTCCATCCTTATTAGATTGCAAACTATTATATTGATTGATATTTTATTCCAAAAAGGAAAAAATATATAATAATTTCGAAAGGTTTCCGAATAGTGAATGTCTCCCTATGTTTGACCTGAACTCCTTGTAATTCAGAATTATAAATATTAATGAGTCTCTTAATTTGCCTACTACAACAATTTCACATTTTTAATCGCATAGATTTAGCATAATCAAATTGGTGCCATTGCCAGAAAGGCACGGATTTATTTTTGCCTTTCGTCTCCATATTTGTCTCTAGATTACTAATCTATTTTGCCTTGTGTTTGTCAGTTTGTGTGCATGAGTCAGAAGATCCAAAGAAAAATGGCAAAGTAAGACAAGCGGGATTCAGTAATTTATAGGTAAGTACATCTACCTTAGTTAGGTTAGGTTTGCTTTCTACATAAAAAGAGACCCAAAAAGAATTAGGTGCTTGGCTTGATCCATAGGTTAGAAAATTTTTCTTTGCTTGTTTGCTTTCTAAAAAAAAAAAAAGCACTTTTAATGGCTATTATCCCTTTGAAATCAACAAAACCACCCCCTTAAAATTCAGACTGCAAACAAATTTGGTTTTCAAATATCATTTTCTAAACTTTTATTCTCCCAAAAATTATAAAATTTCTCCTTGACATAGGTTTTGAAGTTAGGAAGATTGTATCTAAATTTCAAGCTCATCTGATTTATATTGAATTTTTAAAAATTCTAGAACCACACTAATATCTGTTCTGATTTTTCTTCCTAATTTGCGTCAATCCAAAAATCATAGGAATTTTTATGATACTCCAATTGATTTGAAATTTATGGAGTTAAATTTATGAAGTAATTTTCCACTAATGAAAAATCTAAGAAATAAATTTTAAGGACATTTGATTCTACTGAAAATCCAATCATTGACTGGGGTTCAAAACTGACCTAAAGACTCCAATGCACATTTAAATCTAAAAAAATATAAAATGTGCATTAAAAATTCTGAAAAAAAAAATTCTCTGATTGCCTTAGTGGTGCATTAAGACCATTAATTTCTTTAATTGGGTCGCACCACATTTGATTTGTTGGACTTAAATTACATCACTTAGAACTATCTGTTCTTAGGGTTTTCACATTAAAGTAGGGCACACTTGTATTTCCATACTTAAAGGGAATTTATCAAACAATTGGGACTTGCAAAACTTCTTTTTTGCTTCAATAGAACCTTGTTTGAATTTATTTAACTAAGTGAACCCTAAAATTCATTAGTACAAGCGTTGAACCTTAAAAGATACCACATCAATTAAGCTTGTATTATGAACCCCTTTGTTTGTGCACTACACATTTCAAATCAATTTCTAAGGGGCACCAACCCAATAAACAATGCCCCATCACATTCCATAAGCACGCACATCCTAAGCCTAATAAAAGTGATTAGACATTGGCCCCTAACGAATCACTTGAGTCCAAGCTTTGGACCTAAGTGGGGAAAACAAGTGAATAATCTAAATTTCTCTTATAAAACCTGGTGTCTAGGTTGTAGGGTAGCGCAAAATGACCGTGTCTAAAGGGTACAAAGGAGCCTAGTACTAAGTTGGGTCGAACCTTCCCCTTTGTCCCCTCATACTCAACCTAGTTGGGTTAACTTGGGAAATGTGGATTTTATTCACTTTGTCATCTTAGCTTAGATTCTCTAAAGTTTCTAGGTTAATTAGGGTCACACCTTAGGCTAGACTTTGAGTGCTTGTTTGAAGTAGGCATCCCTCGTTTGTCTCTTTCTCTCATCTCCATGTATTCTCCCAGGACCTTCAACACCTATTCTCCTAACTACACCCATCCCTAGCATGATCACTATCCCAATTTAACCTACCATTATCCACCTCCTAATTGGGATAACTCCAACTCTAGATGGGGATATACCTCGATACTCCAGTATCCAGGGTCTAAGCCTAGATAACAGAATTTCAATTCTTACCCTTCGTAGCACAGGTCATTACCCCTTAGTAGTCAACCAAGGATGACCTATTACCAAGGAAGATATCTAGAACCCCCCCGAATCCTAACTCTCAGGGACCAAACCCAAAACCACCCAACCCTAGGCCAAATTATGAGACTTAGTTAACCTTAGCCTAGGAAAGAGTGTTGGATCAGATAAGTAAAACTATCCAAACTCTAGAACCCCAACCAACACCTATAAGTGATCAATTGGCACCAATGATAAAATTATTAGAGGAATGAAGGGTATACTATCATAATGGCTCCAAGATGTTGATAATGAGGGTAGTAGGGGTCAAGCTGAGGGGTTGATGAAGAGAATATCAATTTTAAGGAGAAACTTTTTGGTTGCTCTAGCCCAAGTTTGGGAAGAACCTCAAACTGATAATCTTGCTATTGATCCCCCTATCAAGGAAATAATAGAGGAGCCTCTTTAGGAGCCATTAGGGGATGACTTATTGAACCCAAACCTATCAATGATGAGGTCCTAGGCTACAGGTTTGATTCAAAGGATATACAGCAAAAAAGTGAAATTGAGGAAGAATCAAGTCCTTTATCCACAATCCTGGAATCAGGGAATGAGGAAAAATATCTCTGAGGATGTAGGTACCATTTTTGATCGACAGACATATATGTGAGGATCACACATTTTTTGATTTTGAGGATGAGGGATATGTCATTGATGGTGTCTCACCTGGAGAATCTGAATTGAATAAAAACATTAACGAGACACCATCTGAGGAAAATAGGTCCAAGGAATCCAATGAACAATTAATCAATGGCCCTTTTGTTGGGGCAAAAGCAAAAGAATTAATTTTATAGATCTTTGATGACCTAATTCCTAGCCCCACCCCCTAGTCAAACCCCTCAATATTGGATCAAAAATCCATTGGACATGAATTTGACCAACCCAAGTTAACCATGATTGACCTTGACTCTATGGACTTGGACATTTTAGAAAGGGCCAATGACACATTGGAAGTCCCAAATGAAGAACCGATAATTGTGGAGGATAGGAAAATGGATGTGACATTTTGGGAGGAAAAATTCAGGGGAGAGACAACCGTGTAGCTTAGGGTTCCTGTGTGTTTAAAGTCACCCGCTCTCTACCAAGACCCTTGTGACATCTTTGATTATGGGAACTTGGAACCCATGTATAGGAAAACAATGCATGAGCAGTTTGAGCTCCCAAAATTTTATGGACAATACTTATCGTGTGCCCGAAATTTTAGACTAGGGTTACACGTTCCCAAAATTAAAACCAAGCCTCATGCCCACATACCAAAAGAACATGGGATGTGGGTAGATAGTGTTATTCACTTCAAAATCGTCCGACCTAGGGTATGGGGCCCCACCACCAGCTGGTCCGCATCTATGGACCTTTACTGCTGAGGCTAAATGACTATCTTTTGATTCTACTCTGGACTCACACTATTGAATTGCATATTTCTTCTTTATTTGGGGTTCTAATCTGGATAATGACGTAAAACTTAGTTTTAGCTAGGAGGCAACCCAATATTCTTTACAGGTACCTTTATCTTTATTTTTATAAGCTGACCTAGAACAACAAGCTCAGTCAAGTGATATCCCCTTCTCTTTCTTATTACATTTTGATTGTCTTAATTTTGCATACATTCCAATAAGGACATTGTAATGAATAGGCATGAGGGGGTGGACATTACATGTCTTATTTTTATGTGTAAGGTAGTCCTATCAATATTCCTAAAAAAAATTATATATATATACAAAAAAAAAGAAAGTTGCAAAGTTATGAAAAAAGTGCTTTTGAGGTTGTTCTTGGGATTCAAGCTAGGTAGAGTCAAGAATTCTCGATTTTGAGAATTTACCAGCCTTAGGAAATGTGAAACAATGTCTTTCTGCCTAGACTCTTCAAGTCCTTATCAACTTAATTTTCTTGAGTATTTACCTAAATTTGGATTTATTTTTCCTAAGACCTTGAAAGGAGTCTGAAAAAGCTAAAAGTATTAAGTCAAAAGGATGATAAGTGAATGACTTATCTTTCCACCCTCTGGTTTGGATAGTCTTTGAGTTCCAAGTATCTTCACTTGTACTATGCACTGATTCATCTTATGGATGATTTTGTTGAGTCTTTAGTGCTCAATAGGATTTAGTCAAGGCTAAAGATCCAATAGACTTGGCCTAATTCCTAGCTCTTAGGACTATTCCTGTTTGTAGGGGATGCATTTAGAATGGATGAAGGAGAGCCACTCACCTAGAAAAATGATTTGAAGAAAAAAATATTACTATTCACACTTTGAAAAATAAGGAGAAAAAATATTTATAAGAAAACACGCCACCAAATAAGCACCTCGTTACAAATGAGGTGCCATTCCACCAAATCAATAACATCTCACTACATATGGGTGTTGTCCTTTCCATTAAATAAAAACACCTTGCTACATATGGGTGTTAATCCTATAGAAAAAAAGAAAAAAAATACAGAGAAAAGAATTAGGAATAAGAGACCTAAAGATACAGTTGGGGAGATATACACCTAGAGTGTTGACCTCAAGGTAGAAAAGTGGTGAGGAGGAACCTGCCAAATCCCAGTATGGCCTAACCAAAGATAAGTTTTCCTAAAGAGATCATAGAAACATTCTAAGTCTTATTGAATACTAGGAATCAACTTGGTTGTCCATCTGACGAATCACATAAAAAATTACACACAAGATACTTGTTTCTCATAATCGATTTGAACCTTGGGTGGGCCGACTTAGTCAGAGAAAGTCGCTCTTGCGACCTAAGTCTAATGGCTAATAAGATTCTTGATTTGATTTGGGAGGTTCGGATTTGAGTCGATACTTTAGAACTATTGAGTCTCTATCATTAAGGGTTTGTCTGTGATTTCCTTTTATTGGTGAAAAATCTTATTGGGCTTTTTAATTCGATCTGGTTTGGTTCCTTAGCAACAACGTGTGTTGAAATAAAAGATAGATATATCTATATATATAAAAAAAATATTATTTTTCTGAAAATAAATGAGAACCTACATATTTGACTTTCGCATTTTTCTACAGGTTTTTCATGTTAGTTTTGTTAGGGACTAGCAAAAAATAGGCATGGGAGTGTGATAACATCTCAATTTATTGCCCTAATTGGCTTAATCTAGGGATAACTTCTTAGTAAAATCATGCATTAAGTCTATAAATATTACATTTAGAGCATGCGTGCATTTTTAAGCTTTGCATCTATTTTATAAATAACTCTCTTCTAATTTTAGTCTTTTGTGAATAATGTAGGTGATAGGTCCAAGAGAATAATATGAAGACTTGAAGAATAAAGTCGAAGAGAGGATGTTGCTGCTTAGGAGCTTGAATCATGAAGATGCAAGGGAGATTAAGATAAGAGCTCAAGAATTAAATACAAGAAGAAGAAATGAAGACAAGGGAAGACATATGTCCTTTCCTAATTTATTCCTACCTTTAACCTTTAGGACTAACCTTTCCACCAAAATCACCTTGTCCTACACCCACCTATTGTTAGAAAACCTAAATCTAGATAAATCCTAACCCTCCACACTTTATCTTATGGCCTAAAAACCTTGTGAACAAGAGAACATATCCACAACCTAGCCACCCACCTTATCCCCTCCATCCACCACCAAATTCCAATCCAAGGGCCTCCATTAAATCCCTTATCCTCTCCTTAGGATTCTAAAAAAAACCTAGTTCTTATCCCTTCCCTAAAAACCCACCAAAGAACATATCCTATTTGAATAAATCCTACCCATCCAACACCTATCCTAAGGCCATATCATTCCTCTACTTAACCAAACCCTCCTAGTACCCTTAGATCCTAATCTAATGGTCCTCCTTCACTTGGATTAAGTGGACCATCATCCACCATTGATTAAGATCCAAGGGCCCTTATTTGTCCTACACATCTATAAAAACACCTAGCCTCTACCACTTAGAACCAATTAGTCTCTTAGTTAATTAGCCTCTTAGGAATTAGCCTAGTTTCATAGTAGCCCTCCCCCACTATAGTGCATGCCCACCATTATTCCTCCTCCTCCAAGCCTCTCTAGTCTTCTTCTTCCCAGTGCCTTGGATCTAAAGCTTTGACAAAAGCTTTGCACAAGAAACCCTCAAGCGACTCTGCCCTTCCTATATTTCTTTTACGCTTTTATCATTATGGTAGTCTCTGATATAGATTTTACTTGTTAGACTCTTTATTATTGGCTATAAAATTATTATTCATGTGATATCATTGCTTCAATCCCTATTAGATTGCTAACAATTATATTGATTGATATTCTATTCCAAAAAGACAAAAAAATAATCATTTCGAAAGGTTTCCAAAGAGCAACTGCCTCCCTGTGGTTGACCTGGACTACTTGTAGTTCAAAATTATAAATATTAATTGGTCGCTTAATTTGCGTGCTACAACGATTCCAATTTTTAATCGCGTAGATTTAGCATAATTAGTACTCAGGTGTTGCTGAGCAACCAGGTGCAATGACTGCTATTGGTCCGTCTACTACGGGACCGAATAATACTGTAGGAGACGGTCTGTACTGAGCACTGTGAGTCTTTAGTTTTGTTTCTGTTGTTAGACTTTTCATTAAAATCTTTTGTGATTGTATTAGTACTTGAGCACTTGTTACCTTTTCCATTTTTTATGGTGGATTTTTATTGTATTTATCAACACTTTATATTTTCATTTAATGCATTATGAATGGATGTTGTCTATTGATGTTCTATGGCGATGTGTTCGGTGACTGCGATCTTAGGGTTGTTTGTGCTTGTTGTTTGCACCTGACGACTCGGGTTTCATCGACTAACAAGACTTGGGTCGTCACATGATGACCCTACAATTATTAACCTTAATTACATTATTTAGAGTCAATTTCGAGGACCTTTGCATGTAAATATAACAATATAGTGGGTCTAGGAGCAATGCATGCTTATAGTACATTCTTTACATTAAGATTGCTTGAAATTAATGTTTAATGGCCAATTTGTACAAGTGTATATTGAAATAGGTCCCAAATGAGCAATCGAACTGCATGGATGGATTCAGGACGAAAATTGAAGTCCAACGGCTCTGAAATCACCCCAATACCTCTGTAGCTCCCACAAAGAGCCTAGGAAGTCTTGGTCGTTGATCTAATGATCAACGATCCACGAAGTACCGTGTGGCGCTTGCTCAACCGCTCATCAAGTGCCAACAGCGACCACACACTCTCCTCATCACGCTAATGCACACAACGTCAACCACACGATCTTCATCTAGCTACTCTAGAGTCGCCATGCCATCATGCTGCTACCATCCGCATGTTCTACGATCGACAACTCAGATTCGCATGCTAGCGTTCATAGCATAGCAGTTAAGCACAACCTCTCACAAGCGAGGGACACGGGATCAAATAGCGATTTGTGCACCCTTCGCTCACGAGAGTAAGCTATTTGCACCTCATGATCAGCATCCGACGGACCTCGTGATGCCACGTCACCATCCATCATGTGCGCGCAATGCGTGAAATCTGACCACTTATCTGTACACTCATCCCAGCCGCTGGCATGCGATCTCCGGGCACAAAGCGCACCTGTGTCCAGCCTGGATGGGTGAATCATGCGACGTGCAATCTCACACATGATCTCACATGGATTTAAGGAGTGGCGAACGTGCGATCGTGACCCTCCATCATCGATTGGACGACAGAGCTTCATCTACAGCTGTGTGTACGCGGAGCCAGCAATGCACGCGGGTGCACCGCTCGCGTTGCTCACGCTATGGGCGTAGTGTACTCAGTGCGGGCATTTGCTGTAGATGGCCTATAAAAGGGTCCTTAAGACCCCCATTGCAATACACATCTCTTCTCCCCACAGCCAAGATGTTGAACACAAGTCCCTGAAGTCGTCGAGCCACCGACGGAGCTTCCTCCACCATCGTGGCTACCTCGACTCTCTTCTAGTTCTTCTTTAGCTTTTATTTCGCATTTTATTCAAGCATGTCTCTAGTCTTTATGTTAGTGTTTGCAAGACCATTTTTATAGTTCATAGAAGTAATCTTTGCTCTTCTGTTTGTTGTTCTTTTCATGCATGTTGAATTCAGTCTCTATTTCCTATGCTTGTGTTACAATATCTATGCTTTGCACTTATCTTCGTTGATATACAACTAGAACTCGTATTCTACCACGAATTTTTACTCTCTCTGTTGATGAGTCCATTTTAATGGACTATTGTTATGCCTAAGTTAACTCTATTCTTACCTTTTAGGTTTGTTAACAACTACATTAAGTTAGAGAATGTTTGCATGCATCATTATTTAAGTTTACATCTATTCTATCGCATTCTATAACTTAGTATGTAATTATTTTATGTTTTGTTGTTGTAGGAATAATGTTGGAAAAGAGCAGGATGGTGAAGATAAATTTCCCCCTCAGCCATCGGCCTCAACTAAGTCTTCCTCAACCTCCGGCCAGCCTTAACACCTCCCCAATAGCCGAAGGCCAAATTTAGTAAGGGATTTAAAAATCCCTTGACTTGCAGATGGGGGAGGGGATAAAAAGAGGCTTGGCAAAGGAGAGGGGGGCTGGGCTTCGCCTTCTTTCCCCCTGAGAGGATATCTCTTCTTCTCCACCTTCTCCATCGTGGAGAGGGTGGGCACTGTGGAACCAAGCAAACACCAACAGCATCCACTGCAAGTGTGCACTGCCTTCACCATTCCACCGCACGCATACAGGTGGCCAAGTGTCCTTGCAAGCCTGCAGTCGTGCCCCATCACCTACGCTACTGCCCTCATTGCGCCAAGCAGCCTCTAGTTCCACCGCACTGCTACAGCCGCGCCGTTCAAAGCCTCTCACCGCGCGGCCATTCCTTCTTCTTCAGCCTGCCTGCACCTGCACGCCCTACAGGCACACCCTTCCAGCCTGCACCACACCGCACCATCCTCCCCAGTCCTGCAGGCGCCACCTCACAACCAAGCATGCACAGCAGGCACTGCGGCACACCCCCCTCCGCGTGCTGCCCTCACTGCACCCGCGCACGCAAGAAGGCCGCCCGCAGTGTAGCTGCCCGCAGGTAGATCACACACAAGCAGATTGCCCGTGTGCGGCCAAGCCCGCAGGCGCCCATGCTCGTAGGCCAGCACCCACCCGCAGGCGCTCATGCCAGTGGCCAACCCTGCAGGCGCGCACTAGCACGCCCTTGCGCGTGTGACCCTAGCGCGCATCTGCGCGGGCTACAGCAGCCGCACCATCCTCTCCACTCGTAGTGCTCCTCCTCCAATAGAGCCAATAGGCCAGCGGCTATTCTCCACCGTCCGGCCGCCGCATCACCACCATCGTGAAGCACGCGTTAAGGCGCACTACCCCGTCAACTCTCGCCGCCAACCGTGCACGCCAGTCAAAGCAAGGAAGAGAGAGGAGAAATCCTCTATTTTCTCCTCAATTAATATTTACATTGAATGCCATTGTCATTAGATATTATTATTTTATTCAAGCCACATTACATTGATGCACTTATAGTTTCCTGAAATTACTTCACTTGTGTTATGTGCATCATTTAACTTTGAATTTTAAATCAGATTTGCATGCAAGTTGAATTTACATGATATGCCATTACACATGCATCATATACATATTTTTGAAGCTTAATTCCTGACGTGAAAATTGCATAAATAACCTTAAACTTTTAAGGAAATTGCAAGTTCCATTTAAAATAGCATATTCCTCGCATTGAAGTCGTGAAAGTGTCTGCAAACAGTATATTCCTCTACTCGTGAATTTATTGGTCTATTCCTCCCTGTGGATGCAACATCTTTATTATGGTTAAATGTGATATTTAGTTTTGATTAAGAGATTTTCCACCGCATAAAACACGACACATCATTCTATTGCTATCATAAATAAGCGAGAATCTCGACGTCATCTGTCTCCCTCTCTCTCTACACAAGCAAATAAAATAGGGCATCGTATTGCAATAAAAGTAAGCGATAAAAAGATTCAATCTCCGCCTCCCTGTGTTCAACACTTGGACTCATCCTCCACATTCTTTTAAAATTGATGTCATAAGCACACGCTACATCAAACAAATTAACTCATCACATTTTCCAACATTAATTTTTGGCACCTGATGACTTTGCAGTTAGTGAAGTTAATTACATTATTTTAGAGTCAATTTTGGGGACCTTTACATTTAAATAGAATAATCTAATGGGCCTAGGCGCAATGCATGCATGTAGCACATTCTTAACACTAAGATTGATTGAAATTGACATTTAATGGCCAAGTGTACAAGTGAATGTTAAAATAGGCCTCAGATGGGCAATCCAACCGTACGGATGGATCTACATTGACAATCGCAATCCAATGATGCGAAAATTGACCTAATCTAACCTCTAAGCACATTTACGAGCAAAAGAAGATGAGCGACCTAAATGGTGCCACATGGCGCCATCCAAGCAGCCCAACACCGTCCGCAACCCACTGCTCTTCCTCAAGCACACCTTCCCCAAGCAATCTGGGTCGTTGGATGAAGATCCAACAGCCGAGGAGTGGCCACGTCGCCTCCACCCACGCGCAGCACCAAGGCAAAGACACCAACGGTTGATCTCAGCTGTTGGTTCTTGATCCAATCGCTGAGAGAACATGAGGGGAATTACAATAACATGACAAAGGGGAGGGTGTAGCTCAGTGCTGCTTAGCCTTATGAACATCCAAGGACACGCATTCGAGCCACCAGAAGTAGATTCAATCCACTGGAGGAGGGGCACAAACCTAATTGACCACACAATCGCCATCATGCGGTGGAAGAGAAAACACATGGTGTGGTCTAATGCGTGTGATTCGATCACACAGCCAATCACACGCGCCATCTTACACGGCCTAATTGAGTGCTCCAGAGCATGATCTCGCGTGTAATCCTAGCCCTCCACTTACAATCCGACGGCCACACCGCGTCCTCGCACGATCTCAGCGTGCTTTGCACAATTTGAAAGATAGGGCATGCAATCTTAGGTTTTTGAGGGTTGTTCGATGAACATCTAATGGCCCACAATTTCCCTCACTACGACAGCTGTTGCAGTGCACGGTCCAGCGCAAGCGCAAGGGTACCGGGTCAGCATCTAGACCGACCGAGTGCATTGAGGGGTGCGGTCTAGGGGTAGATGTGGCTGGTTCAAGGGTCCATATAAAAGGAGCCCAAGGCACCCATTTGCTACACATCTTTTACCAATCATCCCTCCACCTCCTTAGAGCTAGAAAGCATCTTCTTGGAGCCGTCGAGCCACCGATAGAGCTTCCTCCACCACTATGGCTGTCTCAATGTCCCTCTTTTCATATTTGATCATTATTTCTCTTTAGCTTGTAGTTTCAATTTCGTTAAGCATTCTCTAGCTTGATTTACTATTTTTGTAGTACATTTTCACCATAATCTCAAGAAGTGATTTGCTATCATTTTCTGTTAATTCTATGCATTCCAAGTTAGGTTTACTTTGATTATCCTTTGCTATTATGATAACTTTTATTATGCGAGTCTTTATTTAGGCGCAACTAGGGACATTTGATCTACCTTGAATTTGCTCTCTCTCTCTCTCTCTCTCTCTACAAGCAAATCAAAATAGCACATGTGGAAATAAAATACGCGACTCTAAAATCTGATTTTTTGCCTCCCTGAGATCGACACTCATACTCATCTTTTCGTATTCTTAAAATTGATGTCGTATTTGCACGCTACAATGAACAAATTATCACTTCACATTGTTCAACATCAGTTTTTGGCACCATTGCCGGGGAGGCAACATATCCTTTAGTTGCTTTTATTCTTGCATTGGTACTCACATTTTCTGACTCGCTTTTCCCTCTTTCTATTGATTGATTGCAGGAATCTGGTGCAGAAGCGACAAGAGGAGTGCACTTGAAGATGGTGGATTGGGAGCAAAGTGCAACAAAGACTTTTGTGAGTATCACTTTACCTAGCGTTGTCCATCTTTCTTCCAAAAAAAAAAAAGAAAAAAAATCACATTTAGGCTCGTGCATGAATTTTAGGTTAGATTGGTTGCTTGCCTTTTAAGAAAATAAAAAATATATATAAAAACTCAAAAAAAAAAATGGCGTGGTTGATTCTTGCTTGATGCACATCTTGAACCCACCACCCAAACAAAAAAAAATCTTCTCAGAGTGCTTGTCTTCTTGGAGTGGTGTTTACGAAATCAAATGTGTCTTGTCTTAGGCTGCACCACTCAAATTAAAAACAATCCAACTAGTATATTTGCATAAACTCTAAGGGTGAATACATTAGGGTTATTTATTTCTAGGGCCACAACATTTGCTCTAAAGGAAATTGACTATCATCCATTGTGTGCAAAACATTGTGTGCCTATTACAAACATTGCTTGAATCTACTCATAAATTTTAACCCTAAAAAGCACTAAAGCAAGGATAAAACATTAAAAGACATCACATCCTAAAAACCTTACTTGAAAATCAAGTTTTGTTGAGTGCACACACAGCTCAAATCGGATTAATTAAGAGGCACGACCCCCAACAATGTCTCATCACTTACCTTGAGCACAAGCACTATCCTAGCCCTAAACTAAAACTAAGTAGACGTGCCCTAGGTAGGACTAATCTAAGTCCGGGAAGTGTGTTTGGGTTTGTTAAGTACTTGGCCTTAAGTCCCATCGTGAAATCTAGTGTCTAGGCTACGGGGTAGCATCAAACGACTGTGGTTGGGAGGTATCAAGGAACCGGAGGTGCAAGCCAAAGGTTGAACCTTCCCCTTACTCCCCTCGTAAGAAACCTGGCTAGATTAACCTTGGGAAAGAGAGTCTAAGTGCTTGCAAATTTGATAATTCTCTCTAAGGCTTCTAGGTCACCTAGGTCAACACTATAGGGGTCAGTTTGTTTGCTTGGTTGTGCACACACAATTCTCTCGTCTGTCTCCTCCACTCCCCTCCCAATTCTTTTCTAGTGTATGCACGGAAGACACTCACTTCATCCCGAGTTGGTAACGTTAGAGAAAAACCCAAGGAGTCTGAGCTATTCTAGGGCTAGAATTGAAGAAATGGCTGACCTTAGAATTGAGGATCTGGGAGACCAACCTCAACCTGATGCTATGGCCATTATTCAAGCTCAGATTACTGCTACCCATCAACTACAGCAACAATAGATCCAAACCATCATGCAAGCCATACACCAACTACGAAACCCTTAAGGCCAACCCCCCCAACCGCCATCAAACCCACCAAGACCCCCAGAGGGCCAATCTAGGCCACTCCGTGATTTCTATGATCCTTTTGCTATTCCAATAGAACCACATCTTAGGGTTCCTGAAGGGGGAGATGATTTTGAGTTGAAACCCAATGTCCTTAGCTTAATCCAAAGCCACTTTCATGGGAGCTCAAATGAGGACCCTTTTCAACACATGGAGGATCTAAACCGAATTGCCGGGACTATAAAAACCTAGGAACATCCACCTTGATATCGTCTTAATGAAGATGTTCCCGTTCTCCCTAAAGACAAAGCTACCCATTGGCTTAGAACTTTAGGGAGACCCATCTCCACTTGGGAGGACCTGAGGCATGCCTTCCTAAAGAAGTTTTTCCCCATAGGAAAAACTAATGCCCTCAGAAGAGCCATTACCATGTTCACCCTGCAGAGTGGAGAACAACTCCATGAGGCATGGGAATGATTTAATGAGTTATTGAGGAAATGCCCACACCATGAGGTTTCAAGGTTGCAATTGGCCCAGATCTTCTATCATGGTCTAGACAACACCCTTAGGAATTTCGTTGATGCCTCATCTGGAGGCAATTTTCTAAATAAAGATGAGGAAAGTGCGTTTGAGCTCTTCGAGTCGATGAGTGAGGAGTCACTTAATAATACCTCCATGACCACATTCAATAGGTCCAGTCAACCCCATAGTGGAATTTATGAAGTGCAAACTAATTCAGGTACGGTTGACATGGATATTATAGCTAAGAAACTGGATCAGGTTGTGTTAGTGGACAAAAAGATTGATGAGCTTTTGAATCAATCCCAAGCCCCTATGCAAACCTTCTCCTTATCAAACAAAGCACACAATGTTGACCTGGTTCAATTTATGAACCAAATGCATCTGAAACAACCCCCCGACTTAGTTCTAGGGAGGGGCCTTTGCTCCCTCATACCCTGATTATTCCTTTCCCTCCCCTCCGGCACCTTCTACCTTTGAAGATGCCAATTCCATCCAAGGTTACCCTAAGCCTGACCCCTTCTCCAACACATACAACCCTGGATGGCACAACCACCCAAAGTTTGCCTGGTAGAACCAAAAACTAAACCAATACCAAAACTAGCCCAGGCCAAATCCTTCCTCCTACCAGTAGGGCCAACCTAATAGACAACTTTATAACCAAAATAGGGCAGGTCCTACATAGCAAAGCCACATGGATACTCTGATTAAGATGATGGATGACATGAACCAAAAACATAAGGAGGAAATGGCTTTAGTGAAGGGACAATTGAGCCAACTAAAGACTACCCTGATCCATCCCAATCCCCGAAGGTTGCGAATCTATGCAGAGTTGACTATCATCAGTAACCTCCCCTTGAAGAAATTGATGTCACACAACTCCCTCCCTTCCCTTACCCATCCAACATTGTACCACCTACATGTGAACTCAAACCTTTGCTCGATAACCTTGAATATGTCTTCCTAGGACCTAAACATACCTTCCCTGTGATTATCAATGCATATCTGAGAAGGGAACAAGAACTTAAGTTGACTACAACCCTTTCTGAACATCGGGCAGTGATTGAGTGGATCATCTTTGACCTAAGAGGAATCAACCCTAGTTATTGTACTCATAAGATCTATCTAGAGGATGGCGCCCGACCTTATCGCTTGATGCAACGTAGACTAAATCCCAATATGTGAGTGGTTGTTAAGAAAGAATTATAAAATGGCTTGATGCAGGAATCATATATCCGATTTCTGACAACCCTTAGGTGATCCCTACACAAGTGGTAGCAAAGAAGATTGAGCTCATGATGATCACAAATTAACAAGGTGAGTCCATCCCCACCCGCACTACCACTATGTGGCGGGTGTGTATAGATTATAGGAAGCTGAATGAGGCCACCGAGAAAGATCATTTCCCCCGGCCATTCATTGACTAGATTCTCGAACGAATGGTAAGACGAAAATATTTCTACTTCCTCGATGGATATTCAGGATACAACTAGGTCACTATAGCTCCAGAGGATCAGGAGAAGACCACATTCACCTGCCCATGTGGCATGTTTGCATTCCGCCGTATGCCATCTGGGTTGGGTAACTCACCCTCTACCTTTCAGCATTGTATGTTAGCCATCTTTTCAAAGATGGTGGGTGAATATCTGAAGATCTTTATGGATGATTTTTTCATTTTCGAAGACTCATTCGACCATTGCCTTAGTAACCTGGAGAAAATCCTGAAGTGATGTATTGAGCTCAACCATGTGCTAAGTTAGGAAAAGAGCCATTTCATGGTTCAAGAAAGGATTGTCCTCAGTCACATCATTTCGCAACGAGGCATAGAAGTCGATCGAGCTAAAGTTGACCTAATATCTAAAATCCCACCACCTAGCTCAATCAAACAAATAAGATCTTTCCTAGGTGTTCGGGCGAAATCGTCGTTGTTTAGGAAAGGCATTGTAGTAAAGGACAAAATCACTCAAATCATTGAAATTTATAAACTTAGATTCAGAAAATAGAGTCCAAGATCATTCGCAGGGAGCAAGTATGCAATTTTAATCCACTGATCACAATGTAAGAAAGGATAAGCAATTGAAATCAATTATACTCAAAATGATATTTCTATAAAATCAAAAGAATAGTGCAAAAAGATTGGGTTAAAATGATGATTTGAATCACCAAATTAACCCTTTTAGTTTAAGCTCACAACCACTTAAATATCTCAATAGTAAACCATAATCAATATAAGGCACTTTAAATATCTCAATAGTAACCAGCAGAATGCCTCAAACATCAACCAAAGTCTTCAGACACCTTAACAGAAGAGGTTGAAGGGCCCTTCTCAAGAGAAGCACAAGGCTCTTCTCCTTCAAGAGCCTCAAGAACACAACAACAGTAGTAACCAAGGCTCAAGGGCCTCACACAAAGCCCACAGAGGGTAAGTGTTGAGAGAGGAGGGGGCTCAAATCTCAAGGTAGCAAAACCCACCTCCCTCTCTCTCAGATTCTCTCTTTCCTCTCAAGCTCAAAATTGGATCAAACCCAGGTATCGAGTAACCGGATCCACCACCCAGACCCGCGACGCATGAGTGCCGGAAAGGGCATGGACGAGTGCGTGAGGCACAACGTGTGTGGGGGCGTGTGGTGGGGGCCTAACCCCAATGACTCAAAGGCCTTAAGCCCTCGTCACTTTTTGCCTTTATGTGTAGCTGGGAGCGCTTCGCTTCACGATGTGGGACTAAGTTCCCACACTTCTTTCTTGCAGCAGCTGTAGGAGGTAATGTCTCCAATTGAAGAGGAAGACAAGTCTGGCAGCTGCAATTGAATGCCTGGGAAGGGACCTAGAGCTCAGCCGCGCAACCTGGGAGTGGAATTGTGGATAATTATGACCAAAGAATTGCAATGAAGGTCAGAGAAGATGAGGGCGGCGGCGGAGCGACGACGAGCACCTAAAATAGAAAACACGGTTTACGGCCACGTCAGAGTAGCTTAGAAGGATCACCAGTGAATGGCGATTGCACTGGTGGTGGTTTCGTGGAGTGAGGGTGCATGTGGTGTGCTGGTAAGGTCAAGAAGGTGGTGCGGTGAGGGTGGTGTCGGGTGGAGGTGTTGAGTGGCCAATCCCCTCAATTTCTTGAGGGGTTTTGGTGGGACAGGAACGACGAAGATGTATAGACCAGTGGTAGGCAGTTTGGTGCAGTGGAGCGAGCGGAGGGCTTCGCCGGAGTGTTGCCGGAGCGGAGGAAGACGACGGTGGCAGGGTCATGAGAGCATGTAAATGTGGAGTTTAAATGTGTGAGTCGGGTTAGGAGAAGGTGAGGAGTCGAACTAAGGAGGTTGTAGACGATGAGTGGGCAAAGGCGACGCCGGCTATGATTGGATGACACTGGAGACGAAAGAAGCTCCAGCAAAGAAAGGGGGGAGGAAGTTGCTCGTCGACGCAAGATGCGTTTGGAAAGGTAGATATTATTGTCGTAGTGTGAATCGTGATGGATCATATAAATTTATAAGTATCGATGAGTATTGGGTCATTCACAGGGAGACAATCACGATTTCATGCAGAAGCTTTTCAATAAAACTCATTCTAAACAGATATATATATGTATATATGTATAGATCAGATATCCAAAGGATCTGAATTTTATTGCATGCATAAATAGTTTTTCGAATTAAAGATTGCTATGTTAGACAGTAAATAGAGAGAGAGAAGGTAAATGACGACACCGCTTGTGGGATTCTTGTGTGAAGCACGGTAGCACTTTAGATCCAGAGCGCCGGGATGAAGGTCGGAGCAGAGTTGCAAAGGGAGAGAGGTCTGGAAGAGAGATGGTGGAAGTTGTATCTGAGATGGAAGAGATGTCTGGAAGATGCCTTCAACAGGGGGCCCTAGGCCTCTTTTTATAGCTTTGATGAGGGACAAAGTGAGCTTTTTAGTCCTCCAACTCATGTAAAAACCCCTAGGCGATCAGATTTGTCGATAGTAAGATCAACGGACCAAATCGCGCCTCAAAATAGCCTCCAATGTGCCTTTATCGCACGGATTGCTTCTCTAGCCAACACGTGGCGTGCCCACGGCCCTTGATCCACGATCTGACGGTCCTGCTCCCTCCTCGCACACACCTAACACCCACTGCTACACGTTTTCTCTCCTCGAGTGTGCACTTCCATTTAAATCGTGCCAACACTCCTCAACCGTATGATCTCATGATCAGACGGCTTAAATCAAGCGCGCCATCGCCTTTTGAAGAGCACGTGAGATCGTGCATAAACATCGCATGTTTGTTCGTGCGTTTGCTGTGGGAGCCTACAGTTGCGCCACGCAACCGCTCCAGCACCTTCCAATCACCATCCAACGGTCAATAATGCCCGCACGTAACCGCCTTCCCAATTTAGCTCTCATCGCCACTCGAACGCGTGTCTCGCGCTTTCGGTTGAGCATGCTCAGCACTGCACTAAGTGCATGGATTGGCGAGTTTCCATTTTGGTGCTCGCTGCTCTCAACCATTGGATGGAAATCCAACGGCTGGAATCTTCTTTCCTTTTGTTGAAGCTCAGTAAGGCGTGTGGCGTGGAGGTTCCTCGACCATTGGATGTTGATCCAACGGTCCACAATGCACGAGGAAGATGCCTTCAGAGGGTGTGGTCCAGCGAGGGGCGGCTGCGATGGCACGACGTGGCACCATCGTGTCCGCCCATCTACTCTTCTTTGTAACTGGTGATGTAGGCCTCCGATCAAGAAGATTTCTGCACCATTGGACTACGATCATTGATCTAGATCCATCCGTGCAGTCGAAACTTTCATCTGAGGCTTTGATCTTTGTCATCTGGCTCTGTGGCCTATATTCTTTTGTGGGTTGCACAGGATCCTATGGTTGTCTAATCAAGACGATTCCGGAAGTGTTGGACTCCAATCGTCGTCTTGATTAGATCTGTGCAGTCTGATCTATCATCCATGGCTTCGAATCATCTGCAATTAATTTCATCTCTCTTTTAGTGCATAAAATGACAATATTATCTATGCAACTAACAAACTAACTATTATAAGAATTACGACACTTATGCATGCATTGTTCGTAAGTTATGCTAGAATCTAACTTAATTTAGGTAATTTAGGTTGCATGATTGTTGTGCAATCACACCCCCATGCTTGAATCTTACTAGTCCCTAGTAAATGCAAGACTAAATGCAAAGTGGTCCTACATGACAAATTTCTATCAAGAGTTTGACTAAAGATTTATTTCTTTTGTTTTCATCCAAAACTTTTGAAATCCGGATAATTGTGAAAGTGTTTTGTTGTAGCCTATGCAACGGAACCAAGTGAAAAAGCCAAACTACATCTAAAGCTCGTACTTGACCCTTAGTAAAATTATATTGGGATAGGAAGACTTCTTCCCTCAGGGTTATAAGATAATCTGTAAATTCAGCCCCGGCTTTTGGCTTAGGTAGAAGATAACTAAGTCAAGTATATTTGTATTTGGTGTCTCGCACTCATATGGTGCTGCATATAAACTAGTATTTTAGAACCTAGATTTCCAAACTATTAAATAATTCAACTCAAAGAGAGGTGGAGAAACTATGCTCTCTTTAGTTCCTTTGTACCCATTCTCTTTCTTTTTTTCTTTCTTTTTCTTTTTCTTCTTTTAGAGCTCACAATCTCTCCGGATTTGTCAGTCTATTTGATGGTCTCCCCTGACATTAACATTTTGATTAGGTTCTAATAACTCTATGACTAAGTCAAAATTCCTTAGCTAGTACTCAGGCAGCCAGAAATACAGAAAAGTAGGTCAATGCTGTATTTGGTGGATCATGAGGGTGGTAAGTGTTGTTGCCTCATTACACTTGAAACAAATTCTAAACTCATAAACTCTTTTTTTTCCTGCTCTTTTTGTTTTCTAAATTTTTTTCCATGTATATATATTTTTTTTTCTTTTTTTTTTCATATATGTATATATATATTTTTTCTTTTCTCTCTTTTTTTTTTCTTATTCTACTTCTCTCTTTTTCACATTCATATATCTAATATCGCAATGTAGTATAGCATATAAACTTTTATTTACGAGGCATTATTCGGGATTAGGGGTGTTCAAGAGGATATTGGGTGACTTATTTGGTGGAAGTGCCCATTCTCGACACTAGGAAAGGAATGGATAGGATAGTGTATTTTTGGCCTTGATATTAATACCCTCCTTCAACTGATGATTCCGTAAAGGACAGTCATGACCATCCACCTTAGTCCTAGTTTTATCAAAACCCGCTCACTGCGTATTTGCCTTATTTAGTGGCTCTCGAAATATTCACACTAAGAATTTGTACACTGAAACCAAGAGCGAAAACTTATGCCTAACTTCGAGTATCATTATCTAATTATCCAGAAGTTAAGATTCCTCATATTAGCCTTAGAGCACCAGTAGACTTTCTACTCTCACCTCACACTTGTTTGGTGGATCTACTAAAAGATAGTTTACCTGACTCCCTAATTACTGTCCAAGGGCTCAGGAGAAGAAGCATTGCTTCTTCTCAACAAACTAAAAATATTTATCAATCTTCATAGAGGATCCATTGCAAATTCTATGTGTAAATGTGAAATTATACTGGATGCTAAACTCAGGAATCAACTTAAGAATAAATCCCTAATAAAACCTTAATAAAAATTCTTTATGCCTAAATGCAATTCTTTTTCTTTTTTTTTTTTGACATAAAGATATGACATGCAATGTCCACCCACCCATGCCTTTTCATTACCATGTCCTCATTGAAATGTATGCAGGTAAATCAAAATATAATAAGCAAGAGGAGGGGACATCACCTGACTATGCTTGTTAATCCAAGTTAACATGGATGCAAAGGATGCAAAACTACCTATAATGAATGCTGGGTTGCCTCCCAGCCAGCGCTAAATTTAACGTCATTTGCCGAACCTAAACCCAAAAATGAATGATCAGATTAATGGGTTGAGTCAGGATTAAAATGAAGATATGATCATGCAACGCAAGGATCGGTGATCCATAAATGCAGATCAGCTGATGGTGAATACCAAGCCCAAAAGGTCGAAAAAATAAAGTGAACAGGCTTGAAACTATTTGCAACCAAATGCTACAAAAGAGAGAAACATTAGTGCAGGTGCCAGAGTGTAAAGTAGATAGTGGCAACCTTAAGAAGTGATGCATGAGGAAGGCAGATGAGGTGGAAACAGGGTGGTTTGTGGGGAATAAATCATATGGGTCCTGAAAGTGATGGGAAATGAAAGGAGGAACCCGAGTGGTGTAGTTTGAAATGATATAGGAAAACACTTTGCAAGTCAAGTTAGGTATGGATGGATGTCAAGTAGGTGAGTCAAATAAGATCCAGTGGTCCATCTCAATAGTTCCAACTTATCAGAATCCTCAATGTTATCCCTGGGGTGATCAAAAATCCTATTTGAGCTGTTCAAATCTTATTTTAATTCATTTTCCTTAGAACCATTTCCCCAGGGGGAGTAAGTTCGGGGTTTAGATTAGTCAACACTTCAAATCTTTTTTGTTTTGTGAATTTCTAGGTAGGTTTATAACTTTGATCCCAGTTGTCTTTCTCTTGGACTATATCTTCTGAGGGAATGTCTTCTTGTTTCTCATCAATCAAGTCAAGTTCTTCAAATTCTATGATTCAGCTAAATTCTTTGCTTCCTCAGATAGATCCCCATAAGTCATCCCCAGTAATTCTGTAATTTCTTGAATATCATTTTCATAAGGGGATTGTCTGTTTTGTTCAATCTCGAGATGTTGGGGATAAGGGTCAGGTTTTTCCTCAGGACACTGGTGGATGGAAAGAGAAGGGTGCGAATTAGCTGAAACAGAAGTGAAAGTAGATTAGGCTTCTATATGGGATATCTTAGAATGATTAGTATCGCCAAATCTAGATATTGACTCCTTTAAGCACATCTAATCATTGTAATCCTCGGACAAGATCACATCAGAGCCATCCACCCATGCTTGGCTGGGAGTGTCACTGTCCCCAATCTTTCTAGCTTCTTGATCTTACTCTGATTCTCCTAAATCATCCATGTAGTCTAATTGTGTGTCTTTAAACATAAAAGAGTCATACACCAACCCACCATGGATTGGTTCCTCAAAGTAAAATGATTTCAATTCAGGGCCTAAATCAAGATATAATTCCTCAAATGAGCCTTCCTCCTCAAAGTTAGTTTTTGGGATATCAAAATTATTTATTAGTTCAGTTGTAGGCCTAAGTAGGATCTATTTTGCTTAATCACAGGACTGGTGGGTGGGCTCGATGTATGTAGAGGTTGGGATTGGATAAGATGTCATACTATGGTTGGATCCTCAACCTTGAGTGGCTTATCACCAACTTGTGTCTTACTCGGACCAGGTTTATCACCTTGTGCTTTTCGGATTCTATTGAGTTATTTTGTCAGGTTATCTGTATTTCTTTTATTAGCTTCCCTCATCTCTTGGACTACCTGGAGTAATTGGGTGATCGTAGGATCACCACCATGGTCAGGGATTTGAGCGGGCTGAGGATAATAATTTTCAGAATTTCTAACCTCAGTCCAATCAGAATATCTATTATTTGAACACCTAGGGTAAGAATCATATCCTTGGTTGGGTGGTGTAGAGTTATCCCAATAAGAAGGTGAAATTGTTTGGGTGGAATTGGGATAATTTGCAAAGTGATTTCGAGGATAGGATTGATATTCTAGGTATTGGGATTCTGAGGATATCCCTGATTCGGGGAGAGATGAGTCTGGCTGAACCGATCAAGATAGTTGGTCATGCCAATTAAGTGTTGGTCCTTGATGGAGAGTGTCTCTCGAGATTGTAGAGATCCTTGATATCCAGAGATTCGTGTGGGATTCGAGATAGGCCTAGCTATACCCAGGGAATATGAGGTGTAGGCAAGGGAATCAAGTCCCGGGTGTTGAGGAGAGTTCTCCCATCCTGACGAAGTTGAAGTAAGGGAAGGGTTGGGATAGGGAGAAAAGGAGGAATAGTGTAAGGTCCACGGTTTCCTTCTCAATTAGTTCTTCCTCATGGCAATTAGCCATTGGAATGTATTTAGAAAAATTGGCTCTTCTCCTCAGTTTACTCTTTGAAGGTGGTACCAAATCAGGGTTCAAAGACCTTTTAGCATCCATGTATCAGAAGAAAGTTAATAGATGAGAGAGAGATGACAGATAAAAGAATACCCTGCCCTCACAATACAAGCAATCAAACTAGACCTTACAGTGTCAACCCTAAATAGACCTGATCCTGGCCCCCCAAAACACGATTGGGTTAGATCAACCCTTGAATTACTTGGTTGACCAAAAGGGTGGGACCCCCTAGGACACCCCGTACGGTGAGACACCACTAAGGGTTAACATGGTTACCGCACCGACCTTTCTTATCACTAATGGGTCCAAGTAAATAAGGCCTTGACCTTGATCTAATCTAATTTCAAGTCTCCAAGGCTATTAGTGCTGCCTAGGGCACGTCTACTCAGTTTTAGGCTAGGGTTTGATGTGCTTTTGGAATATGATGGGTGTAAGGGGGTGTTCTCCCTTAAAATTGATTTCAGATGTGTGAAGTGCTCAAGCAAAAGGTTCACAAGCAATTTTTTATGATGAAGTGAGTTTTAAGATTCAAATGGTTGTGTTAATGCGTTTTAGGATTCACTTAAATTAATATTTTCAACTAAGGTTCTAATGAGGCACACAAGAGTTTTGCAAATCCAAGTTTGTTTGATAGATTTCCCTTAAGTATAGAAATGTAAGTGTGCTCTATCCTTAATGTGAAACCCTAAGCAAGATAGTTCTAGATGATTCTATTAAGTCCAAAATAAGATTAGTGGTGCGACCCAAGCAACGCAATCAATTGGTCCTATTGCACCAATAACTAGGCACTCAGAAAATATTTTTGCAAGAATTTTAATGCATGTTTTTAATTTTTTACTAATTTAAAGTGTACTGGAGGTTTTACAGTCTATTTTGACCCCCAATTTGTGATTGAATAATTCGTGCAATCAAACGTGTAAGAAATATTTTCTCAGATTTTTCCTAAATTTTTTATTATCTCATAAATTTAGTGCCATAAATTTCAAGTCAATTAGAGTTGTATAAAAATTCTTATGATATTTTTAACTTCAAAAATCAGGAACAATAACCGTTTTGATAATAGAATAGTACATAAATTTTTAAAATTTTTATATAACTTCGATTTGTGCAAAATTTTGATATGTTGTTTTTGACTTCAAAACTCATGTCCAGTAAAAATTTGAGAATTTTTGGACGTGCGAATCTTCAGAAATTGAATTTATAAGTTAAGATTTTCTTTCAGCCCGAAAATCACTAACAAGAGAGAAAAAATTCTAACTAATCCTAAGGTTCAAGCAAATCATAATTTTTCTAAATCTAACTAATCTAACCTACGAGTACTTACCTAAGATTCGAACCAGCGATTTCTCCACTCGTCGAGTCCTATTCAGATTTCCATGCTTCCTGAAATCAACAGAAAAATAAAAAGGTAGAGATCTCGAATATGCACCGAAAAGCTTCAAAAATTTCTGTTGCCTCCTCGGTAACGATGCCAACTTACTCTTCGACGCGAGACGCATTTGGAAAGGTAGATATTATCGTCGTAGTGCAAATCGCGACGAAACAAATAAATTTATAAGGACATGTGAGTACTGGGTTGTTCGTAGGGAGGCAATCACGATTTCATGCAAAAGCTTTTCAATAAAACTTGTTCCAAATAGATATATATATATGTATATATGTATAGATTAGATATCCAAAAGATCAAAATTTTATTGTATGCATAAACAGTTTTTCGAATTGAAGATTGCTATGCTAAACAATAAATAGAGAGAGAGAAGATAGATGATGACACCGCTTGTGGGATTCTTATGTGAAGCGCGGCAGCACTTCAGATCCAGAGCACTAGGATAAAGGTTAGAGTAGAGTTGCAGAGGGAGAGAGGTCTGAAAGAGAGATGGTGGAAGTTGTATCTGAGATGGAAGAGATGTCTAGAAGATGCCTTCAACAGGGGACCCTAGGCCTCTTTTTATAGCTTCAATTAGGGGAAAAGTGGGCTTTTAGTCCTCCAACTCGTGTAACAACCCCTAGGCGATCAGATTCATCGATCGGAAGATCAACGAACCAAATCACGCCTCAAAATAGCCTCCAACGCGACTTCATCGCGCTAAATGCTTCTCTGTCGACACGTGACACGTCCACGACCCTTGATTCACGATCTGACGATCCTGTTCCCTCCTTGCACGTGCCCAACGCTCGCTGCTATGCTTTTCTCTCTCCTCAAGTGTGTGTTTCCATTTGAATCGTGCCAATGCTCCTCAGCCGTCCGATCTCACGATCGGATGGCTTAAATCAAGCGTGCCACCACCTTTTGAAGAGCATGTGAGATCACGCGTAAACATCGCGCATTTTTTCGTGCGTTTGCTGCGAGAGCCTCCGGTTACCCATGCGGCTACTCAGTGCCTTCCGATCACCATCCAAAGGTCAATAATGCCCGCGCGTGATCGCCTTCCGAATTTAGCACTCAGCACCACTCGAACGTGTGTCTCATGCTTCCGGTTGAGCGTGCTCACCACTGCACTAAGGGCGTGGATTAACAAGTTTCCCTTTTGGTGCTTGCTGCTCTCGACCGTTGGATGGAAATCCAACGGCTAAGATCTTTCCTTTTGTTGAAGCTCGGTGAGGCATGTGATGTGGAGGTTCCTCGACCGTTGGATGTTGATCCAACGGTCCATATGCACAGGGAAGATGCCTTCAGAGGGTGTAGTGCGGCAAGGGGCAGCTGCGACGGCACCACGTGGTGCCATCCTAGCTGTCCATCATCTCTTCTTTGTAACTGGTGATGTAGGCCTTCGATAGAGAAGATTTTCGCGTCATTGGACTACGATCGTTGATCCAGATCCATCCATGCGGTCGGATCTTTCATCTGAGGCTTTGATCTTTGTCATCTGGCTCTGTGGCCTCTATTCTTTTGTGGGTTTCACAGGATCCTATGGTCTAATCAAGATGATTCCGGAAGTGTTGACTCCCGTCGACGTTATGATTATATCTGGGCGTCTGTTCTATCATCCGCGGCTTTGAATCATCTGCAATTAATTTCATCTCTCTTTTAGTGCATAAAATGACAATATTATCTATGCAGCTAACAAACTAACTATTATGCGAATTATGACACTTATGCATGCATTGTTCCTAAGTTATGCTAGAATCTAACTTAATTCAGGTAATTTAGGCTGCATGATTGCTATGCAATCAGAAGCCCCTAGCAAGTGTGGTGAGGTGCAGACAACGGAGTGGAAGAAGAACCTACTACCTATAATACGTGGCAGCAAGCGAAGAGGTCGATGGAGGAAGATCACCGGAGACGAGTCTGATGCAGGCCTGAAGTAGAGGAGGAAGGGTTGTTTTCGACCAAAAACTCGCTAAGGAGCGAGGTCTTGAGATAGGGGATCTTTTAAAGGTCTTAGGGCTTGCTCCAAGCTTGGAAACAAGCTCGAAGAGCTCGGATTAAAAGTTGATATAGTTGTAGTATAGCACGAAACGCGTCGACAAATAAATTTATAAATTCCGGTGAATACTAGGTCATTCGTAGGGAGGCAATCTCGCTTTTTGCAAAAGTTTTCAATAAAACTAATTCTAACTAGATATATATATGTATATATGTATAAAGCAGATATCCAGAGAATCAGAATTTTATTGCAATTAGATAGAGTTTTCACAATAGAGAATGCTAATAGAAACATATAGATAGCAGATAGATAGAAAGAGAGAGGGAGAGAGAGAGAGAAGGAGGCAGAGAGACGACGTCGCTTGTAGGATGCTTATGCGAGATGCGGTAGCACCTCAGATCCAGAGCACTGGGATGAGGGTGGGAGTGGAGTTGCAGAGGGACGGAGAGTCGCAGAGAAGAAGGTGGATGATATCTAGAGTAGATGGAAGAGATAGCAGGAGTTAATGAAGAGATGTCTTCAACTGGGGGACCCTAGGCCTTCTTTTATAGCTTTGATGAGGGGCAAAGTGGGCATTTTAGTGCTTAAAACCATGCAACTACTCTTATTTGATCAGATTCATTGATCGGGAGATCAACAGATCAAATCTAGCCTCAAAACAACCCCCAAATTGCATTTTACACGTGAAATGCACCTCTACTTGACACGTGGTGGCCACTGGGCCCTTGTATCGCACCCGCCCGCTCCTCGTGTGCCTTCACGCTCGAGCTTCACCGGATGGCACCACGTGTCGGCCCCGCTACCCTTGGATGGCCATCGGACGCCTCTGCATGCGCTTTCCTCTTTTCTGCGCGTGCCCTCACGACTTCAAATCTCACCCTCGCGAATTCATACCACGCCCAATGATCTCAGCCGTCCGATCTCATGATCAGATGGCTTATTTGCGAGTGTGCCTCGCCTTCGTTTCGCAAAACGCGTGGGATCCCGTGTTCGACCGCGGCGCACTCTGATCACGCCACGTGATCGTGCCTCCACCCTTCGATCGCCATCTGATGTCACAATTGCGCCTGTGCCCAACGCCTCTTTAATTCCACGCGAGGAGAGGATCGAACAGGCGCCACTTGGATTCAGCGCAAGCGTGTGAGCCAATGCGCTATGTTTACGTTCTATTAGGGTTTCCTCTTTGCGTCTAGTTATCCTTAGCCGTTGGATGGAAGGCGTGGATGCATCGTGGACCGTTGGATGGCCATCCAACAGTTGAGAGTGAGCGGGGATGGTCTTTAGAGATGGGCCGGTGGTGAGGGGCGGCTGTGATGGCGCCACGTGGCGCCATCATGGCTGTCCATCTTCTTTTCTTCGTATCTGGTGATGTAGACCTCCAATCAGATTAATTTTTGCACCGTTGGGCTGCGATCGTTGATCCGGATCCATCCATGCGGTTGGATCTTTCATTTGAGGCTCAGATCTTTATCCTTTGACTCCATGATCTCCATTCTTTTATGGATTGTACACAATGCTCTAGTTGTCTGATCGAAACGATTTTAGAAGTGTTAGACTCCCGTCGTTGTTCTGATTAGATCTATACTATCTGATCTGACATCCGCGACTTCGAATCATCTGCGATTAAAATCATCTTTTATTAGTACATAAAATGACGATATTATCTATATGACTAATAAACTAGCTATTGTGCAAAATACGATACCTATGAATGCATTATTCCTAAGTTGTTCTAGAACCTAGCTTAATTCAGGTGATTTAGGTTGCATGATTGCTATGCAATCACACCCACATGCCTAAATCTTGCTAGTCCCTAGCAACTGCAAGACTAAATGCAAAGTGGTCCTACATGACTAATTTTTATCAAGAGTTTGATTAGAGGTTTATGTCTTTTGTTTAAATCCGAAGCTTTAGTAATCTAGATAATCTTGAATGTGTTTTGTTGTAGCCTATGCAACAAATCCAAGTGAAAAGTCAATCCACATCTAAAGCTCGTACTTGACCCTTAGTAAAAGTCTATTGGGATAGGCAAACTTCTTCCCTCAGGGTTATAAGATAATCTGTAAATTCAACCCTAGTTTTTGGCTTAGGTAGAAGATTTCTGAGTTAAGTAGATTTCTATTTGGTGACTCACACTCATCTGGTGCTACATATAGACTAGTACTTTAGAACCTAGATTTTCAAATTATTAAATAATTCAACTCAAAGAAAGGCGGAGAAACTATGCTCTCTTTAGTTCCTTTGTACTCATTCTCTCTCTTTCTTCCTCTTTCTTTTTCTTTTTCTTATCTTTTCTTTCTTTTTGAGCTCACAATCTCACCAGATTTATCAGTATATTTGGTGGTCACTCTTGGCATTAACACTTTGATTAGGTTCTGATAACTCTAAAACTAAGTCAGAATTCCTCAGCCCATATTCAGGCGGCCAGAAATATAGAAAAGTAGGTTAAGGCTATATTTGGTGGATCGTGAGGGTGGTAGGTGTTTTTGCTTCATTACACTTGAAATAAACTCTAACTCATAAACTCATTTTTTTCCACTCTTTTCTTTTTCTAATTTTTTTTTTCTTTGTATATATATATATATTTTTTTTCCCCTGTTTTTTCTATAAATATATGTATCTTTTTTTTCTTTTTCTCTTTCTTTTCGCATCCAAATATCTACTAACGCAACGCAATATAGCATACGAACTTTTATTTACGAGGCATTATTCGAGATTAGGGGTGTTCTAGAGGATATCGGTGGCTTATTTGGTGGCAGTGCCTATTCTCGGCATTGAGAAGGGAATGGATAGGATAATGTATTTCTGATATTGACATTAATACCCTCCTTCAGCTGATGATTCTGTGAAGGACAGTCGTGACCATCCACCTCAATCTTAGTTTTATCAGAACTCGCTCTCTGCGTATTTGCCTTATTTGGTGGCTCTCAAGATATTCACACTAATAACTTGTACGCAAAAATCGAGAGCGAAAGCTATGCCTAACTTCGAGTATCATTATCTAATTATCCAGAAGTTAAGATTCCTTATACTAGCCTTAGAGCACCAGTAGCCTTTCTACTCTCACCTCACACTTGTTTGGTGGATCTGCTAGAAGATAGTTTGTCTGACTCCCTAATTACTTTCTAAGGGTTCAGGAGAAGCATTGCTTCTTCTCGATAAACTAAAGATGTTTATTGGTCTTCACAGAGGATCCATTGCAAATTCTATATATAAGTGTGAAATTGTACTGGATTCTAAACTCATGAATCAACTTAAGAATAAATCCCTAATAAAACCTTAATAAAAATTCTTTATGCCTAAATTCCATTTTTTCTTTTTTGACATAAAAATTAGACATGCAATGTCCACCCCCCATGCCTATTCATTTCAATGTCCTCATTGAAATGTATGCATGAAAATCAAGATATAATAAGCAAGAGGAGGGGATATCACTTGACCGTGCTTGTTGATCCCGGTTAGCATGAATACAGAGGATGTAGAGCTACATCTACAGAGTACTGGGTTGTCTCCCAGCCATCGCTAAGTTTAAGATCATTTGCCGGACTTAAACCCAAAAATATGTAGTTCAATACTGTGGGTTAAGAGAAGAAGTAATAATATTTGCAAGGGAATTTAAGATTAGTAGAAAGATATGATCATTTATTCCCAGAATCAATGATCCACAAATGCGGACCAGCTAATGATGCAGCCCTATTCCAAAGAGTCTTTCTGATTTGGAATATGAAATAGGGTCGGGTGGATGAGGTTCAAATTGCAGAGCGTGTTTGTCAATCCAGTTCCAAAAATCAAGAAGAGGAGGTATAGGGTCTAGATTGAAATCATGATTTAGAATTAAATATGGTTCTGAATCAGAGTAGTAAGGGTCTTCATAATGGTAGTTGCTATCAAAAATCATGAGTTCTCCAGGCTTTGAGTCATATGAGGATAGGGGTGGAGTTGTGTGTAATTCTTCAAAATTTTCATCAAAAATTTCCTCTTCTTCATCCAAAGTCACTTCTTCTGAGTCAAGCCATCCATTTGAACCTGTTGGCTTATAAGTTCTTCCCCAGTCCATTATGTGTTTAACTTCTTCTTCTGGGGTCACTTCCTGGTTCATGTCCTTAGATTGTTCATCTTCTTGAACTCCCTTAGAATTCAAAAGTTCTTGAATTTCAGGGTGGATGTATTGAGGATTCTTTATATTATCATCTAATTCATCATAAGTTACTCTCAGAAGTTTCTCAATCTCCCTAATATCCTGTTCAATTTGGTTTTCCATGGGATATGGTAGATCAAAATTATCCTCAAGTACATCCCCTTCTTTCCCTTTGTGCTAGTCTTGAGCTTTGGCAAGACTTGGATCATCTTTAGTGTGAATTGCCAAGACTTGTTCAATTGTTCCTACAACCTCAATGGAACCACAATTCACCTTATTCTTTTGGGAAGCTTTAAAGATATTGAGTTGATAATTTTTCCTTCCAGAGGTGATGTGCATAATCCCTGTCTCACAGTTGATTAGAGCCTTGGCAGTGGCCAAGAAAGGTCTCCCTAAGATTATCAGGGTGTAGTTCATGTTTTCTAATGCCTCCATATCTAGAACAAGTCCACAGGGTACTCAAAATCCCTTACTTCTATAATCACATTCTGTAGAAGGCCCTTCAGAATTTTGGTTGACCTATCAGTGAGATGAAGGGTCACTTCAGTGCGTTGCAAGGGGCCTAAATTCAACTCTTCATATAATTCTGTAGGGATTAAGTTGATGGAGGCAGCAAGGTCCAGTAAGGCTCAATCCAGGATGAACCCATCTATTTCACATGAAATTAAGGGGGTCCATGGATCTTTCTTCTTAAGAGGGAGCTTATTTAGGATGATGGCACTGGCTTGTTCAAAAATCATGACCCTTTTTGATGATTTAGCCTGGCGTTTCGGTGTGCACATTTCCTTCAGAAATTTCGCATAGGCCGGGATGTTCTCAATAACCTCAAGGAGTGATATGTTCACCTGGACTTGCTTTAGAATCTCAAGCCACTCCTTAGATTGGTTGGTTTTCTTTTCCCTGTGTTTGATCAAGGCTTCCGGAAAAGGTGCTTGAGAAAAATCATGAGTATTCAAATCCTGAGTCATGTTTTCTAGATTAGTTTGATCTCCCAGGTCAGATTCAAACTCCTCAAGATCTTGGTAAGATTTTGATGTAGAAGGATCTTGGATTTGTTTGCCACTTCTCAAAGTGACAGCACGGGCATGTGCATTAGGGTTAGAAGGGTAAGGTGGGTTCTGCAAGATGGGTTGAGCCTTGGTTGGGTTAGGGTTAACAAAGCTTGGTGGATGTTGAGGAGCAGGCTGAATTAAGTGTACTTGTTGCTCCCGTGTGTTGTGCTAGTTAACCCTATTAAAGTTCCTTGGGTTTGGGACGGGTTGGGATGGCAACATCCTATGTTGTCTAGCATCTACTAGCTAATCCAGTTGTCCCATCAATTCTATCCTCAATTGATTCATTTCTTCCTTATGTCTCAAATTCATCTCTCTCATTTCTTTAAGGACTAGGCTCAGATCAGTGGGCTGGTTTTCCTGAGTAGGTTGTGGCTGGCATGTGCGTGGTTGTGTGTGCCTACTAGGTTGCCCATAAGTGTTTTGGCTTAGTCAAGTTAGGACCTTGGGCGGGTTTCTGACTTGACTAAGCAAAGTTAGGATGGTTGTGCCATCCAATATTGTAAGTGTTTGAATAAGACTCATTTCTAGTGTAACCCTGGAGTGCATTCACATCCTCAGGATAACTAAGCATCGAGCTGCCTAGTTCAGAATTTGAGGGCATCAAGGTCCCTCCTTGGTACCCAGAAAGAGATGCGTCCAAGTACAGTTGGCTCATAGGTGGAGCCATGGTTAGGTCATTGATGTTGTGCACTGATTCCTGACCTAGTGGGTTGGGGAATTGGTTGTGGGTTACCACAGGCACTCCTTGGGTAGGCATAGGATTTAATCTAGATTGTGTACCTAAGGAATTCCTACCCTTTAGAAGGGTTATCCAACTTCTTATCCAAATTCTCCACATTCTTTTCCACGAGTTCCACCTTGTCTAATCGTTGTGCAATTAGCTCTAAATCAACCAGGTTTGAATTGTTGTTAACTTCATAAACTCTGCTTCTTTGATTGATTAGCTCTGTTAAAGGCGAACATTGAGGCATTATTGAGGGAATTTTCACTCATATTCTCAAACAATTGAGAGGCTCCCTCAGCATCTCGACTCAGGAAATTGCCCCCACATGCTGCATCAACAAAATTTTTCAGATTATCACTCAACCCATAATAGAAAATATAAGCCAAGTGCCACTTTAGAATCCCATGATGAGGGCATTTCCTAGCTAAATCATTGAACCTCTCCCAAACCTCATGTAGTTGTTCCCTAGGGTTCTGCTTAAAGGTTGTTATGGCACATCTAAGGGCATTACTTTTTCCTATGGGGAAGAAGTTCTTTAGGAATGTGCTTCTAAGGTCTTCCCAAGTTAGGATTGGTCTACCAATTATTCTCAACCAATGTGCAGCTCTATCTTTCAAGGAGAATGGGAATATCTTCATCATCAGGGTACCTTCATTCATGTTCCTAGGGCCAAAATTCTTCCTATGTGTAGGAGTTCTTCAATGTGGTGGAAGGGGTCATCTGACTCACGGCCATGGAAGCAGGGAATCAAGTTAATGATCGAGTTCAAAATCTTCCCCATCCTGAGGTATCCTGACAAAGGGTTCATGCTGGGCATTAGGAGGGTTGTAAAGTCACGCAGGGGCCGGTCTACCCTTCCGTTCTGGAGTTGAGTGATGTTCTTCACTATGACTTCCATCGATCGATCATGATGCTGGGCCTGCTTAGTGATATGCCTTTATAAGAGAATCATAGGATCCAAATTTTGTTCATCAATCTCTTCTTCCTTGTGATGACTAGCCATTGCAGAGGGTTTAGATTGAGATCCTAGATAAATAGGTTTTCTCCTAGGATTTCTTTCTAATGGTGGTAGCAAATCAGAATTTTGAGATCTTCTACCTTGCATACACCAGAAGAATGTCTGTAGATGAGAAGGAGAAGACAGATGAGAGAAAATCCCGCCCACTCAATGCAAGCAATCAAACTGGTCCTTAGAGTGTCATCCCTAAATAGACTTGATCTTGGCTCCCCAAAACACGACTAGGTTAGATCAACCCTTGAATTACTTGGCTGGCCAGAAGGGTGGGACCCCCTAGGACACCTCGTACGGCGGGACACCACTAAGGGTTAACGCGGTTACCACACCAACCTTTTTGGTCACCAATGGGTCTAAGTAGACAAGGCCTTGTCCTTAACCCAATCTAGTTTCAAGTCCCCAAGTCTATTAGTCCTGCCTAGGGCACCTCTTCTCAGTTTTAGGCGTGCGTTTGATGTGATTTTAGAATATGATGGGCGTTAAGGGGGTGTTTGCCCTTAAGATTGATTTCAGAGATGTGAAGTGCGCAGGCAAAAATGGTTCACATGCAATTTCTTATGATGAAATGAATTTTAAGATTCGAATGCTTGTGTTAATGCGTTTTAGGATTCACATGAGTTAATATTTTCAATCAAGGTTTTGATGAGGCACACAAGAGTTTTGCAAATCTCAATTTGTTTAATAGATTTCCTTTAAGTATGGAGATTCAAGTGTGCTCTATCCTTGAGGTGAAACCCTACGCACAGATATTTCTAGATGATTCTTTTAAGTTCAAATTCGGGGAAGTGATGGTCCCAAGCAATACAATAAATTGGTCCTATTGCACCACTAACTAGACACTCAAAAAATATTTTTTATTTTTTTATGCACGTTTTCTATTTTTTCTGATTTAAAGTGTACTGGGGATTTTACAGTCTGTTTTGACCCCCAATTTGTGATTGGATAATCAATGAAATCAAACTTGCAAGAAATATTTTTTTCAGATTTTTTATAAATTTTTTATTTTCTCAGAAATCCAGTACCATAAATTTCAAGTCAATCAAATTTGTATAAAAATTTTTATGATATTTTGAACTCCGAAAAATCAAGAATATTAACCGAATTGATAATAGATCAGTGCATGAATTTTTGAAATTTTTATATAACTTTGATTTATGCAAAATTTGGATTTTGAAACCCACGTCCAGTAAAAATTTGAGAATTTTTGGATATATGGAGCTTTGGGAATTGAATTTTTAAAATAAAACTTTATTTCAGCCTGAAAATCAAGAGATTTTTTTTTTCAACAAGCAAGCAAATTCTAATTAATCCTGGGGTTCAAGAAAATCCTAAATCTAACTACGCTAAACTACAGGTACTCACCTGAGGTTCGAACCCGCAATTCCCATTGTCATGTTTCGTTCTAATTTCCTTGCTTTCCTACACACACGAAATCAACGAAAATAGCAAGTTAGAAATCTCAAATTCGCACCAAAGGAAGCTTCACAAATTTTCGTTGCCTCCCCAGCAACGGCGCCAACTTGCTCAACGAGAAAATCATGTTTTAAAAGTTGATTTAGTTGTAGTATAGCGCAAAATGCGTCGACAAATAAATTTATAAATTCCGGTGAGTACCAGGTCGTTCACAGGGAGGTAATCTCGTTTTTTGCAGAAGCTTTTCAATAAAACTAATTTTAACTATATATATATATATGTGTGTATATATGTATAAAGCAAATATCAAGAGAATCAAAATTTTATTGCAATTAGATAGAGTTTTCACAATAGAGAATGCTAATAGAAATAGATAGATAGGAGATAGATAGAAAGAGAGAGGGAAAGAGAGAGAAGAAGGAGGCAGAGAGACAACGTCGCTTGGAGGATGCTTGTGCGAGATGCGGCATCACCTCAAATCCAAAGCACCGAAATGAGGGTCTGAGTGGAGTTGCAGAGGGACAGAGAGTCGCAGAGAAGAAGGTGGAAGATATCTGGAGTTGATGGAAGAGATAGCAGGAGTTGATGAAGAGATATCTTCAACTAGGGGACCCTGGGCCTTCTTTTATAGCTTTGATGAAGGGAAAAGTGGGCATTTTAGCCCTTAAAACTGTGCAACTACTCTTATTTGATCACATTCGTTGATCGCGAGATCAACGGATCAGATCTAGCCTCAAAACAACCTCCAAATCGCATTTTACGTGGGGAACGCACCTCTGCTTGACACGTGGCAGCTGTTGGGCCCTTGGATCGTGCTCGCTCGCTTTTGGTGTGCCTTCACGCTCGGGCTTCCCCGGATGGCACCACATGTCGGCCCCCGTTGCCCTTGAATAACCATCGGACGCCTCTACACGCGCTTTCGTCTTTTTTGTGCATGCCCTCATGACTTCAAAGCACCCTCTAGAATTCATATCGCGCCCAACGATCTCAACCGTCCGATCTCACGATCGGACGGCTTACGAGTGCGTGCACCTCACCTTCATTTTGCAAAATGCATGGGATCATGTGTTTGGTCGTTGCGTGCTCTGATCACGCCACGTGGTTGCACCTTCGCCCTTCGATCGCCATCTGACGGCACAATTGCGCCTGTGCCCAAAGCCCCTTCAATTTCGTACAAGGCACGGATCGAACGAGCGTCGCTTGGATTCAGCGTAAGCGTGTGAGCCAACGCGCTACGCATGCGTTTAGTTATGGTTTCCTCTAGTTATCCTTAATCGTTGGATGGACGACGTGGATGCATCGTGGACCGTTGAATGGCCATCCAAAGGTTGAGAGCGGGTGGGGATGGTCTTCAGAGATGGGCCAGCAGTGAGGGGCGGCTGTGATGGCATCACGTGGTGCCATCATGGCCGTCCATCTTCTTTTCTTTGTATCTGGTGATGTAGACCTCTGATCGGGTTTATTTTTGCGCCATTGGATTGCGATCGTTGATCCGGATCCATTCGTGTGGTTGGATCTTTCATCTGAGGCTCGGATCTTTGTCCTTTGACTCCATGATCTCCGTTCTTTTATGGACTGCACACGATGCTCAATTGTCTAATCGAGAAGATTTTGGAAGCATTGGACTCCTATCATCATTCCAATCAAATATGTACTGTCTAATCTGACATCCACAGCTTCGAATCATCTGCAATTAAAATCATCTTTTATTTGTACATAAAATGATGATATTATCTATATGACTAATAAACTAGCTATTGTGCAAATTACGATGCCTATGAATGCATTATTCCTAAGTTATGCTAGAATCTAGCTTAATCCAGGTGATTTAGGTTGCATGATTGCTGTGCAATCACCTGATCCTTTCTAACTTAATTTAACTGCAATAAAGTAAATAAAGTGGAGTGATAAGTAGGTGACTTATTAACTCACCCTTCGATTTAGAGCAATCTAGAAGTGTTAAGCATCTACACATGTTACACACTAACTCACTGTACGGGCAATCATAGCGGAAATTAGGGAGCCAATAAGACTAGTGGTGTTATGGCTAGCACGTTGCAGTGGGTAACCCCCCATTACTGGGTTTCTAGAGCCAAGCCATCAGACATATCTCTCTTTGGCTGCCACCTTTTGGTACGTCTCAAATTAGGGAAGCCACATCCTTGAAAAAAAAATAGAGAGAGAGAAAAGTACCACCAAAAAGAAAAAAAAAAGGAGAAAAAGAAAGAAAAGGAGAAAAAAATACAATACATCACACTTCACCACACAGGTATGGCTGGCAATTTGTCGAGGTAACCCCCCATTACCGGTTGTCCAGAGCCCAGCCTATGAAAAGCATGAATAAACCCCTAATTAAGGAGAAGCGAAGAAGTAGAAACAAAAGCCCTGGGGAGATATATATTGGGTGTATGTGGTGTTGACCCCAGAAAAAAGTAGCAGGGAGAAGCTACCATCGAAGAGACAAACTTTAGGTGGCAATACTTCATTTTAGGGTTACCTAGAGCTTATGGATACTTGAGGTTCGCTTTAGTTGCCCGTATAACAAGTCAACCACCTACACAATAAGATGCTTAGCACTTTTCGATTGTTTTAAGCCCTGGGTGGGTTGGGTAGCTGCAGAACATTACTCCAAACCTTGAACACGAAAAAAAGAAAAAAATAATATATACCTATATGGATATGTATAAGGCAAGGACTAGGGCAGTCCGTATCTTGGTCGGCATCATGACATTGTTGGGTCTTAGTAGTTAAGACCCTATGTATCGAATTTCCTCTGGTTGATAGATAACTATGCCCTGCCAATTGCTCATTAGCTCTGCTTCTTTATGATTAACCTTACTAGGGACTAGCAAGGGTAGGCATAGGGGTATGATGACTCTACAGCTATTAGCGTTAATTATATCAATTAGGGTCCATTTTGAGGGCTCAGGCACACAAATATGATAATATAGTGGGTCTGGGAGCAATGCATGCATATAGTATAATATTTAGATGAAGATTGCTTGAAATTAATGTTTAATAGCCAAGTTGTACAAGTGCATATTGAAACAGGTCTCAGATGAGCAATCCAACCGCACAGATGGATCCGAATCGACGATCGTAGCCCAACGATGTAAAAATCATCCCAATCCGACCTCCATAGCTCTTGTAATGAGACTGCGAAGTTCTGACCATTGATTAGATGATAAACGGCCCTCAGCTCACCACGTGTCACCCACAGCAATCACTAGCAGTGCCAGCCTCCTCTTCTCAATGCACGAGCACACGAGATCTCCATCGTGCGATTGCCATCTGACGAACCATGATGCGCCACGCCACCCTTCACTTCAACTGCATGATAGATGATCAACGGCACATATCAACCCATCCACGGTCGTAGCACAGCGGTGCAGAGGCCTACCCTACACACAGGAGATCACAGGTTCAATTCCCTAATTGCGCACATCCTTAGCGCGTGTTTGATAACACCACACAAGGGGGTAGTAATTAGGTTGAATATGGCCCATCTTTAGAATAAAAGGCACAACATAAAGTAGAATAGGAGCATTGCATGCATCAAGTACCAAGATTGCTTATAAATTATATTAATGGCCATTTGTGTAAAGCATTTGTCAAAGCAGGCCTCAGATGAGCAATCGGACCGCACGGATGGATTCAGAACGATGAACGGAGTCCAACGGACTCAAGATCGGCCAAATCCGACATCCGGAGCTCCCACAATGGACCCAAGAAATTCTGACCGTTGATCTGGAGATCAACGGCCCAAAGAGCGCCACGTCGCCCCACCCCCACCGCTCGCACACCCTTAAGCCAGCCAAAGACGAATCTCGGCCGTTGATCTTCGATCGAATGGCCGAGATCCGCGTGCTCGCCCGCGGTCGCCGCAACAAAGCGCGGGCGTGGCGCAACGGTTAGTGCGCACGCCCGCATCGCCGCGACGCGCGTTCGAGCCACGAGGAGCGGGATTTGAAGGCAGGCGAAGGGCACGGAAAAATTGGGCCGCCCGATCAGCAGCGGGCGGCCACGATCTCGCCACGTGGCGCCACCGCAGCGCACGAGCACCCACGCACGCGTGCACGCTGGGCGGAAACGCGCGCGCACACGTGCGCCCAAGGCACGATCTTAGCGCGGGCGCAGAAGGCTCTCAGCTGTCCGATCTTCGATCGGACGGCTCTCGTTCAGCGGCCACGGATCGCGCGAAGAGGAAGACCGGAGCGGGCGGCTGACCGGCGGCGAGAGGGCTACACCGACGCTTTTGGAAGTGGTTTTAGCGACGCTTTGGATGTCGCTAAAGCCCCTTCTTCTTTTAAGAAGCCCTTAACTCTATTTAAACCCCCTCCTACCACCATTCAAGGCATACTCTCCCACTTGCAACTACTCCACTCCTCTCCTAGCTAGTTTTAGGCACTCTTGTAATCGCCGGAGACGACGAGCCGCCGACGGAGCCTCCTCCACCGCCGTGGCTGCCTCATCGCTCTCCACTCTCTCTCTACCTCTCTCTCTCTCTTTTAAGCTTTCATTTACTCTTGTTAAAGCATGTATTTAATGTTGTAAGCTATGAACTATGAATTCATGTTTAATGAAATTATTTTCCGTTCAATCGCCATTTTAATTTCTGTTCAAAGTGCATGATCAAAACCAAGAGCTTTCTAACCCTAAACTCTCTCTATCTCTCGCTTTTCAAAATCGTCTCTTTCGCAAGCAAAACTCCGCCTTTTTCGTGACAACAAGTGGTAAACAAAATCCGATTTCCACGCCTCCTTGAGATCGACACTCGGACTCACCTCCGTTTACTTCTTTTAAAACCGATGTATCAAGTGCGACTATAACGACACCTCTTAACACATACGCACTACGGCACGTCAGTGTTAGGATGAAATTCGACCGCACGATTAGGATCATGAAATTGAGATCAAGCCACGATAGCACCTTATCGTGCCTCAGCGTAGCAACAGGCACACGCTTGCATGATGACAGCCGTGTGATGTGTGACGAATGAAGGAGATTGATCCATGCGGCACAACAGATGGCTGGAGTAGATCACACGAGATTGTACGCGTGATATGCATTATCTGAGGGTGCATAGAAGGCGTGATCAGAGTCGTCATCTTCGATCGGACGGCTACGGCCCTTACCATCACGCTAGCTGCTACAAGTGCATCCTAGCAAGCATGCACACGAGCTGTGTGCAATGCGTGGCCGGTGCGTGCGCGCCATGTCCTTAGCGCAAGCATTTGCTATGGTGCCGTGCCAAATCATTTGTCATGGCCGATAAAAGGGTCCAATACCCTTCATTGTAAACCATCTCTTCCACAAGTCTTCCACCACCTCCATAGAGATCAAAGCTGGTTCCTGAGCTGCCGAGCCACCAATGGAGTTCTCTCCACTACGGTGGCTGCCTCGACAAGCCTCCACTTAGTGATAGTTCTTCTCATTGATTATATTGTTGTTATGTTTCTAAGCTTTCCTTTTGTTGTTATGCTAGCATTTGTAAAACATTTTTCCCATAATTCAGAGAAGTGATTTACTATAATTTTTGTTGCTTTTATGCATTCCGAGTTAGGTTTCTACTTCACTTATCTTATGTTGTTATGATCATTTTTAATTATGTGTGCTTTCTTTAATGGTTAGCTAACAACCTTTGATTTCTACCACTAATTTTTACTCTCTCTCTCTACTTTTCACATAAATAAAATAGAGCATCATGTGGCAATAAAATTGAACAAATAGATGTGATTTTTCACCTTATTGAGATCGACACTTGGACTCACATCCATATTCCTTTTAAAATTGATGTTATAGTGCATACTACAACATACAAATTATGTCGTCGCATTTTCTGATGTTAATCGACCAACTCCTTATTTTAATCAATCAATGACCTCTGATGGTCATATTCCCTTTTGATCGATCAACCCATTTGATTTAATCAATCAAAATATTCCAACGGTTGAATTTCTTTTGAAATTATGAAGTCAATCAATATATCCTTTTAATTGATCAACATTGAATCAATCAATACTTTGTTTTAATTGACCAAATATAGCTTTGATCAACCAAACCTTTATTTTGATTGATCAAAGCAATGTTTCAAGAATTTTCAAAACAGGTCAAAAAACACATATAAATAGGACCTTCGACCCCCCTCTTCAAAACACACCTTAAGAGTTTTCAAAGAGAAAAATAAACATATTCTCTCTAGTGCTTTTGCGCCTTTGCACCTACAACTACTGTGATTCAACGCATGCTCCCTTGCAATTCAAAGAAAGCTCAGTTTGTTTTATTATTGCTGAGGTTCCATAGGAAATATTGTTATACTCTTTTTATTCTGTTATTCTTGATCTGGGAATCCAAGTTGCATTGGAAGTCCCATTGTTCTTCTCTTGGTCAAGTGTAAGGGAAGACATTTGTAAGAGGTTGTGCCACCCTCGTTCAAGTAGTGCGTGATAGTGGATTTGACTAGCGTCGACTAGTTGAGAAAGTCCTAAGATAGGAGGCTTAAGTAGTGGTTTTCACCCGGAAGGATTTCCACTCTAAATCAAGGGTTATTTTTCTAGTTTGTGCTTATTCATTTTATTCTATGGTGAATGATTTTTTAAGTTCTATTTTAAATAGATATTACACTTTCACCCCCCTCTAGTGTATACTTGATCCCTTAGGCTCCGCACTCACATCTAACTTAGTACTACAAACTATTTTGCATTGAATGGAATAGAAATGGAGGTTCTGGGAAGCTTAGGGAAGCTCCAGAACCTCAGAGCTTTAGCTCAAAGGCTAAGAATAGGTGAAATAGGATTCAAATAGCCTGATAGTTAGATTAAAGCCTCTACAACAGTTTTAGATCATTCCAAGGGCTCAAAACAAATTGATATGGACTAAAATTGGCTTCAAATATTGCCTAAAGGTCACTGAACTCTACTGAAGCTCAGAAGGTACCCAAACTATGAAGAGAATTAAAATTATTGTAAACCTCAATAAAACTCACTCAAACTAGTTCCAATAGACTCACATTGATCCTAAGAGTTCAAATCAACTATTAAAACCAAGTTTCAATGTTTGAAACCTTAAGAATATCTCTGGGTTGACAATCACAGCCTGAGGTTGACTTTTTAAACAAAGCTTCTCAAATCAAAATAATTATTCAGATTGATTCTAATGAACCTCAGAAACTTGTTCAACACCTCAAAATCATGTTTTGACTACTCAAGACATGTCCTCAGACCTTTCCACTTGAGATCAAAAGATGATTCATTCGTCAGAAGATTCTGGAGGTTCTAACACTAATCTAAAGGCATACCTAGATTCTCTAAGCTCTAGTGAATCTTCCTGACCTATTGTCCTGATCTGTAACAACTTGGAGTATTCTCTTCAGCTTTGCTGGAGCTGAGGAAGACAGAGGTCAATAGGTTGCTATGATAATTAAAACATAGGATTGAAAGGTGGAAATTACACAAATCATCATAAAGTAATCTGGAGCTCTGTAAAGAGATTCAAAAGCTGTAGCACAAGTTTAGTGTTGCCGGAGCTCACTGGAGCTCCGCTGAAGGCTGGAAATGTACACTGGAGATCAAATCTCCATGATTTGATTCAAGAACTAACTTAAAAGGTTCCTAAAGTCGTCAGTAACCTCAAGGATGTATTAATTACTCCAATTGATCATTAGACTCAAGATATGACAATGAACTGCTTGGAGAATCAAGCTGAGTTCGATAGAACTCAGGAATAAGGATCTCACTCAATTAAGTGAGAGGAAACAAAAAGGAGAAGGTTGCAAAGGTGCATGTGGAAGGAATTAGTGAATAGACTCCCCTTGAGCCACCATTGACAGTGAGCTCAAGAGGTTGAAGTGAACTACGCATATGTTGTGCATGTGATAATTGAGCTAATTAAAAGCAAGAATAAGGCCCTACTGATGTGTAGAAGTGGTGGAGGGCCCAAATTGGAGGTGAGAGTACCTCTGAGCCTCTGCCATTGATAGTGTAGGTACTCAAGAGACGGTGAATTGGATTAGGCAGTTTAAGTGATTAAATCAGTAGATGAAGTGGAATGGAATCATGGAGTGTTGAGGAAGGTGAGCAAGTGATTAGGCAGGCGAATAGGAGTCTAGCGAGTCTGAATTGACTTGCCAGAGTCTGAGAAGGTGATGAGAAATCATAGTTATCTACGGCCTACTCCTAGGAATTGAAAGCCTAATTCTAAATTAAAGCTTAAACTAAAGTCCTATGGCTACTTACGTGACAAAGAGGATGAGGGAACTCAGCTATGGTAGGGCAAGAATAGGAAGAAGAAAGAAGGTCTTCTAGCAAGAAAAGAAGGCATCGAGACAAAGGAGGTGGTTCTCCTGAGCCCTATCACAGCTCCTGGAGAGGAAAGGGAGGTAAGGGAGGTGAGCTTCTTTGCAGAAGATGCTTCGAAGTGGTAGTGAGAGGTCACCAGAGGCCTAGAGGAATAGCCTCTTGTCAGCTACGGTGGAGGAAGAGGGAAGGGAGCCGACCCTCATCATCGGAGGGTAGGAGGACTATTTATAGGTGGAGGTAGGGGTTTAGGGGGATGTATCTAGTGCATAGGTTGTCCAGGTTCATCGAAACTGCTGATTGCACAGCAATCATAGGTTTTAATCAATTTAAATAACGTTAGAATCCTAGCTAATCTGTAAATATTGCATTCATTCATACATATCATGCATTGCATCATTTTATATTAATGTACATAGAATAATGTGAGATTATCTTGGTATTTAATGCTTTTATTTGCAGATAATAAAGAGATCCAGATAAATCTAGGATGCAAAAATAAAGCGAAATAAAGTGAGAAGAAGAAAGAAGAAGATTGATCCAGATAAGAGGAGTGAGGAGGATAGCCCTATCCCTACCCTTAGAAACCTTAGGACAACCTTCCTAAACCCAAAATCACTTCCAATAGGACATCTTGGCCTTAGAACCTAAAACATGGATAGCATTATCCATGTTCTTTTCTGCTTTATCCCTATTCCTAACCTAAACCTAAACCTAAACCTAGTACCTAAAACCTGGATAGCACTATCTACAGTGTTATCCTGCTATCCACATAACCTATCCCACTATCCATAATCTTACTTATCCTATCCCCAACCCAATCCTTACTCTAAAATTCCATATAGGTCCATAACATCCTCAATTGACTCAACCGGAGTTGTTACGAACGCGCGGCTTCAGACGTCTTTTAAGACGTCTGGGAGGTGGCCCAGACGTCGAACTAGACGTCTGGAACCCCTTCCAGACGTCTGGGATTCGATTTCGGCGGCACGCGTTGTTCCGTCTGTGCGCCTGCGCGCGCAAACCTGCGGGTGCCTTTTCCCCTCTCTCTTGCGGCCGCAGGCTACGCCCTCTGTTCCGCTCTCTCTCCTCCCCGCGCGACTTTAAAACGCCACGCCCTCTCCCTCACTCTCATCACCTCCGCCCCCTTCCTCTTCTCCTTCTAGCCGGTGCGCGAGTGCGAGCGCGAGTGAGCGGCAGCAGCAACAGCCACGGTGAGCGTGGGAGGAGGTGCTGCGCGATGGAGGAGGCGCTCGGCTGGGAGGGCGAGCTTGCCAGGGCTGCTAGGGCCAGTCGGCGAGGGGAGTAACAGATGCGGGGTGACGCGGGAGGCCTGTTGCAGATCGAGCAGCAGGCGGACGAGACGCGGCGCGGCCGTGCGTCGCGAGCGGAGGGCGAGTCGCGCCCTGATTCTGGAAATTTTTCCAGAATCAGACGTCTGGGCTTCCAACCAGACGACGGGGAGGACGTCTGGAGGACTGTCCAGACGTCTGAAAGGTGATTTATTTTCGTCCTTCTTCCTTTTCTTCGGCCGTACGTACTGAGAGAGAGAAATGGGTACGCGTAGGTTCTGGATTCGCCATCCAACGCGAATCAGACGTCTGGCTGCAGTGCCAGACAACGGGAACGACTTCCAGACGTTCGGGGTGACCATCGGACGTCTGGGAACTAGGCCAGACGCCCCCGCAGGCTTCTGGACGTCTGAGAGACCACGCAGGACAAGGTACCATCTGATCCCCATTTTTAAGACGTCTGGAAGAAGTTCCAGACGCCTGATTTTGCACTGTTTTGTCGTTTTCGACTCGTTTAGGGCCCGTTCGGAGTCCGTTTTCCGCGTTTCGAGTTGCGTGCTTTTCGGAATTAAATCCTCTACCCGTCTACAGTAGTTGTATACTATTTTGAGAAACTCCTTGTGTTTGATCCTTGTGATAGGACCCCGTTCCGTTGCAGTCTCGGGGGTTGCGGAGGTACGCGGGATTCCGACCACGCCCCCAGTACGCCTGTTGTAACTGGTAGAGTGGCTTTTAAGTTTATTAGTATAATCTGTTAAATTATGGAACCATAAATAGAACCTAGGACATTGCATGAATCCTAGGAATGAGAAATAGATTGAATGATAGATCCTAGGTGTTGCATGAATCCTAGGGCTGGAAAACTAGATTGTATGATAGATCCTAGGATATGGCATGAATCCTAGGACGGGGAAAACTAGTGGAATATATGAATACTGCAGTCTTGAAAAAATGGAAAGGAACAAATAGCTACCTGTAAATTGAATTAACAGCTTCCTGTTATGAATAAATAAACGTGACTGAGAACATGGATTGTAAGAACGTAAAACTGGAAAGTGAAACCTAGATGTTCCGAGTTAAAAGAGCTGGAACCCTACGGGGAATTAGGAGAGGAACTCCTGGAAAGAGAAAGGAATGGAACTGAGAAAGAAAGACGTGGTAGTGTGCTGTCTCTTGGGTACGTAGTACCAAGGGAAGTACCTGTACCTGTTTAGTGCAGAGCGGAGCCAGCCGCCCCAGGGACCCGGGGTTAGGACTGGCCACTTTGTACCGACTTGCTGGCCCTCGTGTACGTAGTACCGAGGAGAGATACTAGTGTAGGGAGGTACTAGCTACCTCGGGCCCCGGGATTCTGCTAGCCTCCTACACCAACTTGTTAGGCCCACTGGGGCAAACCAGGGTAGTCAGGCGAGGGTGCGCGGACTATGGAGGGGCAAGGCCCCTGTTTGGTTACTGTGGAGGGGTTGGACCCCCTGTTACTGAGAGGGCTCTGCCCTGTACTGGTTCCGTGCTGTGCTTTGGGCGCACCCGTTAACGGAAACGACTGACCGCATGCCAGTGCAGGTTAGCTACTTGTGCGTTTATCACGCGTGCCGTAGTCACCGTTACGCCTGTCCGTGACCTTTGGGTGGTTGACTGAGAGTAGGATCACCACGGGGGACTCTCCCGGCCAGGAGAGCACCACGTGCTACTTCTACTTTTTGGAAAAGACTGCAATCAAGATCGTTCCCACAAGGAACATTTGAGATCAAGTGAAGGATCTGAGAAATAAATGAAATCGTGAGACAATTGAAAGACGTAAATAAAGAAAGTAACAGAACATAACAGCTACTGTGCACTCTACTATTTCTTTTGTTTTAGTTGCCACTCTACTCAGCGTTTTGCTGACGTGTTACACTCGTTACCTTTCAGGACCAGGTGTTGAGCAGCCAGGGTCAGCAGCTGCAGAGGACGCTGGGCCGAGTAGGGTCCAGTAGAGTTACCACTGTTCTCTTGTACCTCTTTTTGTTCCACTGTAGTGAGTAGTTCTTGTTACCGCTGTACTTTTCTTTACGTGCAGTTCATATTATGTTATGAATGTTGTTCTACTGTTGTGATGGTATATACTGTAGTGGTTTCTTTCCTTACTGCTGTATTTTCTTACTGTTAGTTATATTCATGCTGAATGTGGTTTATTTTACTGCTCTTTTGGTTACTTCCTCGTTGGACGACTAGGTCTTGGGATTAGTCAAGTCGGTCCGGTTCTCGTGTCTCGTAGGGACTCGGGAATTGGGTTGTTACAGGAGTTAATTGGGTCAATCACTACTCCAATTGGGTCCATCTACACCTAATTAGACACACCTAAACCTTATTAAACCCACTTAGATCTAATTAGGTTCACCTTATTCTAATTAGGCTTACATCCTAACCCAAACCCACCTAGGATAGATTGACCCAACCTATTTAGCACATAAATCTCACAACCTACACTATGAAAATTAAACTACACAGACACCTTCGAAAATCGACTTTCCTAATCTACCCTCCATAATTTTGGTCGCCAACTCTAAGATCCACCAAAAGTGGCGACTCCTAAATTTAGCCACCACAAAAAGTGGTGACCAAAAGAGAGCATCCCATAAAGAGGTGTCGCACATATTCATTGGCTCCACTTCTCAAGGGGCAAACTCAAGGCCATTCCACTTCTCAACTTGCGACCACCAACATTCCTCCACCCTCCAAAGGCCATTCCCCTCCTCCTCTTCCAAAACCCTAGAACTGCCACCTTCTCCTCCATGGACGGTTGAAGAAGGTTTCCTCCTCCAAGGCTCATGGGCAGCAAGAAGAAGAAGTCCACCTTCCTCCTCTTCTGTTCTTCATGAGGGTGTGCTCTCTCTTCTCTCCACAGAGAGGATGCTCTCCATCTTCCTTCTTGTTGGACGGCCATAGAGGAGACCATCTTCAAGGTCTTCTCAAGGATAGCCCTAGGTAAAGAAAGGGTGCAACACTCTCCTCTCTACTTGGGTGCACACGCCCCCAATTCTTCTTCTTAGTGGACAGTCAAGAAGGCTCCTTCATAGCCTCTCTTGCTTGATCCTAGCCTTTGCTTGGTTCTAGTTTCTTTTTATGTATTTTTGCAACTTCATATAATTAGTTAATGCATGATTAATTTCTCTTTGAATAATTAGTGATATGCTTTTATATGTCATTGTGAATACATGCCCATCAGTTAGATTAAGATTAGATTTTCGTTAGCTTGGTTAGATTTAGGCTTTTGTTACATTCTCTTTCGCTTTTGCATTTGGAAAATCAAAATCATAAAAAAATCGCAAAAGAGAAAAGGACAAAAAAAATTAGGTAGACTAGAAATTTGGATCTAAATCTAATACCCTCACTCTACACCTCCCAAAGACGATCGGGACTCATGAATTAAAAAGATAAATAAATGTGAGTTTCATAATAAAATAAATATTTTTGATTAAGGGGTTAGCGCAACTATACTACAAATCCGAAGACGTATTTCAAAACATGTGCAAAATCGCTTGTCAACTACCGTCGTCGTCTCCAGCGACGATGAGGTTATCTACCTAAGGAAAGTAGGATTAAAAGTCCATCTGGACCGTTGGATTTAAAGAGGAAGGTGACACGAACTTGAACAACATCAATGGAGGTGTTTTGACGTTGGATGGGTGGTGATCCTAGGTTCTCGTCACTGACCATCGTTAGCCGTTGATGAGAAAGAAGAGGATGGGGAAGAAGAGTAAACAGGGACCTTAATGAAAATATGGAAGGACCTGAATGAACAAAAAGGACTCGATAGAAATAGAAGTTGGAGGCCTAAATGCAAATAATAAGTTATGAAGGTTATTCTAAATTATTTATTTCTCAACTTTCTATGTATAATAGAAAACAATATAAATAATTTATTTATGACATGAAATTGCATTTTTATCCCTTTTAGCTATATTTATTTATGTGATCAACATTATTAAGTTAATTAACAACTTTAGGTTATAAATATTATAAGTTATGTATAATACTTTACATAAATCTAAATGAATAGGTTTGGGTCCTAATTATTAATTAAACGTTAATAGATATTAATTAGACCATAGTTTAGTTATTTTATCATATAAATAAGGACCTTACTATTTTTACCCTTATTATAATTTAACCCTAATATAAAGCTATTCACTAGTAATTTAACTAGAAAAAGTAGCTAACAATGATAAATTAGGAGTCATGATAAGTTTCTCATCACCCGCCTCACAATCCACACATGCACTATTGACAAATCCTAGTTTACATGGACCAAAATAGGGTAGGATTCACTTAGGAACGTTTCTGATTTTTTACTAAAGAAACAATACTCAAAAAAGCAAATAAACTACAATGTGTAGTACACGTTGAGATGATTCCGACGATAGCTTATTTGTTGAAATCCGAGGTTGGGAAGACCTCGAACTGTTCGAAACAGCACGAGAGGGTCGTTAACCTAATTGGTTCACATGAACCGGTCAACCGGTCCACGGTCGCTCGTCGAGGACACGTGTCAACACCTAATTGGCGCTGACCATGCACACCAAATCGCCCTGAGGGATAACGCACCCTTCGATCATGCCACGTGTGACGATATGGCACGTTAGTGCCTTCCCTATTCAGCGCAAACGCGCTCGCGTGCTCATGAGATGTGCCCGCCAGGCATCACCTACAAGCACACCGTTGCTGCCATGTGTCATGCGCTCGTCGTGCATCACTGCTGCTATGGTGACTTTTGCAGTGGGAATCCCACAGTTGTCGCTATCGTAGAAAGGTCCCTACAAAATTTAAATTAAGATTTCTAAATGAAATCTTAATCCTTTCTTCTCTCTTTCTCTTAGGTTTTGAAGGACCTAAGGATTAATGACGACCCAAGGACCCAAGAGGGTATATTTATAGACCTAAATTTAGCTTAGGGTTAGGATTAGTAGGGTGAAATATCAAAAATACCTCTTAGGATAGGTTCACCTTACATTTAAGTCCTTTTCGAATTGTTTTAGTCATAACTTGAGTTATACACCTCGAATTCATGCGAAACAAGCATCATTGGAAAACTTGCGGTGAGAGGAATCAAAAGGTACCAGACATGGCACACTTTTGATGAGGTTTGACTAGGGTTTGACTTAAAATACACATTTTTGGCTATTTCAAGAGGTGCTTGTGCTTACATGGAACCATGATCGTGTCTAAAGGTTTGAAGTGACCTGAACCACTCTAAAATGACTCAGGATCTGGATTTTGGGACATTATAGATATAACAACCTTAAAGGGAGTTTCGTCCCTGAAACTCGAGTGAACATGTGGGTAAAGTGAAAAATCATGCTGAGTGAACAACCTTAAAGAGAAACAACCCAAGAAGTCATGGACTTACCAGTGAAAAGCTTCGGGTATTTCTCCTTCAATTCCGCCTTTGGTTCCCAAGTCGCCTCCTCGTATTTCTAACTCCTCCATAAGACTTTTACTAGAGTGATCTCCTTTTTTTGCAGCCTTCGAACAGTACGATTCAATATCTGCACCAACTGCTCCTGATAGGTCAGGTCTCATAGTTGAGAACATGGTTCAAATCCAACACATACTTCCCCAGGCTGGTGATATGGAAGACGTCGTGGAAGCTGGCTAGCTGAGGTGGAAGGGCAAGTCTGTAAGCAACTAGTCTGACCCGCTCTAGTATCTTAAATAGACCCACGAATCTCAGAGCTAGCTTACCCTTCACCCCAAACCTTTGTAGGCTTAGGTCAAGCGAAAAATTACATGTAGGCCCCTAAATTTGCACAAGGTTGAAATTAAGGTTTTAGGGTTTTAATTAGCTTATTTTCTTATTAAAATAGTCATCAAATATTCATGACTTTCTAAGGATTTTTAGGGACTTTAATAACCTTGGTAAATAGCTCATGAACCCTAAAATAATTCTTCCTTCTTAATTTCTCAAAATTAAGGCAATTATCTTGCATGCCCTCAAATCTTAATATTATTAAATTATAAGCTTTTATATATTGATAATGTGGATTTAACTTTAAAGTTAGGTTAAATTAAGGTAGTTATAAGAGATGATGGTGTTACTATCATCAAGGATAAACATCTAGACTCAGGTGGCTAAATCTTTCTGTCTCCTTTTACCTTTAACCTCTAGTTCTCAAACTTTGATTTCTTAGGCTTCACTACCCACTCAAAGTTTAATAACTATGAATTTAAAGCATTTGAGCATGTGTAATAGATTCAACCTACAGGCATCCAAGGTTGCAAAAATACAGGTCTCAAGGCATCAAAATTCATTCCTAATCAACCCAATTTTCACCTTTAGTTTGGCCTTGCTCAAAATTGGTAGCTTTCTCCACACCTATTTCTATCTTGAGGTCCACACTCTTTGGCATATATCTCCCCATCTAAACCCTAGCTCACTCTTCCTATTTTTTTCTCCAATTTTTTCCCTTTTTTTGTTTTTGGGAAGGATGGTACACCCATATGTAGCGAGGTGTCTTATTTAGTTGCGAAATTTTGGCACCCATTTGTAACGTGGTGCAAATTTATTTATTCCCTACTACCTTTTTTCTCTCCAAATCATTTTTCTAGGTGAGTGGCTCATCCTTCATCCTTTCAAGAACTATCTTGCAAAAATCCTTGGGGTGAAAAGGAATTAAACCCAATCTTAATTATGCATGTGTTTTTACAGTTTCAAATGCCTGAAAGTCAATTCTAATGTGTGTAAAATTTTGACTGCTTAAGTTACTTAGCTCTCAAACCAGAGAGTGGACAACAAAGCCCTATACTTTCTTACTTCTAGACCATTGGTTTTGTCTATCTAAATTCATCAAGAATTAGACAAGATCCAAATCAAGCGGACCATCCTCAACTGATTGAGCTAACTATAGCCTGCAAAGCTTTATGGTCCAAGGTTCCTTACTAACCTCTTGGTTTGATTAACTCTAACTACATTATCTCTCTACTCAACTTAGTTGGAGACATGCAAGACATGCTATTTACAGAGATAAAAGCTACATTTTTGTCATTTTGCAATTTTTTTTCAGAAATAAAATTGCAAAAAGAAAATTGTAGAAAGTTCTAGGTATTGATAAAAATTCCTCAGCATAAACACTACCCCCCCAATGCCTAAGCTTTTGTATGTCCTTATGCATGAAAATAAACATAAAGGAATAAGGGTAGAGATCACTTGGAATAATATTCAAGTTTCTGGCCTTCAGTATATCAAATACCTATAAATGCAGGAAATATACAGAAAACATGCTATGTATAGAAAGCAATAAAAATCTTTATATATATTTACACACTGAGTTTAATGCCTTTAGCTAGGCGATAATGAAATCACACATCCTTAATGACATAGATCGTCTCATCAACTAGAGGAGGTTCATGACAAAACATGACTTGAGGCATTCACCATTCACAGTAAAAACATGCCCTTTCTTCGAGTCTTGAATTGGAACATCCCCATTAAGATATGGGCAGATTACAAGAAACGGGCCAGTCCACTTTGACTTCAACTTCCCCGCAAAGAATTTCAATTTAGAATCAAATAACCAGACTCGCTAGTTAGAACAGAAAGATTTCCTCTGGATATGGTGGTCATGAAAGGCCTTCATCTTATACTTATAAATCATTGAATTCTCATAGGCCTCCTGTTGAATCTCTTCTAATTCGCTGAGCTGGAGTTTTCTCCTGTGACCTCCGACATCGAGGTCAAAATTACATCCCTGCACTGCTCAATATGCACGATGTTCTAGCTCAACCAAAAGGTGACAGCCTTTTCCATACACCTTTCTATATAGTGACATTCCATGCGGAGCCTTGCACGTGGTCTGATATGCCCATAATGCATCAATCAATCGATCGAATCAATCCTTTCGGTTGGGTCATATCGTCTTTTGTAAAATAAACTTGATTTGACTATTCAACACCTTAGCCTTCCAATGTAGTGATTGACCCCAAACTTCTTCAATAACTCTCTAAATTGGGCATGAATAAAGTGATTGCCCCAATCTCTAATCAGTATATAGGGAACACCAAAGCTTGAAAAAAAATAATCCCAAACGAAATTAATAACAATTTGATGATCAGCGCATCTCACCGGGATGGCTTCAGCCCACTTCGAGACATAATCAACGGCTAGTAAAATTACTGGAAGCCATGCGAGATAGGAAAAAGGCCCATGAAATCGATGCCCCAAACATCAAAAACTTCCACGACCAAAATAGGTTGGAGAGACATCATGTCTCTCTAAGTCATGGAACCTACTGACTGCTATCACTTGCAGCTCTAGGCAAAATCATGTGCATCTCTAAAGATAGATGACTAGAAGAACCATGATGACAAAATCTTTGCAAAAATCTTCCTACCCGAGAAATGCCCACCATAGGCCTCATTGTGGCAAAATGACAGCACACTTAGGATCTCAGAATCGAGGATGCACCTTCTAATCACTTAATCAGAACCTAAATGGAATAGTAGGGGGTCGTCCCAGAAATAATACTTGGTCTCAGATAAGAATTTGATCTTCTGGTCCTTAGATAATCTGAAACAAACCTTGCTACCAGCATGATAATTTGCGATATACATGAACCAGGGAAGCTCTCTAATGAATCCACAACCAAGAGAGATCCATCTAGAAATTTCTTCGAAATTGGAGGGGAATAAGGGCTAGGTCAAGACAAGATAAATGATCAGCTACGACGTTCTGTGCTCCGACTTTGTCGTGTATTTCAATGTCAAATTCCTGTAAAAGAAGGATCCATCTAATTAATTCCTGTAAAAGAAGGATCCTTCTTCACCAACAAATATCGGAGGGTTGAGTGATTAGTGAAAACAATGACCTTCGACTTGAGAAGATAGGAATGAAATTTCTCCAATGCAAATACTACAACTAGCAACTCCTTTTCAGTAATTGTATAATTACGTTAAGCCACATTCAGTGTCTTGTTAGCGTAGTAAATAACAAAAGGATGGTGCTCCAAACATTGGCCTAAAACCGCTTTAACTGCGAAGTAGGAAGCATCACACAGTCTCAAAATCAAGAGACAAGTCGGGTGGCTGGAGAATAGAAGCATTAGAAATAACCTTCTGCAAGGCTGCGAAGGCACTATGACAAGAGAGTCAAAATCAAATGGGACATCCACTACCAGGAGATTTGTTAGAGGGAGAGCAATCTTGGAGAAATCTTTGATAAATCTCTAGTAGAAATCCACATGTCCTAGGAAGGAGTTGATTTGCTTGACCAAGCTAGGTGGAGGAAGACTAGAAATGATATCAGACTTCACCCAATTAACTTCTAGACCATTTTCAGAAATCTTATGACCTATTACTATGTCATCTCTCACCATGAAATGGCTCTTCTCCTAGGAAAGTACTCGATTGACATGTAGAGGTTCACCTTGCTTTTGTTAGAAGGTCATAATAGATCGTCGAAGGACATTAGTACAACCTATAGGAAAGAACTTTTTTAGAAATGTGATGTTTAGTTGAGGCCAAGTGGTAATAGGTTTACCAACGGTCTTGAACCAATAAGCAGCCTTGTACTTGAGAGTCAAGGGGAAAAGTCTCAGTAGGCACAGATCTTCCTGCACATTGGGAAAATGGGCGATTTGAGCGAGGATGGTTAGTCCTCAGGGTGTCTAAAGGGGTCCTCTTTCGGCAAGCCATGAAAGTGCTTGATCAGGTTCAAGATGGCAAGTTTGATTTCAAAATCTCCCTCAAGTACAACCACCCCAGGTCTCTCCTCTTAGTTGGAGGGATCATAATGATGGGTTCTCCAGGGGGTCTCTAGTTAGTCACAATCCTAGCCAATTGTTGTTGATTTGTTTGAAGTAGAGAAAGTGCTCGACCATCATGAGGAGGGGATTTACGTTTTTGGGATTTGGCACTTTGGCATTTCATAGTGAAGGTTAGGGATGGGGATGTCAGGTTGGGGGTTAGCTTCAGGTCATGAGTGAGAGGAGGAGGCAAATTTGTTATTGGACCTATTTTGGTTGTTTTCCATTTTGTTGAAAAGGAAGATTGCAAGAAAAATGAAGGTCATTTTATGAGGGTAGTAGAATCAATTGGTCCCTCCAAATGTGGCTTTTGGGACTGGCACCCATGCATACACTTTATGGAACAACGGGGGAGGAGAGAAGGGAAGGAGATGAGAGAATTTTTGTGTGCACACAAGCAAGCAAAATTCTAAGCCTTAAGGTTGACTCCTTAATGACCTACGACTTAGTTACACGTATACCAAAAAATTTGCAATGAACTACCCTTCCTTTAATTAACCTAATCAAGTTGGATAAGGGGGGGATTGGGCCCAAGCATGTCCCAGGAATGTCACTGGAGGCTTGTATAAACTCGCACATGGCTATTTTGGTGTGGCCTCTCAACTTAGATACTAGGATAATGTAAGGAATTATAGCCTATTGAAATTAATTTGATATATGCATATCAAGCCTAAAATTGGATGAAATCCTTAAGGGTTAAGTTGCTACAAATTTTAATTAGGCTTAGGCTATGTGTGTGCATGAGTTTTGTGATGGACGTTGTTGGGCTAATTGCCTTGACTAATCTCTTTTTTTGTGTGGGAATTGGACGGGAGTGATGCCTAATGCCAAAATAATTGGTTTGCAAACAAAGGATTTGATGAGTCTTTTAGGGTTTGATATTTTTATGTTACTTTTATGATTTTTTCTTCTTAAGTTTTCAAACATGTTTGAATGTCACACAAGCAATTGCAAACAAGTTTTGGAGTTGGTGAAATCAAATTCCATCAAGTTGATGTGTGACTAAGATGAGAAAATAACCCTAAAGTTAAAATCCAAAGTATGCAACTACTAAGAAAATGAACAGAGTTTTATATATCTTTTTAAGTGGTGGTTTAAACAAGACAAACAACACTACCACTGGAAAGGAAAATCAAATAAAGATTTTGAAAAGGACTTTTTTAATGATTTTTCAAAATTATTTCATTTTTTTTTTAGATTTTTTTCTACATTGGTGTCAAAATCCAGAAATGATAGATTTGAAAAATCAATTTTGTAGAATCCTCAAATGACCTCAATAATTTTTGCAAATTTTATATGTTGTAAATACTTTCTCAAGAATTCGAGCAATATAAATTTCATTCAAATCTGATGAGCATAAAAATTTGTAAAATTTGAGAACAGTAGGAAAATTATAAGGAATTTGGGTTTGACCCCTGTTCAGTTATTACATTTTTTAAATTTTTTTACTTGGCGAATTTCTTTGAAATTTAGAACTAAGTTTCTAACTAAAAGGGACTTATAATGGTATAGTTTGAGAATTTTTGGAAGCCTCTCTATGCTCGAACTTGATTTTTCAAAATTGAAATAGAAGTCTATATTTTTGAAAATGAAACACCAATGGAAATAAGGTGGTGGAAAAGTGATTCAAACAAGCAACCAAATAGATTTTAGGATTCCACTACCCTTAAATTTTCTTGTTTTTATAATTTTTGGTATTTTTTTATGATTTGAAAGGTGTTTTGGTGAGGTACTTACCTGAAAACCCACAAAAAAGAAAGAATCTTAAGGTTTCTGCTCCAAACAATCCCGCTCCTATTTCTACTTTGCACCTGCACAAAATGTGAAAAGAAGACAAATGAAGATCTAATAAAGCAAGAGAGAACTTCTACAGATAATTAGGCCATAACTCCTCTGTAACGGTGCTAAAAAGTGACATGGAAATATGCAATTTTATAAAGGATGCGAGTAGAATCTTGTTGCAATGCATAAATCCAATCAACTTTTAAATTTATAATCCTAGATAGTGGAATATTTAGCATTGTCCAAGGAGACAAATTTAGTTAAAAAAATAAAGAAACTCTCTCTCACTCTCTCAAATCTTCCTTTTTAGGGTTTTTGTGGTTTTGCGATTTTTTTAGGGTTTTGGAAATTGAGGCAACGAAAATGGTGATAACACTAAGTAGGAATGAGGATTTTGAAAATGATGAAATCCAGTCTTCCTAAGCTCACCCTAGGCACATGTGGCTTAGAGTAACTAAGAAAAATGTGTGTGTGATAAGGTGTGACTCATCATAGTTAAAATGCTAAAGTTAAGCTAGAAATGAGGTTAAAACACTATCAATTAACACAATAAATGGGTTAAGTGTGAGACTTGAGGAAAATGACCTAAAACATTAATTATGTGCTAAAAATGTATATTAGGGTCAATTTTGAGAGATTATATACATAAGTATGTAAATGGTTGATTTAAATGTCAATTGAACATCAAATGAGCACAAATTCACAAATTAATGGTTGCAATATGTTATAATATGTTCAAATCACATGCCATAAAATTGCATTGCATTTTGACTTCATGAGGACCTTGGATTTGATGCATTACATTTAGGTCCTTCATATTTAACATATCCTTCACATTTCCTTAAGTAAAAAGTCACAGGGACTTGTTTGTTAGCCTTCAGGGACCCATTGCAACATTTACTGGTTTCTTAGCAAATATTCCACCGCTTCGTGCAAAAGGCCTTCGGAACAAAAACAAGCAATAGACCTGCAGCTCACATCTCCATCACTGTTCATCCACGATGAACTCAAAGAGTCTCAGCCATCCATTCTCTAATCCACTTGATCAACAGTGGTTTTATCACTTGATGCTTAACGATGGTGATCAAAGCTTTACACCCTTCATCTAAATCTGATCCTTCAATTAGAGTTCATCACAAAATTTTGCCACATACCTTAGAACATGGCCCCACTCTTTCTCAACAAGCCTCACCTTTGATCCCAACCACCACAACCACCTCGCACCTATATAAGGATCTCCCTAGTGACTTGCGAAAGATGATCGACTCCTTTCCTACTTCCTTTAGTCGATCAGCTCACTCCCACTCCAATTCTCCCTACTCTCCACTTTCCAAAGCATGCAATAGAGGCACAATTCTTTCTCCCTTCAAACCATGCCGCTAGGGGTCACACAACACCTAAGGCATCCATGGAGTCCCACTAGTGGATTCTTCATCGCTGGAGTCTTCTTCCTCCCCATTCATTGCTGCAACCCCCAATTGCGAATCCTCAAGGTCTCATTCGTCCAATTTGTTAGGCTTTTACTATTTTCTTAGATTAGATAGTTTAATTAGATTAGATTTGATTTCAATCATTTAATTTCTTGAGATTAGTTAGGAAAGTTTAGATTGATGTTAGATACTTAATTTCCTCGCTAAAGCCTGTTCCGATCAATTCAAATAAAAAAGGCCAATTCATACATGCACTTCGATGCATACATCTCCCTTACATATCATGACCACTTCTAATTGTTTACTCAATATTTTATTCATCAATCACCCATTCACTGAGGCATCTATCAGATCTGATGCTCTCTAGCAATCAGATCTGATTTGAGTGCCAAATCCATATAAGGGCTCTTCCATTCATGTCATCTGTCCACAAGAACCCTCCTCTGACGTGAATTTGGTTTGATGTGATTAATTAAATGTGATTTGGTTCTCGTGTTTGATCGGAGGATTTGAGACACAAGTCGATTTGAATTGGATTTGATTGCATGAATTGAAGTGATAGAAGTTCAATTGAGCTTAAGGCGATGAATTTGAACTCATTTGATTGGATTCTTATCGAGTAATGGTTTCGTGTTTGATTTGGATCTCAATCACTGTTTTTCTTCTCTACTTAGGTAGTGAGAGACATTGATTTTTGACACAATATTTCAAGGATTTCACCATGATCTAATCCATCCTAAAGCTCTGCCCTGGATTCTTAGACACCAATTAATGGTGTGTACATATCTGAGATGATCAGATCATCAGGGCAAATCTATATGAATAACCTAACTGGGCAATATTCCAATTCGATTTCAAAGAGTTTTAATCCACTCATTGAGGTTTAAATAATATTTGAGACATCCTAATGAAGGGTTTGGAGTGGTTTATAGAGGTTTGATTTCCTGACTTGCTCTCTTCCTCTTTGCACTGTCTATAGCACAATAGAGAGATCAATTAGGGTTTTCAAAGCTTATTAAGCTTCGATTGGATTGATGTGAAGTTCTGAATCCTCTAGGAGTAATTGTGACACTTTAGTTTAATTTCTAATCAACTAGAATGAGATCTAGAGATTTGAGATTGATTGTTCAAGACCTAAGTTGATTTTGATGTCTGATGCCTCAGACTAAATTACAATGTCCTAGGTGAGAATTAAAGTTGGTTTTAGATGATTTTAAAATGTTCATAATACATGTTTGAGTGATTTCTTTGATATTTGGAGCTTTAATGCACATCTAAGTAGTGTTGTGCCAGAGATATCATTTATTTTATGAACGAAATTGAATTGGAATTTGATCGTAGATTTTAGATGTCCTTTGAAGGATTTTGAGTTGAAATGAATTTTATGGAGTGGATAATACATAGATCTAACTTATAATGTTTGAGATAGCCTTGAATTGCCACAGATCAAATGTGAGAAGGTTTAACCCATTTGTTGTCAGCAGCTGCCACTGTTCAACATTCTGGATGAAATTTCAAGCTAAAAATTAAGGTTCATCTTAATGTAGAAAGGGACCAAATAATTCTCTGGAATAGTGTAATGCATAATAAGCATTCATGTATAATTCTGATGTAAACATGTTTATATTACATAAAATATCTATTTATGCATGTTATTAAGAATAGAATTGCATTACATACTATAAATATTGCATAGCATGCATCATCTTGCATTTAGATTAGTCTGAATAAAATGTAGGTTAATTGTCTCCTTTTCATGGTCAGGGACAAGGCGACTTTCTATCGGGGCCTCGGATCGAAGATCCAACTGTATCGATCTAATCAGAGCGACGATTGGAGCTCAACGACTCCAAGATCGCCCTAATCGGATATCCGTAGCATCAGATAGAGACCAAGGAATCCTAGAAGATCAAGGTCCAAGATAGTGTTAATCCACACTTCAGATGACAAATCCGACCGCACAGATGGGTTCGGATTGACGATCGCAGCCTAACGGCGTGAAAATCAATCCAATCCGATACCCGTGGCACCATCTACATCACTCAGAAGATGGACGGCCAAGATGGCACCACGTGGCGCCATCTCAACTGCCCAACCGACCGCACGCACCCGCTGAAGCTCTTCTGGCCAGCGCTTCTTCGCCGTTGGATTAAGATCCAACGGTTGCGAGGTGCGCGGGCTTGAGTTGTGCTCTCGACACAAACGCGCCCATAGCGCGTTGGTTGAGCGTTTCATCCAGACGAGGAGGCGCGGGATCGAGACCCCGCACGCCTCAAATTGGAGCGGGCGCGATCAGCCACGCGATCAAGATCGAACTGTGCCACGCGGCCGATAGCGTCCACTCACCATCTAGTGCCCCCACGTGACGCGAGATCTCACACGCAAGGCGCACGGTTCAGGCGCGGCGAGGAGAGCTCTCAGCCATCCGATCTCACGATTGGATGGCCAAGATTTGATGGATGTGGAGCGTGCGTTAAGGCACGGAAGGCGAGCGGGCGTGCAAGCGCTAACCACGAAGGCTACGCTCAGGCCTTTAGTGATGGATTTATCCGCCACTAAAGGTCCTGAATTAATGTTTTTCAACATGTAATGACCAAAATGCCCTCACTCCTTGCAACTATAAAAGGAGACCCCCTCCATACGAATTTCTCATCCCTTCCTTCTCTTCTCTCCCTCTCCAAAGCTCAAGAGAAGCTTGTCCCACACTCGGGATGCTCCTCAAGAGATAAAGTCAAATTTTCACCCCCATTTTGGAAGTAGATCTAGCGACGACGACGACGTGCTGCCTCGTTCCCATTCTTCATGCCTCGACCTCCTTCTTCTCGCCCCGTTCTTCATCTTCCATGAGTCGTCTCGTCCGGCTCGTCCTCCAAGCGATCGTCAAGAAGGATAACTTCTCTCTCCCATTCCTTTTTCCTGCTTTCTAGTTGTAACAGTTTTCCTGCTTTCTAGTGTAATTTCTCGCTTAGTTGTTGTATAAACATTTTGAAGTATCAAGTGGATGTTTTCTCTCTCTCTCCCTTTGATTGTTTATAGTGCTTCATTTTATTGTAATTACTTCGCTTTTTAACAAAAACATGAAAAAATATAATTGCAAATTTGGATCGACGTAGCCTCCCTGAGTTCAACCCGGGATTTCTATTCCGGTATAAATTTTATTTGTTGAACTGAGTTCTTAGCTATTCAAACTACAACGACAGGTTTTCAAAACCAAATTCAATAGCATAGTACTTCGACGTTTCAACATTTTAGTGCCATTGCCGGGGAGGCAACGATTTTTCGATCTTCTTTTTGCACTTCACACACTTTATTGTCTTCTAACTTGCTTTCTCTTGTGTCTATTGTTTTGCAGAAACCTCCATCAGAGAATCGTCAAGCGGTAAACCGGAGTAAAGTGCAGTTGAAGACAACTATAAGTGCTCCCCATTCTTCCCCCTCCATAGATTTCATTTGTCACATTAAATTCAAATTCCAATTAACCTAGGTGTTTGCATAAATCCTAGAATTAGTTTGGTTGTTTGGATTTTCACTCACACTCATTTCACCCTTGCTTATATAAAAAAAAATAAAAGGATAATTTTGTGGGGTAATTTTCAACATACACCCACATTCAAGGCACTTAACGTACTTGATTTGCTTCTACTCAACCGGATTCTGATCTGTGTAACTGGTACACACAAATCAACACATAAAAGAGTAGAAATCATTCTAGGTTAACCATTTCTGTGTGACTAACCTAGTGGTACAGTTGTGGTCGGTTGTTTGAGTTGTTTGGGCCGCACCACTCAACCTAAAATCAACTCATCAAGTTGCTTCTTCTTAGGGTTTTCAATCTAGGTTCATACTAGGCACTCCACTTTATTTCTGGTTTTAAAGGGAAGCAATCTTCACCCGTGCTTGAAAACCTGGTTTGCCTCAAACTTGATTGAAATCAACCTAATTCTAAACCCTAAAAGCTACTTAAGCAAGAGTTGAACATTAAAATCTACGCATCACAAATAATCTTGCTTGAAAACCCTGGTTGTGCACACACTTACACATACTTAATCAATCATCAAGGGCACAACCCATTTTAAGGGCCCATCACATTCCATAAGCACTACAATCCCATGTCTCAATAAAATCGATTAGACGTTGGCCTTAAGGATTGATTCGCTCTTAGGGGCCTAGTCTGAGATTGTTCACGATTAACCTACTTGTACTGATTAATCTGATGTCTAGCTAGGGGAGTAGCGTCAAACGATCGTGGCTGGGGGTACACTAGGAACTAGAGGCGCAAGCCAAAGGAAGAACCTTCTCCCCAGTCCCTCCTTCTAACTGGTTGGATTAAGCAAACACAAGTAGAGTAAATCGTTTATAATCTTAAGGTAGGTTTTGGGAGTCTGTAGATCCTTAGGCTACCCCACTTAAGGACAGGCTTGTTTTGTTGTGCTGCAGGGCCCTTATCCCCAGTCCTTCCGACCTTTTCCTAGTTTATGCTGGGAAGACGGTCATTGAATCCCCGATTGGAAGGACCACTAGAGTATTCTAGGAGGCATAAATTGGATTTTGGCCAAATTGATCCCATTGCCGATCAACAGCCTCCTCTGCCCCAGGATTCACAGGTGGAATTCTGAAGGCAGCTGGAACAAATGCAGAGAATGTAGGGCGCTCAACCCTTGAAGGATTTTTATGATCCTTCAAATTACGAGGAAGGTGTCCAGATTCTGGTCGGAGACGTAGAAATCAAGCCCCAGGTGTTAAGACTGATCAAACATTACCATGGGCTTGGCTCTGAAGACCCGTTTCAGCACTTGGAGGACTTGACCACTTTGGTCCAGACCACTAAGGCACGAAACGTGAATAAGGAGAAAATGATCATGAGGCTCTTCCCCCATTCTCTTAGGGATAAAGCCGCTCATTGGTACAGGACTATATAGGAAGACCAATTGCAACTTGGAATGAGTTGGAATCAGCCTTTCTGAAGAAATTCTTTCCTATCGGACGTACCAATGCCTTGAGACAGGCAATCACTACCTTTACCCAGCGGCCTGGGGAGCAGTTTCATGTGGCTTGGGAGCGATTCCAAGACCTATTGCGGAGGTGTCCACACCACGAGGTGCCGAAATGGCAACTCGTGCAGATCTTCTACCACAGGTTGACTGAGCAACTTAGAAATCACATGGATGCTTCTTGCGGAGGTAATTTCCTCAAAAAGACGCAGATAGCACGCACGATTTGTTTGAGGAAATGAGAGAGAATTCAATCAATCATGCCTCCATGGATACTTTTAACCGGTCTCAGCAGCCCAGATCGAATGTTAATGAAGTCCGTGACTCTCATTCATTCGATATGGAATTAATTTGTAACAAACTTGATAAGGTGGACTTGGTTGCTAAGAGAATGGAAGAGTGGATGGCTGGAAATTCAATGAACAACTCTCGATCCACTCAATCCCAGAATTCGGGATTCCATTCGTCACGAGCTCCTTCTAGATGGGAGTTCATGAATCAACTTGATGCGACTCAACCTGCGAGCCAACATTATTCGAAACCCTACGAGTTCCAAACTGGGGCCTTTGATCCTAGTTTCTCTGATCCTTCCCTTTCCTTCTCTCCATCCTCACCCTATGAGGATGTTTGTGCTATATAGGAGAACGTTAGATCTAACCCCTACTCTAATGCTTATAATCTGGGTTAGAGAAACCACCTTAACTTCTCTTCGAAAAACCCGGGGCAACAGACCCAATTCCGACCCAGCAACTATACTCCGCAACGACCAATGGGTCAGGGTCATGTGTATACTCAGTTGCCCCCAAATCAGGTCAATCAGCCAGCTTGGAATGCCCGTCAACTCGTAGGGTGGGCTAATTTGAACCGACAAATGGTAAAGATGCAAGGATCCATGGTCCAGCTCATGCAGCAAATGAAAACCTCGCTGGACAACTTGCAAACTGGGCTCATAGCTAACTCTCGCCAACTCGGATCTCTACCATCCCAACCCATACCTAACCCGCGAAGTATCCTAAATCCAGACAACCAAGCCCATGGGTATGGAAATCAGAGGGACCCACACGCACATGCTCAGGTGGTTGAGTAGGGTCCCTCTTCTTCTTCTTCTGCACATCAACAATTCTTGGCTAATCAAGCCCCTCCAATCTTTCCTAACCCTCCCCGAGACCCAAACTCATATGCATCCGCAAATTCTATTACTTTGAGGAGTGGTAAACAAACTCAAGATCCACAACCACACTGTTTTGATTTACCGAATCCTGAAGAACTTGAGGAGAGAAAGGAGAATTCTGGAGGAGAAATCAAGGCTTAGGAATCTGATTCCAAAGATCTGACTCATGTTCCTCTTCCTGAAGCCTTGATCAGATCAAAGAAGAAGAAGTCAGTTGATAGCAATGAGGAGCTTCTGAATATTTTCAAGAATGTTGAGATCAATATCCCACTCCTCGACGCTATCAAGCATATACCGGCTTACGCGAGATTTTTAAAGGACTTATGTACACAAAAGCGTAAGTCGAGAGAAACTGTTCCGAGGAAGGTGGTACTCTCCGAGCAGGCTAGTTCTGTTATCCTGCACCACCTCCCTCAGAAAAAGAGAGATCCAGGTGCTTCGTAGATTTCTTGTGTCATCGGAGATTACACTTTTGATAGAGCACTTTTGGATCTAGGTGCATCCATCAACATAATTCCGACTTCTCTTTACGAGAAGTTTGGATTAGGTGAACTTCGGCCGACTTCAGTAATGCTGTAGTTAGCGAACCGTTCGGTCACAAATCTGCGAGGCGTTATTGAAGATGTTATTGCTAAGGTTAAGAATTTCTATTTTCCCGTAGATTTCCTTGTCCTTGACATGGATGTACCCGAAAATCTGAGGAACACGTCCATCATTCTAGGGCGTCTGTTCCTGGCTAATGCTAAGGCCAACATTAACTGTGAAAGCGGTAGCATGGAAATCGCCTTTGAGAATCAATGAATGAAATTAGATATTTTTAAGGCAATTAATAAATTTGAGGATTGTGGATTTATTGAGGAATTGAGGAGGATAATGTGAACATTGAAACTTATATGATGGTTTCTGCAATTGAAAGTTCCTCCTTTGATGATGGATTGGACCTGCAACCCCTATGGCAGACCCGCCATCTTCTGAAGAGGTTATTGATTTTGTTCACTTTCAACCTCTTCCTTTTGATGAGTCATCAGCATCTTCCATACCTTCAATCATCAACCTGCCCCAGCTTGAACTGAAACCATTGCCTGAGAGTTTGAAATATCAATTTCTAGGACCACAAAAGATGCTCCCTGTGATTATTAGTGCTAAATTAACAAAGGAGCAGGAGATTAAATTGATTAAGGTCCTAAAGGAATACAAGGAGGCAATTGGTTAGACCATTCATGACCTTAGGGGGATCAAGCCATCTTACTGCAATCATAGAATATTCTTGGAAGATGGATCCCACCATTCTCGCTAGATGTAGAGGAGATTAAATCCAAATATGCAAGAAGTGGTTAAAAAGGAAATCATTAAGTGGCTCGATGCAGGAATTATTTATCTGATCTCTGATAGCCCTTGGGTAAGTCCCGTGCAGATTATTCCCAAGAAAGCTGGGATTATCGTTGTGACTAATGAGAGAGGAGAATCTGTCACAACTTGTTTAGCTTCCTCTTGGAGGGTTTGTATCGATTACAGGAAGTTGAACAATACCACAAAAAAGGATCATTTCCCTCTGCCTTTCATTGATCAAATCTTGGAAAGATTAGTCGGGCAGAAGTACTTCTGTTTTCTTGATGGCTACTCGGGATACAACCAAGTTCCTATCCATCCCGATGATCAGGAAAAAACTACTTTCACCTGTCCCTACGGAACCTTTTCTCTCCATAGAATGCCTTTCGATTTATGCAATGCACCTACGACTTTTCAAAGGTGTATGTTAGCCATATTCTCTGACATGGTGGGAGAGTTTAGGGAAGTCTTCATGGACAATTTCTCTATTTTTGGAGAATCATTTGACTCTTGTCTAACTAATCTAGAAATGATTATTAAATGATGCATCAAAACACGATTGGCCCTTAGCTGGGAAAAGAGTCATTTCATGATACAAGTAGGCATCGTCTTGGGTCATGTAATCTCTAAACGGGGAATTAAAGTGGATAAAGCTAAGGTTGATGGTATCGCTAAACTTCGTCCTCCTACATCTGTTAAACAAATTTGATCATTTCTTGGGCATGTGGGGTTCTACAGAAGATTCATCAAGGATTTCTCGAAGGTTGTTCGTCCTCTGAGCAATCTTCTCGCCAAAGAAATGCTGTTTGTTTTCGACAAATCATGTCGTAAGGCATTTGATTTCCTGAAAACGGCAGTCACTTGTGCTCCGGTGTTGCAACCACTGGTTTGGACAGCCCCTTTTGAGATCATGACCGACGCTTCTGATTACGCGGTTGGGGTTGTTTTGGGTGAAAAAGTTGACAGAAAGCCCTCTATCATCTACTATGCTAGTAAAACTCTGGATGAATTCCAGAGGAATTACACTGTTATTGAAAAGGAATTACTAGCCGTAGTATTTGCTTTGGAAAAATTCAGGGTTTATCTCTTAGGGTCTCATGTCATCATTTATACCGACCACTCGGCCTTGAGACATCTCTTGGCCAAAAAGGATGCCAAACCCCGACTTATTCGTTGGATTCTTCTACTTCAAGAATTTGATCTTGAAATCAAGGATAAATCTGGGGTACAAAATGTGGTGGCAGATCATTTGTCGAGACTTCTAAGTGATTCTTCTCATCCGGATGTCCCGATTACTGATACTTTTTCGGACGAAACCATCCTTACAGTTTCAGGTGTCCAAACCCCATGGTTTATTGACATTGTTAATTATTTGGCCGTTAGTCAAATCCCCCAGGATTGGATCAAGCAACAATAGAGCAGACTCAAATCTAAGACCAAATACTACTTCTAGGAGGACCCTGAACTGTACCGCATCGGCTCTGATCAGATTATTCGCCGATGTGTTCCAGAGAATGAATTCAACAGTATACTCGAGTTCTGCCATGCAACTGCGTGTGGTGGGCATTTCTCCGGAAAAAAGACGGCTGCAAAGATTTTGCAATCTGGCTTCTATTGGCCATCTTTATTCAAGGATGCCCAGGATTTCTCAAGGTCGTGTTCCCGATGTCAGGCACTTGAGAGCATAACTAAGAGAGATATGATGCCCCTAAACCCAATTCTTCCTGTCAAAATCTTTGACATTTGGGGCATCGATTTCATGGGACCCTTTCTCCTTTCATTTGGACATCAGTACATTCTCGTCGCTGTTGATTACGTGTCCAAATGGATTGAGGCGATTCCCACCCAAACCAATAACCACAAGGTGGTCATCGATTTTGTCAAGAAAAACATCTTCAGCAGGTTTGGGATTCCAAGGACCATCATCAATTGTTAAGACTCACGACATCAAACGTTTTTAAGACGTCTAGGAGTTGGTCTAGATGTCTGGTCAGACGTTTGGATGCCTCCCCAGACGTCCAGAAATAAATTTTTGTGGCGTACGATTGCGAGTCTGCGCGCGTGCACGCGCAAACTGCGCCCGTCGACCTGCAGGCGTCTTCTTTTTATTTCTCTCTCTTCCCCCCGACACCTTCAAATATCCTCTCCCCCCTTCCCTCTCCCTCACCACCACTCCACCGCCTCCTCATTCTCCAGTGTTAGCGTGAGAGTGAGAGAGCGAGGGCAGCAGCTGCTGCCGAGTGCGCGCGGGGAGGAGGAGGTGCAGCGAGAGGGAGAAGAGGTAGATCACATGAGGAAGAGAGAGCGAGCTCGCTGGAGCAGCCCAGGGCCGGTCGACGGGCGCGCAGCGGAAGTGTGTTGCTGGGGGAAGTCACCCCGGTGCTGCTGCAGCTCATGCAACAGGCAGACGAGCGTGACGCGGCCGTGCGCAGCGGGAAGGAGAGAAGGTTCTGATTCTGGGAAATTTTCCCAGAATCAGACGTCTGGACCTACGTCCAGACGACGCGGGAGACGTTTGGAGGGAGATCCAGACGTTTGAAAGGTACGATTTTCTCAACTTTCTTCTTTTTGCGGATGCGGCCATGCAGGCCGTTCCGCCGAAAGTTCTAAGACGTGGTTGTGTTGAGAATGTTTGAGTATGCGTGCAGGTTTCATTTCGGGAAGGCGCAAGGACACGCCCTCCCACATAGATCAGACGTCTGGGCACAGCACCAGACGACGGAGAGAGTCTCCAGACGTCCGGAGTGATAGTCGGACGTCTGGAACTAGGTCCAGACGGTTTAGCGGGATCCTGGACGTCTGAAGAACAGCTCAGAGTAAGGTATGACCTGGACCACCTTTTAAGACATCTGGAAGGTGTTCCAGACGTCTGATTTGGGGTCAGAGTTGTCGTTTTTAACCCGTTTAGGGTCCATTCGAAGTCCGATTTTCGTGTTTAAAATTTCGTTCTTCTCAAAATTAGTTCCTCTACTTGTTTAAAGTACTTGTATCCTGTTCTGAGTGGTTCCTTGTGTTTGATCCTTATGTTAGGACCTCATTCTATTGCGAATCTAGGGGTTACGGAGGCACATGGACCTGCCGATCACGCCCCCATCACTCCCGATTTTGCGGGTAGAGTGGCTCCCCTTGGTTATTTACCAACATTAATGCATCTTTGAGATAAATAATAGATTCTAGGGTATGGCATGAATCCTAGGGTCTGAAAATTAGATTGAATGATAGATCCTAGGATATGGCATGAATCCTAGGACTTGAAAACTAGATTGAATGATAGATCTTAGGGTATGGCATAAATCCTAGGACTGGAAAATTAGATTGAATGGCATGAATCCTAGGAACAGAAACACTGAAACGAATGTCGTGAATACATGAATTGCAGTCTTGGAAAAGTAGATAGAACAATGATAATTTTCTGAAATTGGATAACAACTGCTTGTATATGAATGGATATTAACTGTTGGGAACACGGGCTATATGAGAATAAAACTGGAATGATGAAACCTAGAGAAATATGACCATGAACCCTATGGGGAATTAGGAGTAGACCTCCTGAAAGGTAAATGGAATGGAATTGGGGAAGTAAGCTGGCCCTTGAGTACGGAGTACCAAGGAGAGCAACTGTCCTCCTGTTTAGTGCAGAGCGGAGCCAGCCGCCCCAAGGACCCGAGGTTAGGTCTGGCCACTTTGTACCGACTTTTGGCCCTCGCGTACACAGTACCGGGGAGAGCTACTAGTGTAGGAGAGCGCTAGCCACCCCACAAGCCCCGGGGTTCTGCAAGCCGTCCTACACCGACTTGTTAGGCCCACTAGGCAAACCAGGATAGTCAGGCGAGGGTGCGCGGACTGTGGAGGGGCAAGAACCCTGTTTGGTTACTGTGTAGGGGCTGGACCCCTATTATTGAGAGAGCTCTGCCCTATACTGGTTCCGTGTTGTGCTTTGGGCACACCCGTTAACGAAACGACTGACCGCGTGCCTATGCGGGGTAGCTACCCGTGCGTTTATCGCGTGTGCCGTAGTCACCGTTACGCCTGTCAGCAACCTTGGGGTGGTTGACTGAGGGTAGGACCACCACGGAGGACTCTCCCGGCCAGGAGAGCACCATGTGCTACTTCTACTTTTCGGAAAAGACTGCAATCAAGATCGTTCCCACAAGGAACATTCGAGATCAAGAGATAGATCTGAGAAATAATTCAAGAATGAGTAAATAGAGAAATAAAGAAAGAATTAAAAATAACAGCTACTTGTCCACCTTTACTGTTTTTCTTAGCTAGCTGGTTGCCACTCTACTCAGCGTTTCGCTGACGTGTCACCTTTGTCACCTTTTCAGGACCAGGTGTTGAGCAACTAAAGCCTGCGGCTGCGGAGGGTGCTGGGCCTAGTAGAGCCCAGTAGTTCTACTTGTGTGTACTTGTTGTACCATTTTTCTATTGTAGTGAGTATATTCTGTTACACTTGTACTCTTTTATTGTAAGCATCATATTTCTGTACCTGTTTAATCCTCTACTGTTGTGGTGGTATGTACTGTAGTAGTTCTTTCTTTACTACTGTACTTTAGTTACTGTTAGTTACTTGCATAATGAATGTGGTCTATTTTACTGCTTTTTGGTTACTTTCTCGTTGGACGATTGGGTCTTGGGATCAGTCGAGTCGGTCCGATTCTCGTGTCCTGTAGGGATGCGGGAACCGGGTCGTAACATCAATGATGGTGGCACCCATTTTACTATTGCCTAGTTCTGTAATTTGATGGATAAATACGAGGTTAATCACCGAATCTTCACACCTTACCATCCCCAGACGAATGGACAGGCCAAGATCTCCAATCGGGAGATCAAGAATATTCTACAGAAAATGGTTAGGCCTGATCGCAAGGACCGGACTCAAAAGCTTGAGGATGCTCTTTGGGCCTACCGTACGGCATATAAAATGCCCATCGACATGTCTTCGTTTCGTCTGGTGTATGGAGAGGCGTGTCATTTACCTGTAGAGATTGAACATAGGGCATTCTGGGCTTTCAAGTAGTGCAATTTAGATATGAGTTTAGCCGGGAAGACCAGGAAACTCCAACTATCTGAGTTGGAAGAGCTATGATGCATATGAGAATGCCAAGATCTACAAGGCTTGGGCCAAAGCTCTACATGATCAATTGATTTCCCGAAAGAGCTTTGAGCCGAACCAGAAGGTCTGGTTATTCGATTCTCGACTTAAGCTCTTTCCTGGCAAACTTAGATCGAAATGGAATGGCCAGTTCATTATCAACCAGATTTTTCCAAACAAAGCCATTCAGATCTCTGACCCAAAGACAGGTAATACAATTAAGGTCAACGGTCAACGTCTGAAGTCTGTTATTGACCGTACTCCTCCAGAACCCGTCTCAGACACAATTGCTCTAGCCATATTGTGATTTCTTTGGTTGGACTTTGCCTAGTTGACGGCATTAAACTCAGCAGTTGTACATATGACACAAAGCTGACCCAAGCTTCATATTCAAGTGATATCTTTCATACTCTACCCTTTCTTTCATGTCTCTTTTTCTCAATGTGGACATTGCATCAGCTAGGCATGGGGGGGTGGATTTATCTTTGAATCATTTTGTCAGCTCTGTGAAATTCTTGTAAATTGTATTTCTCTTCTTATATATACATAAAAAAAAAATTGAATTAGGAAGGAATACCTGGACATTAGGACTTTTCAATCTTAGAAAATATTATATTAGGATCTGAACGCAAAGACCCTTCAAGTCTTCGGACTTAATCGGCTCATGTATCCACTAAAATGTGAATTTGTTTTTCGAGTCCTCACCATCTTAATTCTATGGTAATTTGATTAAATAAGCTTGGGTGATAAGTACATGACTTATCAACCCACCCTCTGATTTGAGGCAACTTTAAGTCTAAAGCATCTACACACTTTCTTTTCACTGACTTGTTGATCGGTGGTTTTAACGGAAATTGGGTAGCTAATGAACCATCTAAGGTGATATGGCTAGAAAGTTATCGTGGGTAACAACCCATAGGTAGGTTGTCCAGAGCCCAGTCACTAGACCATTCTCTTCTTGCTGCCTTTAGGTAAATCTTAGACCAAGGAGCCACATACTTAAAAAAAAAATAAAGAAAAAGAAAGTCAAAAAGAAAAAGAAAAGGATAAAAGAAAAAAAAAATCACACTTCGCCGCACGAGTATGGCTGGTAAGTTGTCGGTGGTAACAGCTCATCGACCGGTTGTCCAGAACCCAGCTTAAGAAATGCACTGAAAATGCCCAAAATACTTAGGAAGAAGCAGAGAAGTAGAATAAATCGGGGAGATATACACTGGATTCACCCTTGTGTTGATCCCATAAAAATAAAAGTAGGGAGAAAGCTACCGGTCGTAAAGATACACTTTTACGCAGAACTCTCTTTTTAAGGTCACCTAGAGGCGTAGAAACCCGAAGTCTATTCTAATTGCCAATCAACGAGTCTATCACAGTCACAATAAGATGCTTAGAACTTAGGGTTCTCATCAAATCTTGGGTGGGTTGAATGGCCGTAGAAAGCCACTCTTTAACCCTAAACTCAAAAATCCAAAAAAAAAAGAAAAGAAGAAAAAGAGAAAAAGAAATTTTTCTCTGAATAAGGCGAGGGCTTGAGGCGGTCTACATTTTGGCAGATACATGGGCACTGTTGTGTCTTTGAAAGTTCAGATCCTAAGTAAAAAAATTTCTTAATGTTGAAAATAACTTATGCCTAAGTAATCCAACCTAATTCTTTTATAAATAGCATGTAGTTTTTGCTAGGGACTAGCAAAAGATAGGCATGGGGGTGTGATGTAAACATGTTTATATGACATAAAATATCTATTTATGCGTGTTCTTAAGCATAGAATTACATTACATACTATAAATATTGCATAGCATACATCATCTTGCATTTAGATTAATCTGAATAAAATGTAAGTTAATTGTATCCTTTTTATGGTCAGGGACATATCGACTTTCTATCGGGGCCTCGGATCGAAGATCCAACCGTACAGATCTGATCAGGGCGACGATTGGAGTTCAACGACTCCAAGATCGCCTTAATCGGATATCCGCAGCATCAGATAGAGATCGAGGAATCCTAGAAGATCAAGGGCCAAGATGGTGCTAATCTGCACTTCATATGACAAATCCGACCACACGAATGGGTTCGGATTGACGATTGCAGCCTAACAACGCGAAAATCGATCCAATCCAATACCATGGCACCATCTACATCACTCAGAAGATGGACAACCAAGATGGCGCCACATGGAGCCATCTTAGCTGCCCAACCGACCGCACACACCCACTGAAGCTCTTCTGGCCAGCGCTTCTCTGCCATTGCATCAAGATCTAACGACTGCGAGGCGAGTGTGCTTGAGTTGTGCGCTCGACACAAACGCGCCCATAGCGCATTGGTCAAGCGTCTCATCCAAACGAGGAGGCGCGGGATCGAGCCCCCACACGCCTCAAATTGGAGCGGGAGCGCGGGCGCAATCAAGATCGAACGGCGCCGCGTGGCCGATAGCGTCCACGCACCATCTGCGTGAGGTTGAGGCGCGGCGAGGAGAGCTCTTAGCCGTCCGATCTCATGATCGAACAGCCAAGATTTGATGGACGTGGAGTGTACGTTGAGGCACGGAAGGCGAGCGGGCATGCAAGGGCCGCCCACGAAGACCACGTTCTGGCCTTTAGTGACAGATTTATCCGTCACTAAAGGTCCTAAATTAATGTTTTTCAACATGTAATGACCAAAATGCCCTCACCCCTTGCAACTATAAAAGGAGACCCCTTCCATATGAATTTTTCATCCCTTCCTTCTCTTCTTTCTCTCTCCAAAACTCAAGAGAAGCTTGTCCCACACCCGGGATGCTCCTCAAGAGATAAAGTCAATTTTTCGCCCCTATTTCGGAAGCAGATCCTGCGACGACGACGACGTGCTGCCTCGTTCCCATTCTTCCTGCCTCGACCTCCTTCTTCCCGCTCCGTTCTTCATCTTCCAGGCGTCGTCTCGTCCTGCTTGTCCTCTAAACGATCATCGAGGAGGATAACTTCTCTCTCCCATTCCTTTTTCCTGCTTTCTATAATAGAATTTTCTTACTTTCTAGTTTTAATAGTTTTTCTGCTTTCTAGTATAATTTCTCACTTACTTAGTTGTTGTATAAACATTTTGAAGTATCAAGTTGATGTTTTCTCTCTCTCTCTGATTGTTTATAGTGCTTCATTTCATTGTAATTACTCCGCTTTTTAACAAAAACACGAAAAAATATAATTATGAATTTGGATAAACCTAGCCTCCCTCAGTTCGATCCAGGATTTCTATTTCGGTATAAATTTTATTTGTTGAATCGAGTTCTTCGCTATTCAAACTATAACGACAGGTTTTCAAAATCAAATTCAATAGCGTAGTACTTCAACGTTTCAATAAATTCTTTTGCTTAAATTTTACTAGAACAACTTGTAAAATCTAGTTAAATATTCTATCAACAATTAAACATGTTGTAAACTATCCAAATCTCTGATGGAATGTAATGAGTAAACCATGTTTCTATACTCTATTATGATCTAAACCGATGTTTTGACGAAGGTTTAATCCAATATATTTAGCAATTGTATTTGACTTGTATGGCTTTAGAATCAACGTCTATTCATTAAAAAGCCTATTTCCAGCCTTCATTGTTAATAGCACAAAAAAATATAAAAATAATGTAAATAAATAAAACAAAACTATCTTGAATGAGATTAGGATGTATTTTAGGTGTGTGTTGAGTTAGATCTAGGTTTTGTATACCCTAGTTAGAAGAATATACCTGCAGAAGTTTGAGTATTCTCAAGTTTTGAAATAAAAGAAATAAAACAAAAACACCAAAAAGAATTCTTCTTTTCTTCTCAACGTTCTCCCCTCTTCCTCTATTTCTATAAAACACAAAAATAAAATAAAAAATTTGAAAAACTCCAAAATCCTATAAAAATACCTATGTAAATAGTGTATATACCTGCATATAATCCTAAATTAATTGTATATAGTAACTTATATATATATGTAAAGTATGTAAATACCTTATATGTTTATTTTATTTATTTAAATAGATATTTATATTAAGTTACATAGTGTATATTATAATAATATAATTATATATATATTTATTTAATTATACTATATGTACATAATATATATGAAAATATAAATAGATATATATATATATATACTTATTAACATATTCATATCAATATATATATAACTTAAAGAAATTATTATGTACAGTAATATAGCCATATATTTATTCATTTACTTAAATATTGTACATATTTATATTTATAAGTTAGTTAAGTAAATTATTAAGTTAATGTAATCTAAATTAGTAAACTAGTAAAATAATGAAAGAAATTATATTGTATCTTTGTATATTATAGTTTAAAGTATTTTCAGTATGTTTATAACCCTATTTATACTATAAACAATATTTATATGGTATTATATATGTAAATATATATATAAGTCATACATATTAAATGTGTATATTAGAATTAAATCACTAAAAATTAATTTAAAATCTATATTAATTAGGTAATAAGGTAAATTAACTAATTTAAGAGTAAATTGCATCATCAATTCATTAATTTAAACTTTAATTAAGGAATTAAGTCTAAATTAAATGTGTATTTATCTTTAACTTTAATGATTTTTTAAGTATATTTATATATTTAATTAAGGTAAATAAATTATACAAATAAGTAGCCCTATGTATTGGTTACATGTACATATAATTTAATTATAAAATAATTATTTATTTAGCACCTTAATTAAGCCTTAAACTCAACTGGAAATCACGCTGAAGCACATTGAATTTGGCACTAATATAGCATCACATTGCTGACAACAAAGTGATTGTAGCGATACTTAAGCTTGCAGGTGACTCGAGCTCCCCTTCAGTATGGGGGTCGGATCCCCAGGGCATGCAATGACCATTGATTCACAAGAGAGAGAGAGAGAAGAGAGAAGGCTTTGGGTGTGGACCGTTGGGCCTACGTGCGTTTGTTGGGCCTAATTGGATCTGGTACTATACATAATTAAGTAAATACTCCCCCCTATGGGTTTACCTTGTAGTGGTCAATCTAGCCCCTTTAGAGGACGTAGATCTCACGAAAAGTGGGCCCAAAACCCAATTTTTTTTTTAGGTTAAAGGGTAAAAATTAACTGATCCCGCGAAAAGTGAGTGTACTTGTGTGTTAGTGATAGTGTGTGTGTCTGGGCGTGTGGCTAGGTGTTGACTATGCTAAATGTGTTATATTAGTGTCAAGTGTAAGTGTTCTATATGTGTGTGTTAATATAGTAGTATAGTATATATATGTATATAGATAGAGTATATATATATTATCTGTTATATACATAGATTGTAAATAAAGAGAATACATATATATATATATATTATTTTTCCTTATTTTGTATATAAATGTTTTTAAGGCTTTCATATATATATATATAACAGTAGTGTTATATATATTAGGTAGAATATATAGTGTATATCTGTTAGTACATTTATAGTTGTATATATTAGGTAGAATATATAGCAAGTATTATAGTTGTATATAGATAGGTTAGTTAGTATATATACTTAGGTATTGTAAATGTATATTTGATGTATCTTATTAGTTTGAAAAAGATATATTTAGGGCATATTCTTTTTGATGCCTTTAATCTTACATATATTCTTGAGGCACTGTCATTAACATTAACTCATTCATTTTTATACACAGTTGACTTAGATTAGTTCATTCTTTGATTTCTTCATTCATAATTCAGTCTGATGTAAATAAACTTAACATTTTTGGAATAAAAGATGATTTTTGGATAATAGAGAGTGATGTATATTGATAACTGCCTCCCAATTAACGACCTAAAATAAAATCAGTTAAAATTGTATACAAATAAAATGATATCCATCTGGATTGCGACATTATACTACAATGCTTTTAATTAACCTTAATTAACTAGTGATCCAGATGGCACATCAATTTTTGGCATCATTGCCGAGGAGGCAACTCTCTATATGCCAAAATTTATCTTTTATTCCTTCTTTTGTATATATTTTTCTTTTCTTTGTTTATATTCATTTTTTATTCAAAATTCTTTCTTGTATATACATTCTTTGATTCATTATATTCTTTGATTTATTTTGTATATAATTTTCTTACTGATCATTTGTTGTTTTTACAACACTTGAGGAGGAGTGTCTACTTCTGAAGGAGTCCCTACTTCTTAGCGGAGATCTACTTCCAGGAGGAGTCATTGCGGCTTCGACTCGACTTCCTGGAAAAGTCATCCTCGACCTGGAGTTGTTGTTTTCCTACTTTTTAAAGTAGTATAGATATTAGGGTTTAGGTTTAGGTATATACTTAGGATTCTTTGTTACGCATAAGTTGTGAGAGCCTATTCTCACACATTAGTTGTAATAACTTGGATTGCGGATTTTTTATCTCTCTACTCTCTTTCCTTATCATTTTAGTTTTTCGATTTGCTTTCTTTTCAATTTGATTTTGCTTTGTTGCATTAGAAAATCCAAAAAAATTAGAAAAATCAAAAAACCAAAAATATCTCATTCTCTTATCTTGCAGCATTAAGATTTAGGCATTCCATACTTAGGGATTGCATCCTTCCTGCTAGATTTATCTTTCTGTCAATGTTGCATTACTTGTAGAGTGCTGGTGCTAGGTATTCATTTCTATCTCTCCTTAGCTCTTGCTAACTTCTACATCTGACTTAAACTAAACAAGACCATCACTTGTTTGGAAAAGATTAAAAAGCGAGACCTTCCTACAATTCACTCCTAAGAAGACAAAACTAAATCAAAAATGAGATTGAACAATCTACTTGATACCTTGTGTGTTGTTTTCTCTTATATTTATTGATTGCTTATCATGTACACACTACACAATCACATAAGGTACACACATGGATTTCTATCTCATCTCTTTGTGCACCCACAGGGGTCTAGATTCGCACATCGGTCTTATCCAGATTCTGGGTGGATTATAGAGGTCTACATTCCGTAGGTTTATCTTAGGACGTGTACAATTGTACTGATACATTTGTTTGCGTAAATCTATTTTACATAGCAAACCCTAGGAAAAATCTGTGATTGTCTTGCTTGTATTGATTGGTTGGTCTTGTGAGATTGAGATTGGGATTTTTGGTTTTGATTTTGTTTGATTGAGATTGGCACTACTATTGTGAGATTGTGACTGATTTATCACGAGTTTTCAAAAATCAAACTCATGGATGGTAGGAGAACCCAAAATCCACCACTGGTACCTCCCTTGGGTGTTGATGCCCAAGCTACTGCTTCCACTATGCCTTCCACTTCTAATCCTTTACCTCCCGAAGCTCAAACACCCATCCACCATTTCGTTCATCCTGTGGATGATCACAATTCTGTACAATACGAGGATTTTGAAGATCATTCTCCTCACTTTGCACATCACCCACCTCCACCACCACAATAAATTCCACCTCCTCCATATCCTAACTTCCCTAATCAACCTTAACCGAAGAGAGGTCCACCAAACCTGCAACACCTGTTCCAAACACAACTCCAAATGAATACCTTAACACAACAAGTGCAATAGCTTACTGAAGCTGTTCATATTCTAGCAAACCCCTAACCCTAGGCTTATAGACCTCAACTATGGGATTACTATAATCCCGCAGTTGCACCACTTATGCCTGCGGTTCGATTTTCCGCTGAGGTCGTGCTACTGAACTGAAGCTGAACATAATCGCCCTTATCTCTCACTTCCATGGTCTTGCTTCTGAGGACCCTTTCAAGCACATAAAGGAGTTGAAAAATCTCGCCCAGACTCTAGGTCCGTGATGTACCTTCTGGATCGCTGGTTAATTAGGGTTAATTATCGCATTATAGAATAATCGCAATCCAAACTGATGTCATTTTATTTATATATAATTTTTACTGGTTTATTCCAGGTCATTTACTAGAATGCAGTTATTGATATACATCATTCTCTATTATCCAAAAATCATCTCTTATTCCAAAAATGTTAAGTTTATTTGCAATTAAATGAATAATGAATAAAAAATCAAAGAATGAACTAATCTAAGTCAATTATATACAAGAATGAATTAATTAATGTTAATGACAATGCCCTAAACATATAAACAGGTAGAAAGCTATTAAAAATTAATATAAACTAATCTAGGGTAGTTGTGTACATTAATATCTAATTAATGCCTCAATATACACACAAAACACTAACTATACCAACATATATAATATAATATACTAACATATATAACTATATACACTAACACATCTAAACGTCACTTAAACCTTTAAAAAACACTTATATACAAAATAAGGCAAAACTACTGTATATAGTATATACTTACTAATATAAACTCTTTACCTACGTATATACATATATACTAACTGTACATTATACTTACTAACACTTGTAACATACACACACATATAACACTTAGTCTATACAACACACACTTAGCCAATTTTAGCACTTAAGTTAACATAGACTTAGTTTCTACACCAAAATTTATTTAATTGGCGAACCCAACCCTTCATGGAATCAACAACCCACTAGGGCAGTTTTTATTAGGTGTTTTTTAGTGCATTCTTTTGGGCCCATACAAGCCCACAAATAGACCACTCATGGCCCAACCAAACCAGACTGGGCTCCCAACCCACACATGCACACACATACCCATACACATGCTCAATTGTGCACTCAATGCTAATGACCAGTGGGGTATCAAGAGTTATTGTCTTTATAGCGCTACGAGCACTCTTCAACGAACGATGTGGCACTATCTAGCACCCAATTTAAACACACATGCGTGGATTACAACCAACATTGGGGCTTAATTAAGGAACTTAATGATTATTTTATAGTTAAATTATATGTACATGTAGCCTATACATAGGGCTACTTATTGGTATACTTATTTTAACCTAATTAAATATATAATTATATTTAAAAATTCATTAAAGTTAAGTAAAAATACATGTTGACTTTTAGTTTAATCCGTTAAGTAAAGGGTAAATTAATAAATTAATAAGTCAATTGACTTATAAATTAGTTAATATACATTATTAACTTATTATTACAAATTTGTAACTTATTTTTATTCATTTATTTCAATTTATATACATTTAAATGCATAATTTATATATATATACATAAATATACAGTTTGATTTCTGTTTTACAATATAAACAAGTTATAAATTTACTGAAATTATTTTAAATTACAATATACAACTATACAACTTAATTTACTTCAATATTTTATTAAATTACTAATTTAAATTGTTTTAACTTACTAATATACATAATTAACTTATGAATATAATTATGTACAATATATAGGTACATAAATAAATATAGGGATTCATTACTCTACAACATAAGTGCTTTAAGTTATATATAGTTATAATTATAATTATAAGTATATACATGGTTATTTATAATTATACATGGATTATATACAAATAATATAAATAAATAAATATATAATTATATGATTATAATACATACTGAATAACTTAACATAAATACTTAAGTAAATAGAATAGATATATAAGTTATTTATATACTCTATATACATATAAGTTACTATATACAATTAATTTAAGTCTATATGCAAGTATAAATACTATATACAAAAGGTATCTTTATGGGATTTTTGGTATTTTTCATATTTCTATTTTATTTTTGTGTTTTATAGAGATAAGGGAAGAGAAGAGAAGAGAAAGGAGAGAAGAAAGGAAGAATGACTCTTTTTGTTGTTTTTGTATGTTTTGCTTTATTCAAAACCCAAGAAGACCTAAGCGTTTATTGGTATGTTCTACTAGCTAGAAAGCTCAAAACCTAACCTAACTTGACACACACCTAAAACTAAACCTAATCTAACTCAAGACACTTTTATTTTATTTATTTACAATTATTTTTGTATTTTTCTTATATTTACAAGTTGGACAAAATGAAGCTTTGTAAAAGTTTTATAATGAACTCAAGCCTCTAAAAGACAGTGAACAGGTCTAGAATGAGAGTAAAACACATATGCATCCAGATATCAGTTGAGATTAGATTTACACTTGAAAACATTCTTTTGTATTGATTTTAACAAAATTTCACAAGGTAGACAATTTAAACAAATTTAGTTTACTGGCAAAGGTTATAGAATAATCTACAATTAATTTCAAAACCATAAGAGTCATTAAAAAGCTACTGGAATAAATGGATAAAGTAATATGACTTCCAGAGATCATTAGATATCAAAACTCAATAGAAAATGACTATTGGATCACCAAATTCATATCAATTGCACCTCTAAACAATTAACAACATGCATTTGCTGACAACAAATTCAATAAATGATTAACACTTGCTTTTAAGCTCATATTAACATGAAACCAATGCATACATTTATAAGACTCTGCCATTACACTCTTTCAAAACATTTCATAAAAACTTAAAGAGCATAAGAAGCTTCAATTTAGTTTTTCTTCAATCCTAACAGACCATGAAGTTGCTGCTACAAGTCTAATTTATCTTAACTCTGATTAGAGATTCAAACCATGTAATTCAAGACTTGTCCCATTATCAGAAATGTAGTTTTCAATTCAGAGAAATTATATAAACATCAAATCACACAAAATCCATTAAAATCCTCACTTGAATTTCTTTTGCAATCTTATACTGATTATAACATATACTGTTGTCAAAATTCTGATCAAAACACATCAAGTCTATTTGAAAGCTTCAGAGATTCACTCAATATATTTCTTCGAATTGTAAAATCATCAAGATTTGCTTCAAAACCTCAATCAAAGCCTTAATAGATTAACTGAATGCTTAGAATCCAGAAGTTTCATCAGACCTGGGCGATGGAGGAAAACATCCCAGATTTGAATTCCATTCTCAGTCATCTCAAATGATCATCAGAAGTTCTAAAATCATATTAAAAAAAATACTAGATCAAAGAACTCTAGAAACCCTATTTTGATCCCGACCTTATGCTACTGACAGTGTAAAGGTGTAAGACCAAATTAGGCTTTCTAGTTGCTTTAAAATTAAATTCAAACCTTCATTAGTCTTTATCAAATATCATCCAAACTTTTGTTAGCTAATTAAAATAAGTTTGAGTTAAAATCAGATGTCTCCCACCTGGGCGATTGATGTGGGATCACTGTATTGAATTGATCATCTAGGATCCCTGCACACCATTTCTTAGTGCTCAGGGATCCTAGGTGATGCCTTAAAAACCATCAAGCTATTGCAAAGGCCTCGAATCAGTGCAACTAATTCTCATTGCCCTAAGTTACTTGGGCGATGAAGAAAACAGTAACACATGTTAAAATTGGGCATGAGGTCAAATCACAATAGAAATCTAATTAAAACAACTCAAACCCTTCGCATTCAATCCAATTAGACATGTAAAAACCCAATTCACTCAATTAAAACCAATTTAAACCAAATTAAATCCCAGATTTGTCGATCAAGCATAAAAATCAAAACTACATGAATCAAGTGAATCTGTTCAATTCAAATAAAGGGTGGGACCATTGTGATCATATGAAGTGAGTGGAATAGCCCCCAAGTGGATTTGAGCACACTTAAGACCTACAAGCTAGAAAGCATTAGTTCTTAAGTGACTCTAATGGATGGATGTGAATTGCGATTAAAAATGAGGAATTAGTAGGAAGTGATCGTGAGCTGATGAGGGAGTTGTATGAATCAATGGATGGGTGTGAATTTGCCTCTTTGGTTAGGATTGATCAGAGAGGACTGATCGAGGGACCTACAATCTAATCTATTCTACTCCTAGATCCAACACAATAAATTGATAAATTATGATCTAAATTATCTAACTAAGCTAGAAAGTAGTAAATCTAGCTAGAAAGCATTCAAATCTATTTATGAAAGCTGTAAATCTACTCTAAAGGATGAAGGTGACTCTTAAGGATCAACAACCGGCAGCTAATGAGGACGAAGGGAAGAAGACCTCCTAGTAGATGGAGACTATTTGGGACCAACAGCCGGCGGCTGAAGGGGAAGAGCTGAGGGAGGAAGCTATCACTATCACTGATAGTTGAGGAGGAGAAACTGGAGTTGGAGGGTTGGACGATGATCGGCTCAAGGGAGAGGGAGTCGATGTTAAATGCAGGGGTCAGTGATCAAATATTTATAAGATCTAACGCTTGAGGTTACTGGTAATTAGAGGTAGCAGGTTGTTGTGTGTGAACGGCGGTGATGAATTCTAGAGGGCATGCCCGCTGTTAGGAGGAATGTGAGCCACTGGATCAAATCTAGTAATGGGCACAAAGCTTTTGCACCAGCACTGGCCAGTAGGTGATGGATCCACCGTTGATCAGATACACCAAGAATGGACGGTGGCTGGCGCTTGTGTTCTTCATGTGAAGAATGAGAGGTGAAGAGGAGACCTACAGGTGTTTTGGGTATTTTACACTTAGGCCCAAAGGGATGAATCGGTAGAAAGATTGCACTCCAACCCATTAGTACATAAGAATCATAATAGATATGTCCCTAAAGGCTTATAAAAAGGTCCCTACGATTTGCTATTGAGTCCTTGACCACTTTTGGATGAATAAAATGTAAATGCTTTATATGCGTGTAAAGGGCCTAAATGTAAATCCTTAATTCTAAGGTTCTAATAATGTCTAAATGCAATGAGACTTTTATGGCATATTATTTTAACATTTTAGAAAATATTCCAACCCTTGATTTGTACTTTTAAGCTCAAATTGGTGTTCAATTAGCATTTTAGATCATCCAGTTACATATTTAAATATAGAATATCTCCAAATTGACCTAATTATGCATTTTTAGTACAAATTGAGTGTTTTAGATTTTTTTCATTAATTCTCACACTTAACCCATTTATCGTATTAATTTGGTAGTGTTTAACCTAGATTCTAGCTTGGGCATTTTAGCTCTGATGAGCCACACCTCATCATACCCTCGTGCTTAAGTTTTGCTAGTCTCTTAGCAAACAACTCATTAAGTGCAAAGCATTGTAATGTTAGCTAGGTAAGTGTGAAGATATTTCTATTTAACTCATTTGAAATGTTAAGTGTTTAAAGATGATCTTTAAGCTGAATATTTTGTAACAAGTTGGCTGTGTTTATGTTTAGATATTGTGAGAACCGGTTGCTTAGGAAGACTACCAAAACTCAAGACCTACATAACATAAACCATCTCTCAACCAACAAAGACTCTTGATATTTAAACCATAAGTGCGATTTTCAAGACTCAAAGGGTTTTACGAAGCTCAAAAGCTAAGAAGTTATGGTTAGATGAACACTAAGACTTAAGTCAGGGTTTCACTTCTTTTTAAATCTAGGTTGATCTTAGCTTCAACTCATACTTTCGAATCAACTCTCAAAATAACTAAAGACTCAAACCCAACTCTTATAGTGTTTATGGCTCAAAGAATATTTGGTAGATACACTGGGTATTTGTAATGAACCCTGAAAAACTCTTTTTGGTGGAAATATTTTCAATAGGAATTAGAGAACATACTGACTTATTCAAAAGAATGTCTTTTTCTATTCTTTTTAACTTTTCCTACTTTTTCTTTTTTTGCTTTTTCTCATTTTTATCCATTTTTTTCTAGATTTCTCTTCTTTTTCTAAAAGTAAATGTCAGTATATCTCCTTCAACTTTATTCGGTGGAGCACACTTATTTGGTAGATGAGTACTTTGGTGGAAAGAGCTTCTCCTAGACACAAGACTAAAGATTGAGACAAAGAATCTACCTACACGCACAGGTAAGGACTCCACCTTCCCTAATAAACACTAAGGTTGAGACTTAAGTTCATCTGGTCTTTCCTGACTCTATGTAGTGTAAATGAAGGTTACCTAGACTCTTAACAGAGGCAAACCAACAAATCATGTACTGGTGACTCAGGACAAGAATATGTCCTAAGTTAGGAGAGACCTTGGTCTATCTTGTTAAAGCTCAAGTGTAACCTAAGCCTGAGCAAATCAAGCTTATGTGGCCCGAAAAGTCTAATCAGCAAAGGTTGAATGTCCATAAATACTTATTCTATTTTTGGTTCAGCTTTAAGATTATAGTTAAACACTTATAAAACTTTTTGTTCAATTCTCTCTTTCAAAATTTTCTAGAGTTCTCCCTTAACGGTGAATATAGAATGGGTCCCTTATTGTATTTTTGAATTTTTATTTTTCAAAATTTTCAAAATATTTCATTTTTTTTAATTTTTTAATAATACTATCTATATACACTAAAGGTTGTGCCTATAATTACATTCCAGTAAATGATTTCACCATTTACACCCTTGCATGCTTAAATGATGCAATGTCCTCATTAGATGAATAGGGTGGATACAAATGCATACTTTACTTTTCACTTAGGCAAGGGTAACAAAAGGAAGTCGGAATGAGGAGATAAAATCTCTATGCAGACGACTTCAAGTCTGATATAAATTAGAGTGGAAAGTTAGGCTAAGTAGTGAAATGCAGGACAAATGTGACTACTTGCAGACTAAGAGTTCAAGGATAGACACCTAAGGAAGAAAGGAAAACAAAGAAAGATAAATAGCTATATACAACAGTGGTGCTAAGTTTTACGCCCTCAGCTAGGCGCAAACCCAGAATCAGATGAGATTTCAAAAAGTAGGAGCGAACAAGTGGAATAGACAAGTCTGAGGTCATGAGGTTCAATGAAAGGTTTAAATCAAGATGTGTAGTGAAAGGATGAGAATTGTCAATCTCAAAGATAAGTATAGCTCCATAATCAATAAGAATCATGATCAAAATACTTGGTGAAACATAGATCAAATCAGAAACTTGGCTTAAGGTCCAAGTTCAAAGGATGTATCAAGAAAATCTACAATGTCTACCTCTTCAAATCAATGAATGCAAGTCATGATGTGGAAGATGAATTAGGGTTGGGAAGAAGAGGTGAATGCTGATCTGAATATGGTGCAGAAGAATCAGAATTGTGCAAGGCTTGCGATATGACTTGTGCTTGGCCTTGGGGAGGAAGGATGAATATACCTCTAGGCAAGTACATTCCTAGGATTAGGTTCAATCTGAGATGGTAGTGAATGTAATTGACGGGGTGTAGTCAAGTGTGTTAGCTGTGCTCTCATCTTAGCTAAGGCCGCATCCTGTTTTTGCTGCATTGCAATGTTCTGCTGCTACATGTCAGCAAGTGCTTTCATGATAGACCCCAATTGCTCCCATCTCATGTAAGCCCAGATTGAGAGTACTGGGTGGGCCTTGGTTATTAAGACCCGTGTTGTTAGAGCCCTTTAAGACGACTGGGACTTGGGTTAGACGTCCGGTTAGACGTCTAGACACCTTCCCAGATAGCTGGAAATCAAATTTTTCGTATACGTCCTCGCGTGCTGCGCACAGACAATACACAACCTCATTTTCTTCTCTCCTTCTCTCTCCTCTCGCCGACGCAGCCCTAACCCAGCGCCAACTTAAACCCCCCCTCCTCTCCCTCGTTCACCTCACCATCAGCCACCCTTCTTCTTCCTCCAACGAGATAAGTGAGCGGCAAGTGGCGAGGAGCACGCGTGAGCGGCGTGGGAGGAGAGGAGGAGCAGCGAGGGGAAGGGAGGAGAGCACCCCCACGAGCTCGTGTGGGAGCTCGTTGGAAAGCTCACGGCCGGTCGGCGTGTGCGCGAGGCAGAGAGGTGCGTCGGGGAGGTCCTCCCCGACACTGCTGCACCCAGAGCAGCAGGCGAGCGGGCGCGGCCGTGCACGGCGCGAGAAGGCGAAGGTAGCTTCTGGTTCTGAGATTTTCCCAGAATCAGACGTTTGGATTGACATCCAAACGACGCAGATGACGTCTGGAGGAGGTTCCAGACGACTGAGAGGTAAATCCCGCGACGTACACCTTCCTTGCAGATACGGCCATGCAGGCCGTTCCGCTGAGGTACCGTTCCGTGCCATATTAAGGACATTTGCGTCGCTGCGTGCAAGATTCGCTTTGGGAAGGCGCGGGACACGCCCTCCTACGCAGTTCAGATGTCTGGGAGAGGCACCAGATGGTGGGTAGTGTTTCCAAACGTCCGGAGAGGTTGTCGGACATCTGGAACTGGGTCCAGACGGTTCAGCAGGGTTCCTGGATGTCTGAGGAGTGGCGCAGGAGTTGAGGTATGGTTCTGGACACTTTTAAGACGTCTGGAAGGTGTTCCAGATGTCTGATATGAATCAAATTACTATTTTTGACCCGTTTAGGGTCCGTTTGAGGTCTGATTTCCTCAATTAAGATTTTGTTGTTCTCCGTATCACAAGTTCCTCTACTTGTTGGAATACTTTTATCCTATTTTGAGTGGTCTCTTGTGATTGATCCTTGTGATAGGACCTCGTTCCGTTGCGGATTTGGGGTTTGTTGAGGCACGTGAACTTACCGATCAAGCCCCCATTACTCCTGGGTTTACTGGTAGAGTGGCTTCCCCTAGTTTAATTACAAACATGAATGCATATGTGGAATGAATGTTAGATCCTAGGGTATGGCATGAATCCTAGGGCTAGAAATACTGGAATATTTGTATTGAACGTATGGATTGCAATCTGGATGAGTAGATAGGAAAATAACAATTGCCTGTAACTTAATAACAGCTACTTGTGAAATGTAAAGTACTTGTGTTAGCAAACTGTTGCATGTAAATTCCTGTTGTTTACATTAAATGCCATAATATGAGATGAATGTACATGAACTGGAAATAGAATATTGAATGTTGGAAACACGAGCTACCTACGAATAAACCTGGAATGTGAACAATAAAGTTACATGTTACATATGTAGAACCTGAGAAATGGAAATAGAAATGATGAAACCTGGTATGGCTTGGCCTAAGAAACATGAGCATGAACCCTACGGGGAATTAGGAGTAGAACTCCTAAAAATAAATGGAATGGAACTGGAAATATGAATGGGGAAGTGAGCTGGCCCTTGAGTACGGAGTACCAAGGAGAGCGACTGTCCCCCTACTTAGTGAGAGCAGAGCTAGCCGCTCTATGGTTGGGACCCGGGGTTAGGATTGGCCACTTTGTACCGACTTTTTGGCCCTCACGTACACACTATAGGGGAGAGCTACTAGTGTAGGGAGAGAGCTAGCCACCCCACGGGGCCCGGGTTCAGCTAGTCGCCTTACACCGACTTGTTAGGTCCACTGGGCAAACCAGGGTAGTCAGGTGAGGGTGCGTGGACTGTGGAGGAGCGAGACCCATGTTTGGTTACTGAGAGGGGCTAGACCCCTGTTACTGAGAGGGCTATGCCCTATACTGGTTCCGTGCTATGCTTTGGGCACACCTGTTAACGGAAACGACTGACTGCGTGCCAGTGCGGGGTAGCTACTCGTGCGTTTATCACACGTGCCGTAGTCACCATTACGTCTGTCACTGACCTTGGGGTGTTTGACTGAGTGTAGGACCATCACGGGGGATTCTCCCGTCCAGGAGAGCACCACGTGCTACTTCTACTCTTCAAAAAAGATTGCAATCAAGATCGTTCCCACGAGGAACATTCGAGATCAAGAAAGAGACCTGATAAATAAACCAAGTGATGAAAGAAAGAATAATTAGTTAAAGAAAGAAATTGAAAAACAACAGCTACCTGTCCACTTTTTCTGTTTTAGTTAGCTGGTTGCCACTCTACTCAGCGTTCGCTGATTTCGTGTACTCATAACCTTTCTTAGGTCCAGGTGTAGAGCAGCCAGAGCCTACGGCTGCAGAGGGTGCTGGGCCCAGTAGTTGTAGTTTTTTGTTATACTCCGTTTCCGGTTGTAGTGAGTAGTTTGTTACACTTCTGTACTCTTTTATTGTGAACTTTATATTCCTGTACCTGTTTAATTTTCTACTGTTGTGGTGGTGTGTACTGTAGTAGTTTACTTCTTTACTGCTGTACTTTTGTTACTGTTAGTTGCTTGCATGGTGAATGTGATTGATTTTCCTACTTTTTTGTTACTTTCTCGTTGGACGACTAGGTCTTGGGATCAGTCGAGTCAGTCCAGTCTCGTGTCCTGTAGGGATTCGGGAACCAGGTCGTAACATTGGTTGGGCTGCTGGTAGGCAGGAGAAGGGTATCCGTGTTATGGTGGAGGTGGTGCTCAAGTCAGGTTCTGAAGTGGTGGTGCAGAAGGTTGTTGGAAGTTTGGTCTCTGTGAATTTCCCAACCACGAGAAATTTGGATGATTACACCATCCATGGTTGTAGGTTTGTGAATAGGGATTCTTGTGAATGGCGTGGAGCTCCCCTGAAGGTCTGGGAAGTGCAAGGAAATCAAGATATGGAGGAACAAAGGTTCTTCCAACCAATTGTGAAGGATAGTACATTGAATAATCAGAAGGTGATTGTGGTGTCACAAAAAGGTTGTTCATAGTTTCCCTCCCTGTAGGTAACTACGAAGAAGTGTGATGTGCTGGTGACTGAGAAGAAGATGGTTTAGAGAGAAATTTTTATACTTCATCTACTTTCTTCTCGATTAAACCCACTTTATCCAGCTGACTGGCCACTAACACCATGTCATGTGTGCTAAATTGGACTTCATGTACCCCGATGTGTGAATGGGAATGCAAGAATTTTCTATGAAAAATGCTCATCAAAGCGTTATTAATGGAATTTTTATTCATACCTTCGAAAAGCTCAAAGGCAGAATCCTCATCTCGACACAAGAAATTGCCTTCACATGCGGCATCTACAAAATTCCTTGTGTCATCATAGAGCCCATGATAGAAGATCTGGACCTGTTGCCAGTGTGGGACACCATGGTGGGGACATTTCCTAATCAGCTCGTGGAATCTCTCCCAAGCCTCGTGCATTTGTTCTCTTGTGTTTTGTGTAAACGTGGTGATGGCACACCCCAAGGCATTGGTGCAACCTACGGGAAAGTACTTCTTTAGGAACTCATGTTCCAAAGAAGGCCATGTCTCTATAGGTGCAATCTGTGATATGGTACGGTACCAAAAGGTGACTTTATCCTTTAATGAAAAGGAAAACATCTTCATTAAAAGTGTGCTAATCATGGCCCTGCAGACCCAGGGTCTGAGCAAGATTTTTTAGCTTCTCTAAATGCTGAAAAGGGTCCTCAGAAGTAAGACCATGGAAGTGAGGGATAAGGGCTATGATGTTTGGCTTCAGTTCAGCAGCATAACCCCCAGCGGGAAATTGAATCATAGGCATAATGGGTGCAACTACGTAGTTGAGGTCTACGAGCCTTGGGTCGGGGGTTAGCTAGAAGATTAACAGCTTGAGTAAGTTGTTGCACCTATTGTGTAAGGATGTTCATTTGCAGTTGTGTATTAGATAGGTGTTGCAAGTTTTGTGGTGCACCTCTCTTCGGTTGAGGTTGGTTTGGAAAGTTAGGGTACGGAGGAGGTGGACAGTGTTGTGGAGTTGAAGGTGGTGGGTGATGTGCAAGGTGATGAGGATGTTCTTCAAAATCCTCAAACTGTGCAGAATCATTATCATCCTCAAGATGAATGGAGTGGTGGATAGGTGTCTGAGGCTTGGGAGGTAAAGGATTACAAGTGGAAGGCATGGTAGAAATAGTGGCTTGGGCTTCAACACCCAAGGGGGGTACTAGTGGTAGGTTTTGGGGTCTCCTACCATCCATGCGTTTGATTTTTGAAAAAGATTTTTCGTAGCAGTCACAACACTCACAGGAAGGTATCTAAAATCTCAATCAATCCAAAAATAAAAAATCCCAATCGAATCAATCTCAATAACAAGACCAATCAATCAATACAAGCAAGAGAATTTCACAGATTTTTCCTAAAGTCTTCTATGGAAAATAGTTTGTGCGCAAACAACTATACTAATACAATTGTACACATCCTAAGGAAACCTAGTGAGTGCAGACCTCTAAATCCACCCAGAATCTGGATAAGACTGGCATGCGAATCTAGATCCCTGTGGGTAGATAAGAAGATGAGATAGAAATCCGTGTGTGTACCTTAAGTGATCGTGTAGTGTGTACATGATAAGCAATCAACAGATAGTGATGAAAACAATCACATAAGATTTCTAGCGAGTTATTGAGTCTCCTTTTGATTTAGATTCAAGTTCTTAAGAGTAACTTTCAAGCGGATGATCTTGCTTTTCAATCTTTTACAAAACAAGGGATGGTCTTGATTACTTTAATGTCAAATGCAAGGATGGCAAGAGCTAAGGAAGGATAGAAAGTGTACCTGGCTCCAACACTCATGACAAGTAAAGAAAATCTAGTAGGAATAATGCAATTCCTAAGATTGGAATGCCTATGTCATGCTACTAGATAAGAAATGAGATATTTTTGGTATTTTGATTTCCTTTTTTTTTAATTTTCTTATACAACAAACAAAAGCAAATCGAAAAATAAGCGAATCGGAAAATCGAATTGATGAGAGATAGAGAGAAAGAAATCACAAGTCCACAGTCTTAATTATTACAAAAATATGTGAGAACAAGCTATCACAACTTATGCCTAACAAATAATCCTAAGTATATATCCTAAACCTAAACCTAACATCTATACTACTCTAGAAAGCAAGAAAAACAACATTTCCAAGTTGAGGTCGACTCCACCAGGAAGTCGAGTTGAAGCTGCAGCGTATCCTTCGAGAAGTAGATCTCCTCTTGGAAGAAGACACTCCTCCTACTCCTCCTCAAGTGCTGCAAAAACAACAAATGATTAATAAGACAATTATATACAAACAAATCAAAGAATATAAGGAATAAAAGAATGTATATACAAGAAAGAATAAAAGAATCAATATTTACAAAGAAATTAAAAGAAAGAACAAAAGATAAATTTTGGTGTATAGAGATTTACCTCCCCGACAACAGCGCCAAAAAATGATGCACCCCCTTGATCGCTTGTTAATTAGGGTTAATTGTCACATTATATAGTCGCAATCTAGACGGATGTCATTTTATTTATATATAATTTTTACTGATTTATTCCAAGTCATTCATTAGGAAACAATTATTGATATACATCACTCTCTATTATCCAAAAATCATCTCTTATTCCAAAAATGTCAAGTTTATTTACAATTGAATAATGAATGAAAAAATCAAATAATGAACTAATCTAAATCAATTATGTACAAGAATGAATTAATTAATGTTAATAACAATACCTCAAACATATAAATAGGTAGAAAGATATTAAAAATTAATATAAACTAATCTAGGGTAGTTATGTACATTAATATCTAATTAATGCCTCAATATACACACAAAACACTAACTATACCAACATATATAATATAATATACTAACATATATAACTATATACACTAACACATCTAAATGTCACTAAAACCTTTAAAAAACACTTATATACTAAATAAGGTAAAACTAATATAGTATATACTTACTAATATAAACTCTTTACCTACGTATATACATATATACTAACTGTACATTATACTTTGTAACACTTGTAACATACACACACATATAACACTTAGTCTATACAACAAGCACTTAGCTAATTTTAACACATAAGTTAACCTAGACTTAGTTTCTACACCAAAATTTATTTAATTGGCGAGCCCAACCCTCCACAGAATCAACAACCCATAAGGGCCAAATCGACCACTACAAATCTTCAGCCCATAGTTTTTATTAGGTGTTTTTTAGTGCATTCTTTTGGGCCCATACAAGCCCACAAATAGACCACAAATGGCCCAGCCAGACCAGACTAGGCTCCTATCCCACAATGCACACACACCCATACACACGCTCAATTGTGTGCCCAGCGCTGACGATCAGTGGGGTATCGGGTGCTATTGTCTTTATAGCGCTACGGATGCTCTTCAACCAACGATGTGGTGCTATTTGGCACCCAATTTCAACGTGCAAACACATGGATTACAACCAACATTGGGGCTTAATAAAGGCACTTAATTAATGATTATTTTATAATTAAATTATATGTACATGCAGCCTATATATAGGGCTACTTATTGGTATAGTTATTTTAACTTAATTAAATATATAATTATATTTAAAAATTCATTAAAGTTAAGTAAAAATACATGTTGATTTTAGGTTTAATTTGTTAATTAAAGGGTAAATCAATAAATAAATTGCTCAATTGACTTATAAATTAGTTAATATACATTATTAACTTATTATTACAGATTTTTAATTTATTTTTATTCATTTATTTCAATTTATGTACATTTAAATGCATGATTTATACATATATATGTATATATACAGTTTGAATATTGTTTTACAATATAAACAAGTTATAAATATACTAAAATTATTTTAAATTACAATATACAACATACAACTTAATTTACTTCAATATTTTATTAAATTACTAATTTAGATTATTTTAACTTATTAATGTACATAATTAACTTATGAATATAATTATGTACAATATATAGGTAAATAAATAAATATAGGGGTTCATTATTGTACAATATAAGTACTTTAAGTTATATACAGTTATAATTATAATTCTAAGTATATACATGGTTATTTATAATTATACATGGATTATATAATATAATATAAATAGATAAATATATAATTATATGATTATAATACATACTAAATAAATTAACATAAATACTTAAGTAAATAGAATAGATATATAAGTTATTTATATATTTTATATATATATAAGTTACTACATACAATTAATTTAAGTCTATATACAAGTATAAATACTATATACAAAGGTATTTTTTATGGGATTTTTAGTATTTTTCATATTTTTATTTTCTTTTTGTGTTTTATAGAGATAAGGGAAGAGAAGAGAAAGGAAGAATGACTCTTTTTGTTGTTTTGTATGTTTTGCTTTATTTAAAAACCATAGAAGATCTAAGTATCTACTGGTATGTTCTACTAGCTAGAAAGCTCAAAACCTAACCTAACTTGACACACACCTAAAACTAAACCTAATGTAACTCAAGACACTTTTATTTTATTTATTTACAATTATTTTTGTATTTTTCTTATATTTACAAGTTGGAAAAATGAGGTTTTGTAAAGGTTTTATGATGAACTCAAGCCTCTAAAAGACAATAAACAAGTCTGAAATGAGAATTAAACACACATATGTATCCAGATATCAGTTGAGATTAGATTCACACTTGAAACATGCTTTTGTATTGATTTTAACAAAATTGCACAAGGTAGATAGTTTAAACAAATTACGTTTGCTGACAAAGGTTATAAAATAATCTATAATTAATTTCAAAGATATAAAAGTCATTAAAAAGCTACTTGAATAAATGGATAAAGCAATATGACTTCCAGAGATCATTATATTTCAAAACTCAACTCAAAATGACTATTGAATCATTGAATTCATATCAATTTCTACTCTAAACAGTTAACAGCCATACATTTGTGGACAACAAATTTAATAAATGATTAACACTTGCTTTTAAGCTCACATTAACATGAAACCAATACATACATGCTTCTTATATAAGACTCTACCATTACACTCTTTCAAAACATTTCAACAAACCTAAAACACATCAAGAAGCTTCAATTTAGTTTTTCTTCAATCTTGACAGACCGTGAAGTTGTTGCTGCAAGTCTAATCTATCTCAACTCTGATTCAAGATTCAAACCATGTAATTCAAGACTTGTCCCATTATCAAAAATGTAGTTTTCAGTTCAGAGAAATTATGTAAACATCAAAGCACTCAAAATATGTTAAAATCCTCATTTGAATTTCTTTTACAATCTTACGCAGATTATAACATCTGATGTTGTCAAACTTCTAATCAAAACTCATCAAGTCTATTTAAAAGCTTTAGAGATTGATGGGAACACCATCATAGGCCCTATCTGGCCATTTTTAGTCAAATTTGATGGATAAATGCTCCTACATAATCATCTAAGGGTCGTAATTCCATGTCATTCTGATTTGAGAGGAAAACAGGAAATTAGGGTTAATTCTGTAATTTTAACAGCATATCACGAACACAGATTAACCACAGAGTTTGTCAAGGGTAAATTGAAGGTCAAATGAGCATTAAAGTCTAATAAGTGGGCCCATACAGACAGAAACAGGGTTTCACACTTTTCGAGATTCGTAACAGCACATAAAACCCTAATTTCAGATCCGCTTAAATAAAAGAGGATCCAATCATGATAAAATTCATCTAAACCCCCTAAAATTCACAGAAAAATATTCTAAGAGGTTTAGCATCCTTGGTTTGACCATCTAAACCCATTTTAACCTTGAACAAAGTCTAAGACGGAATTTTACCCTAATTTGGATTTTTATGCAAATTTCCTAGTCAAACTTGGTCAAAATTGAAATCTGACTTCACCATTAGATTCTTTGGTTCTAAATTAGGTTTATACCAATATTTGAGCCCAATCGAAGTCCATCTTGACCTAGTTCGTAATTTGGTCCATTAAGTCTCTATTTCTTTCAGCCAAGCCCCCAACTTTCGAATTATTTGCACTTGGCCCCCTAACTATTCATCATTTTATTCAAATAGGTCCCTGCTTCTATGGCAGGTGTGAACCCATGGCATCCGACCTTCAATCAGAGATTTCTCTCTGATTTCTCAATAGAATCCCTCTAAAATTGGAGGGATTGATCTTGAGAACCTTCCTAATCCGGGACCAGCTCGACTCGACTAATCCCAAGACCCAGTCATCCAACAAGAGATAACCGAAAAACAGGAAAATAAACCACATTCACTATACAATGTAACTAACATTAAAAGCGTACAAGCAGAAAAGGAAGTAAAAGCTACTAGTCAGTACATACCACCACAACAACAAGAAAGTAGAACAAAAGTACAGTAACAGGAACAGTAAACAAAGTCTGAAACTCACTAGCAGAAAGAGAGTACAACAACAGTAAGAAAATTACTGCTGGGCTCGACTGGGCCCAACACCCTCTGTAGCGGGTAACTCAGGCTACTCAACTCCTGGACCTGTAAAGGGTTATGAGAAAACGGAGTCAGCGAACGCTGAGTAGAGTGATAACCAGACTATCTAAAGTAGTAAAAGCTAGAAGGTAAATTTATCTTTTCCAATTATTTTATTTTACAAGTAATTCCTTTCCACCCCATTGGTCTACTTTCATATTTCTTTCTTGATCTCGCATGTTCCTCATGGGAATGATCTTGATTGCAGTCTTTTCCGAAGAGTAGAAGGTACACATGGTGCTCTCCTGGCCGGAAGAGTCTCCCGTGGTAGTTCTACACTCAGTCAACCACCTCGAGGTCACAGATAGACTTAGCGATGACTATGACACACGCGATAAGCACACGGATAACTACCCTACACTGGCACACGGTCAGTCGTTTCCGCTAGCGGGTACGCCCAAAGTACAGCATGAAACAGTATAGGGCCTAGCCCTCTCAGAAATAGTGGTCTAGTCCCTTAGAACCAAATAGGGGTCTCGCCCCTCCACAGTCCGCGCACCCTCGTCTGACTACCCCGATTTGCCCAATGTGCCTAACAAGTCGGTGTAGGGTGGCTAGCTGAACCCTAGGCCCCGTGGGGTGGCTAGCTCCCTCCCTACACTAGTAGCTCTCCCCGGTACCGCGTACGTGAGGGCCAACAGAAGTCGGTGTAAAGTGGCCAATCCAACCCAAGGGCGACTAGCTCCGCTCTACACTAAAAAAAGGAACAGTCGCTCTCCTTGGTACCACGTACTCAAGGGCCAACACACTTCCCATCCACATTTTCAGGCCTTTCCATTCATCCACAGGAGCTCTACTCCTAACTTCCCTTAGGGTTCATGCTTATATTCACCACATTATTCCATACCAGGTTTCATCATGCACAATTCCATTCGTATTATACACAAGCAGCTTGTATTTCCACAATCTAACACATGCACAAGCGATATCACAGGTAACTGTTTAGTTATCTCAGGCATTTCATATTCTAACAAGCAGCTCGTATTTATTAACAGACAGTTGCTAACAATTCAACTCATTCGTTTATAAATACAATCTCAATCACGCACACAAACAGTGCAGCCATTTCTCGTTCTAGGATTGATGCCACACCTTAGGTTTCTAGTTATCTAATTTTCATAGATGCATATATTTTTTAAGTAAAACAGAGGGAAACCACTCTACTAGACAATCCGGAAATACTGGGAGCTCGAACTACAGGCCTACGTGCCTCTGCAAGCCCCAAACACGTAATAGGTCGAAGTCATATACCAAGGAACATATCACAACGGAACGTTCAGAACAGTATATAAAGGTTTCTAATATGTAGAGGAAGTCACAAGGAAACCACAGATATTTCATTTGCGTAAAATGGATCCCGATTGAACCCTAAACGGGTAAAAAACATGTCTACAGACCCAAATCAGACGTCTGGGATAAAGTCCAGACGTCTTAAATGTCAACAGAGTCTCACCTCAGGTTCCTGTGATGACCTCAGACGTCCAGGACTCCTCTTTGACCGTCTAGACTCAGCTTCAGACGTCCGACTAGTCCTCCGGTCATCTAGGAATGACTCCGGTCGTCTGGTAAGTTGTCCAGACATCTGAAAAGCATGGGAGGGCGTGCTGTGCACCTTCCCAAAGCTGCTCCTGCACACAACAGAGCAGCACACCTCTTTTTAGCCTAGTAAATCGCCTCTACGGTGCGGCCTGCATGGCTGTAACTGCGAGGAAGACGTACCTTCGCGATACACCCACTTTCAGACATCCGGTGTCGTCACCAGACATCCAACCCATCGTCCGGAAGGCACTCTGGACGTCTGATACTGGAAAAACTCCAGTATCAGACCGCGCTTCTACTTCTCTCGCCGCGTTTCACCGCGACTCCTCCTATTCTGCTGCAGCTCTGACTGCTGCAGGAAGTTAGGGACGACGCCCCGACACTCTCCTCCTCCCGCACGCACTGCGGTGGCCATGCAACACTCCGGCGAGCTCCCACAAAGCTCGTGAGCTCGGCCTTCTCCATCTCTTCACTCCTGCTCCTCCTCCTCACTCTTGCTCCCTCTCTCTCGTGCGCCTCACTCACGGCAGTGGAGTGGGAAGGAAGGTGGTGGTGGTGGAGTGGAGAGGAGAGTTAGGGGGCTTCTTATATAGGCAAGGGGTTAGGGTTTGGCTAGGGGGGAAAAAGAAGAGAGGAGAGAGAGACGAACTGCGCGCTGCCTGCAAGCAGAAAGCAAATGCACGAACAAGTTTTTCAATTTCTAGACGTTTGGGAAGGGGACCAGACGTCTGACTGCCAATCCAGACATCTTAAAAGGCTCAAATCAGAACGGGTCTTTATAGTTGGGCTACATCTTGAACCTTGATTTGAGGCCTAAAGATCATGCGAATGCAAGAATCCTGGGGATTTTTTCCCTGAAGTTTCGAGCTCTTCAAGTTTCTTCCTAAGCTTGGAGCCCACACTGAGGCATTTAAAAGGACCTCCTATGATCAGCCATCCTCTTCATCAAGTTCTAGGCCAAAAACTCCTCTCTTTCCTCTACCTCCAGCCTGCTCCAAGATTGCTCCGACGACCCTCCTCCTCCGACCTCTTCACCCTCTACCACATAACATAGGCAGAGGGAAACTCCTCCTCTCCTTCATCCGCACCTCACCATACCTGCAAGGAGCTCTTAGACTCTTTCCTCGTCGCTGTCTCCAACATCGGAGCTCTCTTCGTCTCCGACGCTGGCCAATCATAGTTGGAGTCACACTCGCTCTCCCTTCATCCGTAAACATCCTCCTTTGACTCCTCTCACTTCCTTGACTCCTCCTGTCTACTTAGAACCTAGGCTCGCACATGACTTCGCCCGTACCAGCTCCACCTTCCTCAGCGTCGGCGTACCTTCGACGAGCTCACACGACCGCTCCACTTCACCAATTCGCCTGCCACCGAGTTTGTGAGCTTTGGCTCACCTCATTGATCAAAAGCCTTAAAGAAATTTGGGGCTTTGATATTCCTAGCATGCCACCCAGCACCACCACCTTCGCCGCCTTCGTCTTCTCCGAGCACCGCAGTGCTGCTCCAGCCATCCTACGGCCTACTGCTGCCTTCTCCTAACGCGGCTTTAGGTCCTGAGGCGAGTCCAAGTGACGATCAAAGCAACACACATCTCCAGTTGCCTTGATTTAGCACATACTTCAGCTGCATCTCACATAGAGCTTCACGAAGGACTACAGTGGGATATAGTCCCACATTATAAAGCTTCAAGTGCCTAACAGCATACAAAAGGCATTTTGTTGTAGCCCAATTGCCTCAATGAGCACAGGGTGAGGTCCCTCTCCATGTGCACGTACACGCTCTCACTCACCACCCATGCAGGCGGCCCTAGGCATTAGATCCGATTACCCGGGTCCGGTCTGAAAATTGAGAAGAGAATTAGAAGGGGGAGGGTTTTGCTTTGCCTTAGGATCCATGCCCTCTCCCTCTCTCAACACTTAGCCCCTAAGGGCTTTGTGCAAGGCCCTTGCTGCTGTGCCTCTTCTCTGAGGCTTAAGGCAAGGCCTTGTGCCTTGTGAGCTCCTGCTGGTTAAGGCATCTGAGGTCTTCTGCTGTTGTCTGATCTGGTACTTGATTGGTTCTATTGTGGAGATATTTATTCTAATATTTGATTGAACATACTGTTCAAATATTTAAGTGGTTGTGAGCTTTAAACTTAAGGGTTAACTTGGTGATTCAAATCACCATTTTAACCCAATCTTTTTGCACTGACTCTCTGTTCTTTATTAAAATATTATTTTGAGCATTTCATTGGTTTCAATTGCATCTTATTTTTTGATATTGTGATTAGTGGATAGAAGTTACCATATTTGCTCCCTACGAACGACCTCGGACTCCAAATTGATTTCGAGCTTTACAAATTTAAGTGCTTTGTGTGATTTTTCATCCTATACTATAACGTGCTTCACTAAACATCGACGATTTTACATTAAATAGAGATTCACTCAATATATTTTTTTGAACTCTAAAATCATCAAGATTTATTTCAAAACCTTAATGAAAGCCTTAATACATTAACTAAATGCTTAGAATCCAAAAGTTTCATCAAATGTGGGTGATGGAGGAAAACATTCCAGATCTGAAACAAAACCTTGAAATTCCATTCTCAGTCCTCACAAACGATCATCATAATGTCTGAAATCATATTAAAAAAAAAATCGAAGATCAAAGAACTCTAGAAACCCTATTCTGATCCATACCTTACGCTATTGACAGCGTGAAGCTGTAAGACCAAATCAAGCTTTCTATTTGCTTTAAAATCAAATTCAAACCTTCATTAGACTTTATCAAATATCATCCAAACTTTTGTTAGCTAATTAAAATAAGTTTGAATTAAAATCAGATGTCGCCCACCTAGGCGATTGACGTGGGATTGCTGTACTGACTTGATCATCTAGGATCCCTACAGACCATTGCTTAGTGCTCAAGGATCGTAGGCGATGCCTTAAAAACCATCATGTCATTGCAAAGGCCTCAAATCAATGCATCTAATTCTCATTGTCCTAAGCTACTTGGGCGATGAAGAAACAGTAACACAAGTTAAAATTGGGCATGAGCTCAAATCACAATAGAAATCTAATTAAAACAACTCAAACCCTTCGTATTCAATCCAATTTGACATGGAAAAACCCAACTCACTCAATTAAAACCAATTTAAACCAGATTAAATCCCAAATCTGTTGATCAAGCATAAAAATCAAAACCAAATGAATCGAGTGAATCTATTCAATTTAAATAAAGGGGAGGGCCATTGTGATCATATGAAGTGAGTGGAATAACCCTCAAGAGGATTTGAGCACAGTTAAGACCTGTAAGTTGGAAAGCATTAGTTCTTAAGTGACTAATGGATAGATGTGAATTGCGATTAAAAACAATGAGGAATCCGTAAGAAGTGATCATTAGATGATGAGGAAGCTGTATGAATTAATGGATGGGTGTGAATTTGCCTCTTTATCAGGATTGATCAAAGAGGATTGATCGAGGGACCTACAATCTAATCTATTCTACTTTTAGATCTAATACAATCAATTGATAAATTCTAATCTAAACTATCTAATTAAGCTAGAAAACATTCAAATCTAGCTATGAAAGCTATAAATCTACTCTAAAGGATGAAGGTGTCTCTCAAGGATCAACAGTCGGTGGCTAAAGAGGACGAAAGGGAAGAAGACCTAGCAAACGAAGGAGACTCTCTAGGACCAACGGCTGGTGGCTGAAGGGGAAGAGCTAAGGGAGGCAGCTATCATTGTCACTAATAGTTGAGGGAGGAAAATGGAGCTAAAGGATTGGATGAGAGGATCGACTCAAGGGGGAGGGAGTCGATGTCGCGCGCAAGGGTCAGTGATCAAATATTTATAGGCTCTAATGCTTGAGGTCACTGGTAATCAGAGGTGGCAAGCCATTGTGTGTGAACGACGGTGATGAGTTCTAGAGGGTGATAAATATGCATTTATTCATAATAAAATGCCTACTTATGCTAATTACTAAGCTTAACATTGCATTTAGCATTATGAATAATGCATAACATTCTGACAGGACAATTCTCGCGCGTGTTTTGAATTACGTCGTTGTTCATAGTATAGCTGCGTGAAACCCTTGATCAAAAAATATTTCTAAGACAACGAGACTTTGAGTCCTAGTCATTCGTCTTTAGGAGGCGTTATGGAAATGATTTTGATCTCGTTCTCTCTACTCGCTTAAAATTGCACGTCGATTTCTAACCTAGGGATCACTGTTTTGCCATTTGCATGATTAACTCTTATCACGTGCGCATACGTTAAGTAAATAACAAATGTAAATATATGGGTTTCAGTACGCACGATTCTAGTTAAATGATGGCCATTGACAGAGAATGCATTAATGGTTAGATCTTCAATGTTTTCAGGCACCGACATGCTAGTTGCAAGAAAGATATAAAATAAGCACAGGCAACTTAATCACAATAAAGTATTGCAAGCAAGCACATGGTGATTTTTCAACACATAAATATATAAATAACTTAAAGATTTTTCATTGATTGCATGATGGAGGTTACAGCACAAGGCTAGAGGAAAGCTTATATAGGAATGCTTGAAAACAAACTACTGGCTAGCAGGAAACAACTACATACATGAATCTATGGGGGGATTATGCATGCATCATTGAGGGAGAAATATGGAGCTACACTACTAAGCATAAAATAAAGCAAGTAAAACTATGAAGAACTACTCTCTACTTATCTAGCAGAAGGAAGGGCATTCAGAGGTTGTCTCCGATGGCCTTTGAGTGGAGGTAGGGAGAGAAAGAGGGGCAGCCAATGGGGGTTAGGACGACCCTTGGAGAGGTGAGGAGGAGGTGATCCAAGCTCTTGGCGTGGAGGTGCTAATGGCCATGGTAAGAGCTCGTGGAGGTGGAGCTATGCTAATGGAAGGTGGAATAATGGAGCCAAGCTTGAATGGGTGCAAATGGCCATCCCTTAGGTATTTTTATAGACCTAATGCAGACTCTCTAGAGAGGTGTGGAACTCTCTAGAGAGAGCTCCAAGTGTGGCCGTCCAAGGGTCTTGGAGGTGGTTTTTAGATCCACAATTTGTGGATCTAAAAATTGAATGGCTCTTGCTTGCTAATTTTAGCAACCAAGAGTGGCGCCACCTTGAAGAGAGTTCTAGAAAACTCTAGGTGGGTGTGTGTGCGTGAATGGGTGTGTGTGTGTGTGTGTGTGTGTGTGGGCGTGACCTAGGTGGCTAAGTGGTCTAGGTTAGGTCCTAAGGGGTTTGGGTTAGTGTAGGTCTCAAATTAGGGTTCCAAACCCTAATTTGCTAAGGAGGAAGTGCAATTAAACCTTACATAAGTTTAATTGAGTGGGTTTGAAATTAATTGAGAGTGAAATAACTTAATTAAGTTGGGCTTAGATCAATTGGACTCTCACTGAGTCCAATTGGACTTGTGTGGGTTGAGATCTGAGTTCAATTGGACTCTATGAGTCCAATTGACTAGGCAATTGTAATTGACTATGATCCAAGTCAATTAGGCTTAGTGAGAACCTAATTACATTCTTAGGAAGGTCAAGAGGTAGTGTACTAGGCTTAGGGTACCTTAATTTAGGTTCCTACGGGGTTGGAATTGGGTTTAGGGACCTAGGAACTCAAGATCCAAGCTTGAATTCCAAAACAAAAACTGAAGAGCAGTTCCAGACGTCCAATAAGAGTGTCAGACGACTTATACTCAAAAATCAGAAGTCCAGACCTCTTGTCTGGACATACAATTTGAGTCAGGAGGGAATCAGGGTTCTGTCTTGGGTATTCTGCAGAAATTGGACGTCTGACCAAGTGTATGAACGTCTAATAACACTGCAGACAAGGGTTTAAGGTGTGCGGGTTGTGGCTAAGGGTCCTAAACGTCCAATAACCTATCTGGACGTCCAGATAAGGGCTGGAACTAGGGTTTTGAGGCTTCCTAGGCTATGGTGACCTAATCTAAGGGTGGTTAAGGCTTAGGAAGGCTTCCAGGGCTGTCCTAGGGCTAGGAATGAACCTAAGTTATTCATAATTTACTTTGCCTTATTCTTACTTAGTAAAGTAACATACCTTAACCCTTACATTATTTCTCTACTACATTTATTCTAAGGTCTTCCGCTCTGGCTCTGATGCAGCACTAGCTTCAAGTCCAGCACCAAATGCAGCTTCAGATCCAGCTCTGAGCTTCTTATTACCGGCAATATATATAATGCACTAAATTAGTACATTATATCATTATTTCATGCATAGCTAAAGGAAAGCAGTAAGGATACAAATAATGCTTATGCATGCATGAATTACACTAGCTTATGCTAAGTTCTAGCCTAATTTAGGTCAATTAAGACCTATGATTGTTGTGCAATCACATTCATCATAACGCATTTAGGATAATTTATATAAATTGCATAGTAATTTGTATATTATTGTGGCCAAGAGACAGGATGATACATTTCAGAGCTTTAAATGAAGAATCCAATCGTACGAATGGATCTCGATCGACGATCATAGCCCAACGGCGCGAAAATCAGTCCAATCTGATATCCGTAGCACTTTCAAGAAGAATTTGAAGATGGTCGACCCAAATGATGCCATGTGTTATCATCCAGGCCACCCAAGAGCCACTGCTGCCTCCCCTTCTTTAGTCAGCCAACAGATCTAGGCTATTGGATGGTGATCCAACGGTTAGAGAGGCCCTACGTCACCTCAACAGCTAAATCCTCCACATGACAATCCGTGGCTTTGGCGCAATGATGGAGAGAGGAGATCCCAACCCACTACCGTGGGTTCAAGCCATGCAAATCCCCCCAATCCTCCAATTGGGCAGTCGTGCAAAGCGTATAGCGCTAATGGGCACACGCAACATGGGCGCGCAAAGCATGTGCCAGCGCACAGCAGCACAGCAACACCAGCAGCACAGCAGCGCAGCGGCACGCACGCAAGCGCCAGCGGGCACACCTGACATGGGCGCGCAAAGCGCATACGTGAAGGGCATGCATGAGCTGGTCTTCAGCGACGATTGAAGCGGATTTTTAACGACGTCTTTGATGTTGCTGTTGACCTAAGAATGGATTTTGCCTCCTTTCCTCCACTATAAAGGGACCTACACTCCATTCTTGGGCATCTTTTACCATCATCTACCACGCACGTCCTCCACCTCCTTAGAGCCTCCAAGAAAGGTCTTGGAGCTGTCGAGCCGCCGACGAAAACCCCTCCACCACTGTGGCTACCTCACCTCTCCATTTTGCCGCATTTGTTCTTCTTTAGTTTAATATTTATTTTAAGCTTTCCTCTAGCACTGTAGTGGCAAAACTATTTTACCTATTCAGCATATGGTTTTATCATCTTGTGCTAGAATCTATTATGCTCATCATGTCTACTTTTCAAGCATAGTTAGATATCATTACTCTACTATAGATTTCTAACCCTTCTCTCTCTCTCTCTCTCACACACAAGCAAAGCAAACGACGTATTTTGTGACATTAAAGCAATTAGCTGATCCGATTTCTTGCCTCCCTGTGTTCAACATTCGTACTCACGTACGATTATCCTTATTAGAATTGAGGTCGTAAGCGCATGCTATAATGAACTACTTAACCTAACGCATTTCACAATGTTATTTTTTAGTGCTGTTGCCGGGGAGGCAATGGATTTTTTAGCCATTTCTATCCTTTCATTGGTGCTCACATGTCTAACTTGCTTCTCTCTCTTTCTATTCATTGATTGTAGGAATCTGGTGCAAAAGTAAGGAGAGGAGCGCATCCCAAGATGGTAGATTGGGAGTAAAATGCGGCGAAGATTTCTGTGAGTACCCCCCTATCTATCATAGTTTCATCATCCCCTATCTAAAAAAAAAAAAAATCACATCTAGGCTCATGCATGAACATTAGGATAGAATGTTTGCTTGTTTGCTTGCTTTAAAAAGAAAATTTAAAAAAATAGCATGATGAATGATTACTTGACCCACATTTTAAACCCACCACCCGAATAAAATATATATATTCTCTTAAACACACTAATATCCTTTGAAAATTCTTTTGAGTGTTTTTCCTTTTGAGTGGTGTTTGCGAAGCCACCCGTGTCTTGGATTGGGCCACACCACTTAATCTGAAATCAATTCACCTGGTAGAATCACATGAACTTTAGGGTGAATACATTAGAGTTGTTTTTCTAGGGCCACATATTTTGCTCAAAAAGGAAATTTATGATCACCCGTGTGTGCAAAACTTTATGTGTCAACTATAAACATTGCTTGAATATACTAAGAAATTCCAACCCTAAAAAGCACTTAAGCAAGGACAAATCATTAAAAGATACCACATCTAAAAAAACCTTGCTTGAAAATCATGTTTTGTTGAAGTGCACAAACACGCTCAATTGGAGTAATTAAGAGGCACAACCCCCAACAACGCCTCATTATATACTTTGAGCACAAGCACTAACCTAGCCCTCAATAAATTGAGTAGACGTTGGCCCTAAGATTCATTGAGTCCGTGTCAGGGTATTTTCCTGAACACATTGCAAATAGTGACGTCAGCTTACTTCAAAAGGTGTTAAGTTGGGAGGACCGATTGTCAAACGACTTAAGTAAGCAGAGGTTTGCTATAATTAGCGGCCCTCGAGACACGCTCCCCTTGCTTCACTTTCCCAACTTTACTACCTTCGAGAGTAAGGACAACACCAAATTCGTCATGTGGTCGGAGTTTATTTCTAAAGCATAGGTTACCTAGGTCTACAATATGGGGCTTAGTTTTGCTTGCTTGATTGTGCACACTTAATTCTCTCATCTGTTCTTCACTCATCCCTCTACTTCTTCCAAACCGTGGATTTCAATGCCTATCCTTCCTTCCCAAACGATCACCAACATGATTTGTATTCTAACCCAAGTGGACTATATCCACAGTTTACTTGGAATAACCAGCCACCTAGTTGGTGATATAATTTAGGACCTAAGTATCTAGAAGACCCCTCTTATCCCAACTATCCTAATTTTACCCAACCCGCATCAACCTCCTATTGGGATACATCTAGCCCACCCACTCAAGGGTATGACCCAAACCTTGGGGATCCTTATCTTGATTCTCCTCATGATGACTCCTCTTTTAGGTCCCGCCCACTCACTAATCAATCTGATAGGACCTACATTTTAGGAGAACACCAAGACCCCTACCCTTCTCAAGACCATAACCAAGATAGGTCATCTGAATTCAAGGATCTCTCCTACTTGACCTATGGATTGGAAGGGATTTTAGAAAAATGGGAATCAAATGATGATCATAATCCTGGGCAAATGAAGAATGATCAACCCCTACTTTGGACCCCTGACGAAGAATTCGACTAGTTGGATGACTTAGAACCTCAATTATTCTGAAGTAGGACTAAACAAAAAATGGTCCCTCTTGAGGAATTAGACCTTGAAAATGATAGAATAGAGGACCCACCTAAGAACTTAAACCCTAATATGGACTCTGATACACATCCTCAACCATACCTCCCTAACCCTAAGTTGAATGCTAAGGAAATTGAAGGAAAACCTAATGACACTCAGTCAATTCCTGATAGCCTTCAGTTGGAGTTATATAGACAGAGCCAAGAATTGATTGAGAGGAAACAAGCCATGATTGATATGTTACAACAACTAGATGAAGAGGGCCAAAGAACACTGATGGAAGCAACTCCTTTTATGGAATTCATGAAGCAAGGCCCTGTGGTGATCGATTGGACTACACCTAGTTGCCTAAAACTGGTTTAGTCCACCATCGGTACTCCCCCAGTGTTGGACAACTCATTAGAAAATGTCATTAAGGATTCCTTAAAACATGATTTGGAGAGGGTTGAGGACAAAAATCAGGAGGAAATTGAGAATTTGAAGGTCGATGCCTTTGAATCCAAATCTAATCTTCCTAAGGAAAGTGATTTGGTGGAAGAGACATCCAAAATTGAAGATAGGGAGTTGGATTACAATTCTAAAATAATTGATTTTGAATCATTTGAAATTCCCATAAAAAATTTAGAGGAGGGCCAAGGGAAAGAATCTGAGTCTGAGTTAGATGATGAAATTAGCCCTACCTCTACTACAACCTTGAAAACTAGGTTTGATATAAATAAGGTTGAAGATAATATTCTAGGGGTAAAGGAATTGGAGGTTAAGCAATGAAATCCTAGTTGAAGAAGAAGAGATGGATTTTTCTTTGGAGAGAGACGTCATGCTTAGGGCCCATTGTCAAACTCTTGATTTTGTTACATGCCCTATCAGAATTGAAATCCTGCAACCCGAATTCACTGGAATCGATATAACTTTGAGGGATTACAACTTTAAAGGGACACAAGCTGATTATAAAGCCTACATCTTTAGTGTCCAGCATTTTAGATTTGGGTTGCACTCGTCTAAATCAACTTCTTTGCATGCCTACAAATTAAGAGAGGAACAGACACGGGCATGCGTGATACACCATTTGCAGAGTTCCCTCCCTTAGGGATGGGACTGCACCATAATCTAGTCCGCATCTATGGACTTCTGACTCTAGGTCTAGCTGATTATGTCTTCCCCTTCTTGACCCAGACCATTCAACTGATTGATCTTTTGTTGTCTGTGTGCTATGCCCAATTGAAGGTACTAAACTCAGAGCTTCCTGGGAGGCAACCTGGAGGATTCAGGCTGACTAAATACATAGCTGAAACTCAAGTGATTTCTTTCCTTACTCCCTTGCATATATTTATCTTCCAATGAAAACATTGTCCAACTTAGGCATGGGGGGTGGTAATTCATATGTTCTGAATACATACTGTCAGCTTGAATTATCTTTTTGAAAAAAAAAAAGAATTAGGAAAAGAAAACTTAGGCATTAGGAGCTTATCAACCTTAGGAAATGATACATTAAGGACCTAAACGTTTAAACTCTTCAGGTCTTCGGACTTAATCAGTCCGGGTGTTCACTAAAATGTGGACTTGATCTCAAGTCCTCACCACCGTAATTTATATTAATCTGATCAATAAAGTAGGGTGATAAGTGTACGACTATCAACCTGCCTTCTGTTTTAGGGGGACTTTTAGTCTAAGCATCTACACATGTTTTGCACCGACTCACTCATCGGTGGTTCTAACGAAAATTGGGTAGCTAATGAACCTTCTAGGGTGGTATGGCTGGCAAGTTATCGTAGGTAACAACCCATTGGTCGATTGTCTAGAGCCCAGCCACAGGATCATTCTCTTTTACGACTACTGCCTTTAGGTAAATCTTAGATCAGGAAAGTTACTTAAAAATTAAAAAAATAATAAAAAAAAGAAATAGAAAAAGGAGAAAAAGAAAAAAAAAAAAAAAGCCACACTTCACCGCATGAGTATGGCTGATAAGTTCTCGTGGGTAACTGCCCATTGTCCGATTATTCAAATCCCAACTCATAAAATGCACAAGAATTCCAAAATACTTAAGGAAGAAGCGGGGAAGTAGCATAATTCGGGGAGATATACACTGGGTTCGCCCTTGTGTTGACCCACAAAAATAAAAGTAGGGAGAAAGCTACCAGTTAGATAGATATACCTTTAGGTAGCATTTTCTTTTTCGAGTCACCTAGGGGCGTAGAAACCCGAAGTCCGTTTAATTAACGTTGAGTGAGTCTATCACAATTTTCATGATAAGATGCTTAGCACTTAGAGTCCTTTTCGAGTCTTGGATAGGTTGGGTAGCCGTAAAAAGTTACCCCGAAACTCTCAACTCCAAAAAAAAAAAAAGAAAAAGAAAAGATATATATATATATATATATATACATATTTGCTTCTATATAAAATAAGGCGAGGACTTAGGCGGTCTGTATTTTGGCAGGCACCCGGACACTGTTGAGTCTCTGTAGGTTAAGTTCTGAGTAGAAATTTCCTCATGTTGACAAGTAACTTATGCCTAAGCGATCGATTCTTAGTTTTAGTTATAAATAGCATTTAGGTTAATTTTGCTAGGAACTAGCAAAAGATAAGTATGGAGGTATAATAAATAATATTTATTCATGATAAAATGCTTACTTATGTTAATTTCTAAGCTTAACATTGCATTTAACATTGTGAATAATGCATAACATTCATCATATTGCGTTTAGGATAATTTGTATAAATTACATAGTAATTTGTATATTATTATGGCCAGAAGATAGGGTGATACATTTTGGAGTTTCAAATGAAGAATCCAACTATACGGATGGATCCAGATTGATGATCACAGGCCAATGGTGCAAAAATCGATCCAATCCAATATTCGTAGCACTTTCAAGAAGCATTTGAAGTTGGACGGCCCAGATGATGCCACGTGGCATCATCCAGGCCGCCCAAGAGCCACTGCTGCCTCCCCTTCTCGAGTCAAACAACAGATCTAGACCGTTGGATGAAGATCCAACGACTAGAGAAACTCCACGTCACCTCAGCAGCTAAATCCTCTACATGACAATCTATGGCTTTGGTGCAACGGTGGAGACAGGAGATCCCAAACCATTTCCATAGGTTCGAGCCCCGCAAATCCCCCCAATCCTCCAATTGGGCAACCACACAAAGTGCACAGTGCCAGCGGGCGCTCGCAACATGGGCATGCGAAGCATGCGCCAGCGCATAACGGCGTAGTAGCACAGCAGCATACGCGCAAGCGCCAACGGGCGCACGCAACACGGGCGCGTGGAGCACGTATGTGAAGGGTGTGTGTGACCTGGTCTTCAGCAACGTTTAAGGCAAAGCTTTAACGACGCCTTTGATGTCGCTATTGACCCAAGAATGGATTTTGCCTCCTTTCCTCCACTATAAAAGGACCTACACTCCATTCTTGGGCATCTTTTACCATCATCTACCAAGCACGTCCTCCACCTCCTTAGAGCCTCCAAGCAAGGTCTCGGAGCTATCGAGCTGTCTATGGAAGCCCCTCCACCGCTTGGCTACCTCGCCTCTCCATTTTGTCGCATTTGTTCTTCCTTAGTTTAAAATTTATTTTAAGCTTTCCTCTAGCATTGTAGTGGCAAAACTATTTTACCTATTTGGTATATGGTTTTATCATCTTGTGCTAGAATCTATTATGCTCATCATGTCTACTTTTCAAGCATAGTTAGATATCATTGCTCTACTACAGATTTCTAACCCTTCTCTCTCTCTCTCTCTCTCTCTCGCAAGCGAAGCAAACGACGTATTTTGTGACATTAAAATGATTAACTGATTCGATTTCTTGTCTCCCTGTGTTCGACACTCGTACTCAGGCACGATTATTCTTATTAGAATTGAGGTCGTAAGCGCATGCTACAACGAACTACTTAACCTAACGCGTTTCACGACGTCAGAGGGCGCGCTCGTTGTTAGGATGAATGTGAGCCACTCGATCAAATCTAGAAATGGGCATGAAGCTTTTGGCATCGGCGTTGGCCGGTTGGTGATGCATCCACTGCTGATCAGATGCGCCAAGAATGGATGGTGGCTAGCGCTTGTGTTCTTCATGCGAAGAACAAGAGGTGAAGAGGAGACCTGCAGGTGTTTTGGGTATTTTGCACTCAGGCCCAAAGGGGCAAACTGGTAGAAAGATTGCACGCCAACCCATTAATACATAAGAATGATAACAGATGGATCCGTAAACGATTATAAAAAGGTCCCTGCCGTTTGCTATTGAATCCTTAACCACTTTTGGATGAATAAAATGTAAATGCTTTATATGTATGCAAAGGGCCTAAATATAAATCCTTAATTCTAAGGTTCTGATGATGTCTAAATGCAATGAGACTTTTATGACATATTATTTGAACATTTTAGAAAATATTGCAACCCTTGATTTGTACTTTTAAGATCAAATTGGTGTTCAATTGACATTTAGATCATCCATTTACATATTTAAATGTAGAATATCTCTAAATTGACCTAATTACATGTTTTTAGCACAAATTTAGTGTTTTAGGCCTTTTTCATTAATTTTCACACCTAACCCATTTATCATGTTAATTTAGTAGTGTTTAACCTAGATTTTAACTTAACTTGAACATTTTAGCTATGATGAACCACACCTCATCAGTTTGTAGGACCATGATCAGAACACACTATTAATGAAAATGTTCTCCTTTTCATTAAATGATAATGCTGCCTTTTGGTACCGCACACTTTCACAGACTACATCGATAGAAAATTAGCTTTCTTTGGAACATGAGTTCCTAAAGAAATACTTTCCTATAAGCTGCACTAATGCCTTAAGCATGCTATCATCACATTCACGTAGAATTCATGAGAACAGATGCACAAGGCTTGGGAGAGATTCTATGAGCTCTTAAGAAATGTCTGCACTATGGTGTCTCATGCTAACAACAGGTCTAGATCTTTTATCATAAGCTCCATGATGACATATGGAATTTTGTTGATGTCACTTGTGGAGGCAACTTCCTCTAATAGAAAACTTTGTTTTCGTCACGGTTATTTGGTAATGATTTCTAAAATTATGACTAAAAATAACTAATGATTACAATTTTAGGTGAAATCATGATCAAAAGGGTTAAGGAGGTCTGATTTTGATTTAAACTTTTCGTAGGATTTTAGAAATCCTGACCGAAAGGCTTCGCTGACGATTTTAATTCGGATCATCACCAATAGCCTTCGGTCACGATTATAAAACCGTGAGGAAAGATTTTTTTTTTTTTAAATGTTATCTGAAATCCCCTCCTGAAACCCCCAACAACCCCTCCTCCCCTACCCGCACACCTTCCCCATCCCTCGACTCCCCCTGACCATCCCTTTCCCCGATGGCGACGGTGCCTCCCGTGAACGATCCCTCCCTGCTTCCCTCCCCCGACGGTGGCAGCGCCTCCCTCCGATCAACCCCTTCCCCCTTCCGTGGACCACACCAGGGAAAATCCGGCACGAGGTCGGGAGGGCGCTCGCGAGGCTCGGCGAGAGCTTCGATCTGCGGTCCATATTCTCCTGAACGAACGAGGCTTTCTTTTGGATGCCATATTCTCCTACAGAAGCAGTATAACAATCTCAGGTCCTTTCCTTACCATCAGAAATTATATGTCGATCGACCTTTTCTTTTGGACGCCAATCTGTAGTGTTGGCACGTGGTTTGGATAATGTAAGATTCTGTTTCCTTTTTTGTTTTTGTTTGTAAATTTCTGTGGTAGGAGGAAGAAATTCTGCGATTTTTTCTCAAGTACTGTTGGAATTTTGGATCTCATGGATGGATTTGTTAAGAGGCTATTTAACCGTTGAGGAAAGATTCTTTGTTTGTTTGTGTGGGTTTTGTAGAATTCATGGCACCTTGATGCAACTTACTGGTTTGGATTTTCCTTAACTTCTTTATTTCCATGACATGAGAAACACATGGAGATATATATAGTGCGTTAAGTTAAAAAGGGAAAGGCACTTGTAGCATGCTCAAAGGTCATAAAAGAAAGATATCATGAGATAGCTACCATGAGTCCCCTTTCTGTATGTATGTACCTCCTAGATGTAAGGATAAGTGGAATAGGAATAGGAATGGAGATATCATAATTGTAGAGATGGCAAATAACAACACACTTCACGCGTCCTGACTGCATTGTAACAAAAAGAAGCTGTCAGAGGACAGAACCTTTGGCTTATGGAACACTACAATTTGCTATTTGGGAAAGACTATGAAAGTTTTCTTCTGGAAAAGGGAAAGAGGGAATGATGAGAGGTTAGTAGGAAAGATTATGTTTGGTTAGCTGTTCTTACTTTATATGATGATTGCATACGGGGACCTTGGTTAATTTTCGGGAATTTTTGCATCATTTCCAATATCCTATTTGAAATATTCAATTCTATTCCTGAAGAGAAACAACTACTTGTGTTGCTTATTTTGCCCATTTAGTACCATCAAAGTATTTCTTTGTTTATGTGCTGGTAGAATATATAGGCCATGTGATGGTAAATGATATAAGGTTGACATAGGAGTACTTCATTGTTAGAAAATGTTAGAATTCCAGTCCCATCTAAAGGTACCGATTTAAATTGGATTGGCCATGGAATGGTAGTTTTCTAATGTGGTATAGTTGAGTTGGATTCTAGTTGGAGTTCTAAAGCAATCGAAGTTGCGTGTTTTCTATTTCCGTTGGTGCCTTGATACATGACTTGAAGTTTTGCAATTTAACTGTCATGTTCAAGGTGATCTCGTTGATTATGTTTGTGTAGTTGATTGATCCAATGGACAGGACAGTGGATCAAGATCTAACTCTTATCAGGGAGCTGGCGTTGAAGCTCATGTATGCAATGAATACACATTGCCATGTGGATCACATCACTGGCATAGGACTACTGAAGGTTGGTTGATGCCTTAATTTTCATACCGTTATTCATTCTAGTATTTAGTTTTGAGAAAGTTGTGTTTTTGATATGTGCTACACTGTTAGTGTGCTTATTTGTCAAAAAATAGACGTTGCATATATACTCATAGCATATGCTTCTATTTAACCATCATTAATTAGTACCAAATTAATCAAAGAAACTGCTTCCAAATTTTAGAAACACTGTTACGAACATTTTTATTGATATAGCATCTTGCTTAAGATCTTCTTTTGATGATATTCTGTGATTCCCTTCCATTTCCAGCCCAGGCTAAAGTACCAAGAGTGAAGTCCATTATCTCAAAGGATAGTCAAGCAAAGGCAGATATATTAATTCAAGGTGGAGATGAAATAGACATTGGCAATCTTTTCATTGAGGCATGTATCATATATGTAAGGATTCGGATTTTTAATGTGCTTAATTAGCTAATTAAAACCTTAATTGGTGGCTTAATAATGGATTAAGGGAATTAGAAACCTTAGGATTAAGTAACCCCCTTGAAATAATTAACAAATGTGTAAGTAATAAAATTTGAAGGATGATTTGTAAGAAAATATGGGTTTGTGAACTTCTTAATAAAGTATGTTTTGGGTGGAAGGGCTTTTGTATAAGTTTCACAACCCTTATTTAAGGGAGAAGAGAATTAAAAATAAAAGGAAAGGGCCATATTTCTTCATCTCCAAGCCATATCTATGACCTCTCCTCCACCAGTGAAGCTTCCCCTCCTGCTCAGCTCTCCACAGCACCACTGCCGGCCAACCACCCCTCCATCGGCCGCTGTTGCCACCACCACCACCTAAGGAGTTGCTGTAGCTGTTGCTGCTGCTGCAGCTGCTACTGCTATTGTTACTACTGCTGCTACTATTACTGCAGCTGCTGTAAGGGTTCAGATTGTTGAGTGCATTCAACATGATAATTAAAGCCTTAATTAGTTGCTTAATGATAGATTAAGGGGCCTTGGGTGCAATCTTGCCATTTCATGTTTTCAAAAGTGGGTGGTTTGCGAAGGAAGTCTCATTCTTGTTTTAGCTTGCAAAGGAAGCCTATTTCTTATTTTGGCTTGCAAAGGAAGCTTTATTCTTGTTTTAGCTTGCCAAGGAAGCATCATTCTTGTTTTAGCTTGCCAAGGAAGCCATTCTTCTTATATTGCGTGAGAAGCCACTCTTTTTATCTCGTAAAGGAAGCCATCCTTCTTATCTTGCATGAGAAGCCATTTCCTCCTCCTTAAAAAGGGAAAAACTTGATTTCTTCTCCTCCAAGCCAAGCCACTCCATTCCCCTCTCCTCCATCGGTGCATCTCCCCCTCCACCTTGTTCCACCAACCAACCATCTCGTTGACCACCGCCGCCTCCGTTGGCAGAGGAGTTGCCGTAGCTGATGTTGCTTCTACTACCATTGTAGCTTTTGTGGTTGCTGTTGTGTGAGAAGAAAAGAGAAGAAGCAAGAAGAAGAGCTCCAACACCGAGGTAGGGGTTTCCCTTTTTGTTCAACTTCTCTTGATGTCCTATAATGGGGAAGGTTTTCCTCAATTTGATCTTGTTGCAAGTGTGCTTGTGATGTTGGAAAATGTGTGGATTCACATTTGGATCATGTTGAGTGTGGGAATATTTGATTTAGATTGGGTTAAGTTGATGCGTTGGTTAAATTGGGAATTTCTTGTGGGATGTGATCTTGATGTTGAGATCTATGAAACTAAGGGGTTTTTATGTATTTATAGATTGGGTTGATGCCCTAAACAATGGTTTATATGGGCAGAAGGGAGAGTATTAAGAATTTAGAAGTATAGTTTGGCTGATAAAAAGCTACTGCTTGATGGCATTATACTGTCAAAATAATTACCAATAACAACCACCCATAGTTCCATCTTCCACCAGACCCTTCTATCCAACTTACCAGTCAACCTTCCCTAAAGTCCAAACTCCATCACCTATCATCACCCTTCATACACTGATGGCAAGCATCAAAAGATCTACTGCAACATCAGTAAATCTTAATTCTGCCAGATCTAAGCCCTTCTTTGGGGTCCTTTAAATGGGAAGTTGATGTGCTTTTCTTTAGATGTTCAGTCTCTCATAGTTCCATGGTTTTATGTTAAATATTCAAAATCAAGAAAAGGCATATGGATGAATTGAGATGCGTTGCAGTTGGAGCAAAGTGGCTATACAAACACTCATGGAAGCTTGATTCCATGAATTAGAAAAGTATATTTTCTTTGTTAAATGTCACAAAAAATTCTAATGCTAGCTTAAGTCCAAACCCCCCCCCCCCTAAAAAAAAAAATCTAAATTCATAAGTACCTCATATTCCTGTTTACTCCAGCTTTAGTGGGGGATGAAATAGTTGGTAATAGTCATCACTATCTCTCTTGCACACTGTTTTACATTTTGTTTCGCTGATTTTTATCTGTTCTTGAGGATGGGGAAAATGAAATTAGAAACGGAATTTCTCCCATTTTCAAATATGTGCAATGGTTTTAGTTGATTGTACCTGGGAGACTCTGATTTGGAATCATTGATAAGAGAAGCTGACCGCATCCAAATTGATTTGGAAAATTGCTAAGACATACAGACCCTCCTCCTCCAGAAAAAAAAAAAAAAAAAGATCAAACAACAAACAATTTACTTTTTGTCCAGTCAAATTGGTGCTTTCAATTATGCCAGAATGTTGTGCAGTGTACTGCAGTGCTGCCCTACAGTGTCGTGTGGTGGTGCTACTGCATGGTTGCAGTAGCCTCCTAGCCATGACGTGCGCCCAGCTTGTAGCAAGGGGCTGCAAGCCATCAGTTTGAGACATGCTTAGCATGTGGTGACAGGCCGTAGGTTGCTGGAACACTTCACAGCAATTACTGATAAAAGTGGATGAGGCTACAATCATTGCAAAGCCTGATGATGTGGTGCCTGTAATTTCAAGCTTGGAGGCCTTGGACTTGAGTTCTACAAAGGCAATGCAGGTGCAGAAACAAGTAAGGTGGAAGTCTCTGTGGCTGTTGTGGAATGAGCACGTACAATCTAAACAAGCAAAGATACTTTGGTTGTTGCTTTGGTGGGCAGGATTGGGTTTAGGTTCTTTGGCATTATTTTGGTTTGGTGACTTGTTAAAGGAAAAGTCTACCATCAAGTAAGATGCTGCATTTTGGGGGGCCTTAAAAAAAAGGTTTAGAGCTTCAATTTACCAAATAGGCATCGAGTCTCGGCGAGCTTTTCTCCTTAGTCATGGAAGATGACAGTGGTCGCTGCTTCATCATGTCAAGTGTGCATTCTGAGTTGTAAGATTTTAATATGGACTGTTTCCAAGTTTATAAGGGATTAGGTCGACAACATTAGTTAGTTCTACAAATTAGCTTATTCCCATTACCAAAATGTTGGGTAGGAAATCCAGTTCGTGTGAAAAAAAGGAGTATCTAGTCCCTCCAACAAGCATAGAATAAAAATAAGTTGCATGACATTTAGGAGTCTCCTAAAGACAAGTGTATCGGTTGATTTGCATGTATGCATGAAGAAGTATGACCCACCAAAAGCATTTGTTTTTTTAATCCACCAAAACCATTCAAATTTTTTTAGGATAGTTATTTAATGCATCAAATAGAAATTGCAATTATCAATCTTTGACATAGAACACAAGGAAAACATTTCCAATTTCCAAGTATGAGAAAGATAAAGCGAGTACCTCATCCTCCTAGTGTCAATAATCTTTTTGAGGATGGCCTTGATACCCCTAGTAGCTGCAAGAGCTGTTTAGCAGCCCTCTTGGTGGTGGAAGCTCCTCCTCCCACACCTTATGCAAAGCCAATCATCATTGTAGAACTAGCAAACATCATGTAGTAGTCTCCCATATGGATGCTACAATTGGAAAACATTTGAGCGACCCAACAAGAACACCAATCATTGTGAAACACTTAAAATCCAAAAGAAAATCCACAGAAGAGAAAATGACTAGGCAAAATAAAACTCACCTACTACTTGCTATTGTAAATTGAGCTTATCAAACCACGGAATCGAAAAACAAAAGAAAGACAAGAAAAATCACTTTAACCCTGTTCTAAAGCTCACCTTTTTTATAACCTCATTGTGGGGAAGCTCATGCCTTTTTTCATTTCCCAGACACCAAAAATCAATCAAACAAAACAAGGAAAGAAAAAGGAAAATCCTCTTAGAACACAAAACCCATCTACCAAATACACAAAATACATAACAAAATTTTTGGATGATAAAGATGAGACCTTTGGTGGGGCACTATGGTGGACTCTTTGTGGCAATGGTGACAAGTGAAGATCCTATTGCATCATAGAGCTTGAATCATGCACCTCCTCTAGTAGTGCTTGCAATTGTTTACTCAACTTTAAGAACGAAGATTACACCCTTCCATAAGAATACTAATGAAATGTACAACCAAAGCATAGCAACACACAAACAGGGCCAAGAGAGAGGAAAATATTGGAACTTGCCCATGATCCTTCCCCCCAAATCCTAATTGATAGTAGTCCACGTGGAGATTCACAGTAGGGGTGACGATAAGATCGGTAGGAGTTGTCCATCCTGCCTCGTGAGGTTTTGTTGGTGGTAGATGGGGGGAGGCTAGTGGAGGACTAGCGTGGTAGATGGAGGAGACACAGTGGAGGTTCAACATATGGGATGGGGAAGTAGATATTAAAGAAAAGGTTGCATGGGATACATGTTAGATGGAGGTGGAGAGGCAACTGGGAAAAGAGAGGAGCAATTTTTGGGTGTGGGGAGGGGAATTGGGGGAGCGGGAGAGCTATGCAAACTCTTTTTTGTTTAAAAAAAAAAAGGTGATGCAATTTAAAAGAACTCTTTTCTCGTTGAAAAGCTAATTGCTCATTTTTTGAGATTATCAATCCATCACCCACTCTTTTTTGGTCTCTAAAATAAATCTATCTTCGGATGATGGTTGCTAGAAGTACATTTTCTTGTAGTGTATATGGCTTATCATTAGTGGCTTCGGTAGAGAATTACAGATGATAAAGTAGAGATTAGGCACCATAATCTATGGGTTAGATGTTTCAATTATTATCAGTTAGATTTTTCCATTATTGCCATGGATCCCACGAGCTCCGCCTCGATGAGAGGATTATAAGCCCTCAACAAATTTGGGCTTTCGAACTTCCCTTCGCTCCACCGAGAACACCCACCGGCCATCGTCCTCCTCGCATCCGTCCATCCATCACCAACTACTACACACCAAATCACCACGACCACCACCTTCGTGAGGTCATGGCGGAGGTTTCTACGTATCTAATTTAGGCCATGAGGCTTCTCAAAAAAAGAAAAAATTTAGGCCATGAGGCCGTATTCTCTCGTGTAGGATCTCGTCGTCGACCTCCACCCCCGCCGCCATCACCACCTTCACTTGACGATCAGGTGCCACCATCAAGTTGGCGGCATCCCACCGGTCGATTATAGGTAATCCCAACCCCATCCAATGACTAGATCTCATCACCTTCCTTACAAAGCTCCTCAAGAGCCCACCCCTCTCTCATGGCTATGTAGGAAGGGGAAGAAGAAGGCTAGGGGCCTCAACATGAAGAAACATTTCTCATAGGGACTGTTCGGCGAGGCTGCAGGGACCAAATTGCAACAACTCAAGGGAGAATTGTGAAGTTTGTTGTTTAGATTAACATTTTGGCTTGGAATAAATTGTTGATTGCCTTAATTTGTTCAAACACTATTGCTAATGCTTTTCTAGAGCAAAGTTTTAAATTTCGATATCGATATCGTATCGACAAGTCAAAAAAGATATATCGGGGATATATCGCTGATATCGGTGAATTTTAGGGAAATCGCTCAAAAAGGTTTAAAATGTCCCAACATGTCACAAATTTTATGAAAATTAACATTTTAATAGCTAATACATTATGAAGAAATGCCTAGAAGATGAAAATCATAAATTTGGAATGAAAATATAATAGATATGCATTAGTCGCATATCGACAAAGTCATATATTGAAAAGGTGTATAAAACATGATAATAATTGTAAAATGTTCATAGTAATGCTACTCACAAAAAAATGAAATATAAATAGTGTTAGAGTATCAATTGACCACACCAAGCACGGAAGCTATATCAATATCAGGTTGAGCTTTGACCTGGTTCGATACCTCTCCTCCGATTATTTTCCTCGATTTATAGCACTCTTACATATTCACAGTATGACTCCTACGTCATGTAGCTATATCAAGTATTGTATTCATGGATGTATCATTGATAATTTTCATCACTGCAATAGAAAAGTATTCCAAGACATGATATCGACTGTGACTGTCGGACGAGCTACCCCTGTTTCTAGTTCTAGATCTACCATGATTCTGAGTAGACTCATCTCGATGTCCTCTTGAATCTGTGAATTCGGTAGAACTACCTCGTTTCAATGTAGAACCTGATGATTCACATGGTTCACATTGTCTCATCAATGAACTTCGTGGCGGTCGAGGAGGAAGTGGCACACAAGAGTGGGAAGGTTAATAAGAAAATTGTTGAGGACCATGAGATGCAAAATACTCAGGGAAAACCCCATAGCCATAATTTGCAGATGCAGGATCACTTTGGGTCTTGCTTTGGTGGCGACCATCATGCCCATAGCTACAGTCGCATATATCACAAACAATTCGACAACGGGAAATCACGAATCCACAATACATTTGTGTCATGAACAGTGCATGATATCGGCGATATATTGCCAATATCTCGTGATATCTCCAATATATCGGCGATATATCGCCGATATCATAGTAAAAAGAAACTGCACATGATATCGATATGGCCAATTACGGCGATATCGATATATCGGAGATGTATCGCCGATATATCGACAATATTTGAAACCCTGTTCTAGAGCCTTGATCGCATTAATTTGTTCAAACATTGTTGTTGATATTTTTTTGGTGCTTAATCAAATAAATTCTTGATTACTTTCTTCAATTGAGCACTAAATGATTATTTTCTTCACACTTAATTTTATCTTGTTAATTGAAATATTAAAAGTGCAATTGCAAATTTGTGAGATTTTGAGGGCTAACGAAATAGTGGTAATTGTGTTTTATCTGCTCCTAGCGAACAACCTCAGAATACTCAAATTTCAAGAATTATAAATTTTAAGTGTTGATTCGCTCTTGTCGACTATACTAGGACCCGAGTTTTAAAACTTGACTTCAGTGATGTTCAACATCGACCAGAACGGGTATTCTTGTTGGTGGACATGAGTGCTTTAATCTCTCTGAAGGCTAAGGAGGGGTTATGGCATGAGTTTACCATTGGAGAAGGTACATCGAGATCTCCTTTGGTCTAAAGGGTTGATTTAGTCACTCCAGGGATCAGAGTGGCAGGTAACAAGATCTTGGATTGTTAGGATAGTTATGTAGAACGTGTAGCATTAATGAAGGTGAATGATTAATGGGTTGGTACCATAGTGATTAGGTTAATCCGGGTTAGGGTTGAAACCTAAGGTTTTGGGTTTATTAGGGATTTAGCCGATTAGCAAAATCATACACTACCTGTTTTTATTGGATTACAGTAGTTGTTCTCTATTGAGTCGACTGGTTCATCCCTATTTGTGACCTACTTTTAGGTTGTTGTCGTGCGTTGTCGACGTATGGGATTTTGTTGAGATGTTGGGTAGGTAACTTTTATGCTCCGGATTTACGGTGGTTTTTAGTCTTAATAAGCTTGCTTGATGCATATTTTGTTGTGTTGGAAATTATAATTTTTGTGCCATCTTTTCCGTTGTTTCTTCCATTTTGTTAATAAATGAAACTTTTGCTAGCTCGACTTTATTTTGTGCAATTTGAATTAAATAAATCAGCACCTCTTTTGTTGACATCCTCAGGAATGCTTCCTCTTATTAGGGGGCCAGGTTTTGGTACGTGACAGTATATCCTAATATTTTGCTTCCAAAATGTTTTAGTGTTGTCAGTTAAATTGGTTTTATTCTATTTATTTTCCTTACTAGCATCAAGATGGTGTAAAAATGTAAAGCACCGTGTGAACACGAAATAATGAAATAAAGAGCATTTCATGATTTTTAGAAAGATAATTGATGAATGAATGGTACAAATCAATGTCCACTTAGAATTGTTTAATAAATGTTGGTCGTCTACAGAGTGATAAGAGGAATTATAGTTACATGGTCCTGAGAGGGGGCCATACTTTTAAGTAAAGACACTATTTTACTATTATTCACAAGAAATTTACCTTTATGATTCATCATATCTCCTTTCCAAGCAAGTGTATAGAACAAATTAATTTTCTTTCTATCATAATATAACTAGCTGTACTATAAATTTTGTTCTTGGATGATCTGCACACATGGTTTCATCTAGAATCTACAATTAGAACAAACAAAACTAAGGGCCCATTTCGTAATGCAGTTAAGGGAGGTTAAAATGGAATAAGTGGAAATGGTGTTTGTTTGGGTGGTGGAATAAAGAGAGGGTTAAGTATAGGGTTAAAAGTACTGGTGTGTTGGTGTGATGTTAGTGGAAATTTATTTAATAGAATAAGTGGGTGTGGAGAATGTGAGTAGGTATTTGTTTAATATTAAAAGTGAGAGTGGAGGGTGTAGTGGATATTTTTTAATAGTAAAAGTAAGTGGGAATGATTGGAAATTATTATATAGGAGTTTATGTTAAAATGATGGGAAAAACTTGGAAAATTGGGATAACCTTTAACCTGGGATAACCCCATGGCCAAATGGGGCCTAAAATTTGATTTGATGTATATGGTTTTAATTGTAAGTCTGTTATCCATAAAAAAAATATTGTTAAGCATGCAATATCCACTCTGTTCCTTAAAAGTTGGTAGCCTTGTCATTGGTGCTTCTTTTTTTTTAATATTATTGTTGTTGTTATGACATAGAGTATCTGGGTAAGAAGGTCCTAATAATTAATTTAAATGTTATTCAGTAGTTCAGGTAACTCATTTTCTGCAGTAGTCATCTCAATGTTAGACCTGTTTTGTTTATAGGATTCCTAAACTATCACTCTCTTGCCGTTGGTATGACTGAGCAGAATTTGATGTAAATTGGCATTCACAAGTGACTGATGATTCGTTGCTATGGGTAGACATATTTTCAGGTAAATAATTACTTCGAGGAAAACATGATTAAGCGTTTTTTTGGGAGATTCCTAGCTAAAAAGATATCACTATTAAAACTGTCTAAACAATTTGCACCTGGTTTTTCTTCTGTATATGGTAATAACCCTTGTCCTGTTGGTGTTTGGGTGGAATGGTCGCTTCTCCATTCCACGCAATTCTTTTCCCACTGAAATTTGTTCAATCATTATCTAATTGGGTCTTCAAAGAATGAATCTTTTTTTTGAAGAGGTGGCACTCTTGAAGAAGGTGAGGAGGGCTTCCCACAAACCAACACCATAACATAGTAGAGAGGAAGGGGTATTGGTAATAAATTAATATGAGACCACTTGTATCTCCTCAAATGAAAGAGAAGACAAATAGGTGTATAAATCTCATCACAATAGGAGAACGAAGGTTGAACCTAAGAAGTGTGATTATCTACTATTACAGAATAACTAAAATCAATACCTCCGTATTAATCACAACTAGGTAAGTTGGGCGGCTAAACCCCAAGTAGACTATGATCATCCCTTGCTTGAAGATTAGATTTGTGTTTCTTAAGCATATACTGTAAATTTGTTCTTTCTTGCATAATGAAAGCTTATACATCACCATATCAGTTATCTTTGAATTTGATACAAATTGTTACATTAACAGTTGACTTTTCTAAGTCCATTATCCTATCAATTGCCTATTGATTTTTGGGTCATTGAATTTGAAGCTTCTTTCCTTGGTTTTTGGGCTTGTTTATTTATATGAATATTATATTGTCGGAGAATGTCAGGAGTTGTGTATGTGTCATTTATGATCCCTTGAGATCCAATCAAGGTGTCTTGGCTCTTAAAAGCATTGCAACTGTCAGACTCCTTCATGGATCTGTACAAGAAAAACAGTTTCATTGGGGAGAGGTATGCCCCTCTAATGAAGAAATTTTGTTATATTGAATGTCTTGGATCCTAAGAGCTATTTCTTTTTACAGGCTGAGGGAGAGGAACCTTACATGGGTTGATATATTTGAAGAAATTCTTGTATACTTTTTACCTCTTGTTCTTTGCAACAGTTATTTTCTACTTTTTTTCTTTTTTCTGTAAACAAGTTGTTTTCTAACATTGAAAGTATAAGTTGGTGTTTGTTAAATAATTTGCTTTTATTTTGATTGATTCCTGATTTTGTTTACAATAAAAGGTCATTTTTGAAAAAAGATAAGAGATTTATGGTGTGGGCACCTAAATGATACTGGCAAATAGATAGATTCTCCATATTCATCATGTCCTTGTTTTGACAAGAACCTTGCTAATAAAACTCTAAATTGAGTGCTCCCTTGTCATTCTTTTTAAAGAAAATTTTTACTCAGAATCTATGTTGAGATTCTTGTATTAGAAAGCTATGTAATGTTGATACTACATTATGACCAATAGACCATGCATCATTTTGATATTTATTACATCTTGCTGATACTAGGCATGAGACCATGAATTCGTTTTTATCACTTCAATAAGCAATGAGCCCTTTCTTTCTTATGGTATTGCAGATTAAAGTGTCAAATTCAACATTAATTAGTACCTTCAAGACAGGGCTAGAACCAGCCTCGCCTGTTACTCAGGTTTACATCCTGTGCATGGAATTGTCTCCTATGTTTTGTGTCTAGTTGGTGACTTCTAATTTCTTTTTCATAGTGTGACTTTGATTGCCTGCAACTTTCAAAAAACCCATTTGTTCAGAGGAATATGGAATTTTTTATTGAATGCATGGATGATTTGATAATGGAACGGAAGGTTTGTATTTTCTATTGACCTTACATTTTTGTTGGACTTTTTTATAACATTTGTTATTATTTATTATGTTTAATTTTCTCTTCTTCAGTTCCAATACTACTACCACAACCTCTCACACCAACAAATACAACAGCAAGCATGGCTTCAGAAGCGAAGGTGAGCTCCTTGAGCATATTGCGAATCTGTTATGGCTTGGAGAGGTGCTTGTTTTGTGATTGTTTTGATGCCAACCTATCTCTGCCAACCTATCTCCTTTACAATAAAACATTATCCATATATATGACTTCTTTCTGCATTCATTTCAAGAAAAGATCAATTTAAGATTCTCAATATGGGTTTTTGAGCAAGCCATCTGAATTGATTTTCTTTATTGATTAAGTTGAACCTTGAGGTCTGAGATTTATCATGGTTTCCGTTTATTGAATAGCATAATAATTTTTTTTTTTGAAAAGGTTGAATAACATATTACATAGAAGCCTGAGGCCTGTGAAATTTGTCATGGTTTCATTTTAATAAGTTTTTCATGTTTTCTAATATCAGGGCAGAGAACATGGCAAGGAAGACTGCCAGAGAAGAGCCATTGCCTGAGGAGGGTCCATCAAATCCCATCTTCAAACCAATACATGTGCCATCATGCCTTGATGGCTATCTCGTCACAAATTAAATCCCTAATTACTGCAACCAAATCAATCGGTATGTATCTCTACTTTGATTCATATATCTAATGCAACCATAGTTTTCAGTTTGTCCTTAGAGCTTCAATGTAGCATGTTGTTTGCACCATTAACGAAAAGCTTTCATACCTTCAATTTAAAAGAGATCTGAAGCAGCGATCCACCTGTTAGTTTATTGACAGTGAAGAGCGAGTGGTTCTTAGAGTTTAACTATTTGTCTGATGGATGGGTTGTTTTCTGGTTTCTGAACCATTTGTAGTTTGATATTTTTCTGGGCTAAAAATAAGGAAAAGTGATTCGAAATTGTGTTAGTTTGAAAAGGTGTAATAGAAAAAGGGCAATTTCCCTAATACTTAGGCAATGCAAAGGATATCCGCTTACCCTTTAATCATGTTCATGCACAAATGGTTTTCAATATCATGTGATAACCATCTGATCGGCTTCCATATTTCCACAATAGAGATAAAATTTTTCTATGATGTTCAGAATTTGATTGTTTAGCAAGAAGATGGATGGTTACCAAAAACCTACAAACTACAAATTAGGCTAGAATGTGAGATCCCCTAGGGTTGCTGTTCTAGTGCCTTGTTAGGAGAAGAATGGAATGGAATTTTATTATTAGGGATGTGCCTCTTTATAGATTGAGGGAACCCAAATAAGTAACAACCATACTCACCTGCATTTGCATGGTGGAAACAACCTTTTAGATAACTCCATCCCATTCTGATGTTTTGTACTTGGGGAAATGGAAATGCGACGGAATATGGATATAACTGCATTGCATCTTCTACTCCCATGTCCTCTTAGAGATATGGATATTACTGCATTCTCTGCTGGCATGTCCATTTATGAGAGGATTTGAATGTTGATCTTTATGTTCATTTTATGGTGATGTACATTGTGTCCATAACTCTATTCATACTTCATAATTATTGATGCATGTTTTATAGTGTTTCACATTGCTTAAATACATATTCTTTTACTTTTGATAATATCATCTGTAACTTTATGGCATAATGCCATTTGTTCCTGAACATTAGCATCTCACAGGGCTAGCGACTTCAACATTGTCCTTGAACTTGCCATATGGGGTGGAGTTCTCATGAGCAATTGAGCAGAAATAGGTTGCGCAACAGGAGGCTGAGAGGTCCAAGTTCATTGTTATGAAGGCTGAGTACAAGAGGAGGGCAGTGATCATCAGGGCTGTAGGTGAGAGAGTGAGAGTGCCAAGCTGATATCAGATGCTACCATTGCTGTAGGGATGGGGTTAGTGGAGTTGAGGAGGATTGACGCGAGGGAGAATGCGGCGATGATGTCCAAGACACCAAATGTTGGTATCTGCTTGGGGGGGAACCTGATGCTCTTTGCTCTAAACCCATTAACTCCAGGACGGTGATTCGGTGATTATCTTTCTTTGAAAAACATTGTTGTTTGATCAGTCAAGTGGTGGGAAAAATGCTGGGCAATCATCATAATAAATCATCATATGACACCGTTTAGGGGTTAGGTTCTTGACTTTATGTTCTGAAAAATAAAAGGGTAGAATTTTTTGCATATCTTTGGACTTGGATGAATTCAACTTAGTTTATAAAGCACAAACTTGTTTCTAGATGTTTTCCATTCTGTTTGGTGATGGATAAGCTTTTGGTTTTGTTATCTATATTTCATCTCTCGTTTGCATTCTCACTGAGCCTGGTGTTTGGCTTTCTTCGAAAGCTTCTATCGTTTCTCTATTGGTCTGTGTGCCTTTGTACCTTTTGAATCAACTCAAGACAAGTGATTGAAGAATTCTTAGCTTTTTCCTCCTTCTCATGTGCTGTTGCCTACATAAACCAAGACATTGTAGATAGCCTCTGCTGTACATATTTTCATTTATGTTTTTGTTTTAGGAGAGCTTTGGTCACGGTTATTGAACCGTCACGAAAGGTCCCGTTGGTGATGCTTAATGAGCCGTGACTAAAACTATTTGGTGACGGTTCGTAAACCGTCACTAAATCTTTTTGTCTTCGGCTCCTACTCTTTGGTTCTTTCTTTGGTCATGGTTTATAACCATGATCAAAGGCTCTTACAACCAGCCAACAATAGGGCATTTGGTCACGGTTATACGTAAAACCGTGACAAAAGGCCTTTCGTCATGATTTTAAAACTGTGATAAAAAAGTTGGGACTTTTGGTCTCAATTTTGGGTGGAATTGTAACCAAAACCCTTCCGTCACGTAACTTTTGGTGACAGTTTTTAACCGTGACCAAAACCTTCTTTATTGTAGTGTTCCTATGTCAGAAAAGGATTCTGCCTTCAAGCTCTTCGAAGGTGTAGTTGAGAATTCAATTAATAATGCTTCGATGAACATTTTTAATAGAATATCCTTGCATTCCCATTCACGCACTAGGGTATATGAAGTCCAATCCAGCACACGCGACATGGAGATAGTTGCTAGTCAGTTGGATAAAGTGGGCTTAATTGAGATGAAGGTAGATGAGGTATGGAAATTCCTCTCTATATCATCTTCTTCTTAGTCACTAGCACATCACACTTCTTTTGAGTTTCCTACAGTGAGGGAACTGTCACTACAACAAAATATGGTTTTAGTGACTACCTATGGGGACAGATTTACAAGCTTTGGGGACAGAAATAAGGGCGGGTGATGGATAATCCATCCCCAAAAATCTATCAATCAAATGAGGGTCACCAAAACTTTTGGGGATGGATTTTCCATCCTCACACCTCAAGCAACGGAAAATTGCTCACTATAGATTGGATACAAAAAATCATTGATGACATGGCATAAAAGATTTTAGGGATGGATGATTCTGTCTCTATAACTTTTAGAGACAAAAATAATACTCTCTAATTGTCTTTTGGAGATAACTTGATTTGTGGATGTAACGTTATTCCATGAAAATATTGTTTTTACTTTTTTTTTCAATAACAACAAAACACACAATAATTTGACAAAATTGGCATTTAACATTAGACATTACTTCAATTGAATTTCAAATATAAAGTACGTGTTGCACAACCTTGAGATTTGAGTTACCCCAATTTATTAAACTTAAAATCATATACAAGTGTTCCCTCCTTGGGGTCATAATTTTTTTTACAAAAGAAAATGAAAATACAAGTAAATACAACTAAAAATTGACTAATTAATTGCAATAGTCTCATCAAAAAATGACTTAAAATCTTGTCTTGCATTAGACAACAAACAACTTTTAAACTTCAATACACTACTAGCAGCACTTCTAGAATCTGAAAGATGATTGCAGCACCATTTCGATGAGGACTATCCTCTTTAAAACCTGAATTCAACACTACAAGCTCTTGGAGTTGTTGCTTCTTATAAAAATCCTGGGATTTATCCTGAAAACATCCACAAGTAATGTCCTAAAATGGGATACTTGGGGGAAAGAAAGAAAAAATGAAAATGCACTTTATTAACATTGAGTGTACTTTAAAAAAACAATTTAACATTCAGTACTCTATGTTGTGTGACAGTCCAACCAATGAGGCTTTGCATTACATCACAAGGAGAATGATGATCAAAAAATTATGAATGAAATTTAATTGCCACATACTATTGACAACCACCTCCAAATTGAATAATGAGAAACTAGTTAAATTATCCTAAACAAGAATAAGCTACTTTTAAGTTAAACCATCCTTTCTATTTTTAAAATATTCTTCACCATATTCTTTTGCTATGCCTCTATGTGCAACATGTGGAAGTGCAGAGGAAATATATTGTGAATATACAGTTTTGCTAATTCTGGAGTAATGCCACTATACTTTAGATTTGGTTCTGGACTGCAAAATTCTAATAGAGTTGTGCATGGGCCCTTTCCTAAACTCGCACGGCTTTGAATACATATTCCTCGCAGTTGACTATGTCTCAAAGTGGTTGAAGCCATCCCGGCAAAACGGGCTGATCATAAGACCGTTATATCCTTTGTCCGGGAATTTATTTTCGGGAGATTCGGAATCTCCTGCGCTCTGATTAGCAACGGAGGTAGCCACTTCATACATGCTCATTTTAGATCTCTATTGAAGAAATACAGGGTACATCATCGTATTGCTACCCTGTATCATCCACAGACCAATGGGCATGCTGAAGTATCTAATCGTCAAATCAAGCTTATTCTTCAAAAGACAGTTAGACCTGATAGGAAGGATTGGTCCGATTGATTGATCGATGCACTTTGGGCATATTGGACCACGTACAAGGCCTCACTCAGAATGTCACCATACCGCATGGTGGATGGAAAGGCCTGTCACCTTCCTGTAGAACTGGAGCACCGTGCCTTTTGGGTAGTGCAAAAGTGTAATTTTAACCTTGATGAAGGAGGTTATGAAAGGAAGCTCCAGCTTAGTGAGTTACATCCATGGAGTATGTTATACGTCTTAAAGTCCAAAATTGGACTTCTAAAGAACAAATTAGATGTCCAATATTGAAGCAGTGCAGGCTTTGGCTTCCTGGAGTGGTTTCCTACAGAAATCAAACATCCAGACACATTGTCTGGACATCTAGAGGTGTGTTGGAAAGTGAGTTTTGGGTTTTCTCTAGTAGGTTTGGGTTCCTAAGTGCTTGGATATCCTAAATAGGTTTTAGGCACTAGTTTCCTAGGGTTGTTGAGGTCATGGATGGGGATATCCTCCTATCTCCATTGTCTTGATCCAACTTCTTTCTTTTTATTCTCTTCTTTGCCACTTCCTTGCCTTATTCCACTCTATCTCACATCCTAGATCACTTTATTACCTGTAAATAACAATAGAAGCATTAAATAGCAAGATAAACTCACATTATTCTATGAACAATGCTATAAAATGATGCAATGCATGATATGAATGCAATATTTACAGATTAAGCTAGGTTTCTAACATTATTTAGGTTGATTAAGACCAACAATTGCTGCGTAATCAATGAGTTGTTTGCTAAGGGACTAGTAAAACCAAAGCATAGGGGTATGATAAAGTGTGACTCATCATAGCTAAAATGCCAAAGTATAAAATATGTATGAACTCTTGCTGTATTGATGTTAAGCTTGTCAAAAATACCTCTCTTGCTATATTGATGTTAAGCTTGTCAGAAATACCTCTTTCTCACTGTTGCAATATATAGTGGAGCAAAAAGGACCTACCACTTGTTATTCATGATGAATTTAGTAGACATGGATCAGGGGAGCCAAGGTCTGACAAACCCATCTAGCTGTCTATTACATGTCACAACTTTTTTGTGAGGGGACTTTTGGTAGCTAAGAGCTAGGACTGGAAAATTTGACCCAGAGTGGATGGGATTGGGTTTGGAATTGCCCAAGAAGTCTTATGTGCTTTAAGAGACCACTTGTTAGAAAGGGCAACTTTGACACTCGAAAGATCTTTATTTAGGACATCATGGTAGGGTAGAAAGAAGAAACGTGGCCTATTGAAATAAGCATTGTACATCATTAATCTTATCAGGCTTCACTAAACCATGATAAAAATTAACAAAAACCGGATTTATTGTATTGCAAAACATATAAAGTATTCACAATCTTCTTAGCCTTCGATTACAAACTTTTAACTTTATCTTTTAGCTATTTCTTTGCATGCTTGGATTGTGGAATCTCATCAGATGATTGTGTCCTTTCAGATTAACTTCTCATGTCCTGCTGCTTGTAGATGTGAGCATATCTTGGTGATCTTACTTGGTTTTCCTTCTTTTTTGTTGGATGAGAGTTGGAATTAGTAAAATTTGAGTTCCTTGGTTTATCTTCTTTCCTGAAATATCTTCTGCCTTCTAATCTCCATTCTTTCTCAACCCTCATGGTTTTGGCATGTATTTTTTTATTTATCATCCTCCTTTCTTTGTTGCTTATGTGGCCACCAAGTTTCATTTGTGTGACGGTCATATTTCATAAATTCTTGTAGCATACACTTTGCAATCAACTTTATCCTAGAATCATCATTCAAACTTTATATCCATGTTTTTAAGGTTTTTGTTTCCCCTGTTCTATCCAAATTAGCAAATCCATGCATTACCGAAGGTAGATCGTGATGGAAAGCCAAGAATCCATACATCTAACCTCATCATCACAATGGCAGTTAACGTATGCATCTAACCCCAATAAGTTTGAGAAAGGCTGGACATGGGTTCTAGATATGAATATCAATTAAAAAGCAAACTTAAAAAAGAAAATCTATCAAAAGAGCAAAATGATCCTTTTAGCATCATTGCAAATGTTGACAGGTATATCCATTCCCAAATGTTGACAGGTATATCCATTCCTTCCCAAAAATTTAAGGAAAAAATAAATCAACAGGTATGATCCATTTATGGGATAATACCAGATATCGCTCTTTTGATCCTCCACAGATCACATCTGAAACACTTACATTCTTCTTTGAGCATCTGGAGCAGCGAGCATCAGTCATCTATTACATAATAAGAAAAGCAAAAGACAAAAAGGCTCAGTTCTAGACACAAAAGGTAAATAAATGACAACCCAAAGGAATCATATATAAAAGCGTTATCTGACCTGCATATGTTTTGACCGAGCAGGCTCCTTAGGTTTCTCCTGTGTAACCTGGCCCTTTGGATTTGTAGCCATCTCGATACCAAGAAAATAGCACTCGTATCCATAGAATCTTCGTAACATACTTTCATGGAGATAGTAGAAGGTCCTTTGGATTTTTAGCTTTTTTTTAAATTAGATTTTTAGCCACTTCAATACCAAGAAAATAATGCAATTTCTCAAGATCATTCACAAGATATACCTTCTAAAAAGGCCTTGGCTTCATTGGTTCCTACATTTCTTGTGAAACCCAACATCCTTGGGGATGTGCATTGTTGCACCAATTGAGCAAGCAAGCAACTCACAATTCCCAGCATCCTAATGATGGTGTTTTACTTGCATGAACACCTAGCCTACACAAACTTTGCAATCAGAACATCTGTACTGATGACATATGTAAAGGCAAATGCATTTTTAATACATGCACATGACCCTCATTTTGCATTGAAACCCCATGCCTGTAGGCATAATAGTGGTTTCACCTGAATCTATGGATGTAAGGCAAGCACCTACCATAGTGTAAGCTTAGCTCCACATCACTGCTATAGGTAGTGCCTGCACCTGAATATGTACCTACACCGCTGCCACCAATGATGACACCTACAATGCACCATAGGTTGCTACACTAATGGCTCATGCTATCGCTTGTTTCCGATGCATCGTTGCCGCTTACAGATCTTAACGAATGAGAGCATCGGAAGAAGGGGAAAATCTATTCAGTAGAGAAAAAAAGAGAGGATCAGGGTGGGAACCAATGTTAGCCTAGGACCACTACTCTGCCTGCAAAGGAACACCAAGATGGCATTCATAAAGTGTCTGATGATCCTTCTCCATGCTCTCCTAGCTCATGAATATTTCCAGGGAGTCGATGACATAGTAGGGCGAGAAAAATGTGTATTAAGCTTGACACGTATAAAGTGTGGGGCCAATGTTAGCTGGTGGTTCTCACTAATTCAAATGTTGAAAATGTGCAGATCCTAAATCTAAGGAGGTTTTTCCAAAAATGGAAGGTGCTAATTTTAGTATGGAGGCGCTAGCTGTGGATAGCACGAGAATTGAGGCTCGGTGCCTTTCTCCACACAGTGGACAGGCGGTTACCAGACCCATGTGAGGGTCCGGTTGGAGTGAGAATTCTAAACTGACTTCACCACTTTTTTTGGAGTCTTTTTCGAGTGCTGGCCCTGTTGCTCCACATTTGGTTTCATCTCAGAGCATGAAGGAGGCTGAGGAGTTGCAGTCTGATGGCCCACAACAGGAGACTAACGTTGCTACAGATCCGTTGGAGAATAATGCAGTTGCTATTCCATTGGTTGAATGGGTGCCGCCTGATCTAGCAGGGTCTCATGTGGCTGTTTTGGGTCCAGACAACCTTCCAGATGCAGCTATTCCTGCCAAAGACTATGTTGTGCAGTCCCTAAGTCTTCCTACTGCTATAGAGGGGCTAATGGGGCCATCCATGAGTGCAGCCAGAACTCCACGAGCGTGCAGAGGATTGGTTCAGATACTGGACAGACTTCTAGACGCTCTGTTCAGTGCGAGGCTTCCACTTCGAGACAGAAGAAGAGTTTCAGGATCTGCTACAAGCGTAAGTTCTCGTTCAGAAAGAAGAATGGGCCTCGTGATAGTCAGTCTTTGGGAAAATCACTGAAACTTGGTGAAGATTATGTTGCAAGGGTGCTCAATGTCAAGAAGATCTCTCGCCAGGGGGAGAGCATGAGGAAGTCTAATGATTAAGATACTCTTGTGGAATGTTTGGCATCTCTAGGATAGCACGCAAAGATCTATTTTGAGAAGATACTTGGAGGATTGGAGGATAGGAACTCAAGATGGAAGTTGGATAACTCTGACCATGGGGGGATATTAAACTTGTAAAGATAATGCAAAGAAAGGATGACAATTATGCCCTTGTTGCATGGCAAATGGATAAGTGGAGGGGTAATGACAATGACTTCATTGGCCGGTGATTCTTGAAATGCCGGTGAAATCATCTTTTTTTGTCTTTTTCCTTCTTTTTTCCCCTTTTAAACGTGATTTTTGATGCACGGGAAGGCTTATGAGATAAGAAACAGTTAAAACAATTAGATTGTGAGCTGATAAGTAGTGATTAGAGTGCTAGTGTCCAAGCCCAAGTCTTTCCTCTTTTTGGAAAATATGAGCAAACGGCTACTCTGCAAGTAACTATCTAGAAAACTCTAGTTGCCTTTGGTCTCAAAACCTAATGTAAACCTCATTCTCGTTGCCTCCAACTTGCTTATTATACACTCTGAGATCCAAAAATACATGAATGACTATGTGTAAAGAATTTCAAATAAAAGGTTGATACAGATTGATGCAGCAAGGGCTCAAAAGAATGATGATTAATGGACCTATTAGGAAAATGCTAACTAATGCAGAAGGAGAGGGGAATGACAAATTATTGACTCCACCTACTAAAGGGAGGGTTTGATGGAGGTCAGAATCTGCTAGAGATGAGGAGAGGAAGATTGAGTGGATAAATGCTAAATCCATGGATAGATTGTGGAAGGGATGAAAAGATAGCTGAATCATCTTGAAGCATTTTCTAGACTAGAATATGTACATGACATAGTAAAGACTTAAGAAATATCTTCCAAAAATACAGATAAAGAGATTGCTACCTTATTTTTAAAAGTACTTGTAATTTCAACTTATAGCTAGTAACTTATCAATTTTGTCCCTAATTCTTCAATAATCAAGCCACACAATAAATTGAACCCCTAGAAAATTTTCACAACTTGTGCTTTTCATCCAATTGCACTAATTGTGTTGCGTGCTATTAAAATAACTCTTTTGGTAAAGTTTAGATACATGCCTTTTACATGATTATGGAATGCTTATCTTGAGCTAGGATGATTGTGAAAGGTATGTACTAATCATGCTTGCTTCTTGTAAGCAAGTTATGTTCTAACTATTTCTTGCTTGCTACTTAGCTAGAGGACACTTTTTAATTGTATGTGATTCATTTTTAATGTAGGGTGTGTCCACTTGTATTTGTTTTATTATTTTGTTATGTAGGTTTATAGGAAAATTTCAAATTTTAAGGGAAAACTCTGTTGAATTTTTTAAAATTTTTTTAATGTTAAAGTTAGTTATTATTTAGATACACACACTTACTAAAGAAAATGAATGCATGTGAGGTCAAACATTAGATATTCTAACCCTTAGAGTAAAAGTCCTCTGAGTCAAATTGTGTTAAATTACTCGCCTGTTGAGACTTATGATCATGTTATATGGATAATGTAGTTGTGTATGTATACCTCACTTACATGCACGATGCGTTGTCTTTATAGCATGTCATAAGTCTTGATCGACTTTAATTCAGTGAAGTACCGAACTATAGAGGGTCCTTGAAAATTTGATCACAACTTAGGTTTACTTGTTACATGCAACTATGCAGTGAAATTTTGGTTGCTTCTTCCTGCCTTCTCTTGTATACCAAGTAATCTTATCTAGTTTCCTGTGGTACCCTTAACTAGGTGCTAAAGGAAATCTAGTTAAGGTTAGTATTGGGCTGTATACTAGAGAAGTACGGGGAGATGCTGGCGAAATTTCATCGCACAGAGGATATATATAACAAGTAAACTTAAGTTGTAATCAAATCTTTAAGGATGGACTATAAAGTGAAAACTTTAATCAACATGCACAGATATATCTTTCTAACAATGATGATGTGTGGTTGCTATGCACATGCTATATTAAATACTTATCTTTAATAGGTTGGATATGGTAGGTGAATGAATGCATTGTAAGCTAGTATTATGTGTTTTTCGAGTGAGGGTATTAATAATATATTTAATGCAATATGTCTCATAAACACAACATGCAGTCATTACCCAAATGTATACCACGGACACTATAGTGGATATCCTACATGGATGGGATATCCCATGGAATTATACCAGAACCAAACACTACATTAGGATGTGTAAAATATTCTCTAAGGGGTAGTGTCAGCTCTCAAGAATGAGGATGTCCATAAGTTGCGGCTAGTCAAAAGAACCCAAAGCATCTGGAGTTTAATGCCTACACAATGCCATGTTGTGAGAATTGAAAAAGCAAAGGAGGACTTAATAGCTAATTTTTTGATGGCTTACTCCTTGATTATGCTGGTGTCAAGACTCAAATGATCACTTCAGAAAGTTATACACTCTGCACTACCTTATATTTTCTTTTTTGAAAGCAAGCAATGCCTTCTAATGACTTTCTACCTTCATTCTATGATGAAGGTTCATGGCAAGCCAAAAGATGACCAAGATGACTTTGGATGTTGTTTTGAGGTTGTGATTAGGGTGAATGTCTACTCCTTCCATTAGTTACCTGGTAAGGTACCTAGTCATTTTTTTTTCAGAAATAAAAGGAAGGCTACTTGAGCATAGTATCCTTCTGCTTCATTAAATAAGAACTAGGGTGATGTACATATTAAGGACACATTCTCATTCTCAGTTTAGGGGTTCTCTGCCAGTATTTTTGTTCCTGTGGGATTTAATGAAGTTGTCCCACAGAGCATTCCTTTCCTCCTAAAAAGAATGATAGCCTCTCCACATTCAAGTTTGAAATGCAAAAATAACAAATGGAAATGATGGAATCTTTAGGAGAGCCTTTGAGGACAAGTCAACAATTAAATGAAGAAACTAGTCACCTTCAAGTTGATTCTAACCCCTCCATGCTAGATTCATCTCCCTTTAGAGGGCCACGCCATAAGATGGATGGGGACATTAGGGACTCAATCATGGAGTATAGTTATCCTCTTGAGGATAATGTAGACCCCTCCATGCTCGATAATTCTTCTTTGAGAAGTCCTTACCTTAAGGGGGAGGGGGGCTACATGGATACACTGGAAATCAAAAGGAGTAGCCACTCAATGAATTGTGATGTAGAATGGCGGCAATCAGAAGAGGAGGATCCCTTAGGCTTTCCACCTAAGCTTTATTGGAGCCAATCAAAGGGGAAGATGCTCCCATTAGATGATTTTGACCCAAATGATAGTATCTTTGTTACAATTGATGAAAAGGGTCATAGTCAAATAGTCAACCCAACTCCCATCCCCAATTTTAAGGCGGAATCTACACCCCATCTTAGGAATTTCGAGCCTACACCATACCCCTCTAAGGACCTTGCACCTCAGTTACATGGCCCTAAGGATTGTGATTCTGAAGTTAATAAATCACATGACTTTTGGGTGTCACAAGGAGTCATATTGGGAGTCAATAATAAAAACTCGGACCCTTCACTGAAGGAACCAACACCCACCATACAACATTTTGAGAATTTACATGTGCCTAACACAAGTGCCCCTAATGAGATTGATACTAAATTAGATGACTTGGATCAATTGGTCTCAGGGACATGAAGATTTAATTTTTGAGGAGGATAACACTTGAAGTACTTGATCTTGGCATTAAGGATTTTCCTGAGTCTCAAGGGAAAGAGGGAAGAAACATAGAGGAGGAGGATGAGTTTGAGGGGATCGGACTCAGAGTATGGAGTGACTCCAGGGGGGAATATGTTTTGTTTAAGGACTTACCCCCTAAGGATCTTACTAATTTAGCCAAATCCTAATTCCTACCTACTTTTGACTACAAAGATCATCATCTCAAAATTTGGGAAGAAATGAAGCAATTGGTACTCTTGATAAGGGAATCTATATACCCCAGGGGCAGGATCTTAGCATCGAACAGGAACCCAGGGATGTCCTTGTTAAGGACATTCATGCTCCTATTACTTCCAACCTACCTTCACATGATAGTAAAATGGGTGCCACCCTTGATTGGTCTAATTTGGAAGATGAACACTTGGCCCCATTCCAGGATGAGCACCCCAATGATAGGTGGGAGGAAATTCAATCATTTACTAAGGCTACTACTGATGGCATTCAGAAACTGGAATGGTTGTTAGGGATGAATGCTAAACCTCTCAAGTCCTTTTTGACTCTCTTCACCACCCGCAACTTAGAGACTTAAACGTTGTTCAAACTAGCTTCCTCAAGTCTCTGCTCACATTTCTATTTTACAAGAGGATAACCAGGCCGATACATCCTATAGTGATGTACCTTCTGGATCGCTAGTTAATTAGGGTTAATTAGTCGTGTTGTAGTATAGTCACAACCTAGACAGATGTCATTTTATTTATATACTGTTTTTATTGATTTTATTTCAGGTCATTCAGTAGGAGGTAGTTATTGATATATATCACTTTCTATTATCAAAAAATGATCTTTTATTTGAAAAATGTCAATTTTATTATATACAAATGAATAAATAATAAATGAAAGAATCAACTAATTAATTAATCTAAGTCAGTTATGTACAACAATAAATGAATTAGTGTTAATGACAATGCCTCAAACATATAACAGGTAGAAAGGCATTAAAATCCAATATAAACTAATCTAGTTAAAGATGTACACTAACATCTAAACAATGCTTTAATATATAGGCACAAAAAGAATATAGACAGTAACATCTACTATATACTATACTAACATAAACATTTAACTGTACTAACACATATAACTATGTACACTGACATCTCTAAACATCACTAAAATGCCTTAAAACAAAATATTTACAAAGTAAGGCAAAGACAGTATATAACTCACTTTATACTATGCTATATATATATATATATATATATATATATATATATACACACACACACACACACACACACACACACACAAAGAACTTATGGTTGTGCTTAGTGTATAATCAAGACTAACCAAATGAACACTAAGACTCAAGTCCAGAGTTTCACATTTTTTAAAGTCTAGGTTGGTGTCAGCTTCAGCTCATGTTTTCGGATCGGCTCTCTAAATAATTGAAGACTTAAACCCAACTTTTATTGTGTTGTGGCTTAAAGAATATTTGGTGGAAATAGGGTATTTGTAATGCACCTTGAAAAAATCTTTTTGGTGGAAATATTTACAACAGGAATTCGAAAACATACTGACTTATTCAAAAGAATATCTTTTTTTCTATGCCTTTTGACTTTTTCCTTTTTTTTCTGCTTTTTCTCAGTTTTTTGATTTTTTTCTTGATTGTCTTCTTTTTATGAAAGTAAATGTCAGTATGTCTCCTACAACTTTATTTGGTAAAGAACACTTATTTGGTGGGTGAGTACTTTGGTGAAAAGAGCTTCTCCTAGACACAAGACTAAAGATTGAGATAAAAAGTCTACCTACATGCATAAGTAAGGACTCCACCTTCCCTAATGAACACTAGAGTTGAGACTTAAGTTCATCTGGTCTTTCCTGACTCTGTGTAGTGTAAACCAAAGCTACTTAAACTCTTAAACAAAAGCAAACTAACAAATCTTGTACTAGTGACTCAGGTACAAGAATATGTCCTAGCTTAGGAGAGATCTTTTTCTATCTTGTCATTGCTTAAGTATATTAAGCCTAAGGCTGAGAGAATCAAACTTTTGTGACCTGAAAAGCCTAACCAGCAAACGTTGAATGTCCATAAACACTTATTCTATTTTTGGTTCAGCTACAAGATCATAATTAATCACTTATAAAAGTTTTAATTCAATTCTCCCTCTCAGAATAATCTAGAGTTCTCCCTCAACAAAGAATATAAATAGGATCCCTTATGTATTTTTGGAATTTTTTTATTGTTCACATTTTTTTGTGTTTTTGCTTTTGTAATTTTTGTCAAAATTTTCAAAATTTTTTAACTTTTGGATTTTTCAATAATACTATATATGTACACTAAAGGTGTCTATAATTGCATTTCAGTAAGTGATTTCACCATTTACACCTCTCATGCTTAAATGATGCAATGTCCTCATTGGATGAATAGGGTGGATGCAAATGCATGCCTTGCCTTTCAGTAACTAGGCTAGGGTGAGAGAAGGAAGTCAGAATGAGGAGATAAAATCTCTGTGTAGACGATTTCAAGTCTGATATAAATTAGAGTGGAAAGTTGGGCTAAGTAGTGAAATGCAGGACAAATGTGACTATGCATGCAGACTAAAAATGCAAGGATAGACACCTAAGGATGAAAGGAAAATAAAGAAATACAAAATAACTATATACACAAGAATTGCTAAGTTTTACGCCTTCAACTAGGTGCAAACCTAGATGGTTCAAATATAGGTGGGAAACAATAGAATTGATAAATTTGAGATCATGAGGCTCAATAAAGGGTTTCAATCTCTATCTATTCACAGTGAAAGGTTTAGGTTTGTCAATGTCAGTGATCTTAATAGCTCCATTATCAAATACTCTCTCAATGATAAAAGTTCCGAACTATTTAGATCTAAGTTTCCTTGGGAAGAGTTTGAGTCTAGAATCAAATAGAAAGACTTTCTGACCAGGGTGAAATGCTTTCCTACGAATGTGACGGTCATGGAAGGCCTTGAGTTTATCCTTATAGATCCTCGAGCTTTGATAAGATTCATTCCTTAACTTATATAGCTCAAAAATTTGTAATCTTCTATGATCATTGACCTTCTCTAAGTTCAAATTAAACTTTCTGATGGGTTAATAGGTTTTGTGCTCAAGTTTTGTAGGAAGATGACAGGGTTTCCTGTACACTAGTCTGAAAGGAGACATGCCTAATGGGGTTTTGTGAGCTGTCTTATATGCCCACAAAGCATCACAAAGGTGGGAAGACCAATCTTCCCTATCAGGTCTAATAATGGTCTGTAAAATCTTTTTGATCTCCTAATTGGACACTTCAGCTAGTCCATTAGTCTATAGGTGATAAGGTGTTGCAATCCTATGTGTCATCCCATACTTTTAAAGCAGGGACTAAAAGTGCGTATTTTTGAAGTGAGACCCTCCATCAATAATGATGGCTCTAGGTACCCCAAAATGAGAGGATGTAATCCTGAACAAATTGTGTCATAATTCTATGATCATTTTTTCTCATGGGGATGGCTTCAATCCATTTTGACACATAATCCATAGCTAATAAGATGTACTCAAAGTCATAAGAATTAGGGAAAGGTCCCATGAAGTCTATGCCCTAGTAAAATCATATCTCGGTGGCCAATGTTGGCGAGAGGCTAACAGTGTGAACATGCCCTAGTAAAATCACATGCTCTTTGAAGATCGTGGGCCAATAAAAACTACTCTGCAAAATCTTGGTAGTAGTCTTTTTGCTAGAGAAGTGACCGCCACATTCCTGATCATGGCAGAACGACAAGATGATATCTCCTTATTAGAGACACACTTTCTAATGATTTGGTCAGAGTAATGCTTAAATAACCAAGGTTCTTCCCAAAAATACTTCTTGGTTTCAGCTATAAATCTGTTAATATGAGATTTAGTCCACCTAGAGGGAACTACTCTAGAAGCTAGGTAGTTGACAATGTCAGCATACCAGGGAAGATTAGAATAAATGACCAGCAATTGCTCATCAAGAAAGTGGTCTACTATAAGAAGTGAAGGAGAAATCACTTCAGAAGGAAGGCGGGATAAGTGGTCAGCTACCACATTCTGCTTCTCAGCCTTGTCACGAATCTCTAAATCCAATTCTTGCAGAAGTAGAATCCATTTAATCAAATGAAACTTCGCATCCTTCTTATCGGGAAGATGTCAAACTACAATGTGGTTAGTGTAGACTATAATGTGGGAACCTAAAAGATAAGGTATGAATTTTTTTAGTGTAAATACTGCTACTAGCAATTCCTTTTCGGTGACTATGTAATTCCTCTGTGCTTCTTTTAAGGTCTTGCTAGCATGTATATGACTGTAGGCTTTCCATCCAATTTTTGCCCAAGGACAGCCCCTATTGCATAATCAGAGACATAACACATGATCTCAAATGGGTGAGACCAATCAAGGGTTGCAGTATTGGTGCCTTGGTAACTAGATCACAAAGTGTCGTATAAGCATGAACACAATCGTCAAAGATCTGGAAGTCTACATCCTTAGAGAAGAGATTGGAAAAAGATTGGGCTATCTTGTAGAAGTCCGCTATAAAGAGAAGATAAAAACCAACATGCCCGAGAAAAGATCGAATCTGCTTAACTGAGGAAGGTAATGGCAGGTTAGATATCAATTTTACTTTCGCACAGTCAACCTTAATTCCTCTCTCAGAAACAACTTGACCTAAGACAAGTCCTTCTGGTACCATGAAATGTGATTTCTCCCAGGAAAGTACCAGATTCAAATTAATGCATCTTTGCCGAACCTTGTTCAGGTGGTCTAGGCAAGCCTCAAATGTGCTCCCAAAGACCAAGAAGTCATCCATGAAGACTTTTAGGCAATCACCTACCAAATTGGAAAAGATTACAAACATACACCACTGAAAGGTAGTAGGTGCGTTGCACAATCCAAAGGGCATCCTACGGAAAGCAAAGGATCCATAGGAGTAGGTGAAGGTCGTTTTCTTTAGATCATCAGGGTGAATTGTCACCTGATTATAGTCTGAATAGCCATCCAACAAGAAAAAGAATCCATTCCTTATCAATCTTTCTAGTATCTGATCAATGAAAGGTAATGGAAAATGATCTTTCTTCGTGGCTTGATTGAGCTTGTAGTAATCAATACATACTCACCATGAGCTTGCAATCCGTATTGGAATGATTTCTCTAGACTCAGTGGTTATGACGGTAAGTCCGACCTTCTTAGGTACTACCTGAACAAGATTTACCCGTTGACTATCAAAGATAGGAAAAATAATTCCATTGTCTAACCACTTAATCATTTCATTCTTAACCACCTCTTGAAGTGTAGGGTTTAGTCTATGCTGTGGCTGCCTGGTAGGCCTAGATCCTTCTTCAGTGAAATCCTATGAGTGCAATAAGAAGGACTAATTCTAGTTAAGTCAGCTAAGCTCCATCCTATGGCTTGCCTGTGTGCTCTTACGACAGAAATGAGTGGTGATTCCTGATCAGAGGATAAGTGAGAGTTGATAATCACAGGATAAGTTTGGTCTTGTCCTAAGTAGACATATTTGAGTGAATCAGGAAGAGGTTTAAGCTCAACAAGTGTAGGATCAGGTGAAGCAGCAAGTGTGGAGATCTTAAAAGATCCTAAGGTCACTAAAGGAATTGGAGGTAACTCCAAAGTGCTACTATCAGGTGCCTCAGAAGAAATCAAATCAAAAGTCAAAGGGAATTGAGGTTGTAATGTGAGTGGATCAATTAGTATATCCTTGACCAACTTATCCAGAGAATCCAAGGAACATATTTCCTCGATCAAGCTACAAGAAGGTCCCCTTTGAGCTTTAAAATTATCTATCTTCATCTTCTAGACTCCAAACTTCAACTCTAATAGGCCCTCCTCACAATCTATGGTTGCCTTGGCTGTTGCCAAGAAAGGTCTTCCTAATATAATGGGTGTATTCTCAATATTCTCAGGTACTTCCATGTCAAGGACAATAAAATCTACAAAAAAATAAAAGTCTTGACCCCCACTATAACATCCTTCAACACTCCCTAAGGCGTCTTAACTGATCGATCAGCTAATTGTAGAGACACCTTAGTTGGCTTCAGATTGCCAACCTCAAAATGAGTTAAGAGGGAGGTTGGGATAAGATTGATGGAAGCACCTATGTCAAGTAAAGCTCTATTGAATGTGGTGTTTCCTATCATACAAGAAAGTAGGCGAGTGCCTAGATCTTTCTTCTTAATAGGGAGGTTAGTAATGATGGAAGTCACTTGTTCCAAGAGGATAAAAGGACTACCCCCTTTCTGGATTCTCGCTTTACGCTTAGGTGTACATAGGTCTTTAAGAAACTTAGCATAAGGCAGGATGTGGCAAATCGCATCCAACAAGGAGATGTTTATGTGGACTTTCTCAAAGAGCATAAGCAAATCATCCTCAGGTGCCACACAAGTTTGTTTCTTGTCTTCTTTACTCTTCTTCTCTAAGTCCTTTAGAAAAGGTACTGAAGTAGTAATAGGAGGTTCAATCAAAGGTTCAAAAGAGTCAGAATCAGGCCAAGTTAAATTAGATGGAGTAGAAGGTCCAAGTTGAGATGTAGAAGTTGGAAAAGGTGGATCAACTATGCTTCTACCACTCCTAGTAGTGATGCCATTTAAATCAGCTTGAGACGTAGACGATGAATCAGAATCAGGCAGAATAAGTGGTTCTTGATCAAAGATAGGAAGTAGGATCAGTGTAGAATTTACGTTCTTGCAAGGTTTGTGAAATGAAATGTACTTGGCCTTTCATAGGAGGTTTGGGTTGTGCTTGGGATTGTGCTTGAGATGGGAGTTGATGTGTTTAACAAGACTTCAAGTGTGATAGCTAGGCTCTCATCTCAGCTAATGCTGCATCCTATGTTTGCTATATAGAAATATTTTGTTGTTGCATGTCATCAAGTGCTTTCATGATTGACCCCAACTGCTGATCTTGTGTAAGCCCAGATTGAGAGTACTGGGTGGGCCTTGGTTGGGGCTGCTATTAGGCATGTAGAGGATATCCATGTTGTGGTTAAGGTGATACTTGGGTCAGGTTTTGAATTGGTGGTGCAGAAGGTTGTTGATAGTTAGGTCTCTGTGAATTTTCCGACCACGAGAAATTTGGATGATTACACCATCTAGGGTTGTAGGTTTGTGAATAAGGATTGTTGTGAATGGTGTGGAGCTCCTCCGAAGCTCCGGGAAGTGCAGGGAATTCAGGAAATGGAGGAACAAATGTTCCTTTGATCGATGGTGAAGGATATGCATATGAATAGTCATAAAGTGGTGGTGGTTGTGTCACAGAAAGGTTATTCACAGTTTTCCTTCCTGTAGGAAACTGAGAAGTGTGATGTGCTGGTGACAAAGAAGAAGAAGATGGTTTAGAGAGGAATTTCCATACTTCATCTACTTTCTCTATTAAGCCCACATTATCCAGCTGACTAGCTACTATCTCCATGTCACTGATTACACAACAATCATAGGACCTAATCTACCTAAATTAAGTTAGATCCTAGCTTAGGAATAATGCATTCAACAACTGTATAGTTGCATCATAGTTGATTTGTTTAACTATGTAAATAATAATGCTATTTTGATGTTCTAATTAATAGGTAATAATAATTGTAGATTATTCAAGACCACAGATGATAAATTTGATCATACGGATGGAGTCAGAGAGATGATTGCAGTCCAACGATGCAAGAATCGCCTTAATCAGAGCCTTGTAGCACCATCTACAAAGGCAGGAAGATGGACGATCAGGATGGCGCCATGTGGCTCCATCAAAACGGCTCTCCCCAGCGCCCTCATTTTCTAAAGGCAATGTCACGTGCCCTGTTGGCCGTTGGATCATCATCCAACGGCCACACAGGCGCCACGTCGTTGGTCCCCCTCAACGCATCCAGCGACTCTTTATCTCAGCTGTTGGATCTTCATCTATGACTGAGAGCACATGAGTGTGAAATCAAGAGTGCGACACAAATGCGCATGCAGCACGTTGGTCAAGCACCCTATGCGAAGCAAATGACGCTTGTTCGAGATGCATGAAGGAGCGAAATCGCGCTCGTCATGACGTGCGCAAAATTGGATTGTGCGATTGCAATCAGATGGTGATGAAGTGGCCACGCGGTGCATGGAGGAGCGTTAGATTTGAATGCGCGTGATGACGTGCGGATACACACAGGTGCGCAATCAATGCGTGGAGAGCACGCGACATGGGTTCATCAGGGTCGTTGATCTGTGATCAGACGGCGGTGATCAAGTGCACACATCGTGCGCTGAGAAGAATATACGGTGGCGAGGCATGCGATGGAAATCAAATGGCGCTGAATGCACCACGCGGCTGCATCTGGTGGCAACGAACGTTGGAGGCATGATGGAGGCGCGAGTTGCATGCGATTTGGGCCGTTGATCTACGATCAGCACCAGCTACATTAATAACTTATTATTACATATTTTTAATTTATTTTGAGTGATTTATTTCTATTTATACATATTTAATTTACACATTTTATACATATATACATAAATATACAATATAAATACTATTATACAACATAAATAAACTATAAACACATTGAAAATGCTTAAAATTATAATATACAATTATACAAAATAATTTATTTCAATAATTCATTAATTTACTAATTTAAATTATTTTAACTTACTAATATACATACTTAACTTATCAATATAATTATGTACAATATATAGATAAATAAATAAATATTGGGTTACATTACTGTACAATATAATTATTTTAAGTTATTTCTACAGTTATAATTATGATTATAAATATATACCTAACTATTTACAAATGCATAAGGAATATGTACATATAATATAAATAAATGTGTATATAATTATATAATTATAATACATACTATACAAATCAACATAAATACTTACTTAAATAACTAGAATAAATATATAAGTTATTTATATACATTATAGATATATAAGTTACTATATATAATTAACTTATTATTATAAGCATATATACAAGTATAAATTCTATATACAAGGTATTTTTCTAGGTTGTTGGACTTTTTCAGATTTTTATTTTCTTTTTATGTTTTATAGAGGTAGTGGAAGAGGGAGGAAAGGTTTGTGATTTGTTTGTTTAGTTCTTTATTTACAAAATCAGAATAGACCTAAGCGTCTACTGGTATGTTCTATTAGCTAAGAACTCCAAAGCTATTATAACTTCACACACATCTAAAACTAACTCTAATCAAACTCAAGGCACATTTATTTTATTTTTTACAACATTTTTGTAATTTTATGCTATTTACAATTTGGACAGGATGTGGCTTAAAGGGAGTTAACAATGAAACCTAAGCCTTCAAAATTCATTCCAAGTGTTGGAAATGGAAGATATGGAATCAAAACATCCATCAATCATCATTTAACAGATTTGAGCATTAAAACATGATTTCTTACGTCAAATTTCATTAAAATCAAAATTTGGATAGATTTAGATGTTACATGGCTGCTAATAGAAACTGAAATGAGGCCTTACACTTAATTTCAAATCAATTCCAAGCCAATCAAGAGTTATCCAAATACATGAAAGCTTGTTACATCAAACTCTATCAATACATTATGTCTAGCAACTTAATATGACCTAAAATCAACTCAAATCACTTAAAATCCACTCCATGTGCAGTAACTGTTGCTATTCAGATCAAAGGAGTAGACCTTCTCAGGTTTTATCTGAGGCAAACCAAAGCAACCTTAGATTTGGAAAACAAGATCTACACAATGTCCATCCCAAAAAACTCATTTCATTCAAAAGTCACTCGAAATCTAGGATTAAATCCCACTGAAAAACCCTTTTTAGGGAGAAAGAGAGAAACTGCTGCTGCTGCTATAAACATTCCAGATCTCAAACAAATCCATTAAACTCCACTTTAAATCATCACAAACACCCCTCGAAAGGTCTGAAACTCACTTAACATCAAATCACGACCTTCTAAATTTAGAAACCCCTAATATTATCTTCGCCTTACACTATAGAGAATGTAAATGTGATAGATCAAATAGGCATAAAATTCCCTTCAAAAACATTTACAGATCTTCATGAAAAACATTTGGAATTAATCAAATCTTCGACAAACAGATTAAAATGATTTTGAATCATGAAATAATGTCGCCTAGGTGGGCATTTAGTCTTTGATTGCTGAGATGATTTGATCATCATGCAACCCTACACACCATTGATTGGTGTTTAGGGGGGTACTGCGATCATCTAGAAACCAGTAAGTCATTGCTAAAGCCTCATCTCAGTGCGTTTGACATGAATGGAAAGATTTCCAGGTGAATTTGAGCTTGATTTGTATCTGGAAGCTAGAGAGCTTCAGATCCAAATCAACTCTGATGGAGGAATGTGAAATGCAGATTAAATCATTGAGGGAAGAAGATGAATATGCCAGGGAGATGGAGAGGAAGCTATATGATTCTATGGATGAATGTGAACACTACAACTATCTAAGCAATCAATTAGTGTAATTGTGATCTAAACTATCTAAACTAAACTAGAAAATAGTAAATCTAACTAGAAAGCATTTAAATCTATCTACGAAAGCTGGTAAAATCCTATCTAACAGAGGAAGGAGATGTCTTAGAGTCACCGGCCATTGGCCAATGGCAAAGAAAGCGGAGGAGCCTCTAGCAGAAGAAGGTGGTGTCTCAGATCCACCAATCGTCCACCGATGGCAATTGAATGAGGAAGTAGACCTATGCTGTCACTACAAGCAACGGAGGGGAAATTAGAGCTAGGGGAATAGATGAAGGGATAGACTTAGGGGGTAGGGAGTCAATAAGGGAGACAAGATTGTTGGGGAGCTCCTTAAATAGGTGTGAGGAACATCTAGGCACTGCATTAGTGGACCATAGACATTGAGCAAGTAAGGGCTTGGATGGGTTTGGAGATGCACGGGAAAGATTTGGATTGAAAGAGGACCATCCGATGTGATCAAGGAGGTGGCGCAAAGGTACTCACACCAAGGATCAAAGATTGGTGGAAGATCCACTGTTGATCCGGTGGATAGGAGAATGGAAGGAGGAGATGGCATGAGTTCTTTGTGAGGAACAGTGTAGAGGAGGCTCGCATCAGGTCTAAAGGCCTTTTACACGAAAGGCCCAAAGGAACGAAATGGTAGGAATTTTGCAAACGAAACCCATAAGTGGCTGATTTCCTTATAGAACGATCCTTGAAAGCTCACAAAACAGTCCCTGGCAAGTTTTTACGCATAGAATGTGAATGCTTAAAGGACCTATATGTAAACCACTAAATGCAAGGTCCTAATGAACTCAAAATACCATGAACTTTTTATGGTATATGAATTGAACATATTAGAACATAACCCACAATTGATTTGTATTTTTAAGCTTACATTGTGTCCAATTGGCATTCAACTCATCCATTTATAAAATTAATAGATAATCTTTCAAATATGACATAATTTTGCATTTTTAGTAGAAATTGAGTGTTTTCGTTTTTTTACCTAATTCCCACACTTAACCAATTTATCATGTTAATAAGATAGTGTTTAACCTAGTTTCTAGCTTAACTTAACCATTTTAGCTATGATGAGCCACACCTCATCATATAGTGGAGTGCGAGTATGGATTGACGCTTGTCTAGGTCAATCCATCATCCTTAGGGTGTTCCTCTTAGCAACCTCTCTTTCCCACATGCCTCTGCTTGAGGAACCATTGTCTCCTCTCTCTACACTCCCGAAAGTCATTGCTGACGAGTATCATGTGAGACCTCCAATGGAAACCTAAGAATATCCCATTCTCACCTGTGTCTGGCGAGCATTTGGCATCACTCTCAATCACCAATTTGCCAACATCTTGGGTTACCTATTCACAAGGCTTGCATTGTTACGTATCTTTTCTAGGTCTCTCTCTACTTATTTTCTAGACCCCAGTTTGCAAGAATTGCCCATCTGGCTCGTTGGGAGGAAGCCCAACTCTTCTCCAAGTACTATCTACCCTTTTGCATGCAATAAGTACATTGCACATTTTAGGCATGGGGGGTAATGGTAATACTGGGGGATATGAATTGCATGCTTATGGAGTTCATGGATAGTTCCATAAAAAAAAATAAAAAAAAAGAGAGAAGAGAAAAGGAGCAAAATTGTGTTAGTCCCAGCATTTGATTTTGGAAGAGTCTACCTAAATTCTGAGTTGGAATGATTGATGGATTAAGATATGAAGTGCTATACCTTGGGAGACAAGTGAGATATACTGAATTTAGGCCTCTAGGGCCTGTTTGGCTCAAAAAATTTGAGTATTTGTTAAGATATGGATTATTCTTCAAGTGGCTGAAGAAGTTGAGAAGCTGATATATTAAGTCCAAGGCTTAGGAAGTATCTGGACTCTTTGTCTACCCTTTGGTTTGTAGGTCTTGGTAGCTTAAGCATCCACATCTCACACATTGGTCTAGTTTAGTATGCTTAATGAAGAATAACTTCAAAAATTCCTCCGTCTGAAAAATAGTTTTCTCGAAAATATGACTTAGGAGATGCTCAAAAGCACAAGTTGATTAGAAAAGTTCTCGCCGCATGAAAGGAGTAAATACTCTCCTTGAGGATGCGTTATAAGATATCAACTCCTCAACGCTTGTCTCTTAGGATATTTAAATATCCTATCAGGGGCACGTAAGCGCATTGTGCTGTTCAGGTGCCATGGGCAGCATTATCTTGAAATGTCGATTGCCAAGGCCTAGATTAGCTAAAGCACTATCACAAAGTGTCAATTGCTAGGGTTCTGGGGGTTGCCATGGGCTGTGCTATCCCGAAGTATCGAATGCAAGGGACCCTACGAGGATTGATGATAGGAACAAGGAATCTAACACAGACCATGTTGTAAGCTAATCTGAGGTTAGATTTAGAGGATTCACAAAAATTACGAAAAAGAAAAATCTCAAAAATATCTCCATCTCTGTTCTGAAAAATATCTGGCAAGTTGAAATTGGATGTTTTGCATGAATGCATGGGTGCTTTAATATCTGGGGTCAACGAACCCTTAGGCATGCTTTAGGGCCTCAGAAACCTTTGTTGAAGGCCCAAGACTAAAGCCAATTAGGTCCATATGTTGACTATTACTTGAGTACCTTAAAGCATAGGGGTGGTATTCTAAACTAGTTTCTAGAGGCGAGGCCCATGATGTGGCTACCAATGTGTGGCTACCATCATACCAATCTGACTAAATGTGGCTAGTTAGGGCCCATGATGGCTAGCAAAATCCTATGGACCAAATCGGATCTCTATGCCGGATGTAACCGTCAGGATGCCCTACTAAGCCGCATCTCTAGAAACCAGATCAAAATACCAACAATAAGCCTAAAGGTACTCAAGTACCAGCCAAGATCCAGACCTAACTAGCTTCAGCCTTGGGTCTGCCACGAAGGTTTCTAAGGCTCGCAAAAACTACCCAGAGGTTCCTTGACCCCAGCAGTTAAAGCACCCATGCGTAGATGTATCAAGTCCAGGTTTAGTTTGCCAGTGCTTGTTTTTTGTAGGAGAGATAGAGAGAGATTTTTCATTTTGAGAGTTCTCTCTTTTCTTTTTATATTCCCCTAAATCCATTATCAGATTGGCCCTAAACATGGTCTATATCAAATTCCTTGTCCCCACCATCAATCCTAGAAAGGTCCCTAGCTTTCGATGCTTCGGGATAGCACTGCCCATGGCAACCCCCAGAACCCTGGATTTTGACACTTCGGGATAGTGCCGCCCATGGCATTCTGTAGCTAAATTCAGGCCCTGGCAATCGACATTTCAGGATAATCTCGCCCATGTCACTTGAATCAGTACAAGGTGCTTACATTCCCCCGATAGGATATTTAGATATCCTAGGAGACAAGCACCGAGGAGACGATATGTTAGTATGAATCTTCGAGGGGAATATTTCTCATTTCACCTCTCCGCATCCGGAACTCGTCCAATCAACTTGTGTCTTCGAGCTACTCCTAAGTCAGATCTTTGGGAAAATTCTTTTTAGGACGGACACTTTTGGCATTATTTCTTCACTAAGTGCACTAAACCAGACTGGTGTATGAATTTTGGTTGTTTAGGTTACCAAGTCCCGCAATCCAAAGGCCAGGCAACGAGGTTGAATAATCCCTAAGCCTTAGACTTAATATATCAACCTCGCACTTTCCTCAACCTCTTGAGGATTAATCCAGATCTTAACAAATACATGAATGTTTAAGCCCTAAAATAGACCCAAGAGGTTTACGGTCGGTACCCATCACTAATCTCCTAAGTTTTAGCCTTCCAAGTCTTATTCATCATCCAATCCAGCCTAGAACTTAGGTGAGTTTCATACTCAATCACATGGATTATCTCATTTTCTTTCTTTTTGATTGCTCCTTTTCCTTTTCTTTTCTTTTCTTTCCTCAATTTTTTTCAATTCAACTCAAAATAGACCTCTCCTTTCTCCATTCTCCATTTTTTTTTTTTGATTGAAACCCCTCTATGAATCGAACTTCATGCCGTTTTGCACTTTAATACCCCCCATGCTTAAGATTTGCAATGTCCTCATTGTAAATTAAGTGGGTTCGAGTTCAACTTAGATCGCACATTAGAATAGGTTTGGTGGGTGGTGAGCGGGTCAGGGTAACTGTTGCGGATGATTTCTAGCTCTAATATAAGTATCAAAGGTGAAGTCGACTATTCTAATGGACGAACCCTAAAGTGCAATAAGATTTTAGCATAAAGATATGTTAGAAGGATCTAAGGTTTTTTAAAATGATGGGTTACCACCCGTTAAGCGCTAAGCTTAACGCCATCAGCTGGGCACAATGTAGCTTAGAGAGAATGGAGATCAACAAATACTACGACTAGATTCGAATCGGTGAGTTCGATGAACCGATTGAGTTTTTGACCGTTTACAACAGATAGTTCTGAGTCGAAGCTGAGTTCACCGATTTCGACAGCTCCATTTTCGAAGACTTGTCGAACAAGAAATGGTCCAATCCACTTTGATCTTAATTTTCCTAGGAAGAGCTTAAGCTTGGCATCAAAGAGTAACACTTTCTAGCTAACATGAAAAGATTTCCACGAAATGTGCCTATCATGGAAGGCTTTGACCCTTTCTTTCTAGATACGCAAGTTCTCGTAGGCATCATTGCATAGTTCCTCGATCTCGCTCATTTGCAACCGGCAGTGGATTCTAGACTTCATGAGATCTAGATTGCACTTACGTATTGCCCAGTAGGCTTTATGCTCCATTTCTATAGGGAGGTGACATGCCTTCTCGTACATGAGTCTGAAGGGAGACATTCCTAACTGGGTCTTATGGGCGGTCCTATAGGCCCACAAGGCTTTTGGAAGGTGAGTTGACCAATCTTTTCTATCAGGCCAAAAAGTGACCTGAAGGATTTTCTTGATCTCCCGATTGGATAGTTCAGCTAATCCATTGGTCTGGGGGTGATAAGGAGTCAAGATACGATGGACACCCCATACATTTTCTTCAGGGAATGGAAGTGCACATTCACAAAATGAGACCCGTCATCACTGATCATGGCCTTCGGAACCCTAAATCTAGAAACGATGTTCTCCTAAATGAACCAAAGAACAACTTTGTGATCCTTGGTTCTGGTGGGGACGGCTTCGATCCATTTTGAGACACAATCAACAACAAATAAGATGTACTCAAAGTCGTTAGATCCTAAAAAAGGTCCCATGAAATCAATTCCCCAGATGTCAAAGATTTTGCACACAATGATCGGATTCAAGGGTATCATATCGCGTAGGCCCATGTTGCCGAGGGTCTGACAACGGGCACATGCTCTATAATAGGATTGTGTGTCTTTGAACATTGTGGGCCAAAAGAACCCACACTGGAGGATCTTCGCTGCGGTGTTATGCCCAGAGTAATGGCCACCACAGGCTTGGTCATGACAGAACGAGATGACATCATTGACCTCGTCGTCGGGAATGTATCTTCGGATTACTTGGTCACTACCGATGTGGAAAAGATATGGATCTTCCCAAATATAGCACTTGGCATCAAAAATCAACTTGTCCCGTTGGGAGGTCTCCCAATCTAGTGAGACTTTCCCTATAACCAAGTAATTCACTACATCAGCTAACCAGAGAAGTCCATTAATGGCTAAGAGATGCTCGTCCGGAAAGTGCTCGGTGATAGGTCCGGACGGATCATTGACCAAAAAAGGAAGGCGAGACAAATGGTCAGCTACCACATTCTACTTTCCTACCTTATCGTAAATTTCAAGATCGAATTCTTGCAATAGCAAGATCCAGCGGATTAATCTAGGTTTCGCGTGCCTCACTGCAATGTGATCCAAGTAAATAATGATGTGGGATCCCAAGAGGTATGATCTGAATTTCTCCAGACCAAATACTACAGCCAACAGCTCTTTTTCCGTAATCGTGTAATTACGTTGAGCCTCGTCCAGTGTCTTGCTGGCATAATATATAACCACCAGTTTCCCGTCGTTTTTCTAACCCAGCACCGCTCCTACTACATAGGCAAACGCATCTCACATGATCTCGAAGCGTTGAGACCAGTCAGGAGATTGTAGGATTGGTGCCTGAGTGACTCGGTCACGTAAGATTTCAAATGCGTGAATGCACTCACTCGTCATTTTGAAAGGCGTGTCCTTCGGGAGAAGATTCGTTAAGGGGTGTGCGATCTTGGAAAAATCAGATATGAATCAGTGGTAGAATCTGACGTGCCCCAAAAATGATCTGGTGTCTTTGACCGTGGTAGGAACAGGTAATTTGGAAATTAGATTTACCTTAGCTTGGTCAACTTGGATACTTCTCTCAGAGACAAGGTGTCCAAGCAAGCACGATGCCCTCAAGAACCATGAAGTGGCTCTTTTCCTAGGAGAGAACCAGGTTCACTTCGATACTTCTTCGAAGGATCTGGACCAAATGTAGGAGGCAATCGTTGAAAAATTCACCAAAAATTGAGAAGTCGTCCATGAAGACCTTAAGGTATTTACCTACCATATCAGAGAATATGGCTAGCATGCACTGCTAAAAGGTGGTGGGTGCATTGCAAAGCCCAAATGGCATCCTACAGAATGCATACGTACCCTAGGGGCAGGTAAAGGTGGTCTTTTCTTGATCTTCGGGATGGATTGCTACCTGATTATATCCAGAATACCCATCTAGGAAATAGAAAATTCGATTTCCCACCAGTTTCTCAAGAATCTGATCAATAAACGGGAGCGAGAAATGATCTTTCTTCATGGAGGCATTCAATTTCCAATAGTCTATGTAGACTCTCCACGAGTATGCAATACGAGTCGGGATGGTCTCTCTAGATTCGGTCGTAATTATGTTGAGCCCTATCTTCTTAGGAACAACTTGAATGGGGTTCACCCAACAGAAGTCAAAGATCCAGTAGATGATTCCAACGTCTAACCACTTGATGATCTCCTTCTTCATAACCTCTTGAAGATTTAGATTCAGTCGTCTCTGCATTTCTCTTGATGGTCATGAGCCCTCTTCGGTGTAGATAAGATGTGTGAAATACGAGGGACTTATCCTAGTCAGGTCATCAAGAGTCCATCCAATGGCTCTTCGATGTTTCTGGAGGGCAGAAATCAACTTTGTTTCCAGATCAGGTGTGAGTCGGGAATTGATAATCATAGGAAATGTTTGATTGGAACCCAAGAACGCGTACTTTAGATGATCCGGGAGGGGCTTTAATTCAAGTACCGGGATATCAACAGTGGGTGGGGGTTTGGAATAGGCCTCAGAAGATAAGGTGGAACCTATGGGTAGGTCTCGATCTGCTCTTGGATTCTCTATCTGTGGGTCAAGATCTTATTATGGTTGAGGCTCTGGGATAATCAGGTTTTCCTCTATAATCGGGTCCTCAACCAATGAACTGATGTCTCATACTTCTTTGATCACCCCATAATTTATTCCTTTCTGGGCCTCAACGATATCAATCCTCAGTGTTTTGTTCCCGAATTTCAACTTGATCTGGCCCTCTTTACAGTTGATATTTTCCCTAGCTGTGGCAAGGAATGGTCTCCCTAAGATGATGAGTGAGTCTCTCAGATTTTCAGGAGTATCAATATCTAATATAATGAAGTCCACCGGGAAGTAGAAATCTCGAATCCAAACTAGAACATCCTCGAGGACTCCTCTTAGTAACTTAATTGATCTGTCAACTAGCTACAAGGTCACCTCAGTCGGTTTGAGCTTAGTTTCCTTGAAATGATCTAGTAGGGATCAGATTTATGGAGGCTTCTAAATCCAATAAAGCTCGATCAAACTCTAGATTGCCATTCTTATAGGAGATCAAAGGGGTGCCAGGATCTTTCACCTTTTGCAGGAGTTTGCTCAGGATGATTGAGCTGGCTTGATCAGATAATACGATCGAACTCTCATCTTTGTTTCACAGCTTACGCTTTGGTGTACATAAGTCCTTTAGAAATTGTGCATAAGCCGGTACGTGGTGGATCGCATCTATCAAAGGGATGCTTATTTGGACTTGCTCAAAGAGCATGACCAAGTCTTCCTCAAGTGCCATGGGCTTGGGTTTCCTCTTTCCTTTGGTCAAGGCCTCAGGAAATGGAACCTATGTAGGTTCCTCTAGGATTGGTTTAGACTTTGGATCTGGGATAGGAGTGTCTTGGATAACCATCCTAGGGTTAGGCTCTGAACTACCATGTCTAGAGTGGTTAGGATAAGGTGGATCTTGAGTCGATTTGCCACTACGAGTGGTAACAGCATTAAGGCCAACCTGGTTTTGGTTCGAATATGATGTGGAAGCCTCCATCCCATCGAGTGATGGAGCAGATTGGGACTGATAAACATAATGAGCTTGGCCGTGATTTGGGTTCATAACGTGCCTCTGGTTCGGCACGTTATTTGGATTCGGAAGAGATTGAGATGGGAGTGCATAGGCTGGCGAGACCTTGCCATCTGTGTGAGTTGATTCTGAACCTCTGTGATCTCATACTTGTGTTGTTTCTGCAAAGCTGCATTGGTCTTTTGGATGTCAGCCAGGGTTTGTAGAATCAAATTCATTTGATCTTCCCTTGAAGGCCCAGATTGGTAATTCAAATTGAGCCTAAGCTGAGCAAGCTGATATGGGTGTGGAGCCTGTGGTCGGGGTTGGAATTGAGATCTCGAGTTCAGATTATTTCCCGACCACGCGAAGTTATGCACTGCCTCCCTACCTAAGGGTGTTTGCGCAGATGTGCTTTGCTGTACTGCAGTGGCTCTCTGTAGATGTCGAGTCAATTCATCCACCTTCTTTCCAATGATGGAGACCTTATACAAGCGACTGGCCACTAACTCCAGATCGATAGATGCGAATAGGCCTTGAGTCTCGTGTGCCCCTTGCGTGTTTGTCAATGCGCAGGTGGTCGTCCGGACGAACACACCCATAGATTCATTGTTTATGGAGTTCCCGCACATGTTATTGAGAATCTCCCAAGCGGTATCTTCATGCTAACCCATGATGTTGTCACCACAGGTTGCCTTGACAAATAACCTGATATCCTCACGGAGTCCCTGGTAAAACGATTAAACTTGTTCTCATTTAGGAACTCTGTGATGGGGGCATTTCCGCATGAGATCCAAAAAGTGGTCCCATGCCTCATGAAGTGGTTCTCTCGCATTTTGCGTGAAATGTGTGATCTAGTGCCTCAAGGCGTTGGTGCAACCAACTGGGAAGAATTTCTTCAGGAATTCAAATTGGAGTTCCTTGCATGTGTTGATTGGACGAGTCAAAGTTTGATACCAATGGCCAGCCTTGTCCATAAGGGAGAAGGAGAACATCTTCATGAGCATGATGTCCCGATTCTAAACAGGTGGTCCAAAGGTCTGGGCTAGATGTTTTAGCTGTTTAATGTGTTGAAAGGGATCTTCAGAGTTTAAGTCATGGAAGTTGGGAATCACATTAACTAGATTCGACTTCAATTCATTATCAGGCCCTCCAACCAGGATTTGCACCTTGGGTTCGATTCCTATCACAGCGGGATTGTAGTGATCTTGCATCTGGGGATGTTGCGGCAGGTTTATGAATGTTTGAAAAAGGTCATGAGGTGCTGCAATTGATTCTGAATATTGGGCTCTTCTTCTTGATTCTCCATGGATTCAGATGATGGAGATTTAGGCTAAGAAGTGGAAGAGTTGGAAGAGATCTCAATCTGATTGGGTGTTAGCACAAACAAGTGAGTCGAGGCTTGGCCTTGACGAGAATGAATTGCTAATGGAGGCCTCAATTGTGGCCTTAAGGACCTCCTCCCAAACATGTACTAGAGAATCAGATGAGGGACAGAATGTGTAATGGACCCAATTGAGACACCCAAAAAATTTTTGATGACTAAGGAGGTTCGAGGTGGATGATACCTCTAAATCAGAAACTTACTCACTTGAGAATTACTTAGGCAGCCAGGAAGGGAGAGTCCTGCAAAGACCCCTACACGGTAGAGCGCCTCCACGGGTTACAAGGTTTCTCCCACCCTACCTTCCTTGTCACTGAGAATCCAAGTAGACCGGAATAAACAAGCTTGACTCCTAAGTCTACCAATTTTAATCCTAAGTATATGCCTTGAATTTCACTTGAAGTTTACACTTGATTTGATTTGTGACCTAATTTGAAGGTTGGTTATCCCATAAAGTGGATCAAATTCACCTGAGCTGCCCTAAGGTTGAGGATGAGTTGGGTAAAGAACCCAAAATCACCCTGGGTGGTTTTGCAAATAGGTTATTAGGTCCCAAGTTTTAGTGATTCAAGTGATTGTTAGAGCTTTGATTTTAGGGTTCCTTTGATTAGATCAATTCAACCAAGGCTTAGCTAACACATGATGCAGGAAATATATTCTCTTTAAATAAGGCAAGTGTGTTTTCCTAAAACCCTAATGTGGAAACCCTAATTTGGCTTTATTTTCCAAATCCAATTCCTTCCAAAGTTGGCACCTAGGGCTCAATTAAGAAGGCGAATAGCCCAAAGCACCTTAAGCCCCTAATAGGTACAAGTATTAGGATGGGGATCTCTAATCAAATTAGATCAAATCAGGCAACTCAGATGATTGATTACTATGAAATAAGTGAGTTGATCCTAATTGATTTCCTTTTCAATTTTTTCTAGAGATGAAGGGCTTAAGAGGAAAGGAATGAGATTACCTGCCCCAGTTATGGTTACTCATGCGGTCGATCTTTAGATTCACCTCACAAAATCATATCAAATCAGATAAAGCAAGTTAGTATCAAATCAGAATTGTAATCAGTGAATGAAATGCTTGTTGCTCCCCAGCAACGATACCAAAATGCTATACGAGCTTTCGTCAAGTTTAAAATGTGTTGCGGTATAGTCAACAAAAGCAAATCAACATTTAAATTTATAATCTTGAAAAACGTGAGCCCGAGGTCATTCGTAGGGAGCAAGTTAAGCAAATCAATTCAGTAATCACAATTATCAACAATAATAATGCAAGTGAATCAGATAACCAAAATGATATGCAATATATGTCAGAAATGTATCTCAGAATGTCAAATATCGAAGTGCAAAAAGAATGGGGTAAAAAATGGTGGTTGAACCACCAAATTAACCCTACAAATAAGCTGTAATCAAACTTAAATATTTGAACAGTAACCACAACCAAATATCCACGACAGTATCAATACCAAGGCAAGGCAGCCAATTCAGACATCTTAACTAAGAATCAGATTCCTTAACTCCAAGGCCTCAGAAGAACCAAGGCAAAGCACAACATAAGGCACAAGCCTACTGAAGACAAGGCTTAGTAATGCTCAAGAATGGCTAAGTGTTGAGTGAGGAGAGAGGGTACGAATCCCAAGGGTGCGACAATGCAAAAACCCCCTCCCTCCTCAGATTTCTTTCTCTTCAGACCTGGATGAACAGTAACTGGGCAATTGGATCCAAGGCCAAACTCCCGTGGTGTGAATCGTGGGCGAGGGCATGTGCGCGGGTGCGTGCGTAGGACCTTAGCCTCGTGCAGTTGGAGGCAAGCAGCAGTTAACACAATTCCAATTTATGCACTGCGTGAGGTTTTGTTCCACACGATGTGGGACTAAAGAATGAGCTTCCTTTGAGTGAAACCTGCATGATTTGTAGCTAAAGATGATGCTCCAATTAAGGTAGAAGCTGTTGCCTACGGCCTCGATTGCAAACTTGGTGTGCTTCAGAACTTGAGGCTGCTTCAAGCAAAGTTAACAGTTGGTCGAGTGAGAGGGTCGGAGAGGGGCGGTTGGTGACAGAGAAGGTGAACGTGGCGACGACACCAGTGAAGACCTGCACGCACGAAAATGGCCTTGTGGCCCTATCAAATATGCTCACAAGCTTTGCTGATGTGCGGCAAAGGTGCTGGTGGTGGAGATTAGGAGCGAGTGTGTGTATGGAGGTGTGACAGTGCTGGAGAAGGTGGTGGTTGTTCCTGGTGTTCGATGGTGTAGTGGAGTGCGCAAAACCCCAAATAGGTTTAGGACTTTTGTAGGTGGAGTCAAGGCGGAGCTTGTGGATGTGGTGGAAGTGGGTTTAGTGGTTTGTGGCACCGGTGTGAGCTCACCGGAGCCAGTGCCAGCCGTGGGGAAGATGCTGGGTGTGAGGGTAATACGGTGGTCGAAAGTGGAAATTTAGGGTGCAGGGAACGTCTAGGGAGAGAGAGAAAGAGGATAGGGAGTTTAGCTAGGAGTGAGAAGTCGAGATGTGTCCGGTGTTGACCGACCAGACTCAAGGAAGACAGAGTTGACGGTGAGGTGTCGGCGACGAAGAAGAGGAAGTGCTCTCTCTTTGGCCGAAGAGACACACGACGAAGAGAGGAGGGCAGAGGGCCACCCAATTTGGTGATTGTTTGGCCGGATGAGGGAGTTGGAGAAGCTCACTGGAGCTCAAAGAAACGGTGGTCGGAAAAGGGAGAGGAGAGGTATTCCTAGTCATTTCTTGGCTAAGGGGGAAGCTACGAGCTTGAGGGGTTTAAATAGGACCTTATCTGCCCCTCCGAGAGCCAATTCAAGCTAGCTTCAAGTCGACTTTTGAGCTTGGCATATTTAGGTTCGCCAGCGGTGAAATCGGCCATGAATGATCTTGAGATCTAGTCCAATATGGATGGAATTGTGTCAGGAACAATCTCTCCAAATTTGGAGAGATTTGGACAAGAAATCCTCGCTCAAAAGTCAACGGTGGAGGTCTATTCACTCCAATGGAGGTAGGGACCAATTTGTAGAAAATGATGAGAAAGTTAGGGACCAAATCGCAAGAAACTTGAAAGTTAGGGGGATGATTGTGAGAAATAGAGATTTTAGGGACTAAATTACAAACTAGGTCAAGATGGACTCTGATTAGACCCAACTTTCAGTGTTAACCTAATTTGAACCCAAGAAATATAATGGTGAAAGTGGATTTGAGTTTTGACCAACTTTTACTGGGCAATTTGCACATAAGCCCAAATTAGTGTAAATTTACGTCTAAAACTCTATTTTAAGTCAAAATAGGTTTAGATGGTCAAACCAAAGGTACCAAACCTCTTAGAATATTTTTATATGAAATTTAGAAGGTTTAGATTAATTTTATCTTGACCAGAACCTCTTCAATTTAAGTGGGTTTGATAATTAGAGTTTCGATGCTATGTACGCCCTCGAAATGCGTGAAACCCTGTTTCAGTCTATGTTAACCCACTTTTTAGACTTTTGTACTCATTTAACCTTCAATTAACCCCCGAGTAACCCTGTGGTTAATCTTTATTTTCAATGTGCTGTTAAAACTGTAAACTTAATCCTATTTCCCTGTTTTCCTTCTCAAGTCAGAATGATACGGAATTGTGACCCTCAGATGATTAGGTAGAAGCTTTTATCATTCAAACTTGACTAAATGTGGCTAGTTAAGGCCCATGATGGTGTTACCATCACCTTGACACCACACACCTGTAACGACCCGATTCCCGAATCCCTACGAGACACAAGAATCGGACTGACTCGACTAATCCCAAGACCCAGTCGTCCAACGAGAAAGTAACCAAAAGAGCAGTAAAATAAACCACATTCACCATGTATATAACTAGCAGTAACAAAATACAACAGTAAAGAAAGGAAATACTACAGCATACACCACCACAACAGTAGAGAAATAAACATGTACATAACATGAAGCTTACATTAAAGAGAGTACAAGGAGCAACAGAAAACTACTCATTACAGCGGAAAGAAAAGTGCAGTAAGTACTACAGGTAACCCTACTGGACCCTATTAGGCCCAGCGCCCTCTGCAGCCGCTGACTCTGGCTGCTCAACACCTGGTCCTAAAAAGGCAACAAGGGTGACACATCAGCGAAACACTGAGTAGAGTGGCAACTAAAAGCTAAAAAAAGCAGTAGAGTGTATAGTAGCTGTTATATTTTTACTTTCTTTCCTTATAATTTCCATTTATTCACTGTTGATTATTTCTCAGATCCTTCTCTTGATCTCGAATGTTCCTCGTAGGAACAATCTTGATTGCAGTCTTTCTCGAAAGGTAGAAGTAGCACGTGGTGCTCTCTTGACCGGGAGAGTCCCCTGTGGTGGTCCTACCCTCAGTCAACCACCCCAAGGTCGCTGACAGACGTAACGGTGACTACGGCACGCGCGATAAACGCACGGGTAGCTACCCCGCACTGGTACGTGGTCAGTCGTTTCCGTTAACGAGTACGCCCAAAGCACAGCACGGAACCAGTATAGGGCAGAGCCCTCTCAGTAACAGGGGCCCAGCCCCTCCACAGTAACCAAACAGGGATCTTGCCCCTCCACAGTCCACGCACCCTCGCCTGACTACCCTGGTTTGCCCAGTGGGCCTAACAAGTCGGTGTAGGTGAGCTAGCAGAACCCTGGGGCCCGTGGGGTAGCTAGTACTCTCCCTACACCAGTAGATCTCCTCAGTACTGTGTATGCGAGGGCCAAAAGTCGGTACAAAGTGGCCAGACCTAACCCCGGGTCCCTGGGGCGACTAGCTCCGCTTTGTACTAAATAGGGGGACAGTCGCTCTCCTTGGTACTCCGTACTCAAGGGCCAGCTCATTTCCCTAATTCTATTCCCTTTCCTTTCCAAGAGTTCTACTCCTAATTCCCCGTAGGGTTCAAGCTCTTTTAACCCAGCCAATTTAGGTTTCACCGTTCCGGCTTTACGTTCATACAACCCATGTTTTCAAGCATATTTATTCATTCATAACAGGCAGCGGTTAACGAATTTACAGGTAGTTATCATTTCCTTTCTACTTTTCCAAGACTGTAATGTTTGTATATTCAATTAGTTTTCCAGTCATAGGATTCATGCCGTACCCTAGGATCTATCATTCAATCTAGTTTTCCAGTCCTAGGATTCATGCAATGCCCTAGGATCTATCATTCAATCTAATTTCTCAGTCCTAGGGTTCATGCAATGCCCTAGACTCTATTAATTATTTTATAATTATACAAATTTTGTTAAATAAATTAAAGGGCCACTCTACCCGCGAAACCGGGAGTACTGGGGGCGTGGTCGGCAATCCCGCGCGCCTCCGCAACCCCCAGAGCCGCAACAGAACGGGGACCTAACACAAGGATCAACACAAGTAGTTTCTTAGAACAGTGCACAATTACTGTAAACAGGTAGAGAAAATAAATCTGGAAAGAACGCAACTCGAAACGCGGAAAACGGACTCCGAACGGGCCTAAACAGGTCAAAAACGATGAATCTGTCAAAAATAAGACGTCTGGAACCTCTTCTAGACGTCTTAAAAGGTGGATCATGTCATACCTCAGTCTGCGCAGTCCTTCAGACGTCCAGAAGCCCGCTGGATCGTCTGGCCTTAGTTTCCAGATGTCCGATTGTCACCCCGGACGTCTGGAGGTCCTATCCGTCATCTGGTACTGTGGCCAGACGTCTGATTCGTGTGGAAAGGCGAGCCCTCGTGCCCTCCCGAACAACACCTACACACACACGCATCCGCTCTCATCACGAAAAGGCGCAGAGGAACGCGGTGTACGGTTGCATGGCCGTACCCGCGTAAAAAGAAGAAGGAAGGAAAAATATTGTACCTGTCAGACGTCTGGGTCTTCCTCTAGACGTCTTCTACGTCGTCTGGAAAAAGGTACAGACGTCCAATTCTGGGAAATTTTCCCAGAATCAGGACCCTGTCGCCCTCCGCCCGCGACGTACAGCCTCGCTGCGCCGTGCCGGCCTGCTGCCCGAGCTGCAGCAGCTCCTCCGCGACACCCCACGCCCGCTACTCCCCCGCCGGCCGGCTCTAGCTGCCCCGGCAAGCTCGCACCTCGCGGTCGAGCCTTTTTCTTCCTCTCGCGACACTCCTCCTTCCCACACGCTCGTTGCAGCCGCTGCTGTCGCACCCGCTCGCTCGCGCTGGAAAAGAGAAGGAGAAGGCGGTGGAGTGAGGGTGAGGGAGAGGGCGGTGCTATATAAGGGCAGCGCGGGGAGAGAGAAAAGAGAAGCGGCGTGTCTGTAGGGAGGGAGAGAGAGCAGAATGAAGGTGGGGGGTTCAGTCTGTGCGCGCATGCGCGCAGACGCGAACCTGTACGTCGAAAAAATTTAATACTAGACGTCTGGGAAGGGTTCCAGACATCTGGCCAGACGTCTGGGTCACTTCCTAGATGTCTTAACTGCGTTAGATGCTGTGTTCGTAACAACACCCAACACTCACTCACTTCAGCCACCTTATTCACCACCATAATACCACCAACACCACTGCCTAATATGACCTAAACTACCTTCCATCACCTAGTATCCATGGCCAACATCTAACCCATGTCCTAATTCCATCATTTTATGTTTTATGCTTTGCTCCAAGCCTTATATAAGCGACTTAGTTCACATGTGTTTATAATGAACATTTGAATTCCAATATAATTGCTTTATGTAGTTTACTTTTTATGTTTGCAAGAAATAAAAGATTAAGCTCGTCTTAGTTGTTCTTCTTGTTTCCTTTCCTTATAGTTAGTGTTAGTTCCATTTTCATTGCCTTCTTAATCAAACAAAAACACCACAACAATATCAAAAGCCAAAAGGCCAAAAATAAAATAATCGTTAAGTGGATTTCAAGCAATGAGAGCCAAATATCGCCTCCTTGGGGATTTGGCCGAGACTCACCAAAAATCAATTTGCAAAATAGATTAGTGGTCTCATTAAGAAATTTAAGTGATTTGGGAATAAACGTGAGTTGAACTATGATGATCGATTAACAAATTCAATTCGCACATTAATTCTCCTATCAAAAGGAGCAAACCTCAATCGACTTGGGCCCAACTGAAGAAAGATCTCCTGGTGGAGGAACTGGAATTGAAGGTGGTGCCTCTGGAACGAACGACACATAAGCGCCTTCAAGCAGGAGTCCGGATACTCAGCTATCTCAGGCAGGTGGAGAAATTGGGCAGGACAAGGCAAAAGGTTTGCTTCCTTTAACCCCCTTGGTGAATATCCCAATGGACCCTACCTACTTCAACTCATCAAAAGAACTATGACCTCTGCATATTGTTTAAGTCAAAATTGTGATATTATAAGTGTTAAGGTTGTAGTATAGTCGTGAAATCAAACCAAACAAAAATAACGAAGCTCCAAAAGGGTGAGTCTCGGTTGATGTTTGGGAGGCAATGAAATAATTCTGATTTTGTTCGTTTTGCTTTTTTTCTTGCCAAGACTAACCTAAATCTAACTAAGGAAGCTAAAACTTAAAACTAAAACCTAAATCTAAAGATGATGGCAAATCTCTTGAATGGAGAATTCTCCCATCGCTCTCTCAAATCATATGATCATGGTGTAGTGCAAATAGATGCTAAAAGTATACAAGAATTGCTTATCATGAAACTCGTGGACAATATGTGTGACATCAAGAAAGTTTTGCTCAATCATTGATTCGTTAATGCGGGCGGGAGTTGCCATCTACTTCTTTTTATTTTTGTTTTACAATTTTTTTGGGGTTTTTAAATATCAAATCGACTCCTAAAAATGACTAACTTAATATTTTTGGGGTTTTTTTTGGAATAAGCAATGGTATATATGCGATGTTAAAAATATTTTTGCCATACTTAATGTAATAAGCGACGACATATAGGTTCCAAAGAACCACACCTCTTCTTTTCTGCCATCATTTATAATGAGAAGTGACAGTAAAATCTTTTTTGCCGTCGCATCTATATCGTCGCTTATTCATATAAGTGACGGCAAAAAAGAGGAAGGCTTCTCTAGAGCCTTATATGCCTTCGCTTATAAGAACAAGGGACGACAAAAATATTTTTGTCGTCGCTTATATAAGCAACGGTGTATTTATATAAGTGATGACGAAACTTAAGAAAGGTTATGTAAAGGTGGGAAAAAATGACATATAAGTGCCGTCGGCTTTAAAATGACGTCGAAATATCCAATCCGTCTGGTGGTTGAACAATATTTTGATGTTGGATGTGCCCTCTAACCAACGAGAAAATAACACAGCGATGCTAATAACGATGTCGCTTAATGGCATCGGTTATATGGGCTTTGCTGTCGGTTTCCAACCGACGGCAAAGGTTGAGTATGTTATAGTGAATGTAAATAAGCTTAACATTTTTGGAATAAAAGATGATTTTTAGATAATAGAAAGTGATGTATATCAATAACTGGCTCCCAAGGAACGACCTGGAATAAAATTAGTTAAAATTGTATATAAATAAAATGACATCTGTCTGGATTGCGACACTATACTGCAATGCGATTAATTTACCTTAATTAACTAGTGATCCAAATGGCACATCAGTGTGCAACTACAAACTAAGAGGCATTGAGGTAAAAGAACACAAATTAAAAGGCAAGAAATTTATATTTTGAAAAGAAGAATTTGCAGTAATGTTAACTTGAATAGCTCACTTATATGGAGGAATTTCACATAAATAATCTTCAAGTATACATGAAAGCTTATCTAGTACAAAATAAAAGTAAGGAAAAGATAGCAGTAGTCTCTGAAGTAGAGAAGTTGTCGATCTTCGCTCCAAGTCTTGGTGCACTCCTTGACTTGAAGAAGATTCTTCCTTTGCTCCAATGGTGACAGTAGCTCCCAACAAACGGTGGACGTCCACCCTTTTCTCCTCTCCTAGCTGTCCACCACAAAGGTGCACTTCCTTGGCATGCCACCCAATAAGAAGGGAAGTCAATTGGATACTAGAGGGGAGTGGTAGCAATCCCTCTACTTTCAATCCCTTCCTTTCTCTCAAAGAATGACTGTAGGTGGAACTAAGGTAGAAATAAATCGTGCCAAGGATGTAGAGTAGGTGGTGGTTAGATGGTATTATGGGCTAAAAGGAGGCTTAAGGTTGGTGCCAACTTAGCTTCTAGAAGGGTGGTGGTTGTGTGATTTTTGGTACCAAGAATGGAGGGCTAGGATGGTTGTTTAAGGTGGATGAATGGTGGATGTGGATGGTGGTTATGAAGGAGAGTTGGTGTCACTTTTGAAGGGGTATAATGGTGGTTGGCGCCAACTTTGAAGAGGCACCTAGGAGGGTTGGTGGTTGGTCGTTATGGAGGCCTTTTTGGAGGAAAATGAAGAGGTGCCTATTGAGAAGAATTGGCACCAACTATGAAGGGGTGCCTTAAGGTATTTTGGCACCACCTCGATGGTGGTTACTTGTTGGTTGTTGGTGCCAACTCTAGGTCGAGGTAGGAGGTTTGGTAGTAGAGTAGGAGAGTAGCTAAGTAGCTTAGCTTAGCTAGTTTGAGCTAGCTAGAAACAAAGTGGAGCTAGGTGGAGCTACCTTAAGTTGGAATGTACTTGAGAAGAGCTGAGGTGGAGTTGAATGAGAACTCAGCATTTAGCTTAAGAGGTAGTAGCTAAGCTAAGTTGAGTTGAGCTAGTAGGAGTTGGATAAAGCAGATTGAGCTTGAGAGGGAGCTATAGTGAGCTGATGTGGCTGAGGGAGCTTCTATCTTCTTCTTCTAATTAGGGTTTCAACCTTCCTTTTAGTTTTCTAGGGTTTAGATAGTTTGTAAAGTCTTGCATTCCCTGAAAATCAAGTAATAAATTAATAGCATAAAATACTGAGAAAACCTAACAATGCATGTAGTGTCCCTAAATATGAATGTATGCCTAATGTAAGCCTAATAATGTAATGTAATTGCAAAATACCTAGGACTAGGTGTGAATTGAACTTAAGAATAATGATAATAAAAAATATCAAATATAATATTTAATTATATTTAATGTACGTTAATAAATTAACATAATAAAAATAATAAAAATAACGTGAACTTTACTTGACATCTTTTTAATTAAATATCATTTAAAAAATATTAAATACAAATATTAAAAAAAATTCATTCCCCATAAGAAACGTCACTTCTCATCATCCCACGCCCTCGAAAAAAAAAAAAAAATTTCCCCCACACCTTTTCGTTTCCCTCAACCAAAACGAAAACCCTTTCATCCTCGATCCCTCCCCCGACACCCTCCCCTCAATCCCTCTTCTCCACCTCTAAACATCGCCCTCCTCGCCTCATCAACTTCCTCGTCCACGTTGTCGACAGCACCCTTGCTCTCTTCCGCCTCGCCTGTGCTCGCCCTCCTTTGCCTCGTTGACGGGCTCACCCTTCTCCACCTCGTCGTCGCACTTGATCCGCTCCGCCTCGTTGGCCTCGTCGTCCGCTTCATCGTCGACGCGCGTGCCCTACTGCACATTGCCCTGCTACTTCTCCGGCTACCGGCCACTTCCACCACCCTCCTCAAAGGTGAGCTCTCTCAACCCTTCTCTCTGATGACCCTCTGTCACCCTCCCTTCCTCCCTCAGCCGTGATCCCCACCAACGCCCCACCGTCCTCCTCCCTTCCCTCAGCCGCCCCCTCGATAACCCCGCACCACCCTCCTCCCCTTCCTTAACCGCCACCACCACCTCCTCCATCCCCCTCCCCCCTCCTCCGATGGTGCCCCACCACCCTCCTCATCGATGTCATTGAGATGTTGAGCTTTCATTTGAGATTCGAGATGTATTTGTCAGTGGCAGCAGTAGCTGCTAAGCATTTTTTTGATGAAGTTCACATGGTTTTGATTAGAGATTTTAAATGTGTTTTTGATGAGCTTATGCTTACATTGATTTTGTTCGGAGAGATCTTTTATAGATCTATCTTCCAGACTCATTGGAGTAAATAAAAGCATCAAGATAGCCTGATTGGTCATCTAACAGAAATAGCTGATGAGTATTATTGGATTGAATGAAGGATGTTTGAATCAAGGAATTGAAATGATTTTTTGAAGGATTGAATGATTACAATGATTTTTCTAGAGAGATCTTGCATAGATCCATCTCCTACAACATCTAAGCAGCTCTGGAAAATTTAGATAATAGATCTAATCTCCTTTGATAGTAGCAGCCACTTTAAGAACTGCCAAAACTGCTGAATGTTTGATCCACGAATTGGTGTAGTTCCTGAGCTTGTTTCAAGTGTCAATGAGGTTTCTCAGATGGTCTAATTATAGAACAGTATTTGTAAAGCATGTATTGATTTTATCTTGCCTTGAAATAGATTGAAGAGCATGTAATCTCTGTTAGAATTTCTCTGTCAGCAATTATGACGATTGCTAACTGTCAGACTGAGTTTTGATGTTAATTCCAATGCTAAATCATCTTCATGTGTTTGATTTTGATGAAATTCAATTTCTAGAAGTTTAACCTGTTTGAATCTTTATTTCCAAAATTTTTATAGAATTTTAGGGCTTAGATTCATTTTATAACCTTTAATTGGCCCACTTTCATGATTTAATAGAATAATTAGGTTGTTAATTAGATAATTAGTGTAAGTAAATAAATAAAAAGTGTAGTGAGCAGGATTAGAGTATATTAAACACGTTTAGATCCTTAGATCCAAGTTTCCATGTGTTTAGATTAGAGAAAATGCCAGCAGAAGCTTGGACATTCTCTTAGGTTAGAAATAAAAGAAAACAAAAATAAAAAATAAATCTAATACTATGGAGCCGTAGAAGGATTGGCCATATTTCATATTCCTATTTCAGGGAGCCGATTTCTCAAAGGAAAAAGTGCAACCCAAATGCTTCCTAGATGATCTTAGTCCTAGATTACAGTCTACCAATAATCAACTATTTTTATCTGATGCCCTTCTTAAGCTTGAAACAATGTATAGCCGCCTCTAGAAGTTCTAGGTAGACAATGCTCAATCTACTCAAGCATCAACTATGGTGCAGGAGTCTTCTATACTTGCTGTGACCTTTGGATGTGAAGTTCATTTTAGACGGTGTAGTCACAATTGTGCTGGTGGTAAAGATAGCGATCATGCTTACTAATTGTGTTAATCCACATCATTGACAAACAAATTTTTTATGTTTCATTCCTTTCAACTAATTCTGTGCTAATCCAAACAAGGGATAAAAATATCCAAACATTGCCTTGGAGAAGGTGAAGAAGAATTCTCTTGAAGAAAAAAATCAAAACCACTTCATACTTATCATGTGAGACAAAATCTATAGGTATTTCACATGGAAAACACTCAAGCAAATCCAATTTCAATTACTTATTGATCATACCTTATGTGATTACTAAAAGCTTTAAGTTAGTATATAGTGGAAAAAGAAATAATAACTCCACTTATTTCTTACCAACATATGGAAACTTAACTACTTGGACTGATTAATCAGCCAACAATGCTTCGAGTCTAGGAAACTACACAAAGTTATGGCTGGGCCAAATCAAAAGCATTATTTAATGAAAAAAATTGTATTCAATTTTGTTGTTTACTTTACTTATTTTGACCAGGGCTAAGACTCTTGCATCTTTGCAATGTATAACATTTTGTGATACATTAGTTTCAAATCTTGCCTTATCTATACCTCCGAGAAGAAATGTCTAATTGCGAATATGCATCTTTGTCAAGCTTTTGAACAATAACTTAAGGCCCTGTTTGATAGAGGTTTAAAGTTTAAGACTAGTAAAGTTTAGGAAGTTTTAAGGAAGGATAAGTGGATGGGTAAGAGGAGGGTTAGCGTATGTGATAGGCCAAGGGATTTTAATGGCACACTATCGGTTGACGATAGGCCAAGGGAAAGAAGGGACACCAATTTTAATGGCTTATGTGGAGTTAAGGTGCATCTACTTCTTGTTATGTCTTGTATATAGTACTATGCAATTAATAACTTGTAGGGAAATAAAAAATTAATCTATTTTGAAACCGCTAAGCTGGATGCTAATATCTTAATAAACCTTTCCTCATGGGTGGGCAAAAGTATTGAAAGTGGTGTTTAATTAAGTCTAATGTCACTATCTACGTTAATAAATAACGTAACCAAAATAATAAAAATAACATGAACTTCACTTATATTGATGTCTTTTTAATTAAACATCATTTAAAAAAAATTAAATGCAAACATTAAGAAAAAAAATCACCAAACATTCCCTCCATCGTTTCCCTTTCCATCCCAGCGACCTCTATACAAAAATGTATAGCTCTTGCCCTCCATTCATACAAAAATAACTCATGACCTCCATCTTTTTGGTTGGCGAATGAGTTGTTGAGCTTGGGAATGGCATCACATCCATGATTCATTTCGTTATACCTAGAAACTTAGAACACAAGGATCGAATGCTTGGAGCATAAAACTGTTCCCAAGGATCGGACTATAAAGAGTACTACTATCGAGAAAAAACCACAACCAGGAGTAACCTTAAGATCTCAATCTTCTCCACCTTATTATGGATGATAGATGATTAAAGAGATCATCCTATCAAAAAGAGGAGATGAAAGAAGGAAAAGAAATAGTATTTAAGGTATATGTGCAAGCATATGGAGAGCAGAGTCTGTGTCAGAGGCCTATAAAATATAGTTATAATGGATTGCTAGATTTCAAGATTATGTGGAGGTTTAGTTCTGCTTCATGTTTCAGATGCAGAGATGGGTCAGAAAATCTCAGCTATGGCCTTCCACCTACCTTATGATGAGTTTCTTGCATTACACTGGTTTTGTTAATACCAGTTCTGAGGGGTGTTAGCAAAATAGATGTTAACTTCATAACTTCTTCACACCCAAACCTTACTCAGAAATTGGTGTTAACACCAATTTCAATAAACATCACAAGGGTTAACACCACAGCTTAACACCAGCTTCCTAACCCGCCAAGTAAACTAACCCTTAGAGACTAATTTTCAATATGCATGGCAATGTAGAGATCAAATGCAGGGGTCAAAAAAAGAAAAAAGCTCTGAAAATACTTGAAATTTTTAGGTTGATTTAATGGAGAAATGAGTTAAAGCTAAATGTTATTCAAGTACACATTGGATATCTTGCTAGTAGGGTGGCAAGAATGTTAAACACCACAAGATTCCATGTGTAAAGAATGGACAGGCCAGTAAACAGAAGTGCCTAGACCACAAGCACAACGTACTTTACAACTGATGAGAATGCCATCAAGCAAATGAAAACATGTGATACCCAGTGTACGAATAGCAAGTAAGAATCCAACAAAGGATATGACATCAAAATACCCCAAAATGACTCAATTATAAAATCTGTATGAAGTCTTGCTATATTGATGTTAAGCTTGTCAGAAATACCTCTCTTGCTATATTGATGTTAAGCTTGTCAGAAATACCTCTTTCTCACTGTTGCAATATATAGTGCAGCAAAAAGGACCTGCCACTTGTTATTCATGATGAATTTAGTAGACATGGATCAGGAGAGCCAAGGTCTGACAAACCCATCCAGCTGTCTATTACACGTCACAACTTTTTTGTGGGGGAACTTCTGGTAGCTAAGAGCTGGGATTGGAAAATTTGACCCAGAGTGGATGAGATTGGGTTTGGAATTGCCCAAGAAGTCTTATGTGCTTCAAGAGACCACTGGGTAGAAAGGGCAACTTTGACACTTGAAAGATCTTTATTTAGGACATCATGGTAGGGTAGAAAGAAGAAACGTGGCCTATTGAAATAAGCATTGTACATCATTAATCTTATCAGGCTTCACTAAACCATGATAACAATTAACACAAACCTGATTTCCTGTATTGCAAAACATATAAAGTATTCACAATCTTCTTAGCCTTTGATTACGAACTTTTAACGTTTTGTTCTTTTAGCAATTTCTTTGCATGCTTGGATTGTGGAATCTCATCAGATGATTCTATCCTTTCAGATTAACTTCTCATGTCCTGCTGCTTGTAGATGTGAGCATATCTCAGTGATCTTACTTGGTTTTCCTTCTTTTTTGTTGGATGAGAGGTGGAATTAGTAAAATTTGAGTTCCTTGGTTTATCTTCTTTCCTGAAATATCTTCTACCTTCTAATCTCCATTCTTTCTCAACCCTCATGGTTTTGGCATGTATTTTTTTATTTATCATCCTCCTTTCTTTGTTGCTTATGTGGCCACCAAGTTTCATTTGTGTGACGGTCATATTTCATAAATTCTTGTAGTATACACTTTGCAATCAACTTTATCCTAGAATCATCATTGAAACTTTACATCCATGTTTTTAAGGTTTTTGTTTCCCCCTGTTTGATCCAAATTAGCAAATCCATGCACAACCTAAGATAGATCATGATGGAAAGCCTCCATGCATCTAACCCCAATAAGTTTGAGAAAGGCCGGACATGGGTTCGAGATATGAATATCAAATAAAAAGCAAACTTAAAAAAAGAAAATCTATCAAAAGAGCAAAATGATCCTTTTAGAATCATTGCAAAAATTTAAGGAAAAGATAAATCAACATGTATGATCCATTTATGGGATAATACCAGATATCGCTCTTTTGATCCTCCACGGATCACATCTGAAACACCTACATTCTTCTTTGAGCATCTGGAGCAGTGAGCATCAGTCATCTATTATTACATAATAAGAAAAGCAAAAGACAAAAAAGCTCAGTTCTAGACACAAAAGGCATATAAATGACAACCCAAAGGAATCATATATAAAAGCATTATCTGACCTGCATATGTTTTGACCGAGCAGGCTCCTTAGGTTTCTCCTGTTTAACCTGGCCCTTTGGATTTTTAGCCATCTCGATACCAAGAAAATAGCACTGGTATCCATAGAATCTTCATAACATACTTTCATGGAGATAGTAGAAGGTCCTTTGGATTTTTAGCCTTTTTTTTTTTAATTAGATTTTTAGCCACTTCAATATCAAGAAAATAACACAATTTCTCAAGATCATTCACAAGATATACCTTCTAAAAAGGCCTTGGCTTCATTGGTTCCTACATTTCTTGTGAAACCCAACATCCTTGGGGATGCTCTTTGTTGCACCAATTGAGCAAGCAAGTAGCTCACATGCCCAGCATCCTAATGATGGTGTTTTACTTGCATGAACACCTAGCCTACACAAACTTTGCAATCAGAACATCTGTACCGAAGACATATGTAAAGGCAAATGCATTTACAATACATGCACATGACCCTCATTTTGCATTGAAACCCCATGCCACCAGGCATAATAGTGGTTTCACTTGGATCTATGGATGTAAGGCAAGCACCTACCATAGTGCAAGCTTAGCTCCACTTCACTGCTACAGGTAGTGCTTGCACCTGAATGTGTACCTGCACCGCTGCAACCAATGATGACACCTACAATGCACCATAGGTTGCTACACTATTGGCTCATGCTATCGCTTACTTCCGATGCATCATTGCCGCTTACAAATCTTAATGAATGAGAGCATCTGAAGAAGGGGAAAATCTATTTAGTAAAGAAAAAAAGAGAGCATCAGGGTGGGAACCAATGTTAGCCTAGGACCACTACTCTGCCTGCAAAGGAACACCAAGATGGCATTCATAAGGTGTCTGATGATCCTCCTCCATGCTCTCCTAGCTCATGAATATTTCCAGGGAGTCAATGACATGGTAGGGTGAGAAAAATGTGTATTAAGCTTGACATGTATAAAGTGTATGGCCAACGTTAGCCGGTGGTTCTCACTAATTCAAATGTTGAAAATGTGCAGATCCTAAATCTAAGGAGATTTTTCCAAAAGTGGAAGGTGCTAAGTTTAGTATGGAGGTGCTATCTGTGGATAGCACGGGAATTGTGGCTAGGTGCCTTTCTCCATGCGGTGGACAGGTGGTTACCAGACCCATGTGAGGGTCCGGTTGGAGTGAGAATTCTAAACTGGCTTCACCTCTTTTTTTGGAGTCTTTTTCGAGTGCTGGCCTTGTTGCTCCACATTTGGTTTCATCGCAGAGCATGAAGGAGGCTGAGGAGTTGCAGTCTGATGGTGCACAGCTAGAGACTAATGTTGCTGCAAATCCGTTGGAGCACAATGAGTTGCTGTTCCAATGGTTGAATGGGTGTCTCCTGAATTGGCAGGGTCTCATGTGGCTGTTCTGGGTCCAGACAACCTTCTAGATGCAACTATTCCTGCCAAAGATGATGCTGTGGAGTCCCTAAGTCCTCCTATTGCTGTAGAGGGGCTAATGGGGCCATCCATGAGTGCAGACAGAACTCCACGAGTGTGCAGAGGATTGGCTCAGATACTGGACAGACTTCTAGATGATCAGTTCAGTATAGGGCTTCCACTTCGAGACAGAAAAAGAGTTTCAGGATCTTCTACAAGCGTAAGTTCTCCTTCAGAAAGAAGAGTGGGCCTCGTGATAGTCAGTCTTTAGGAAAATCACTGAAACTTGGCGAAGATTATGTTGCAAGGGTACTCAATGTCAGGAAGATCTCTCGTCAGGGGGAGAGCATGAGGAAGTCTAATGATTAAGATACTCTCGTGGAATGTTTGGCATCTCTGGGATAGCACACAAAGATCTATTTTGAGAAGATACTTGGAGGATTGGAGGATAGGAACTCAACATGGAAGCTGGATAACTCTAACCATGGGGGGATATTAAACCTGTAAAATAATGAAAAGAAAGGATGACAACTATGCTCTTGTTGCATGGCAAATGGATAAGTGGCGGGGTAATGACAATGACTTTACTGGCCAGTGATTCTTGAAATGCTGGTGAAACCATCATTTTTTGTCTTTTTCCTTCTTTTTTCCCTTTTTAAACGTGATTTTTGATGCACGGGAAGGCTTATGAGATAAGGAACAATTAAAACAGTTAGATTATAAGCTGATAAGCAGTGATTAGAGTACTAGTGTCCAAGCCCAAGTCTTTCCTCTCTTTGGAAAATATGAACAATGGCTACTCTGCAAGTGACTATCTAGAAAACTTTGGTTGCCTTTGGTCTCAAAACCTAATATAAACCTCATTCTAGTTGCCTCCAACTTGCTTATTATACACTCCGAGATCCAAAAATACATGAATGATTGTGTGGGAAGAATTTCAAATAAAAGGTTGATACAAATTGATGTAGCAAGGGCCTAAAAGAATGATGATTAATGGACCTATTAGGAAAATGCTAATTAATGCAAAAGGAGAGGGGAATGACAAATTATTGACTCCACTTACTAAAGGGAGGGTTTGATGGAGGTCAGAATCTGCTGGAGATGAGGAGAGGAAGATTGAATAGATAAATGCTAAATCCATGGATAGATTGTGGAAGGGATGAAAAGATAGCTGAATCACCCTGAAGCATTTTCTAGACTAGAACGTATACATAACATAGTAAAGACTTAAGAAATATCTTCCAAAATTACAGATAAAGGGATTGCTACCTTGCAATTTCAACTTATAGCTAGTAACTTATCAATTTTGTCCCTAATTCTTCAATAATCAAGCCACACAATAAATTGAACCGCTAGAAAATTTTCATAGCTTGTGCTTCTCATCCAACTGCACTAATTGTGTTGCGTGTTGATAAAATAACTCTTTTGGTAAAGTTTAGATACATGCCTTTTACATGATTATGGAATGCTTATCTTAAGCTAGGATGATTGTGAAAGGTATATACTGATCATTTCTTATGTAGTCGAAGGTATGTACCGATCATGCTTGCTTCTTATAAGTAAGTTATGTTCTGACTATTTCTTGTTTGCTACTCGGCTAGGGGACACTTTTTAATTGTATGTGATTCATTTTTAATGTAGGGTGTGTCCACTTGTATTTGTTTTATTATTTTGTTATGCAGGTTTATAAGAAAACTTCAAATTTTAAGGGAAAATTCTGTTGAATTTTTTAAAATATTTTTAATATTAAAATTAGTTATTATTTAGATACACATACTTGCTAAAGAAAATAAATGCACGTGAGGTCAAACATTAGGTATTCTGACTCCTAGGGTAAAAGTTCTCCGAGTCAAATTGTGTCAAATTACTCATTCATCGAGACTTATGATCATGTTATACGGGCAATGCAGTTGTGTATGCATACCTCACATGCATGATGCATTGTCTTTGTAGCATGCCATAAGACTTGATCGACTTTAGTTCGGTAAAATACCGAACTATAGAAGGCCCTTGAAGATTTGATCACAACTTAGGTTTACTTGTTACATGTAACCTTATGAAGTGAAATTTTGGTTGCTTCTTTTAGTTCTTCTCTGGTGTATTAACTAATCTTATCTAGTTTCATGCGGTGCCCTTAACTGGGTGCTAAAGAAAATTTAGTTAAGGTTAGTATTGGTGGGTATACTAAAGAAGTGCCGGGAGATGCTATCGAAATTTTCTCACACAAAGGTTACATGTAACAAGTAAACTTAAATTGTGATCAAATCTTCAAGGATGGACTATAAAGTGAAAACGTTAATCAACATGCATAGATATATCTTTCTAACAATGATGATGTGTGATTGATTATGCACGTGCTATATTAAATACTTATCTATAATAGGTTGGATATGATAGGTGAATGAATGCATTGTAAGCTAGTATTGTTTGTTTTACGAGTAAGGGTATTAATAATATATTTAATGCAATATGTCTCATAAACACGACATGCAGTCATTACCCAAATGTATACCACGGGCACTATAGTGGATATCCTTCATGGATAGGATATCCCACGGAATTATACCACTACCAAACGCTACATTAGGTTGTGTAAAATATTCTCTAAGGAGTAGTGTCAGCTCTTAAGAATGAGGACGTCCATAAGTTGTGGCTAGTCAAAAGAACCCAAAGCATCTGGAGTTTAATGCCTACACAATGCCATGTTGTGAGAATTGAAAAAGCAAAGGAGGACATAATAGTAAATTTTTGATGGCTTACTTCTTGATTTGCTGGTGTCAAGACTGAAATGATCACTTCAGAAAGTTCTACACCCTGCACTGCCTTATATTTTCTTTTTTGAATGCAAGTAATGCCTTCTAATGGCTCTTTCTACCTTCATTCTATGATGAAGGTTCATGGCAAGCCAAAAGATGACTAAGTTAACTTTGGATGTTGTTCTGAGGCTGTGATTAGGGTGAATGTCTGCTCCTTCCATTAGTTACCAGGTAAGGTACCTAGTCATTTTTTTCAGAAATAAAAGGAAGGCTACTTGAGCATAGTATTCTACTGCTTCATCAAATATGAATTAGAGTGATGTACATATTAAGGACACATTCTCATTTCTCAGTTTAGGTGTTCTCTACTAGTAATTTTGTTCCTGTAGGATTTATTGAAGTTGTCAATTCTCTGTTTTGTGCTGAAGTTTTAGAAATCATTTTTAGTTTTGAGTTTGTCAGAGGTTGAGGTTCCTCCTGAGTTCTATTCAGCTGGTTAGTCTTTTTTTTGTCTTCATGGCAGGGATTATCTTGTGCTCATGCTGTGAAGGGTGGTTTAAATAAACCTGATTGATCTAGGGCCTACTTTTAATATCAGGAATGCCACGTTAAAGTAAGGGTTGGATTGTATTGAATTCAAGGATGAGGAGATTGAGTCCATGAAGAAGGCATTTGAAAAGTGCTTGATTGCTTATTTTGCTACTGTCAGACCTGATTTTGATGTGTCGTGGAGTGATTAATTCTAATTGGGGTCTAAATGGTGGCTTTTCTCTGGGATCAATAGATTTGGGGCATGTCCTAATCAGGCTAGACAAGGAGATTGATCTTATTAAGGCCTTTTCTAAAGATAGCAGTATGATTAATTAAAAAAAGAGACTCAAAAAGGAGATGGTCGCTCTATTTCTGACCCAACATAAGACCGTCCGCCCTCAAATTTTTGAGAAACTCCATTTTTATCTACATAACTACTGGTGAAAGAACATCCCAGAGCTTAAGAAACAATTTCTCTTAAGACAATAATATTTGAAAGCCAGAAAGTTAACCTGAGTAAAAAGAAAATTAGAAGAAAGTAGAGAACTAATCTCTTGAAATTTGTTGGTGCAACTTATCCAAACTTTCAATACCTTGCAACGTCATTACCAGAGGACATAGCAACCATGACAAGCCCTGATGCTATATTTCTAGCAAGTGGCCCTCTTATCTTGACTCCAATTCTTGCAAGCATAGATAAATAGTCCAGAAAGGTGCCTGGCAGATGTATGGACTTTATGAGCAGAGCTTGTTTGCTCTGGCACGACAGAATAAAGAGAAATTTCCAGAGCAGCGACTTCTCTCAGTTCCTCTAGTTTCACAATTCTGATGTCCATTTCTTCAATCTTCTGATGCGGGCTGAACTTATCACCATCCAAGCTATTCTCTTCTGTATCAATGGTTTTGTTGTCTGTTCCCACACTTTGGTCGCAATTGGGTGCCTCATCAGAAATATCTATCTCCTTGAATTCTTCCGAGGCCTTCTCATCGATAACCTTTGCAGCAGTACCATTAGATTGTTCCGATGTAGCTCCACTCATCACTTTCACATTATCAGTTTTCTACTTGAGACGGGCTTTAGTTATTGCAGAAACTGCTTTATGATGTACGTCAGGTCTCTTTCTATTGTCACCACTATTAGATTGTCTAAGCTGCACTTTATTATGTTCCCTCCTGTCAACCAAGCTTCTTGAACAATGAATAAGAGTTTCTGTTGCCTCTTTCATCATCGCCATTTTAGAAACTTTGGACACTATCTTTGCTCTATTGTCTTCAGTTATCTTTGCCTCCACTTGAGATGACACGAAATTTCTAGTTGAATCATATTCAGACTCCGTTTTCCTTTTTAGTTTAAATTCTTTATTGTTGCTATTTGGTCAATCTTCATTTTCGTTAAGAATCTTCTTCACTACCTACGCAATGATGGAATTCATAAACGACATTCAAATAATCAAGACCCTGGCATTAAAAGATTAAGCAACTTTGTGGAATAACTTAGCAAACAAGTGGAACCCTTGGCAGGTCTGAACTGCCACAACGTCAAATGGTAGATTATGCAAATATCTTTCACAATATGCTAAAAAACAACCTCAAGCATCTGCTCAGAATTAGAAGAGAAGCTGAATTTAAAGATTGATTTTAAGCAACTATGATGCCTTTTCCTCCAAACCAAACCAAAACAAAGCTTTGACTACTTTTACTCTTCTGACTGCGAAATTTTCTTCAAATGGAGAAGACAATCAAGACAATTCGATTGGAGGGGAATATGATCAATAATAGTAACTTATAAAAATACAACCAAAAAGAAGATTTATGAACTTGTAAGCATGCAGGTACTGTCTTAATTAGGGTATAACAAGGTATTCAAGCTACAGACAATAATATGATTTTAGTTCCTCTCAAAAGAAAGATGATTTTAGTAGCAAGTAGATGGAAACTCATATATGTAGAATGGCAGCTCGACAAAAGTATGCATAAATACTTGCTGGGTTGTTGTGGTTCCTAGGTTTTTTTTTCCCTTTTTTTTTGGTTACAGAATTCCTTACAAGCGTAATGAGTTTAGCAAGTATGGTATGTGGAAATTCCATACCTAAGTTTACATGAAACTAAAATTACTCCTAACACTAGAGGAAGACGAAATCTACCATATTGGTAGTGAATTGGAGGTCTTGTCGCAGGAAAGAGAAACAACCACGAAAAAGTAGAGACAAGGTTCTTATCCAATAATTACATATTCGCAGTTGCACACATTGTACAAGATTCTTGAATTTGAAACTCGGACAAGAAAGAGGAAGGCCAGAGCATGAAAATCAACCCATATGCAGATAACAAAGATTCTATAATCTTAGCAGCATCAGAAGAAGTGATCCATAAGTTTAGATGACGAAACAAAAGAATAATGATTGGAATAGTTTTAAGTTAGGTTGGTATAGTATTTGATTAAGAAAATTTTTGGTGTTAAACAAATAGATTTATGGTGGTCTTATATAGTGTGATTTTTTGGATTATTATCTTTTTATTTTAGTAATTTTTTTTAATGTAAAAGGATGATTTTGGTATCTTTTCTTATTTGGAATGACAAATATTAGATGTGATTTTAGTGGGAAATGTATCTTTTTTTTTTGTAAGTGTTGTGGTTATAGTTGTTGATGTATTTGTTAAATACGAATAGTACTAACGGAAAAGGAAGAACATTTTATATGATCTAAGAAGACGTTGGAGTATCATTTAAATCAAGTTAAAGTAACATTTAGATGTTATAGTAAGATGTATTTAAGGATGTTTAAACGTTATTTAAGATAACATAAAGTAACATTTAAATGTTAAGGAGATATTTAAACGTTGTCGAACTAGAATTCAAGATGTCATTTAAGTGTATGTAAAACTAACCTAAAGTATTGTTTAAATATCGTATGATATATAAGCATATGTTTAAAAGTCATTAAAAAAAGTATAAGATTATGTGTAAGTGTCTTTGAAAATTATCTAAAGTAACATTCAAATATCACAGTAGGATATGTAAGAGGACATTTAAATATCATCAAAAGTTGTATAAGATGATGCTTAAGTGTCAATAAAAGTTATCTAAAAGAATGCTTAAATGTCATATTAGGATAAATAAGAGGATGCTTAAATGTCAATAAAATAGACATAAGATGAGGTGTAAGTGTCTTTGAAACCTATGTAAATTAACATTTAAATGTCAATACAAAACATGTAAGAGAACATTTAAGCATCGTTAAAAGTTATATAAGATGACATTTAAGCATCAATGAAAGTTACTTAAAGTGATGTTTAAACGTCATAGTAGGATGAGTAAGGTGACATTTAAATGTCACTAAAAGAGATATAAAATGACGTTTAAATGTCTTCAAAAGTTACCTAAAATAACATTTAAACGTCAATGTAAAATACATAAGAAGATGTTTAAACGTTGTTAAAAGTTAAATAAGATAAAGTTTAAATGACAGTGAAAGTTACCTAAAATGATGTTTAAACGTTATAGTAGGATAAATAGAGTGACATTTAAACGTTACTAAAAGAGATATAAGATAATAGTTAAATGTCTTTAAAGGCTACCTAAGGTAACATTTAAACGTAAATATAAAATACGTAAAATGATGTTTAAACATCACTAAAAGTTATATAAGATAACGTTTAAGCGTCGGTAAAAGTTACCTAAAGTGATACTTAAATGTCATAGCAGGATGAATAAGGAGATGCTTAAATGTTACTAAAAGATATACAAGATGATATTTAAGTGTCAGTGATAGTTACTTAAAATGACGCTTAAACGTCATATTAGGATAAATAAGGTGACGTTTAAACCTTACTAAAAAGGATATAATATGATGTTTAAATGTCTTTAAAAATGATCTAAGGTAACATTTAAACATCAATGTAGAATACGTAAGAGGATGTTTAAACATTATTAAAAGTTACATATGATGTTTAAGCATCAGTGAATGTTACCTAAAATGACGTTTAAACGTCATAGTAGGATAAATAAGACGATGTTTTAACGTTACTAAAAGAGATATAACATGATGTTTAAATGTCTTCAAAAGGTAGATAAGATAACATTTAAATGTCAATATAGAATATGTAAGAGGACACTTAAACGTTGTTAAAAGTTATATAAGATGATATTTAAATGTCTTTAAAAATTATCTAAAGTAACATTTAAACAATACAGTAGGAAACATAAGGAGATGTTTAAACGTTGCTAAAGATTTTTTAGAAACTTAAGGAAAAGTTAAAATGATGCTTAGACATCTTCGAAATTACTTAATGTGACGTTTAAACGTTATCTTACGTAAAATATGGTGGCATTTAAATGTTTCCTTAGTTATTCTTTGGCAACATTTTAACGTCGTCGAAAGATATATAAGACAATGTTTGTATAGGTTCAGTTACGTGGTGGGACTTTTAAGAGATATTTAAACGTCACCTTAGATATTATAGGGGATGTTCATTTAACGTCAGTAGAATTCTTTTAAGTGGCGTTTGATTTTCGACGTCGACATAGACATAAGATGACACACTTAAGGAGACGTTTATGGTGACATTTTTAACGTCTACAAAAACTTATGGTGATATTTATTTCACTTATGGTGATGTTAAATAAACATCACCTTAGGTCTTTTTTGTTGTAGTGACTGCAACCTTGTCATCATTGCAAATGCTTGCACTACGTAGTCTTTTCGTGGGGAAGCGTGGTGACAGCACACTTTGCCCACTCACACCTCACTGTGACCTCCATCCTCGCTATCGACAAGCAACCACACCATCGCATCCCTCTACGACGACAACCACGATCATGTCTTCTTTCTCGACAACATCTGTGGCCGCGAGCTCCTTTACTGCGTCTACACCACGAGCAACCGCAACTACGACCGTGTGCTCTCCCTTAACGACTCTTCATCATCATGTTGACGACCGTGCTACTTGGAACGCTACAACCTTGTACCTCTGCCTTCTCTGGTCATGTGGTGACAGCACGTGGCTCCACACCGCGACTCTTCCTTGACGTTCTTGTCATTGCACCACGCCCACGATTGCGTATTCCCACCGTGACTTGCCATGTTTTGCTTTTATTTTCTTTAATTATTGAAATTACTGCTTGTCACTTTTATACTCGTATACGGAACCTATTTGTACGTACTTGCCTCCCTGTGGAGACGACATATTTTTTCGTTCATTGTTGATTTGATTTTTATATGGATGATGAGGTGCATATTTGACTTGATTACATATTTGATGCATGCTTATTTGATTATCTGTTGATTCGAGCATTTTTCCATCATGATTTATACTACTGGATGACTCTTAGTTTCATCGATTACCATATTTTCAGCGAAAATGCTCCAATCAAATGACGTCGTTGTTGGGGAGGCAACAGAAGCAAGAGGTTCAATTGAATATATTTTTGATCTATTCTAAGGTATAATTTGTCTTGACTCATCTTTATATGTTTCTATGCAAGGAATTGATGGGTTGAGACGACGAACGTAGTAGAGCCCCGGCATGGACCTTAAGATGCGCACACGAGAAGATGCGAGGAAAAGGAAGGAGACCTGGATCCTACAGTAAAGGGATTCTCTTCCGACATTGATTTGATTAGGAGATTTACGAGCTTAGCCTACTATTTTCACATTTCAATTTTCTCATCCTTGTTGCGTTGGGGTTGGTTTTCGGGAATGTGTCCCCACTTTGTTTTAGGCCCTTGTTCAGGGGCAATTTTTTGGGAACTTGTTCCCACTTTCTTTAGCAATTAGGGTTATCCATCTGTGATGTCGACTATCGCATGATAGACTTAGGATTAGCTAGTATAGTTACCTGCTTGATTGCTTTATATATTAAAAAAAAAAAAAAATTGAGCTGCCTGCTTAGAAGTTACATACCCTTAGGTGTGTGCATTTTAGGGGTGATTGAGCAGCACATCAGATCTACTTACCTGCATTGTGGACATTACCTGCATGGAGATTATTGGAGTCAGGTATATTTCTCTATCTTTGCATCCAGCTCCTATTCATGCATTGCATTTGGGCTAAATTCAATGACCAATAAATTGATTGAAGCTTTTAACTAAGTTTGATTGGGACTACTAATCAGATTTGGCCTTAAAAGCAAAATCACATTTGATTGGTATTAAAGGACTTGTGTGCGATTCTTTTCAAATAAAATTAATTTTCGATGTGATGCACATAAGTACCTCGGAGCACTTCACTAAGGAACACTAGAGACTTCCTTCTACCTCCTCTTGCACCACAAAGAGAGTTAGCCAACGATCAAAAAGTTTGTCTCATCATGCAACCTCGGGGAGTTTGTGGTGAGCAGTCTTGATTAAAGGCTAAATCTTTGCGAGTAGGTCTTAAGGTACTAACGAAGGTCGGTCTAAGATGCCTAATTGATTGTGTAACTTGTTTGGCCACCAAGAGATAGCGTAACTGACTTCTTTTCTTCTTTAAAGAGCCTGTCAAGAATCTCAAGTCACATTCGCCCTCTTATACCACCAAAGTGGGAACGGACGGGCCTGAACTTGACTCTATTTGACAACTCTTAGGAGTAAGTTGGAGGTTGGCTTAAAGACCTACCTGATCTTTAAACAAAAGGAGAGTCCCATTACTTTGTGTTTGATTGGGGGTGTGTTTTTCAAGACTTATTTTTCAAATGGATTACAACTATGTCACTTCTTACCCGCACCCCCAAATACCTCATGTCGGTCCCATGACTCACACTTATCCATCCTCTGATGGATATCCTTATGAACAATGGGATCTTTTCTACTCTTACTATAAGAGCATTGGTCTAGTTAATCCCCAATCCTGTGATTATGGGTAGAACCTAGGAGTGAGATGCACCTTCTTTGATATGCCACACACCTTAGACAGACCCAACCCACCCTCCCTTGATGATGTTAATGGTTAGATAGAAAGTCCTAGGTATTATATCCCAAAGCATAACTTTCCTCCAGGAAAGAATGACAGCCTCTTCACATTCAAGTTTGAAATGCAAAAACAATAAATGGAAATGATGGAATCTTTAGGAGTCTTTGAGGACAAGTCAACAATTAAAGAAAGAAATTAGTCACGTGATTTATTGCCTTCAGGTTGATTCTAACCCCTCCATGCTAGATGCATCTTCCTTCGGAGAGCCACGCCATAAGATGGATGGGGACATTAGGGACTCAATCATGGAGTTTAGCTACCCTCTTGAGGATAATGTAGACCCCTCTATACTTGATAATCCTTCTTTGAGAAGTCCTTGCATTAAGGGGGAGGGGGGTTACATGGATACACTGGAAATCAAAAGGAGTAGCCACTCAATGAATTGTGATGTAGAATGGTGGCAACCAAAAGAGGAGGATCCCTTAGACTTTCCACCTGAGCTTTATTGGAGCCAATCAAAGGGGAAGATGCTCCCATTAGATGAACTCAACCCGAATGATGGTATCTTTGTTACAATTAATGAAAAGGGTCATAGTCAAATAGTCAACCTAACTCCCATCCCCGATTTTAAGGTGGAATCTACATCCCATCCTAGGAATTTAGAGCCTACACCTTACCTCTCTAAGGACCTTGCACCTTAGTTACATTTCCCTAAGGATTGTGATTCCGAAGTTAATAAATCTCATGACTTTCGGCTGTCAGAAGGAATCATATTGGGAGTCAATAATAAAAACCTGGACCCTTCACTTAGGGAACCAACACCTATCATATACAACATTCTAAGAATTTACATGTGCCCAACACAACTGTCCTAATGAGATTGATACTAAATTAGATGACTTGGATCAATTGGTCTCAGGGACATGAAGATTTAACTTTTGAGGAGAAGGAAACACTTGAAGTACTTGATCCTAGCATTAAGGATTTTCCTGAGTCTCAAGGGAAAGAGGGAAGAAACATAGAGGAGGATGAGTTTGAGGGGATCGGACTTAGAATATGGAGTGACTCCAGGGGGGAATATGTTTTGTTTGAGGACTTACCCCCTAAGGATCTTACTAATTTAGCCAAATCCTGATTCCTACCTACTTTTGACTACGAAGATCATCATCTCAAAATTTGGGAAGAAATGGAAGCAATTGATACTCTTGATAAGGGAATTTATATACCCCAGGGGCAGGATCTTAGCATTGAACAAGAACCCAAGGATGTCCTTGTTAAGGACATTCATGCTCCTATTACTTCCAACCTACCTTCACATGATAGTAAAATGGGTGCCACCCTTGATCGGTCTAATTTGGAAGATGAACGCTTGGCCCCATTTCAGGATGAGCACCCCAATGATAGGTGGGAGGAAATTCAATCATTTACTAAGGCTACTACTGATGACATTCAGGAATTGGAATGGTTGTTGGGGATGAATGCTAAGCCTCTCAAGTCCTTTTTGACTCTCTTCACCACCCCGCAACTTAGAGACTTAAACGTCGTTAAAACCAGCTTCCTCAAGTCTCTGCTCACATTTCTACTTTATGGGAGGATAACCAGGCAGATACATCCTTCCTATAGTGATGTACCTTCTGGATAGATGTCATTTTATTTATATACTATTTTTACTGGTTTTATTTTAGGTCGTTTACTAGAAGGCAGTTATTGATATACATTACTCTATTATCCAAAAATGATCTTTTATTTGAAAAATGTTAATTTTATATACAAATGAATGAATAATAAATGAAAGAATTAACCAATTAATTAATCTAAGTCAATTATATACAACAATAAATTAATTAGTGTTAATGACAATGCCTCAAACATATAAACAAGTAGAAAGGCATTATACTATGCTATATATATATATATATATATATATATATACACACACACACACTAAACTACATATATACATGTATATAATTATAATATACACTAACATTCACTCTTAACACACATAGACGACACTTAGACTTTTTATTTAACTTAAGTTTAACACTAACTTAGACAAAAATTATTTGATTGGCAGGCCCACCGTTCACAGGATCAACGACCGATTAGGAGTCGGATCGGTATCATTACTAGGTAAGCTCTAGTTTATTTATTGTTGATTTTTGTATAGTTTCAGGCCCATTCAGGCTCACATGACTCCCAGCTCACTCCCACAAGGGTCCACATGCACACACACACACACACCAAAATATGCTCTATAAGAGCGCCCTACGTTGACGATCGGTGAGGTTGTGTGTGCATTTCATTGTATATGGCTACGGGAGCGCGTCAATTACCGATGTGGCGCTATCTTTGGCGCCTAAATTGGGTGTGTTGATGCTTGGATTTTGGCTGACTTTAGGCTCGAATTTAGATGATGAACAATTATTTATTTTACAAGTAAATTATATATAGAGATAGCTTATACATGGGATTACTTATTCGTATAATTTATTTACAATAATTAAACATAGAAATATATTTAAAAATTAATTAAATTTAGTGAAAAATACATATTCATTTCAGCCTTAATTTGTTAATTAAAGTATAAATTAATGAATTAATTGTAAAATTAACTTATAAATTACTTAATTTACATTAATAACTTATTATTACATATTTTTAATTTATTTTTTGGTGATTTATTTCTATTTATACAAATTTAATTTACACATTTTATACATATATAGATAAATATACAGTATAAAATACTGTTATATAGTATAAGTAAACTATAAACACATTGAAAATACTTAAAATTATAACATACAAGTATACAAAATAATTTATTTCAATAATTCATTAATTTACTAATTTAAATTATTTTAACTTACTAATATACATACTTAACTAATTAATACAATTATGTACAATATATAGATAAATAAATAAATATAGGGTTACATTATTGTATAGTATAATTATTTTAATTATTTCTATATTTATAATTATGATTATAAATATATACCTAACGTTTACAAATACATAAGGAATAGGTACATATAATATAAATAAATAAATATATAATTATATAATTATAATACGTACTATATAAATCAACATAAATACTTACTTAAAATAACTAGAATAGATATATAAGTTATTTATATACATTATAGATATATAAGTTACTCTATACAATTAACTTATTATTATAAGCTTATATACAAGTATAAATACTATACATAAGGCATTTTTATGGATTTTTGGATTTTTTGGGATTTTTATTTCCTTTTTATGTTTTATAGAGGTAGGGAAAGAGGGAGGAAAGGTGAGAAAAGAGGAAGAGGACTCGTTTTGTGTTTTGCTTGTTTAGTTCTTTATTTACAAAATCAGAATAGACCTAAGCGTTTACTATTATGTTCTGCAAGCTAAGAACTTCAAAACTTATTATAACTTTACACACACCTAAAACTAACCTTAATTTAACTCAAGACACATTTATTTTATTTTTTTACAATATTTTTGTACTTTTTATGCTATTTACAATTTGGACAAAATGTGGCTTAAAGGGAGTTAACACATGAAACCTAAGCTTTCAAAATTCATTCTAAGTGCTAGAAATGGAAGACATGGAATGAAAACATCCTGCAATCATCATTCAACAGATTTGAGCATTAAAACATGATTTCTTACATTAAATTTCATTAAAATCAAAGTTTAGACAGATTTAGATGTTACATGGCTGCTGATTGAAACTAAATTGAGGCCTTACACTTCCAATCAAGAGTTATCTAAATACATGAAAGCTTTTTACATCAAACTCTATCAATACATTATGTCCAGCAACTTAATAAGACCTAAAATCAACTCAAATTACTTGAAATCCACTCCATGAGCAGCAACTACTGCTGCTGCTTTTCAGATGAGAGGATCAAACCTTCTCAGGTATGATCTGAGGCAAACCAAAGCAGCCTCATATCTGGAAAACAAGATCAAATCACTGTCCATCCCAGAAAACTTATTTCATTCAAAACTCACTCGAAATTTGGGATTAAATCCCACTGAACAACCCTTGGATAGAAAGAAAGAGAGTAGCTGCTGCTGCTGCCGTAAACATTCCAGATCTCAATCAAATCTATGAAACTCCACTTTAAATCATCGCAAACACTCCTCAGAAGGTCTTAAACTCACTTAGCATCAAATCGCAACGTTGTGAATCTAGAAAACCCTAATATGATCATTTTACACTATAGACAGTGTGAAGGTGATGGGTCAAATCAGGCATCAAAATCCCTTCAAAAACATTTACAGATCCTCATGAAAATCATTTGGACTTAATCAAACCTTCGACCATCAGATTAAAATGATTTTGAATCAAGAAACAATGTCTCCCTGGTGGGCGTTTAGTCCTTGATCGCTAAGATGGTTTGGTCATCTTACAACCCTACATACCATTGATTGGTGTTCAGGGAGGTACTACGATCATCTGGAAACCAATAGGTCATTTGCTAAAAGCCTCATCTCAGTGCATCTGAGTTGGCCATAGCTACCCAGAATAGAGAAGAAAAACTGTACCCAACATTCAAATTGGGCATGTGCTCATTTGAGTATAAAAATCTGATTAAAACCCTTAGATTCATTGCATTACATCCAATTAGGCAAATAATAGTTTAATTCACTCAATTAAATTCAATTAAAATCAAATTGAATCTTTGATCCTCATATCATGCATTAAAATCAAATCCACATTAATCGAGCAAATTGTCATAATTAAAACCAGATGGGGGGTCTTCATGATCAAGTTACATGAATGGAGAGACCCTGAGGTGAATTTGAGTGTCATTTAGATCCAGAAGCTAGAGAGCTTCAAATCCAAATTAACTCTGATGGAGGAATGTGAATTACGGATTAAATAGTTGAGGGAATAAGATGAATATTCTAGGGAGATGAAGAGGAAGTTGTATGATTCTATGATGAATGTGAACTCACCTCTCTGATTTGAATTGATCAGAGAGGTCGAGGGATGTTAACACTACAACTAATGGACTCCTACTCTAATCAATCATTGTAATTGTGATCTAAAGTATCTAAACTAAATTAGAAAATAGTAAATCTAACTAGAAAGCATTTAAACCTATCTACGAAAGCTAGTAAAATCCTACCGAACAGAGGAAGGAGATGTCCAAGAGCCACCGGCCGTTGGCCAATGGAGAAGAAAGGGGAGGAGCCTCCAGCAGAAGAAGGTGGTGTCTCGGATCCACTAGTTGTCGACTGATGGCGATTGAATGAGGAAGAAGACCCATGTTGTCACCATAGGCGATGAAGGGGAAATTAGAGCTGGGGGTATTGTAACGACCCGATTCCCGAGTCCCTACGAGACACGAGAACCGGACCGACTCGACTAATCCCAAGACCTAGTCGTCCAGCTTGGAAGTAACCAAAAGAGCAGTAAAATAAATCACATTCAAGATAAAATATAACTAGTAGTAACAAAATACAGTAGTAAGAAAAGGAATTACTACAGCATGTACCAGCACAACAGTAGAATAACATTTATAACATAACAAGAACTGCGGGTAAAGAAAAGTACAGAGAGTAACAAAAACTACTCACTACAGTGGAACAAAAAGGGCACAAAAGAACAGTGGTAACTCTACTGGACCCTACTCGGCTCAGCGTCCTCTGCAGCCGCTGACCCTGGCTGCTCAACACCTGGTCCTGAAAAGTAACAAGTGTAACACGTCAGCAAAACGCTGAGTAGAGTGGCAGCTAAATTAAAGAAGCAGTAAAGTGTATAGTAGCTGTTTTATTTTCTTTGTTCCTTTATTTACGTCTTTCTATTGTTTCATAATTTATCTATTTCTCAGATCCTTCACTTGATCTCGAATGTTCCTCGTGGGAACGATCTTGATTGCAGTCTTTTTCGAACAGTAGAAGTAACACGTGGTGCTCTCCTGGCCGGGAGAGTCCCCCGTGGTGATCCTACTTTCAGTCAACCACCCCAAGGTCACTGACAGACGTAACGGTGACTACGGCACGCGTGGTAAACGCACGGGTAGCTAACCCGCACTGGCACGCGGTCAGTCGTTTCCGTTAACGGGTGCGCCCAAAGCACAGCACGGAACCAGTATAGGGCAGAGCCCTCTCAGTAACAGGGGTCCAACCCCTCCACAGTAACCAAACAGGGGCCTTGCCCCTCCACAGTCCGTGCACCCTCGCCTGTCTACCCTGGTTTGCCAGTGGGCCTAACAAGTCGGTGTAGATGAGCTAGCAGAACCCCGGGGCCCGTGGGGTAGCTAGTACTCGCCCTACACTAGTAGCTCTCCTCGGTACTGTGTATACGAGGGTCAACAAGTCGGTACAAAGTGGCCAGACCTAACCCCGGGTCCCTGGGGTGGCTGGCTCCGCTCTGCACTAAGTAGGTAACAGGTGCTTTCCCTGGTACTATGTACCCAAGAGACAACGCACCTCCACATCTTTCTTTCTCAGTTCCATTTCATTCTCTTTCCAGTAGTAATACTCCTAATTCCCCGTAGGGTTCCAGCTCCTTTAATTCAGCACAATTTGGTTTCACCTTCCAGTTTCACGTTCATACAACCCATGTTCTCAATCATGTTTATTTATTCATAACAGGCAGCTGTTAAATCAATTCACAGGCAGCTATTTGTTCCTTTCCACTTTTTCAAGACTGTAGTATTCATATATTCCACTAGTTTTCCCATCCTAGGATTCATGCCATACCCTAGGATCTATTATACAATCTAGTTTTCCAGCCTTAGGATTCATGCAACACCCTAGGGATCTATCATTCAATCTAGTTTCTCATTCCTAGGATTCATGCAATATCCTACGTTCTATTTATGGTTCCATAATTTAACAAATTATGCTAATAAACTTAAAAGTCACTTTACTAGTTACAATGGGAGTACTGGGGGCGTAGTCGGGAATCCCGCGTGCCTCTGCAACCCCCGAGACTGCAATGGAACGGGATCCTATCACAAGGATCAAACACAAGGAGTTTCTCAAAATAGTATATAATTACTGTAGACGGGTAGAGGATTTAATTCCGAAAAGAACGCAACTCGAAACGCGGAAAACAGACTCCGAATGGGCCCTAAACGGGTCGAAAATGACGAAACAGTGCAAAATCAGACGTCTGGAACCTCTTTCAGATGTCTTAAAATGATGGTCAGATGGTACCTTTGCTCTGTATAGTCTCTCAGACGTCCAGAAGCCTGCGGGGGCGTCTGGCCTAGTTCCCAGACGTTCGATGGTCACCCCGGACGTCTGGAAGTCCTTCCCGTCGTCTGACACTGCGGCCAGACGTTTGATTCGCGTTGGATGCGAAATCTCAGATCCTGCATGTACCCACTCATCGTTCACAGTACAACGGTCGCAGAAAAAGGACGAAGGACAGAAAAATAACTTACTTGCTAGACGTCTGGACAGTCCTCCAGACGTCTTCCCCGTCGTCTGGTTGGAAACCCAGACGTCTGATTCTGGAAAAACTTCCAGAATCAGAGCGCGACTCGCCCTCCGCCCGCGACGCACGGCCGCGCCACGTCTCGTCTGCTTGCTGCTCGAGCTGCAGCAGACCTCCTGCGTCACTCCGCGCCCTTGCCGGCCGGCTCTAGCAGCCCCGGCAAGCTCGAACCCTCACGGTCGAGCGCCTCTTCCCTCGCGCAACACCTCCTCTCGCACTCGCCGCGGCTACTGCGCTGCCGCTCGCTCACTGTCGCACTGGCTGGAGGAAGAAGGGGGAGGAGGAGATGAGAGTGAGGGGGAGGGCGAGGCCCTTTTAAAGCCGCGCGGGGAGAGGGAGAGAGAGAGAGAGAGCGCAGACTGCGGCCGCAGGAGGAGAGAGGGAAAAAGAAGGAAGGTGCGGCGGTGCAGGTCTGCGCGCACAGGCGCGCAGACGAAATCCCGCGTGCCACAGAAATCAAATCCCAAATGTCTGGAAGGGGTTCCAGACGTCTGGGCCACCTCCCAGACGTCTTAAAAGACGTCTGAAGCCGCATTCGTAACAATATAACAAACTTAAAGGAAGTTTCGTCCCTGAAACTTGTGCTAACTAGGGTGCGGGAAAAACATCATAATAAACATAATAAACTCAAAGAGGACCGAAGCCGGTCCGAAAAGACGCACCCGCGAAGAGTTCCGGGTACCGCTCCCGCATTGCCGTGTCAGGCTCCCAGGTAGCCTCCTCGTACCGCTGGCTCCTCCACAAAACCTTCACCTGGAGTACTTGCTTTCGTCTCAAACTGCGGACGGCTCGGTCAAGAATCTGCACTGGCCGTTCGGGGTAGGTCAGGTCGTCGTCTATCTCGACGCTCTCGTGACTCAGTACGTGACTGGGATCGGCTACGTACTTCCTAAGGTTGGACACGTGGAACACGTCGTGCACACTAGAAAGCTGGGGAGGGAGGGCAAGCCTGTAAGCAACGGGTCCAACCCACTCCAGGACCTCAAAGGGCCCCACAAACCTCGGCGCGAGCTTCCCTCTCACCCCAAACCGCTGCAGGCCCTTCTTGGGCGAAACACGAAGAAAGACGTGGTCCCCAACCTCAAACTGCACCTCTCTGCGTCTCCGATCCGCGTAGCTCTTCTGTCTGCTCCTGACAGTGCGGAGTCACCTGTGGATCTGCTTGACTACCTCCTGACTCTGCCGGATCAACTTGGGGCCAACCTCCCACTTGGTCCCCACCTCAACCCAACTCAAGGGTGTCGTACACCTCCGTCCATACAGAGTCTCGTAGGGAGCCATGCTGATGCTCGAGTGATAGCTGTTGTATGCAAACTCCGCCAGGGGCAGGTGCTTACTAGCACGCAAAAGGTCCTCAAGTGTCTGGATCGTGCGCTCCGACTATCCGTCCGTCTGGGGGTGGTAAGCTGTACTAAACCTCAACCGCGTCCTCAGGGCCTGCTGAAACTCAGCCCAAAACTGGGATGTAAAGCGGGTATCCCGGTCGGATACGATTTCCTGCGGAACTCCGTGTAGTCGTACCACATCGCGGATATACTTCTTTGCCAACTGTGCTGGTCCCAAAGTGACTCGGATCGGCAAGAATCGTGTCGTCTTCGTCAGTATATCCACAATTACCCAGGTAAACCCACCACCAAGTCCATGGTGATGCTCTCCCACTTCCACTCTGGCACTGGAAGCGGCTGTAGCGGGCCTGCAGGCCTCTGATGCTCGGCTTTCACCTGCTGGCACACTAAGCACTGTTGCACGAATTCACCCACATCCTACTTCATCCCCCTCCACCAAAACTCGCGTCTCAAGTCGTGGTACATCTTCGTATTTCCAGGATGTATAGTGAATCTGGAACCGTGTGCCTCAGTCAGGAGCTCTCTCAACAGCTCCTCGTCCCTGGGAACGCAGAACCGTCCCCTCAGGCATAGCACCTGGTCTGTGAAAGAGAAGTCCCCTGGGTCTCCTGACAGTACTCTGTCGAGTAAGGACTGCAAGTACGGATTGGCCATCTGTCCCGTGATGATGCGGTCTATCAGCTCTGGCCTAGTCTGTCGTGTCACAGTCACTGCCTCAGTGCCCCTGTAACTCCAGAGGTCGCCAACTGCCCACCTCCTCCAAGAGGCTCCAACTCTGTAACTGTAAACTGGCAAAGTGTGCGGGCGCCTTCCGGCTCAAGGCGTCAGCCACCACATTGGTCTTGCCCGGGTGATAGGAAATGCTGCAGTCGTAGTCCTTCAGGAGCTCCAACCAACGTCTCTGTCTCATGTTGAGCTCCTTCTGATCAAAAAGGTATCTAAGGCTCTTGTGATCTGTGAAAATCTCGAAGGTCTCACCGTACAAGTAGTGCCTCCAGGTCTTCAGCGCGAAGACGACAGCTGCCAACTCCAGGTCGTCGGTAGGGTAGCTATGCTCATGGGGCTTCAGTTGCCGCGAAGCGTAAGCGACAACGTGACCCCTCTGCATGAGCACACCTCCTAACCCCTGCAAGGAGGCATTCGTGTACACAACGAACCCGCCACTACTGTCAGGGATGGTGAGCACGGGAGCCGAGGTCAACCTCTCCTTCAGCTCCTGAAAACACGCCTCACAGGCGTCTGTCCAAGTGAAGGACACGTCCTTCCGGGTCAACTGTGTCATAGGATGCGCAATCTGTGAAAAACCTCTGATGAAATGTCTGTAGTAGCCTGCCAGTCCTAGGAAACTGCGAATCTCAGTGACTGAACGCGGTCTCTCCCACTTGAGCACTGCCTCAACCTTGGCTGGGTCCACCGCCAAGCCGTCTCTAGAGATCACATGACCTAAGAAGGTCACCTCCCTCAACCAGAACTCGCACTTGCTGTATTTGGCGTACAGCCTACGCCGTCCCAGCGTGTCTAGAACTATCCGCAAGTGCTGTCCGTGCTGCGTCCGATCTTGAGAATAGATGAGTACATCATCAATGAATACCACCACGAACTGGTGCAAGTACGGTCTAAACACTCGGTTCATCAGGTTCATGAAAGCTGCGGGGGCATTGGTCAGTCCAAACGGCATGACCAAAAACTCATAGTATCCGTACCGGGTGCGAAAAGCTGTCTTGGAGACATCTGCCTCCCTGATCCTCAACTGGTGGTATCCAGACCTCAAGTCGATCTTGGAGAACACCGTGGCACCCCGCAACTGGTCAAACAAGTCGTCGATCCTCGGCAGCGGGTATCTGTTCTTGATGGTGACCCTATTCAGCTGTCGGTAGTCTACACAAAGGCGTAAGGTCCCATCCTTCTTCTTCACAAACAGTACCGGGGCTCCCCAGGGAGATGCACTGGGCCTCACGAAACCCTTCTCCAAAAGGTCCTGCAACTGGGACTTGAGCTCTCGCAGCTCAAGCGATGCCATCCTGTATGGCACGGTGGAGATGGGGCTGGTCCTTGGTACTAGTGAGATCTCAAACTCGATCTCACGCTCGGGCGGCAGTCCTGGTAACTCATCTGGAAACACGTCAGGGTACTCTCTGACCACCGGGATATTCTGGAAGTCTGCCACAGGGCTGGGCTCTGCCACCACACAAGCTAGGGCCAGTCCTCTGCCTCGGTCGGGTCCTCATCTCACTTGAAGGAGGGGGGCTTCAGCTTCCTGAACTGCCCGAAGAGCTCGAAGTGGCGCTGCAATGGAGATGCTGGTGCACCTCCAGGCGAAGGTGCCTCGTGCACAGAAGTGTCGGAGGAGGGTGGGGGCAGCGGTAGCCCATCCCCTCCCCCGTGTCCAGCGCCGCGTTCGTCGTGTGGTCCCATAGAGGACTCCCCCTCCACAGCCTCAGGGTGAGGCGCTCGGGGCGGTGGGTGGAGCTCCTCTCGTACAATGTCCCGTATCAGCCGGGCGAGGTCCTGGGCCTGGATGCCCGGGAGTGGTGGCTGGTCCACCGAGACGTTGACAACGGCACGCCCACCTCGCCGACCTCGTCCTCGGCCGCGCCCGCGGCCAGTCTCGCCAGTCCGGCGACGAGGCATCTCCTGCAAGGAGACACGAAACAAAACGAAATACGTTAGTACGGAACGGTACCTAACGAAAATGTCTAAGAGCTCATGTCAAAAGATATGTTGTGGTGGCTACTCTAGTTATAGACATGTGAATTGGTTATTTTCCAGTCAGTTGATTCACTTCACGGGACGACCTTGCTCTGATACCATCTTGTAACGATCCGATTCCCGAGTCCCTACGAGACACGAGAACCGGACCGACTCGACTAATCCCAAGACCTAGTCGTCCAGCGAGGAAGTAACCAAAAGAGCAGTAAAATAAACCACATTCAAGATAAAATATAACAAGCAGTAACAAAATACAGCAGTAAGAAAAGGAATTACTACAGCATGTACCAGCACAACAGTAGAATAACATTTATAACATAACAAGAACTGCGGGTAAAGAAAAGTACAGAGAGTAACAAAAACTACTCACTACAGTGGAACAAAAAGGGCACAAAAGAACAGTGGTAACTCTACTGGACCCTACTCGGCTCAGCGTCCTCTGCAGCCGCTGACCTTGGCTACTCAACACCTGGTCCTAAAAAGTAACGAGTGTAACACATCAGCGAAACGCTGAGTAGAGTGGCAGCTAAACTAAAGAAGCAGTAAAGTGTACAGTAGCTGTTTTATTTTCTTTGTTCCTTTATTTACGTCTTTCTATTGTTTCATAATTTATCTATTTCTCAGATCCTTCAGTTGATCTCGAATGTTCCTCGTGGGAACGATATTGATTACAGTCTTTTCCGAACAGTAGAAGTAACACGTGGTGCTCTCCTGGCTGGGAGAGTCCCCCGTGGTGATTCTACTCTCAGTCAACCACCCCAAGGTCACTGACAGACGTAACGGTGACTACGGCACGCGCGGTAAACGCACGGGTAGCTAACCCGCACTAGCACGCGGTCAGTCGTTTCCGTTAACGGGTGCGCCCAAAGCACAGCACGGAACCAGTATAGGGCAGAGCCCTCTCAGTAACAGGGGTCCAACCCCTCCACAGTAACCAAACAGGGGCCTTGCCCCTCCACAGTCCGCGCACCCTCGCCTGTCTACCCTGGTTTGTCCAGTGGGCCTAACAAGTCGGTGTAGATGAGCTAGCAGAACCCCGGGGCCCGTGGGGTAGCTAGTACTCGCTCTACACTAGTAGCTCTCCTTGGTACTGTGTACACGAGGGTCAACAAGTTGGTACAAAGTGGCCAGACCTAACCCCGGGTCCCTGGGGTGGCTGGCTCCGCTCTGCACTAAGCAGGTAACAGGTGCTTCCCCTGGTACTACGTACCCAAGAGACAACGCACCTCCACATCTTTCTTTCTCAGTTCCATTTCATTCTCTTTCCAGGAGTTCTACTCCTAATTCCCCGTAGGGTTCCAGCTCCTTTAATTCAGCACAATTCGGTTTCACCTTCCAGTTTCACGTTCATACAACCCATGTTCTCAATCATGTTTATTTATTCATAACAGGCAGCTGTTAAATCAATTCACAGACAGCTATTTGTTCCTTTCCACTTTTTCAAGACTGTAGTATTCATATATTCCACTAGTTTTCCCATCCTAGGATTCATGCCATACCCTAGGATCTATCATACAATCTAGTTTTCCAGCCTTAGGATTCATGCAACACCCTAGGGATCTATCATTCAATCTAGTTTCTCATTCCTAGGATTCATGCAATATCCTACGTTCTATTTATGGTTCCATAATTTAACAGATTATGCTAATAAACTTAAAAGCCACTTTACCAGTTACAATGGGAGTACTGGGGGCGTAGTCGGGAATCCCGCGTGCCTCTGCAACCCCCGAGACTGCAATGGAACGGGGTCCTATCACAAGGATCAAACACAAGGAGTTTCTCAAAATAGTATATAATTACTGTAGACGGGTAGAGGATTTAATTCCGAAAAGAAAGCAACTCGAAACGCGGAAAACAGACTCCGAACGGGCCCTAAACGGGTCGAAAATGACGAAACAGTGCAAAATCAGACGTCTGGAACCTCTTTCAGACGTCTTAAAATGAGGGTCAGATGGTACCTTTGCTCTGTATAGTCTCTCAGACGTCCAGAAGCCTGCAGGGGCGTCTGGCCTAATTCCCAGACGTTCGATGGTCACCCCGGACGTTTGGAAGTCCTTCCCGTCGTCTGACAGTGCGGCCAGACGTTTGATTCGCGTTGGATGCGAAATCTTAGATCCTGCACGTACCCACTCATCGTTCACAGTACAACGGTCGCAGAAAAAGGACGAAGGACAGAAAAGTAACTTACTTGCTAGACGTCTGGACAGTCCTCCAGACGTCTTCCCCGTCGTCTGGTTGGAAACCTAGACGTCTGATTTTGGAAAAACTTCCAGAATCAGAGCGCGACTTGCCCTCCGCCCACGACGCACGGCCGCGCCGCGTCTCGTCCGCCTGCTGCTTGAGCTGCAGCTGACCTCCCGCGTCACTCCACGCCCGCTGCGCCCCCGCCGGCCGGCTCTAGCAGGCCCGGCAAGCTCGAACCCTCACGGCCGAGCGCCTCCTCCCTCGTGCAACACCTCCTCCCGCACTCGCCGCGACTGCCGCCGCCGCCGCTCGCTCACTCTCGCACTGGCTGGAAGAAGAAGAAGGGGGTGGAGGAGATGAGAGTGAGGGGGAGGGCGAGGCCCTTTTAAAGCCGCGCGGGGAGAGGGAGAGAGAGAGAGAGCGCAGACTGCGGCCGCAGGAGGAGAGAGGGAAAAAGAAGGAAGGTGCGGCAGTGCAGGTCTGCGTGCATAGGCGGGCAGACGAAATCTCGCGTGCCGCAGAAATCAAATCCTAGACGTCTGGAAGGGGTTCCAGACGTCTGGTCAGACGTCTGGGCCACCTCCCAGACGTATTAAAAGATGTCTGAAGCCGCATTCCTAACAGGTATAGACGAAGGAATCGACTTAGGGGGTACGGAGTTGATAAGGGATCCAAGGTCGCTAGGGAGCTCCTTAAATAGGCATGAAGAAGATTTGGCCACTGCCTCAGTTGGTCATAGACGTTGACCAAGGAAGGGCTTGGATGGGTTTGGAGATGTGCGGGAAAGATTTGGAATGAAAGAGAACTGTCCGATGTGATCTGGGAGGTGGCGCAAAGGTGATTGCACTAGGGATCAGAGATTGGTGGAAGATCCACCGTTGATCAGGTGGAGAGGAGAATAGACGGAGAAGATGGCGCGAGTTCTTCGTGAGGAACAATGTAGAGGTGGCTTGTCTAAAGGGCTTTTTACACGAAAGGCCCAAAAGGACGAAACGGTAGGACATTTGAAAACTAAACCCACAAATGGTTGATTTCCTTATAGAATGGTCCCTGAAAGCTCATAGAACGGCCCTGGCAAGTTTTTATGCATAGAATGTAAATGCTTAAAGGACCTATATGTAAACCACTAAATGCAAGGTGCTAATGAACTCAAAATGCCATGAACTTTTTATGGTATATTGAATTGAACATATTAGAACATAATCTCACAATTGATTTGAATTTTTAAGCTCACATTGTGTCCAATTGGCATTCAACGCATCCATTTATATAATTAATAGATAATCTCTCAAATATGATCTAATTATGTATTTTTAGCACAAATTGAGTGTTTTAGGTCTTTTCCCTTAATTTCCATATCTAACCCGTTTATCATGTTAATAAGATAGTGTTTAACCTAGTTTCTAGCTTAACTTAGGTATTTTAGTTATGATGAGCCACTCCTCATCATACTTCCATACTTAAGTTTTGCTAGTCCCTTAGCAAATAACTCATTAAAGTACAAAGCAATATAGCATCAACTAGGTAAATGTGATGAAACTTCTATTTAACTCTTTTTCAAATGTTAAGTGTTTTGAGATGATCTTTAAGCTTTTTTTTTTTTTTTGTAGCAAACCAATTGTGTTTTATGATTAGTCATTGTGAGCATCAGCTGCATAGGAAGACTACCAGAACTCAAGACTTATATAAGGTAAACCATCTCTCAACTAACAAAGACTCTTGATATTTAAACCTTGAGAGCGATTTCTAGGACTGAGAGGATTTTACCAAGCTCAAAAGCTAAGAACTTACGGTTGTGCTTAGTGTATAATCAAGACTAACCAAACGAACACTAAGACTCAAGTCCAGGGTGTTGTTCGCTCGAAATTAGGTTTTAAATCGTTGCGTTGCAGCATAGTTGAAATCTTGCGAAAAATAGATAAAATTTATACTCGAAAAAGTCCGAGGTCGTTCGCTAAGAGCAAGTACGAATTCTATTATCAAAATTGCAATTAAAAACAATAGAGATAAGAAATTATAATCAGAAATTGATTTAGAATAATGTGGTAATAAGATCAAGTATCAGACTGTAAAAAGAATTGAGTAAAATGGTGATTTGAATTACCAATTACTCCGTACAATAATGGAAAATGGAACTCAATAGTTATATATGAAATAAACTCAGATCAGCCGTCTGATGGTAGGATCAAACGTCTTAAACGTCTGATTCTACAGTGCTCTGATTCTTCTTCTTCTTCTTCTTCTGCTTCTCTTTCTCTGCCTTTTCTCTTCTTTTTTCCTTCTCTTGGTTTCCTTCTTCTCCTTCACAGACACTGGTGCGACACTTCTTCTCTTCCTCTTCTTTTGCTTCTTTCTCTTCCTTCTCTTTCTTTCTCTATTCTTCTTACTCTTCTTCACATAGAGGGGGAAGGGTCTTGAGATTTTGGCTAAGTGTTAGCCAACTTCCCAGAGAGCAAAACCCTCCCCTACCCCGCGCAAATTCTCCTCTTTTTCTCTACTTGGGTCACGCTCTCCTAGAGCCTCCAACATTACCGGGTTATCGGGTATTTGGACTTAGAGTGCACCCGGGTCCAGGGCTGCGGGTGTGGGTCGCAGTCAAGGAGTGTAAGGCTTAGGCGGTAATCGGGTCTGCACCAGGTTTGTAAGCGCGTGTCGCGGACGAGGCACGTGAGGGACCTCACGTTCCACCTTCTTCGTGCGTCTGATGCCGCAATGAAGAGGGCTGGAATTCGCACCATTGCAGAGGCCAATGCTTCCTACTGATGCCCGAGATCTTGCTTAGGAGAATTCTGCATGACCTGGGATGGCTACCTGGGTCTGCAGGCACTGAAGAAGGCTTCAAAGCAAGCTTCGAAGCTTGCCTGCTAATGGCGGTCGTAGGCTAGTACTTGAATCACCAAAAAGGCCTTTTGGCTGGGTCAAAACGTTCAGGAATGATTGCCGGAGCACGGCGAACTTGCTGAGGGGTTCGATGTGGCGTGGGCGTCAGCGATGAGGTCTGACGGAGGCAGATTGTGCGTGTGAAGGTGGTGGTTTTGGTGGTGTTGTAGGGGGATCAATAGCTCTCAGTGAGTGAGGGCTTTTGCTCGTCGTGATGTGGCGGAGGTATGGAGCATGGAAGCGGCGGCGTAGGTGGTCTATGGTGGCCACTAGGGCTCGCTGAAGGTCTACTGGAGAGGTGGAAGACAGAGTCGCGGAGGGCGTTGGTGAGGTCGAAGTAGTGTGTTGGATGTGCTGGCGTGATGAGAAGTTGAGGAGTCGGTTGAGAGCAGTAGCGGATGAAGAGGACGCTAGTTGAGGTATTGTCGGTGCCGGAGAAGGAGGCTGCTCCGATGGATAGGAAACGGTGACGAGGACGGGGGAGAGGCTCCTGTTGGTATGGCTAGGAGTGGAAGAATGAGAGGAATGAGGCTCTTGTCACCAGTATTGTGAACGGAGGAAGAGATTAGGAAGGGAGGGTCTCCGGACGTCGAGGAGCGATTCAGCTAAGAAAGAGGAGAGGAATTTGAGGTGTTCAAGGTCGAATTCGAGCGTGAGAAGATCGGTTTGATCTGGAGGTCTTTTTATAGGCCTTTAGAGGGAGTTTTGGGCTTGGAAAGCAAGCTTCCCAAGGTTGGAAAGCTTCGCCGGAGTTGGGATTTTTTGATATCCTAATCTCTCATGCGTTCGCATGCGAGATTGGAAAGATTTTGGGGAGTGGGGATTGGCTCAAAAGGAAGGGAATTCCTTGACGAACTTCCCTTTCAAATTTGAAAGGGATTTGTCAAGGAATCAAGGAGATTTTGCCAATTTTAGGTCGTCAGAGCTTTTAGGAATAAAATTAATGGCGACAGGGACCCATTTGTGAAAATGTTGACAAAGTTAGGGGTCTTTTTGTAAGAATTTTGAAAGTTAGGGGCATATATGTAATCAGATAGGACCAAGTTGCAAACTAGGTCAAGACAATCTCAGATTGGGTCCAAATTTTGGTACAAACCTAATTTGAACCTAAGGAATCTAATGATGAAGTTGGATTTTGGTTTTGACCACGTTTGACTGGGTAATTTTTGTAAAAATCCAAATTAGGGCAAATGTTTGTTTGAAACTCTGATTTGGGTCAAGACGGGTTCTGATGGTCAATTTAAAAGTACCAAACCCTAGAGAATATTTTTATATGAATTTCAGAGGATTTAAGTGAATTTTATCCTGACCAAAATCTTAGTTAATTAAGCGGATTTGTTTTTAGGGTTTCAGAAGCATTTAATTCTCAAAACATGCGAAAACCCTTTTCTATCTGTTCTAACCACTTGTTAGCCTTTTAGAACCATTTGACCCTTAATTATCCCATAAGAAAATCCGTAGTTGTACTTCATTTATGATATGATGGTAAAATTACAATTTTAACCTTGGTTTTTTGTCTTTCTCTCAGAATGATAATGCAATGAATTGCAATCCTTTGGTGGTTATGTAGGAGTATTTACTGACTTAATAAGATCATTTACTGACTTAATAGGAAAATAGAAGTCATGTACCCTAACTAGATCGGTCGGCTAGCTGCAAAGTCATTTTTGTCGGTTTAAGCTCAGATTCCTCAAAGTAGTCTAGTAGAGATATAGGTATCAAATTTATGGAGGCTCCTAGGTCCAATAAAGCTCATTCAAATTGTATATCATCGATTGCACAGGAGATTAGAGGGGTGCTTGGGTCTTTTGCCTTAGGCGAGAGTTTGCTCAAAATGACGGAGCTGGCTTATTCCGGTAGTACGATTGGGTTCCCACCTTTGGTTTGCGGCTTATGCTTAGGTGTATACGCGTCTTTCAGAAATCGTGCGTAAGCCAGTACGTGGCGTATTGCATCCATCAAGGGGATGTTTATATGGACCTGCTCAAAGAGCTTAACTAGGTCCTCCTCAGGTGCCACGGGTTTGGTTGTCCTTTTTCCCTTGGTCAAGGCCTCGGGAAATGGAACTTTAGATGGTTCCTCTAGAATTGCCTCAAGCTCTTGATCTAGGACGAGTGTGTCCTCGAAGACCAATCTAGGGTTAGGGTTTGTATTACGAGGCTGGGAGTGGCTTGGATATGGTGAGTCCTATGTTGCTTTGCCATTATGGGTAGTAACATAATTCAATCCTGCCTGATTCTAGTTTGGTGTAGGCTAAAGAGGTGCTTGCTGTTGGTAACCCGCATATGATGTCGAAGCTTCCATCCCATCGGGTGATGGAGTAGAAGGGGCCTGATAAACAAAGTGAGCTTGGCCCTGATTTAGGTTCATAACGCACCTATGATTCTTCACGTTATTCGGATTAGGCAGAGGTTGTGAAGGAAGTGCACCAGGTTGGCGGGGATTTGCCATCTGGGCGAGTTGATTGTTGATGAGAACCTCATCATGAACCCTAACTAGCATATTTTGACTTAAATAAGTATACAAAAGCTCCTACAAAACCCAAGGGAAAGCCTTAAACAAAGAACTGTAAATTTGAGTATAAAGCAACTCACAAGGGGTAAAACTATAATTTTACCAATGCAGTACACAGACGGGATGTCTAAGGGTCTAAACATAGGTCAAATGGGCTTAATAAAAGAGAAAGTGGGATGATTTGATCTAAAAAGGGTTATAGCAACTTTTAGGAATTAAATGACATTCTGTAACTAGAAAATAAACCTGCTCTAATTCACGAAGTTTCAGGTAAGATAAAAATCAATTAAACCTTTTAAAATTCATAAAAAAATATCCCTTAGCGTTTAAAACCTTAAATTTGACCATTGGAACCTATTTTGGCCTAGATTGAGAATCATACCCAATTTTTGACATAATTTAGGTTTTTGTGCAAATTGATCGGTCAAACGTGGTCAAACCTAAAATTCAACTTCACCATTGGATTCGTTAGGTTCAAATTAGGGTTGTATCAAAATTTGGACCTAAGGAAAGTTTGCCTTGACCTACTTTACAAATTGGTCCTCAAGAATTACTTTTTTGACCCTTAACTTTTTTAACCCTTGCACTTAACCCCTCAACTTTCCCTTCGTTCTTTGCAAGCTGATCCCTCTGACACCCACAGCAGTTGCCCATGCCTCTGGCGACTTTGCGTGGAGGATGGCGCCGCGTAGGGTATGGGGACCGGCCCCAGAAACGAGAGGGGGGTCCCCTACGTTGTCTTCTTCCGCATGGACCCCCTCCCATGCCCTGCCGATACCCATACCTCTCGTGCGAACACGCGAGAGGCATGGGTCTCTTTTCCGGCCATATCTCCGGCGGCTTGCCCACGCCTCCTCCTCGTGCTTCCCTCCTCGCCAACACCTATTTAAGGAGCAGCAGGGGCTGCCGTTTTCGACAAGATCGATTTGGCCAGAGAACTACCCCAAATTCGTCTCCTCCTCACTCCGGCCAACAGCTCGAAGCTTCCGGTGACTCTTCCTCCCTCTTCTCGTTGCTCTGCCACCATACCCGTGGCAGAGCCAGCTCCGCCATTTTCCTCCGTGCCAGGCCGTACCTGCTGGCACTCTCCGACCCCTTCTCCTCGTCGCCGCCCCCCTCCTCTGGCACCTTCGTCTCCGGCGACGGCAAAGATGCGCCATTCGCCATCTCCTCCCTTTCGTCCGCTTAGCTAGGTAAAAACTCTTCCCCTTACTCTCTCCTTTATTTTCCCCTTGTTAATTTGTTGTTTCTACCCCTCGACATCCACTGTCCATCTCCACCTTCTCCACCTCCGGCTAGACCTCCGGCGAGGTGCTTTCGTCATTCCACTCACCCATCCTCCTCGCCAAACACCTCAGAAGCTTTACCACTTCCCACTGACCACCTCTCGCCCTTTCACCGACCACGCCACCCACTGAAACTACCCCCCGAAAAAACCCATCCTCTCGGCCATAGAGCGACCTAGGCATGCACGCCTAGGCTGCCTCGTGGCCAGCCAACCCCTGCCTCACCTTCGCCGTGATAAGGTAAAGGTTTTCTGATGTTCTGACGGAGTCGCGAGGCAGTGCTCGTGCTTTCAGGTTCTACACGCTAGCCGCCATTGCCGACGAGCTTGGAGCGAGCTTGTTAGCAGCTCCAGGCCTCTGCAGCCCCAGGTGGGAGACCCAGGCTGTGCGGGAGAGATTCACGCACGGTCCCAGGTCCCCAATTGAAGGCGAGAGCTCACGTACCACTGCAATCGTGAGGATTCCTGTTGCGGGTGAGGGCGTGAAATTTAGGTGGGACTTTTACTCCCACCTCGTAAATGTCTAAGCGTGGCACTTCGAATAAATTGAAAAAGTGCCTTGCGCTTATCGCCTTCGATACACAGGGGTCAGGTCCCTCCCCTACGCACGCAGCACGCCACGCGCTCGCACCTGCCCTTGCCTGCGCTCACGCCCCACAGGTCTGGGCCGAACCCGATTACCCGACCAAGCACTCCTTGCCCACCACCGCATGCCGGTGGGCCTGGTCCCGGGCGCGTTACCCAACCCGTATACCCGCGAATGCTCTGGGAGTGAACCTTTGAGGGAGAAATAGAGAGAGACGTGGGGCGGGTAGGGTTAGGTTTTGCCTAACCTTGTAATGTGCAGGGAAGCAGGAGAAGAAGAAAGGAGGAGGGGTGGCTGAGGACACTTAGCCGCACAGGGCAGCAGAAGTTGCAGAAGAAGGAAAAGGAGGGAGTGTAGCAGAAGAGGAAGAAGGAAGAGGCAGCTGCTGAAGAAAGAAGAAGGAAACTCAAGGCAGAGGAGCAGTTGAAAAAAGAGGAAGAAGACAAGAAGGAGGAAGCTGCCGAGAAAGACAAAGCAGAAGCTGAAGAGGAGAGAAGCTAACTGAAGAAGGAGAAGGTACAGTGCAAGAAAGAGAAGAAGAGGAAACCAAGAGAAGAACCTGCAAGGCACTGTAGCAAAAGGGGCAGATTAGACGAGAAGGAAGGGTCAAGAATCAGACGTTCAAGAAAGAAAAGGCAGAGAAAGACGAGAAGGAAGAGAGAAGAGAAGAAAGAAAGAAAAAAAAAGAGATTTTTGTTCCCTCTCTCTTTCATTTTTGTAAAGTAGTATATAGTAAATTGTTAATTTATATGCTTCTGGAATTAAGTTTGCTCTCTTAGTTCGACTTCGGGATATTCTAAATTCCAAGTAATAAATTGAAATAAATTGACAATCGCTTTTCATGATAATACTGCAACGAAGATATCTTTAAAACACTGCGAAAGGCGATTGCCTGTTTTTGGCGTCGTTGCCGGCGACGACGAGCATTCTAGAAGCTATTAATTCACAATTTCTGATTTACTGCTGACTTAATCTCTTCTCTTTTGTTGTGCAGGCACAGGAAAACAAGAAGAAACAAGCAGCCGCACAACAACCACATCAAGGGACAGGTAATTTTCTATCTTCTCTTTTAAGCCCCTAAGATTCTAAAGAGGAAGAAAAAGAAAAGCAATCTAGGGGTTACCTGTCTTTTATACATAGTAAATCACAAGAGTTGCCTGTTTTTCAATTTCAACACGTTCTATCTGTATATCCACTAAGGGTAATTAGGGCTAAAACCTTCTTGCTTGAGCCCTAGTTACCTTATCTTGAGGCAACTAACTGGATCAATTAGAGCCAACATAAGATTCTAAGCTAGGATTTTAGAGACACACCTTCTAATCAAGAATTGAAAATTCCCAACGGAAATGTACCTAAGCCATTGCTTGAAAATACCTAATAAAGGGAAGCCCTAAGCAATCCGGCTCTTAAGTCACTTGAACCTTAAAAGACAATACCTAATAAGCTCTCACAGGAACTAATAGGTGAAGTTGATCTCATTGGATCAACCAACCTTGAAATTAGGTCACTCTTTGCACACAAAAGGATAAAGTTCAAGTGAAACCCTAAGCACATTGATCCTAATTAAAAGTGGTAGACTTAAGAGGTCAAGGTCCCCATTCTGGTCTACCTGGAATCTCAGTGACAAGAGAGGTCGGGTGGGGGAAACCCTGTAACCCGTGGGGACGCTCTACCGTGTAAGGGTCTTCACAGGACTCACCCTCTGTGACTGCCCAGGTAATTCTTAGGTGGACGACCTTCTGATTAAGGGTATCATCCGCCCCAAACCTCTATAGTCACCCAACATTTTGGGTGTCCTGATTGGGTCCAGCACCTGCTAACCTTGTCCAATCCATCAGTGTATGTTTGGTAGGAGGTCCTTGGAACCTCCTCTACAAATTCACTCTCCTCGAGGTCAAGCCTCAGTACCCTTGTTTGTGCAACAACCTCTGCGCATAGACCTCTCTTCTGATTCTGAACCCAATTTCCCTTCTTCTACAATGGCTCAGCTTGTTGAAGAAGAGAATAATCTTGAGCACCAGCTCCAGCGACTCAATGATCTCTTTCAGAACTTCATGAACCCACCGCAACGTCCTATGATGCGAGATCATTATAATCCCGCTGTGGTGGCAATTGAGCCTCGAGTCAGAATCCCGACTGGAGGATTGGATTCCAAACTAAAGCCCAACATGATTCATGCCATACCCAAATTCTATGGACTTAATTCTGAAGACCCCTTCCAGCACATCAAACAGCTTAAGCATCTGGCCCAGACCTTCGGGTCAGATGTGCAGAATCGGGATATCCTACTTTTGAAGATGTTTTCTTTCTCCCTTATGGACAAGGCGGCTCATTGGTATCAAACACAGATCCACCCGATCAACACTTGGGAGGAACTTCAGTCCGAGTTCTTGAAGTTCTTCCCCATTGGTCGGACCAATGCCTTGCACCATCAGGTTACTCACTTCACGCAACAGACGGGAGAACCTCTTCATGAGGCATGGGATCGTTTTCAGGATCTCATAAGAAAGTGCCCCCATCACGGAGTTCCTAAATGGGAACAAGTCTAGTCGTTTTACCAGGGACTCTGTGAAGATATTAGGCTGTTCATCAATGCAACCTGCGGAGGGAATATCATGGGTCAATATGAAGACACCGTGTGGGAGATTCTCGAGAATATGTGCGAGAACTCCATCAACAATGACTCCATGGGACTATTCGACTAGACGAATACCAGCGTAGCGACGAACCTTAGGGGAGTACACGAGACGCAGGGCCTATCCGCAGTAGTTGACCTGGAATTAATGGCCAGTCGATTGGATAAGGTCTCTATTATTGAGAAGAAGGTGGATGAGTTAACTCAGCATTTGCAGCGAGCCACCTCTGCGCAGAACTCCTTCGCACAGCTCCCTCCTGCACGGGAAACTGTGCAGCACATTTTCTACCGACCTTCTGGGATGGACTCATATCCACCCCCTTTTGACTCCAGGACCGGAGGGACCTCCGATCCTTTCTATTCCTGTCGGGGGAGCCCTACTCCCCCATTCTTCGAATTTTCTGAGGCTTCTCAGACCTGCGAGGACCTCAACGCCATCTAGAATGACTCATTTTCCAACACCTGCAATCCTGGATGGCAAAATCATCCCAATTTCCAGTGGGTGGGAAATTCTCAGAATTCGAGACCACCTTTTCAGCCCCGGCCTTATCAGCCGCCTCAGCCTCGGCCCAACCCCACCTATCCATCCAGGCCCAACCAAGATCAAATGTCCCTTATCCTCCAGACCTTGGCTGACATTCAGAGAACGAATGCAGCTATCCAAAAGCAACGCAAGGACGAAATCACAGAAGTCTGCAACCAACTTGCCCAGTTGGCAAATTCTCGCCAACCAGGCACACTTTCTTCTCAGCCTCTTCCTAACTCGAATAATGTGCCGACCCAGCGACGCATTATGAACCTAAACTCGGGCCAAGCACACTTGGTCTATCAGGCCCCTTCTATTCCTTCACCTGACGGGATGGAAGCTTCAACCTCCTACGTTGGTTATCAACAGCAGCAGCCCATCCTACCAACCCCTAACCAAAACTAGGCAGGAATAAATTCTGTAACAACTCATAGTGGTTAGGCAACACAAGATCCACCTTATCCAGACCACTCCAAGCTTGGTAGTGACCCAAACCCTAGGACAGTCATCCAGGATGTTCCTATCCCTGTCCTAGATCAAAAACCTAGACCTATCCTAGAGGAACCAACCAAGGTTCCATTTCCCGAGGCCTTGACCAAGGGAAAGAGCACAACCAAACCCGTGGCTCCTGAGGAGGACATGATCAAGCTCTTTGAGCAGGTCCAAATAAACATCCCCTTGATAGATGCGATCCGCCACGTATCGGCTTATGCACGATTCTTGAAAAATGTGTGTACACCTCAGCGTAAGCCGCGAACCAAAAGTGGGAGTCCAATTGTACTGTCAGAGCAAGCCAGCTCTGTAATCCTGAGTAAACTCCCACCTAAGGCAAAAGACTCAGGCACTCCCCTGATTTCATGTAAGATCGATGAAACCCAGTTTGACAGAGCATTATTGGACCTAGGTGCCTCCATAAACTTGATACCCACATCCCTACTTAACCATCTAGAAGAATCTGAGCTAAAACCGACCGAGGTGACATTGCAATTACCAGATCGATCTATCAAGTCACCTAAGGGAATTCTTGAGGATGTTATTGTTAGGGTGCGGGATTTCTATTTCCCCGTAGATTTCATCGTCTTAGATATGGACGCACTTGAAAACCCAAGGGATACACCAATCATATTAGGGAGACCTTTTCTGGCCACTGCAAGAGCCAATATAAGTTGTGAAGAGGGCCAAATAGAATTGAAATTTGGGAATCAGACTCTCAAAATTGATATCTTTAAGGTCCAATAAGGGATCAATTGCGGTGTCATTGAACAAATCTATGATATTAGAGCTGTAGTTGATGAACCACAACTTGAGGACAACATGATTATTCCTCATCAACCATAAGAAGATCTTGAACCGCAATTAGAGGAGTCAGACCTTGATTTAGACAAACCTATAACTCCTACCCTTGTGTCCCACACTCACTCTGAACCACCCACTGCTGCTGATAACCCCATTCTTGAACTCAAACCCCTTCCCGATCATTTAAAATACGTCTTTTTGGGTGTAATCAGACATTTCCTATGATTATAAACTCCAAACTCACACCTGATTAGGAATCCCATCTGATTACTGTTCTCCAACAACATCGCAGAGCCATTGGTTGGACTCTCGATGATTTGACTGGAATAAGTCCCTCTTATTGCACACACCGTATCTATTCTGAAGAGGGCGCACGACCATCACGTGAGATGCAGAGACGTTTGAATCCCAATTTGCAGGAAGTCGTGAAAAAGGAGATCATTAAGTGGTTAGATGCAGGGATCATCTACTCGATCTCCGACAGCCGTTGGGTAAGCCCCATCCAGGTTGTGCCTAAGAAGGCAGGGCTCACCACCATCACGACTGAAATCGGAGAGGTCATACCTACCCGTATAGCCAACTCGTGGAGAGTCTGCATAGATTACTGAAGACTCAATTCCTCCACGAAGAAGGATCATTTCCCACTACCATTTACTGATCAGATTCTCGAGAAGTTGACGGGAAATAGATTCCTCTGCTTTCTCGACAGGTACTTCGGTTACAACCAAGTGGCTATTCATCCAGAGGACCAAGAGAAGACCACATTCACTTGCCCCTTCGAGACATACGCATTCCGAAGGATGCATTTTGGTCTCTGCAATGCACCCGCAACTTTTCAGCGGTGTATGCTTGCCATATTCTCTGATATGGTAGGTGATTATCTGGAAGTCTTCATGGATGACTTCTCAGTTTTCGGGGCATCATTTGATAATTGCTTCCAGCACTTGGTTCACATACTCAGGTGTTGCATTGACGTAAATCTGGTTCTTTCCTGGGAAAAGAGTCACTTTATGGTGCCTGAGGGGATCGTCCTGGGACACTTAATTTCTGAGAGAGGCATCCAGGTGGATCGAACCAAGGTTAATCTGATTTCTAGACTTCCTATGCCTAGCTCGATCAGGGACATTCGATCTTTTCTGGGGCACGTCAGTTTTTACCGTTGTTTCATCCCTGATTTCTCAAAAATCGCGTGCCCCCTGACTACTCTTCTCTCCAAGGATGTACCCTTTGAGATTTCCAAGGAATGCACTCAAGCTTTTGAGAACCTTCGTGACCGAGTCACCCAAGCCCCGATCCTACAGTCCCCTGATTGGTCTCAGCCCTTTGAGATCATGTGTGATGCATCTGACTTCGCTGTAGGGGTGGTTCTGGGGCAGAAAATTGACGGGAAACCTGTGGTCATCTATTACGCTAGTAAGACACTTGACGAGGTTCAGCGTAACTACACGGTTACGGAGAAAGAGCTGCTAGCAGTACTATTTGCCCTTGAAAAATTCAGATCTTATCTCCTGGGTTCCCACGTCATAATCTACTTGGATCACATAGCTGTGAGGCATCTCCTTGCAAAGAAGGATGCGAAGTCTCGATTAATTGGATGGATCTTGCTGTTGCACGAGTTCAACCTCGAGATTTGCGATAAGGAGAGAAGGCAAAACGTGGTAGCTGACCACTTGTCTCGCCTTCCTTCTGAGATCATCGACCCTTCTGGGCCCATCACGGAGCATTTTCCTGATGAGTACCTCTTGACTATTGGTATTAGGCTTCCTTGGTTTGCTGATATAGTAAACTACTTGGCATCACACTAGATCCCATTTGATTGGTCGAAGGCCAAGAAAGATAAATTGCGCTCCGATGCCAAGTACTACATCTGGGAAGACCCGTACCTATTCCGCATAAGTGCTGACCTAATCATCCAGCGATGTGTCTCGGAGGGCGAAATTAATAACATTCTCTCCTTCTGCCATGACCAGGCATGCGGTGGCCACTTCTCTGGGCACAAAACCACATAAAAAATCCTCCAGTGTGGCTTTTACTGGCCTACTATCTTCAAGGACGCATACAGTCACTGTAAGGCATGCGGTCGTTGCCAAACTTTGGGCAACTTGAGCCACCACGACATGATACCTTTACAACTGATTCTCGTATGCGAGATTTTCGATATTTAGGGGATTGATTTTATGGGCCCCTTTCCTATTTCGGATGGCTTTGAGTACATTTTACTCGCTGTAGACTACGTGTCCAAATGGATTTAAGCTATTCCGACCCGAACCTGTGATCACAAGATCGTCATCAAATTTATTCATCAGAATATCTTCTCACAGTTCAGGATTCCTTGTGTGATCATCTCTGATGGAGGGACCCATTTTACTAATGCTCAGTTCAGGTCATTGATGACCAAATACGGGGTGTCTCACCGAATCTCTACTCCTTACCACCCCTAGACTAATGGTCTAGCTGAGCTATCAAATCGGGAGATCAAGAAAATCCTACAGGTTACTGTTCGACCTGACAGGAAGGACTGGTCGTACCGACTTCCGAAAGCTTTGTGGGCTTATAGGATCACCCACAAGACCCAATTAGGCATGTCTCCTTTTAGACTGGTGTACGGGAAGGCGTGTCACCTTCCCGTCGAACTGAAGCATAAAGCCTATTGGGTAGTACGGGCTGTAACTTAGATCTTTCTAAGGTTGGAACCCACAGAAAGCTTCAGATAAACGAGATTGATGAATTACGCCTTGATGCGTATGAGCACTCGCGAGTCTACAAAGAGAGGGTTAAAGCCTTTCATGATAGGCACATATCTAGAAAGATCTTCCACCCTGGTCAGAAGGTTCTACTCTTCGATGCCCGACTCAAACTCTTCCCTGGGAAACAGCGATCCAAGTGGTTCGGACCGTATCTTGTCTGATAGATTTTTGGAAATGGAGCCGTCGAAATCAGTCCTCTTGGCCACGATTTCGAACCTTTTGTCATGAACGATCAGAGACTCAAACCGTTGATTGACGTAACCGGTACAGATTTGGCTGTGTCATCATTTATCCTCCATTCTCCCTGAGCTTTTTGCGTCCAGCCGATAGCGTAAAACTTAACGCTTAACGGGAGGCAGCCCGTCATTCGTTTTGAAAAACCTGAAACCTTTTTTGACATTTCTTTGCACTTTAGGTTCATCCTTTAGGACAGCCAATTTCACCTCAGGTACTTGTACTTGAGATTAGAAATCATCCGCAACAGTCACCTCGACCTATGCACTCACCAAATACCTGTTCTAATGCATGAACCAAGCTAAATAAAAACACACCTAATGTATAATGAGGACATTGCAAATCTTAGGCATGAGAGGTTATGAAAGTGTAATAACAAGAAAAGGTTTCAACAAAAAATTTGCATATACAAAAAAAAACTTTGAAGGAGGAAGAAATTGCTGGAAAACTTTACAAAAAGAGGAGAAGAACAGAATGATAAAAATGAGCACAAAATGAAAAAAGAGGGGATGGTCATTACTAAGAAATTAAGGAATTAACCAAAGTTCTAGATCACATTAAGGAAAAGAGAAACAAAAGTGCACAACAAGACTAGTAAGAACGCGAACCTTAGGCATTCTTGGTTAGACTCTTAGTACCCATTAAGATCTAGATATTCCTCAAGAGGTTTAGGAAAATGAAAGGCCTAAGTATTAGGTCCAAGGCTTAGGGAGTATTCGGCCTCGTTAACTAACTTTTGATTTACGGGACTCAGTAACCTAAGCACCCAAATTCACACACAGTCTAGTTCAGTAAGCATAAATATCAAAATCACGCAGAAGCGTTTTAAATATTCTGAAAATGTCACTTAGATTAGGAGTAGTCGATCAACATAAGTTGATTTGGACGAGTTCCCGGTGTGGAGAGGTGGGAAATTCCCCTCGAAGATGCGTAACATATCATCTCCTCGGTGCTTGTCTCCTAGGATATTTACATATCCTACTGGGGGCAAGTGTCAATTGCTAGGGTTTGAATTCGGCCACGGAACACCATAGACGGGATTATCTCGAAATCTCGAAAGCCAGGGTTCTGGGGGTTACCATGGGCGGTGCTATCTCGAAGCATCGATGCCAGGGACTCTTGAGGATTGATGATGGGGACAAGGAATTTGATACAGATCGTGTTGTGAAGCCAATCCTAAGCTAGAATTAAAAAGAAAAGGGAGAAAATTCTCCAAAGCAAATAAATCTTTTGTCTCTCTCTTACAAAACGTACTGCAAACTGAGCTAAGGCTAAAAATATCTCTAGCACGGGTGCTTTAACCACAGAGTCCAATAAACTTTAGGTTAGTTCTTGTAGGCTTTAAAAACCTTTGCTAAAGACTGAGGCTAAAGCTAGACAGATCTGGATCTTTGTCGGTGCTAGAGTACCTTTTTGGCCTATGATTGACATTCTGACCTAATAAAGGATACAAAAGGAAAAACACTTATTAAAATTTGATGGAAGAAATTCATGGTCTAGAACAAAGGTTAAAGCCTTAAATTTTTGCTAAGGAACTAGCAAAAGTTAGGCATGGGGGTATGATGAGAACCTCATCATGAATCCTAACTAGCACATTTTGACCTAAATAAGTATACAAAAGCTCCTACAAAACCTAAGGGAAAGCCTAAATCAAAGAACTATAAATTTGAGTATAAAGTAACTCACAAGGGATAAAACTGTAATTTTACTAATGCAGTACACAGACGGGATGTCTAAGGGTCTAAACACAGGTCAAATAGGCTTAATAAGAGAGAAAGTGGGATGATTTGATCTAAAAAGGATTATAGCAGCTTTTAGGAATTAAATGACATTCTGTAACCATAAAAGAAACCTGCTCTAATTCACGAAGTTTCAGGTAAGATAAAAATCAATTAAACTCTCTAAAATTCATAAAAAAATATCCCTTAAGGTTTAGAACCTTCAATCTAGCCATTGGAACTTATCTTGACTTAGATTGAGAACCATACTCAAATTTTGACCTAATTTGGATTTTTGTGCAAATTAACCAGTCAAACATGGTCAAACCTAAAATCTAACCTCACCATTGGATTCCTTAGGTCCAAATTAGGGCTATATCAAAATTTGGTTCTAAGGAAAGTTTTCCTTGACCTACTTTACAAATTGGTCCTCAAGAATTACTTTTTTGACCCTTAACTTTTTGAACCCTTGCACTTAACCCCTCAACTTTCCCTTCGTTCTTTGCAAGCCAGTCCCTTTGCCACCTGCAGCAGCTGCCAATGCCTCCGGTGACTTTACGCGGAGGATGGCGCCGCGCAGGATATGGGGACCGACCTCAGAAATGAGAGGGGGGTCCCCTGCGTTGTCTTCTTCCACATGGACCCCCTCCCATGCCCTGTCGACACCCATACCTCTCGTGCGAACACGCGAGAGGCATGGGTCTCTTTTCCGGCCATATCTTCCGCAGCCTACCTACGCCTCCTCGTGCTTCCCTCCTCGCTAACACCTATTTAAGGAGCAGCAGGGGCTGTTGATGAGAACCGCATCATGAACCCTAACTAGTACAATCTAACCTAGATATGCTAGAAAAAGCTCCTACATAACTCAAAGAAAGGCTCGACTCAGAGAATTCTGAGTTTAAGAAGAAAACAAGTCATAAGGGTAAAAATGCAATTTCACCAATGCAATCTGCAAATAGGGTAACTCAGGATCCAAACATAGGTCAAGCTAACCTAATAAGAAGGAAAGTGGGATGATGTGATCCAACAAGGGCTACAGCAACTCCAAGGAATTAAATGACATTCTGTAACCCTAAAACAAATCCACTTCAATTCACAAGGTTCGAGGTAGAGTAAAAATCGACTAAACCCTCTAAAATTCATAGAAAAATAATCTCTAGGGTTTAGAACCTTCAATTTGGCCTTGGAAACTCATTTTGACCTACATTGAGAACCATGCCCAATTAATAATTTAATTTGGATTTTTACGTAAATTGGCTGGTCAAATAAGGTCTGACCTAGAAATAAAATTCACCATTAAAATCCTTAGGTCTAATTTAGTCATGCATAAAAACTTGAGCCTAAGAAGTTGGTCCTCATCTATTACTTTTTGACCCTCAACTTTCGAAACCCTTGCATTTTTGCCCTTAGTTTCTTCGTCGTTCTTTGCGTTCAGGTCCGTCCTGCAAGTCTCTGTGCAGCGCCATGCTCTGGCGACTTTGCGCAGAGCATGGCGCCGCGCAGGGTAAGGGAGGTGTCCTGCAGATTGAACCCGGTGTTCCCTGCGATGTCTGCTGTCGCAGGGACACCGCCATGCCATCTGTCGACACCCACACCTTCCGTGCGAACGCGCGGAAGGTATGGGTCACACTTCCGGCCATTCTCCGACGAGGGAGGCACGTCCCCTCCCTGCGCCCATCCCTGCGCCCACCCCTCCGCCACCGCCTTTATAAAGGCCAGCGTCGCCAGTCGATTCTCCCAGCTTGGTCCTGACGGAGAAAACCCTAATCCTTCCTCTCTTCGCACTCCGACAGAAACCCACCAGCTCCGGCGGCCCCTCCTCTGCCGCAATACCAGCAGCAGAGCCACCTTTGCCTGATCTTCCCACGTCGCGCCGTACCTAGCGCGCGCCCTCCTGCTTTCTTCCTCGCCGCCGCTCTCCCCCTCTGGGTGTTTCTTCTCCGGCGACAGTTGGTATGACTGCCGCCCTGCTCCGGCTCCCTTCGTCTCTATAGGTAAGTAACAGTTATTTCCCTTCCTCCCCTCTTTCTTTTCCCCAACTTAATTCGCTCAATTACCCCTCGACCGCGCCTGACCGCCCTCACCTTCTCCATCTCCGGCCACTCTTCGGCGAGTTGCCCCCGTCAATCCATCGCTCCACACAACTCGCCACCTACCCCAAAAGCTCCGCCTCGCCTCACCTGACACCCCCCGCCCCTCCACTGCCACTCCACACCTCCACAACACTCCCCCGATCAAACCCATTTTTTCGGTTGCAATCTGACCTAGGGTTGCCGCCAGGCACCGCCCCGCAACTTGCTATACCCCGCATTACCTTCGCCGTGCCACTACGAAGGTTCCCCTATGGTCTGATTAGGCCGAGAGGCCCTGTTTGTGTTCGGCAGATCTTCAGCCCTGGCCACCATTGGCGACAAGGCGAGGAGCTTCCAAGCGAGCTCCAGGCCCTGAAGCAGCAGGATTCCAGCTGAGGCGTACTGGAGGGACTTGGGCGAAGGCAAGGAGCGGGTCTGCGAAGAGAAACAAGGGCATTGCTACTGAGGCCAGGTCACGTCCGTCCTGCGGGCGCTCGCGCGCGAGGGACAAAGTTTAGTCCCACATCGTGGGATTTCGAAGCGCTGCACCCATTTAAGTTGATTTTGTGTTTTCACTTAAGCGCCTCAGAACACGGGGTGAGGTCCCCTCGCCCACTCGCCCGCCTCGTCCATGACCCACGCCACGCGGACTTGGCCGACCCGTTTACCTTGCACTCCTCGCGCACCACCCACGCCGGTGCGCCTGGTCATGGGTACGCTACTCGACCCGATAACCGAGCTCTGGGAGAGCTTCCTATGAGCGGTTTACAGAGAGAGAGAGAGACGTGCGGGTAGAGGGAAGGGCTAGGTTTTGCTGTGCCTCGTGCAGGAACAGGGTGCGAAGGAAGAAGGTTCACCACTTGGACGCAGGAAGAAGAAGAAGAGGAGCGGAAGAAGAAGCTCTGAAGAAGCCTTGCAGCTGAGCAAGGCAAAAGACCAAGGAAGAAGAAGCGGGAAGAAGAAGTGAAGAAGAAAGAGCAACAAAGGAAGAAAAGAGAGGGGAAGCACTGTAGCAGACTGCCGTTTAAGTCGTCTGATTGCGATACTAGACGACGGATAAAGCCTCAGATGAGATAAAGCAGAGAAGAAGAAAAAGAAAAGAAAAGGTTCTGCAGAAGAAGAAAGAAACAAGATAAAGAAAAGAAGAAGAAGAAGAACTGAAGAAAGGAAATGGAAGACAAGCAGAGGAACTGAAGACAACCAGAAGACCAAGGAAGAAGGCCCGTAAAGAAGAAAAGAGAAAGAAGAGTAGAAGACAAACAAAGAGAGAAAGGAGAGAAGAAAAAGCCAAAAGACAGAAATCTATTTCTCCCCCCCCCCTCTCTCTCTCTTATTTTTGTAATTAAGAAACATTGTACTTCTAGAATTCCAGTAGCTCCCTAAGTTCGACCTCGGGAAACTATTTCCGAGTAAAATTATAATGGTAACGACAACCGTAGCTGTCTTATTTTATACCACAACGATATTACTGTAATAAGCATTAAAACAAACAAGACTAGCCGCAGTTGCGGAAACTGTCCACCAGCTGCCGTTTTCGACAAGCTCGATTTGGTTAGAGAACTACCCCAAATTCGTCTCCTCACTCCGGCCAATAGCCCGAAGCTTCCGGCGACTCTTCCTCCCTCTTCTTGTCGCTCTGCCACCGTACCAGTGGTAGAGCCAGCTCCGCCATTTTCCTCCGCTCTAGGCCGTACCTGCTGGCACTCTCCGACCCTTTCTCCTTGTCGCCGCCCCCCTCCTCTGGCACCTTCGTCTTCGGCGACGACAAAGACACGCCGTTCGCCATCTCCTCCCTTTCGTCCTCATAGCTAGGTAAAAACTCTTCCCTTTACTCTCTCCTTTATTTCCCCCCTGTTAATTTGTTGTTTCTACACCTCGACATCCACTGTCCATCGCTACCTTCTCCACCTCCGGCCAGACCTCCGTCGAGGTGCTTTCGTCATTCCACTCACCCATTCACCTCGCCAAACACCTCAGAAGCTTCACCACTTCCCACTGACCACCTCGCCCTTCCACCGACCACGCCACCCACTGAAACTACCCCCCGAACAAACCCATCCTCTCGGCCATAGAGCGACTTAGGCATGCACGCCTAGGCCGCCTCGCGGCTAGCCAACCCCCGCCTCACCTTCGCCGTGATAAGGTGAAGGTTTTCTGATGTTTCGACTGAGCCGCGAGGTAGTGCTAGTGCTTTCAGGTTCTGCACGCTAGCCGCCATTGCCGACGAGCTTGGAGCGAGCTTGCTAGCAGCTCCAGGCCTCTGCAGCCCCAGGTGGGAGACCCAGGTTGTGCGAGAGAGATTCACGCACGGTCCCAGGTCCCCAATTGAAGGCGAGAGCTCGCGTACCACTGCAATCGCGAGGATTATTGCTGCGGGTGAGGGTGCGAAATTTAGGTGGGACTTTTAGTCCTACCTCGTAAACGTCTAAGCACGGCACTTCGAATAAATTAAAAAAGTACCTTACGCCTATCGCCTTCGATACACAGGGGTCAGGTCCCTTGCCTACGCACGTAGCGTGCCACGCGCTCGCACCCGCCCTCACTTGCGCTCGCCTCGCGGGTCTGGGCCGAACCCGATTACCCGATCAAGCACTCCTCGCCCACCACCGCACGCCAGTGGGCCTGGTCCCGGGTGCGTTACCCAACCCGTATACCCACTAATGCTCTGGGAGTGAACCTTTGAGAGAGAAATAGAGAGAGATGTGGGGCGGGTAGGGGTTAGGTTTTGCCTAACCTTGTAATGTGCAGGGAAGCAGGAGAAGAAGAAAGGAGGAGGGGCTGCTGAGGACACTTAGCCGCACAGAGCAGCAGAAGTTGCAGAAGAAGGAAAAGGAGGGAGCGCAGCAGAAGAGGAAGAAGGAAGAGGTAGCTGCTGAAGAAAGAAGGAAACTCAAGGCAGAGGAGCGGCAGAGGAGCAGCTGAAAAAAGAGGAGGAAGACAAGGAGGAAGCTGCAGATAAAGACAAAGCAGAAGCTGAAGAGGAGAGAAGCTAACTGAAGTAGGAGAAGGCACAATGCAAGAAAGAGAAGAAGAGGAAACCAAGAGAAGAACCTGCAAGGCACTGTAGCAAAAGGGGCAGATAAGGCATCTGATTCAAAGAATCAGACGTTTGAGAAAGAAAAGGCAGAGAAAGATGAGAAGGAAGAGAGAAGAAGAGAAGAAAGAAAGAAAAAAAAGAGATTTTTGTTCCCTCTCTCTTTCATTTTTGTAAAGTAGTATATAGTAAATTGTTAATTTATATGCTTCTGGAATTAAGTTTGCTCCCTGAGTTCGACCTCGGGATATTCTAAATTCTGAGTAATAAATTGAATTAAACTGATAATCGCTTTTCATGATAGTACTGCAACGAAGATATCTTTAAAACACCGCGAAAGGCGATCGCCAATTGCGAACCTCTGTGATCTTGTCTTTGTGCTGCTTTTGCATTGCCGCATTTATCTTCTGAATGCCAGCTAGAGTCTAAAGGATAAGAGTCATTTGATTTGTGTGAGTCGGCACAGATTGATAAGTTGGGTTCAGCCGAGGCTGAGGTGGCCGATATGGACGAGGAGCTTGTGGTCGAGGCTGATATTGAGGTCTCTGATTTTGATTATTCCCTGACCATGTGAAATTGGGATGATTACGCCATTCTAGGTTGTCGGTGTTTCAGAATGGATCATTCTGAATGTCGTTAAGGTCCTCGCAGGCCTGAGGAGCCTCGGAAAAGTCAGAATACGAGGATTCAGAGTTCCCCCAACTAGAATAGGTGGGTCTAGAGTTCCGTCCGAAACCAGAATAGGTGGGTTCAGATGGGGGTGGTTGCGAGTCCATCCCTGGAGAAGATCGATGATTGATGTTATGCACAGCCTCCCTGCCAGAGGGCGGTTGCGCGAACGGGTTTTGCGTAGAGGTGACTCGCTACAAGTGTCGAGTTAGCTCATCCACCTTCTTCTCAATAATAGAGACCTTATCCAGATGACTGGCCATCAGTTCCAAGTCGACGGAAGGGGATAGGCCCTACATCTCATGTGCTCCATTTGGATTCGTCAATGCACAGGAATTCGTTCGATCGAATATGCCCATGGATTCATTATTGATGGAGTTCTCGCACATACTCTCGAGAATCTCCCACACAGTGTCTTCGTGTTAACCCATGATGTTTCCTTTGCAGGTTGCATTGACGAATAATCGAATATCCTCACGGAGTCCCTGGTAAAAAGACTGGACTTGTTCCCATTTAGGAACTCTGTGGTGGGGGCACTTTTGCATGAGATCCAGAAAACGATCCCATGCGTCGTGAAGCGGTTCTTTTGCTTGTGTGAAATGCGTGATCTGGTGCCGTAAAGCATTTGTCTGACCAACATGGAAGAACTTTCTTAGAAACTCGGATTGAAGTTTCGTCCAGGTGTTGATTGGACGTGTTTAGGTTTGGTACCAGTGAGCAGCCTTGTCCATGAGAGAGAAGGAGAACATGTTCATGAGTAAGATATCCTAATTTTGAGTTTCTGACTTGAAGGTTTGGGCCAGATACTTGAGTTGCTTGATATCCTGGAAGGGATCGTCGGAATTACACCCATGGAATTTGGGAATGTCATGAATCATGTTGGGCTTGAGTTCAGTATCAGGACCTCCAGCAGGGATTTGTACTCGATGTTCGATTGCCATCGCAGCGGGATTGCAGTGATCGCGCATCATAGGTTGCTGCGGTGGGTTCACAAAGGCTTGGAATAGATCATTGAGGCACTGAAGCTGATTCTCAAGATTGTTTTCTTCTGCTGGTTACTCCATGATGGTGGATGAAGAAGAATTAGGTTCAAATGAATCAGAAGAGATATCGATTGGGTTGGGTTGTTGCACAAACAAAGAGGTCGAGGTTTAGCCTCTACGGGAATGAGAAGCTAATGGAGGCCTCAAGGATGGTCTTAGAGACCTCCTCTCGAACATGCACTGATGGAGTAGATGAGAGGTAGAATGTGATGGACCAAATCAAGACACCCTAAAAAATTTTTTTGGGATGATTATAGAGGTTCGGGGTGGATATACTCCTTAGTCAGAAAACCATCCACCTGAGAATTACTTGTGCAGTCAGAGAGGGAGAGTCCCCAAAAATCCCTACATGGTAGAGCGCCCCCATGAGTTACAGGGTTTCCCCCACCCGACCTTTCTTGTCACTGATGATCCAGGTAGACCAGAATGAGGACTTGACCTCTTAACTCTACCATTTCTAATTAAGAGCAGGGTGCTTATGATTTCACTTGAACATTTAAGATGTTTTTGTGCAAAGTGACCTAATTTGAAGATTGCTTAACCCAATAAAGTGGGTCAACTTCACTTGTATTGTCCTTTTAGAATTTTAGGTCTTTCTTTTAGTGTTCAAATGAATTTAAGAACTTGATTTTAGGGTTTTGCTTGAATAGATCAATTCAATCAAGGTTTAGGCACACATTGTTTGTAAAGATCAATTCTTGATTAAGCAAGTGTGTCTCTAAAACCCTAAGTTGGAATCCTTAATTGGCTCTAATTTGGTTCAATTTAATTTATCCAAATGTGCTACCTAGGGCTCGAACAAGAATGTGATAACCCTAGATACCTTAAGTAGGTGCACAAATCAGGGTTTGAGTGTTGTCTAAATAGAATGTATCAAATCAGGCAACTTAGTGATTAGTCTAAGAATATAGTGCAAGTAGCCCTAATTGGTTTTTTCTTTTTTTTTCTAACTTTTCAGAATTAGGGGCTTAGAAGAAATTTGGATTTATGTTTTACCTGCCCTTAGAGTGATTGATGTGAGGCTGATCTTCCTTTAATGAGTTCCTGAAACAGATCACAATCAAAAGAGATGTAGCAAGTTAGTACCCAATTTGATATTGCAATCAAGAGATCTAAATTACGCGTTGCTCCCTGGCAATGACGCCAAAATGTTGTTCACTCGAAATCAGGTTTTAAATCGTTGCATTGCAGTATAGTTGAAATCTTACGAAAAATAGATACAATTTATATTCGAAAAAGTTCGAGGTCGTTCGCTAAGAGCAAGTACGAATTCAATTCTCAAAATTGCAATTAAAAACAATAGAGATAAGTGATGAGAGCCTCATCATGAGCCATAACTAGCTCATTTTGACCTAATAAAGAGAATAAAAACTCCTACATAACCTAGAAGAGGGCTTAATTGGAGGAATAAGTGTTCTGAGAAGAAAACATGAAACAAAGGTTAAAACTGTAATTTTGCCATTGCAGTACATGAATGGGATTTCTCAGAGACAGAGCATAGGTCAAATGGTCTAAATGAGATAAAAAGTGGGTTGAATCAATCAGAAGTAGGTTCATGTGCAACCCAGGAATTAAATGACATTTGGTAACCCTAAAACAGACCCGCTTAATTCAACAAGGTTCCGGTCAGGATAAAAATCAAGTAAACCCTCTAAAATTCATGGAAAAATATCCCCTAGGGCTTATAACATTCAAATTGGCCTTTGGAGCCTAGTTTGACCTAGAATAGCGTCCTAGCTCATCAATTGACTTAATTTGGATTTTTTCGTAAAATGTCTAGTCAAACATGGTTAAACCTAAAATCCAACTTCACCATTGGATTCCTTAGGTCCAAATTAGGTTTGTATCAAAATTTGGACCTAAGGGGAGGTCATCTTGACCTACTTTGCAATTTGGTACACCTAATCACATTTTGGTCCCCATCTTTTGAAAACTATCACATAAACCCCCCTGCTTTCTCGCCAATCTTACAATCAAGTCCTTCCACCATTATTGGGGCAGAATCCTTCTCCGGTGAGGTTGACAGGGGGGATACGCTCAGATCCCTCAGAGATCTCCCAGAATTGGAAGGGTGATTCTCTGAGGAATCCCCTTCCATCTGAGCCCGATCATGATCTCTGATTCCTGTCCAATCTCTCGTGCGAACGCACGAAAGATTTGGTTCCCAACCACCTTCCTTCTCCGGCGAAGACAACAGTGGCTAAAAGCTTGCCCTCCACGCACCAGAATCCCGGCCAGCACCTATAAAAAGACCTCCGACCCTCTGCGAAATCTCTCGGTCTTGTCTTGGCGGTAGAGTCCTCCAAAATTCTTCTCTCCTCTCTCCGGCCAAGAAACCTGCAAGCTCCGACGGTTACCTCTCCTTCTCGTCGCTCTGCTGCCATACCAGCAGGAGAGTCTACTTCGCCTCATCTTCCAGCGTTGCGCCGCACCAAGCGCACGTTTCCCCGACCTCCTCCTCATCGCCGTTATCTCCCTCAGGGTTATCTTCTCCGACCACGGCACAAACGAGCCGTCTGACTCCGCTGCCCCTTTTCTCTCCCAACAGTCCAGATAAGTTCCCCATCTTCCACTCTTTCATTTCCTCACTCTATTGCACACAATCGACCCTCGACCGTCCCTGTCCACCGCCGCCTTCCTCATCTTCGGCCACCCTCCGGCGAGACGCTCCCGTCGCTCCGCAGCCCCACACGCCTCGCCGACCATCGTATAACCTCTGCCTCACCTCACTGACTAACCTCCGCCCATCCACAGTCCCTCTACACCTCCACAACAACCCCCCGAACACACCCACCCGTTCGGCCATAGAGCGACCTAGGCACTCACGCCTAGGCCGCCTCGCGGCCTGCCACATAGCTCATCACCTTCGCCGTGACACGGTGAAGGTCCCCCGGTGATTTGATTAGGCCGCGAGGCTATTTTTGTGTCAGACAGATCTCAAGCTCCGGCTGCCATTGACGGCAACTCGAGCAAGCTCCAAGCTTGCTCCAGGCCTCAGGACTTCAGGGCTCTAGGTGTTGCGAATTTGGGAAGGTCGTGCGAAGGTAGTTGACCCAGCAAGTGAAGCCAACTGAGCCTGCAGTTGAGAAATTGAAGGCGCGGTCTGCTGCGGGCGCGCGAAGGAAAGTAGTGGGCTTTAGTCCCACATCGGTAAGCCACGACGCACGCACACCCTTTATATTGTTTTTTTCATATACACTCTTCGCCTCCAGTCACACTTGGGGTGAGGTCCCTCACCTATCTCACTGCACCTCGTCCGCGAGTTCACCACGTGGATCTGGCGCGACCCGACCCGACCCTGTCCTAAGCACACCTCCTGCACTACCCTCACGCCGGTGCACCTGGTCCCGGGCATGCAATACGACCTGTTTACCCGGCTCTGGGAGAGCGTACCGAGAGTGGTTTACACAGAGAGAGAGAGACGCGCGGGTAGAGGGTTAGGTTTTGCTGTTCGTAGTTGTGTGCAGGACACAAGGACTTAGCCGCTGCAAGAAAGAAGGAAGGAGGCTCTGCCAAGGAAGAAAGGCAAGGCAGAAAGGAAGAAGAAACAAGGGAAGGAAGTTCTGCCAAGGAAGCAAGAGAGGCAAGGTAGAGAAGAAGAGCAGAACCAAGGAAGGCAGAGAAGAAGAAGCAAGGCCAAGGAGAGCAGAACTGAAGAAGCAGACAAGCGGCAGACAAAGATTCAAGAAGGCAAAGGAAAAGAAAAGGAAGAAGAAAGAGAGAGGAAAGCCAGACCTTGGTCGCAGGAGGAAAAGAAATAAAGGAAGAAAAACAGAAGCATCAAGGAAGAAAAGGAGCTTTATTTTAAGACGTCTGATATTGTATCAGATGTCCATTTTTGTTCCCTTTGAGCAATTTCTTTTTATAACACTCTCATTGAACTAGTCATTTATTTTCATTTAAAAAAGTTGTGTTCTCAAGTTTTGGAAGTACTTAGATTGCTCCCTGTATTCGACCTCGGATACTCTGATTTTCGAGTTATAAATCTTTATTTGTTTTTGCGGAAAGTTCGTCTATATTATAACACATTAATTGTTAAAATACGATCTAGCCGTGTCAACATTTTGGCGCCGTTGCCAGGGAGCAACGGGCACTTCTAAAGAAGCTTTTGATCACAACTTTTGATCCAATATTTGACCTAATTCCTCTCTTTTATTGTGCTTGTCTCAGGGAAAGCAGAGAAAAGAAGAGTAGCTACACAACAGACACTCCAAGGAACAGGTAATTTTCATTAGCCTTCTCTCTTAACTCCCTCAAAGTCTGAAAAGGAATAAAAGAAGAATCAACTTAGGGTTACCTGTTTCATACTTAGTAATTCATCAAAGTTGCCTAATTTTCATTTCAACACATTTTTAACTGCTCATCCAACTAAGGTAACTAGGGCTAAAACTTTCTTGATTGAGCCGTAGATACTAATTTTTGAGGCAACTAAATTGGACCAACTAGTGCCAACTTAAGGATTGAAAAGTTAGGGTTTTTAGAGACACATCTTCTCTTAAACAAAGAAAAAAAAAAGTTTTTCCAAAAAGAGGTGTGCTTAAACCTTGTTTGAAAAGATCTATACAAGAGGAACCCTAAGCAAATCAGGCTTTTAAATCCATTTGAACCTTAAAAGAAAGGACCCAAAAGCTCTCAAGGAATAAGAGGTGAAGTTGATCCTTTGGGTCAACCAACCTTAAAATTAGGTCACTTTTTCACTCAAACGACCTAAAAGTTTAAGTGGAATCTTAAGCACCTTGATCTTAAAGTAAAAAAAGGTAGACTTAAGAGGTCAAGGTCCCCATTCTGGTCTACCTGGAACCGCAGTGACAAGAGAGGTCGGGTGGGGAAAACCCTGTAACTCGTGGGGATGCTCTACCGTGTAGGGGTCTTTGCGGGACTCTCCCTCTCTAGCTGCCCAAGTACTTCTCAAGTGGATGACCTTTCTGACTAAGGGATATCATCCGCCCTGAACCTCTATAGTCACCTAACAATTTTTGGGTGTCTCTGTTGGGTCCAGCACCTTCTAATCTCATCACATCCTTCGGTGCATGTTCGGTAGGAGGTCCTTAAGACCATCCTTAAGACCTCCTTTAGAAATTCACTCTCGTCGAGGCCAAGTCTCGACACCCTTGTTTGTGCAGTAACCCCACCACATAAATCTTTCATCTGATTCAGAACCAAGTTCTCCTTCTTCTCCCATCATGGCACAACCCATTGAAGAGGAGAGCAACCTTGAGCACCAACTTCAATGCCTGAATGATCTCTTTCAAAACTTTGTAAACCCACCGCAGTGACCTATGATGCGAGATCACTATAATCCCGCTACGGTGGCGATCGAACCTCGAGTCCAAATCCCGATTGGAGGTCCTGATTCTGAACTGAAGCCCAATATGATTCATGCCATACAAAAGTTTCATGGGCTTAACTTTGAGGATCCATTCCAATACATTAAACAACTCAAGCATCTGGCCCAGATCTTCGGGTCAGATCCACAAAATCGGCGTATCCTACTCATGAAAATGTTTTCGTTCTCCCTCTTGGACAAGGCTGCCCATTGGTATCAAACTCAGACCCGTCCGATCAACACATGGGAGGAACTTCAGTTCGAATTTTTGAAAAAATTCTTCCCCGTTGGCCGGACGAATGCCTTGCGCACCAGATCACTCATTTCACTCAACAACCAGGAGAACCTCTTCACGAAGCATGGGACCGATTCTTAGATCTCATGTGAAAGTGCCCCCATCACGGAGTTCCTAAATGGGAACAAGCCCAGTCTTTTTACCAGGGACTCCGTGAAGACATTTGATTATTCGTCAATGCAACGTGCGGAGGAAACATCATGGGTCAACATGAGGACACTGTGGGAGATTCTCGAAAACATGTGCGAGAACTCCATAAATAATGACTCCATGGCTTATTCGATAGGACGAATGTCCGTGCATCGACGAATCTGTGAGGGGCACATGAGATGCAGGACTTGTCCACTTCTGTTGACTTGGAACTGATGGTCAGTCGGTTGGACAAGGTTTCTATCACAGAAAGAAAGGTGGACGAGCTAACCCGGCATTTGCAACAAGCCACCTCTACGCAAAACTCTTTTGCACGACCACCTCTGGCAAGGGAAACAGTGCAAAACATCTACCACCAATTTGCTATGGGGATGGACCCATATCCACCCCCGTCTGCCTCTTGGACTAGAGTGACCTCCGATCCATTCTACTCGAGTTGGGGGAACTTTGAACCCTCGTATTCTGACTTTCCTGAAGTTCCTCAGAACTGCGAGGACCTCAACGCAATCCAGAATGACCCATTCTCCAATACCTACAACCCTGGATGGCGAAATCATCCTAACTTTCAGTGGACGGGAAATTCTCAGACTCAAAGACCACCATATCAACTCCGTTCACAAGCCCCTCTTCCATATCAGCCGCCTCAGCCTCAGCCCAATCCTACCTACCAATCCGGGCCAAACCAGGATCAAATGACTCTTATCCTTTAAGCACTGGCTGACATTCAAAAGACGAATGCGGCAATGCAAAAACAGCATAAGGACGAGATCACAGAGGTTCGCAACCAACTGGCCCAGATGGCAAATTCCCGCCAACCTGGCACCCTTCCTTCGCAACCTCTACCAAACCCAAATAATGTGCCAACCCAGAGGCGCATTATGAATCCAAATTCAGGCCACGCACATTTGATTTATTAGGCCCCTGCTGCTCCATCACCAGACGGGATGGAAGCTTCGACATCTTATGCGGGATTTCAACAGCAACCACCCCTCTTACCAAACCCAAACTAAAACCAGGCCGGATTAAACTCTGTAACAACACGTAGTGGTAAAACAACCCAAGATCCACATTATCCGAACCACTCCAAGCCTTGTAGTAGCCAAGACCCTAGGATAGTTATCCAAGATACCACTGTCCCAGATCAAGAACCTAGACCTATTCTAAAGGAACCAACTAGGATCCCATTTCCTGAAGCCTTGACCAAAGGAAAAAGGATAACCAAACCCATGGCCCCCGAGGAGGATCTGGTCAAGCTCTTTGAACAGGTCCAGATAAACATCCCCTTGATGGATGCAATTCGCCACGTACCGGCTTATGCAAGATTCTTGAAAGACGTATGCACACCTAAACATAAGCCGCGAACCAAGGATGGGAATCTGATCGTACTGTCAGAGCAAGCCAGCTCTGTCATCTTGAGTAAACTCCCACCCAAGGCTAAAGACCCAGGAACTCCCCTGATTTCTTGTAAAATTGGTGAAACCCAATTTGATAGAGCCTTACTAGATCTAGGTGCCTCCATAAATTTAATACCTACATCCCTCCTTGACCACCTTGAAGAATCAACTGAGGTGATGTTGCAGTTAGCCGATCGATCCATCAAGTCACCTAAAGGAATACTCGAGGATGTCATTGTTAGGGTACGGGATTTCTACTTCCCGGTGAACTTCATAGTACTGGACATGGATGCACCTAAGAACCCAAGGGACACACCAATCATATTAGGGAGACCCTTTTTGGCCACTGCTAGGGCCAACATAAACTGCGAAGAGGGTCAGATCGAATTAAAATTTTGGAATCAAACCTTGAAGATTGACATTTTTAAGGCCCAACAAGGGATTAATTGTGGGGTTATAGAGCAAATATGTGATATCAGAGTCGTGGTTGATGAATTGCATACATAGGACAACCTGATTATCCTTGATCAACCACTAGAAAATCAAAACCCGCCAACAGAGGAGTGCGAACATGATCTAGACACACCTATGACTCCGACCCTTGTTCCTGGTACAAACCCCGAACCACCCGCTGCTGCTGACAATCCTGTCATGGAACTCAAGCCCCTTCCCGAGCATCTGAAGTACGTCTTTTTGGATTCAAATCAGACGTTTCCTGTGATTATCAACTCTCGACTCACACCTAACTAGGAACTCCGTTTGATTTCTGTTCTCTAGCAACATCGTAGAGCCATTGGATGGACTCTCGATGATTTGACTGGCATAAGCCCTTCATACTGCACACATCGAATCTACACAGAAGAAGGCGCACAACCTTTAAGAGAAAAGCAAAGACGCTTCAACCCTAACCTACAGGAGGTCGTGAAAAAGGAGATCATAAAGTGGTTAGATGCAGGGATCATCTACCCGATCTCCGATAGTCATTGGGTGAGTCCAATACAGGTGGTGCCTAAAAAGGCAGGACTTACCATCATCACGATTGAAACTGGAGAAGTCATTCCTACCCGAATAGCTAACTCGTGGAGTCTGCATTGATTACAGAAGACTCAATTCCTCCACGAAGAAGGATCATTTTCCACTACCGTTTATTGATCAGATCCTCGAGAAACTAGCGGGAAATAGGTTCTTCTGCTTTCTTGACGGGTACTCCGGTTACAACTAGGCGGCAATCCATCCAGAGGACCAAGAAAAGACCACATTCACTTGTCCCTTCGGGACGTACGCGTTTCGAAGGATGCCTTTCGGTCTCTACAATGCACCTGCAACTTTTCAGCGGTGCATGCTTGCCATATTCTTGGATATGGTAGGTGACTATCTGGAAGTCTTCATGGATAACTTTTCAGTTTTTGGAGCATCATTTGACGATTGCCTTCAACACTTGGTCCAAATACTCAGGCGGTGCATCGATGTGAATTTGGTTCTTTCCTGGGAAAAGAGCTATTTCATGGTGCCTGAGGGAATTGTCCTGGGACATTTAATCTCAGAGAAAGGCATCCAAGTGGATCGAGCTAAGGTTAACCTGATTTCCAAGCTCCCTATGCCTAGCTCGATTAAGGACATTCGATCTTTTTTTAGGCACGTCAGTTTTATCGTCGATTTATCCTTAATTTTTCAAAAATCGTGCGCCCCCTGACCACTCTTCTCTCCAAGGATGTGCCTTTCGAAATTTCCAAGGAGTGCACTCAAGCATTTGAGATTCTACGTGACCGAGTCACCCAAGCCCCGATCTTACAGTCCCGTGATTGGTCTCAACCCTTTGAGATCATGTGCGATGCATCTGGCTTCGCTATAGGAGTGGTTTTGGGGCAGAAAATTGACGGGAAACCTGTGGTCATTTACTACGCTAGCAAAACACTGGATGAGGCTCAGCATAACTATACAGTTACTGAGAAAGAGCTGCTAGCTGTAGTATTTGCCCTAGAAAAATTTAGATCATACCTTATGGGTTCCTGTGTTATCATATACTCGGATCACATAGCTGTGAGGCATCTCCTTGCAAAGAAGGACGCGAAACCTCGATTAATCCGATGGATCTTGCTGCTGCAAGAGTCAGATGTCTTAAACATCTGATTCTACAGTGCTCTGATTCTTCTTCTTTTGCTTCTCTTTCTCTGCTTTCTCTCTTCTTTTCTCCTCTTGGTTTCCTTCTTCTCCTTCACAGACACTGCTGCAGCACTTCTTCTCTTCCTCTTCTTTTGCTTCTTTCTCTTCCTTCTCTTTCTTTCTCTGTTCTTCTTACTCTTCTTCACATAGAGGGGGAAGGGTCTTGAGATTTTGGCTAAGTGTTAGCTAACTTCCCAGAGAGCAAAACCCTCCTCTACCCTACGCAAATTCTCTTCTTTTTCTCTACTTGGGTCACGCTCTCCCAGAGCCTCCAATAGTACTGGGTTATCAGGTATTCGGACCTAGAGCACACCCGAGTCCAGGGCTGCGAGCATGGGTCACAGCCAAGGAGTGTAAGGCTTAGGCGATAATCGGGTTCACACCAGGTCCGCGGGGGCGTGTCGCGGACGAGGCACGTGAGGGGTGTGAGGGACCTCACCCCTTTTGTCCGAGACAATAAGCCCCAGGCACTTTTGAAATTTATGCGGTGCAAACCTCTGTGAACTTCTGAGGTGGGAATAAAGTTCCACCTTCTTTGCACGTCTGATGCCGCAGTGACGAGGGCTGGAATTCGCACCATTGCGGAGGCCAATGCTTCCCACTGATGCCTGAGATCCTTCCTGGGAGTATTCCGCGCGACCTGGGATGGCTACCTGGGTCTGCAGGCACTGAAGAAGGCTTCAAAGCAAGCTTCAAAGCTTTCCTGCTAATAGCGGCCGGAGGCTAGTACCTGAAATCCTCGAAAATGCCTTTCGGCCGCGTCAAAACGTATAGGAATGATTGCCGGAGCACGGCAAACTTGCTGAGGGGGTCGGCGTGGCATGGGCGTGAGTGATGAGGTCTGACGGAGGCAGACTGTGCGTGTGAAGGTGGTGGTGTTCGGTGGCGCTGTAGGGGGATCAATAGCTCTCAGTGAGTGAGGGCTTTTACTCGTCGTGATGAGGTGGAGGTATGGAGCATGGAAGCGGCGGCGTAGGTGGTCTGTGGTGGCCACTAAGGCTCGCCGAAGGTCTACGGGAGAGGTAGAAGACGGAGTCGCTGAGGGCGTTGGCGAGGTCGAAGCGGTGTGTTGGATGTGCTGGCGTGATGAGGAGAAGTTGAGGAGTCGGTTGAGAGCAGTAACGGACGAAGGGGAAAGGAGATGGTGCCAGTTGTGGTATGGCTGTTGCTGGAGAAGGAGGCTGCTCTGGTGGATAGGAAACGGCGACGAGGACGGGGGAGAGGCTCCTGCTGCTACGGCTAGGAGCAGAAGAATCAGAGGAATGAGGCTCCGTCATCGGTATTATGAACGGAGGAAGAGAGGAGGCAGGGAGGGTCGTCGGACGTCGAGGAACGATTCAAACAAGAAAGAGGATAGGAATTTAAGGTGTTCAAGGCTGAATTCGAGCATAGGAAGATCGGTTTGATCTGGAGGTCTTTTTATAGGCCTTTAGAGGGAGTTTTGGGCTTGGGAAGCAAGCTTCCCAAGCTTGGAAAGCTTCGCCGAAGTTGGGATTTTTCTGATACCCTAATATTTCATGCGTTTACATGAGAGATTGAGAAGGTTTTGGGGTGTGGGAATTGGCTCAAATGGAAGGGAATTCCTTGACGAACTTCCCTTTCAAATTTGAAAGGGATTCGTCATGGAATCAAGGAGATCTTGCCAATTTTAGGTCGTTGGAGCTTGTAGGAATAGGATTAATGACGGTAGGAACATATTTGTGAAAACGATGACAAAGTTAGGGATCTTTTTGTAAAGATTTTGAAAGTTAAAGGCATATATGTAATCAGACAGGACCAAGTTGCAAAGTAGGTCAAGACAATCTTAGATTGGGTCCAAATTTTGGTACAAACCTAATTTGAACCTAAAGAATGTAATGGTGAAGTTGGATTTTGGTTTTGACCACTTTTGACTGGGTAATTTATGCAAAAACCTAAATTAGGGCAAATGATGTCCGAGACTCTGATTTGGGTCAAGATGGGTTCTGATGGTAAATTTGAAAGTACCAAACCTTAGAGAATATCTTTATATGAATTTTAGAGGGTTTAGGTGAATTTTATCCTAGCTAGAACCTCAATTTATTAAGAGGATCTATTTGTAGGATTTTAGAAATCATTTAAATCTCAAAACACGTGAAAACCCTTTTCTATCTGTTCTAACCCACTTGTTCGCCTTTTAGAACCATTTGACCCTTAATTATCCCTTGAGATAACCTGTGGTTGTACTTCATTCATGATATGATGGTAAAATTGAAGTTTTAACCCTGGTTTCTCGTCTCTCTCCCAATGATAATACAATGAATTGCAATCCTCTGGTGGTTATGTGGGAGCATTTGCTGACTTAATAAGATCAAAATGCTAGTTATGGCTCATGATGGTGTTCCCATCACAGGATTTCACATCTTTTTAAGTCCTGGTTGGCTTAGCTTTAACTCATGTTTTCAGATTGACTCTCTAAATAATTGAAAACTCAAACTCAACTTTTATTGTGTTGTGGCTTAAGGAATATTTGGTGGAAACAGAGTATTTGTAATGCACCTTGAAAAAATCTTTTTGGTGGAAATATTTACAACAGGAATTCGAAAACATACTGGCTTATTCAAGAGAATATCTTTTTTTCTATTCTTTTTTACTTTTTCTTTTTTTTTTTTGCTTTTTCTCTTGATTTTTCTTCTTTTTATGAAAACAAATGTCAGTATATCTCCTACAATTTTATTTGGTAAAGAACGCTTATTTGATGGGTGAGTACTTTGGTGGAAAGAGCTTCTCCTAGACACAAGACTAAAGACTGAGATAAAAAGTCTACCTGCATGCATAAGGACTCCTCCTTCCCTAATGGACACTAGGGTTGAGACTTAAGTTCATCTGGTCTTTCTTGACTCTGTGCAGAGTAAGCCAAGGTTACTTAAACTCTTAAGCAAAAGCAAACTAACAAATCTTGTACTGGTGGCTCGAGTACAATAATATATCCTAGGTTAGGAGAGATCTTTTTCTATCTTGTCAATGTTTAAGTGTATTAAACCTAAGCCTGAGAGAATCAAGCTTCTGTGTCCTGAAAAGTCTAACCAACAAAGGTTGAAAGCCCATAAACATTTATTCTATTTTTGGTTCAGCTACAATATCATAATTAATCACTTATAAAAGTTTTAATTCAATTCTCCCTCTCAGAATATAAATAGGATCCCTTATTGTGTTTTTGGAATTTTTTATGTTTCACATTTTTTTGTGTTTTTTTTTTTGTAATTTCTATCAAATTTTTCAAAATCTTTCAATTTTTTTGGATTTTTCAATAATACTATATATATACACTAAAGGTGTCTATAATTGCATTTCAGTAAGTGATTTTACCATTTACACCTCCTATGCTTAAATGATGTAATGTCCTCATTGGATGAATAGGGTGGATGTAAATGCATGTCCTGCCTTTCACTAACTAGGCTAGGGTGACAGAAGGAAGTCAGAATAGGGAGATAAAATCTCTATGCAGACGATTTCAAGTCTGGTATAAGTTAGAGTGGAAAGTTAGGCTAAGTAGTGAAATGCAGGACAAATGTGACTATGCATGCGACTAAAACTGCAAGGATGGACACCTAAGGATGAAAGGAAAATAATGAAATACAAAACAACTATATACACAAGAGTTGTTAAATTTTACGCCTTCAGCTAAGCGCAAATCCAGATGGTTCAAATATTGGTGGGAAACAATAGAATTGATAAATCTGGGATCATGAGGCTTAATAAAGGGTTTCAATCTCTATCCATTCATAGTGAAAGGTTTAGATTTGTCAATGTCAGTGATCTCAACAGCTCCATTATGAAATACTCTCTCAATGATAAAAGGTCCAGACTATTTAGATCTGAGTTTCCCTGGGAAGAGTTTGTGTCTAGAATCAAATATGACTTTCTAACCAGGGTGAAGTGTTTTCCTACGAATGTGACTATCGTGGAAGGTATTGAGTTTATCCTCATAGATCTTCAAGCTTTGATAAGATGCATTCCTTAACTCATATAGCTCGAAAATTCACAATCTTCTATGATCATCGGCCTTATCTAAGTCCAAATTAAACTTTCCAATGGCCCAATAGGCTTTGTGCTCAAGTTCTGTAGGAAGATGACAGGGTTTCCCGTACATTAGTCTGAAAGGAGACATGCCTAATGGGGTTTTGTAAGCTATCCAAAACCTATGATCATTAGTCTTTTTGATCTTTCGATTGGAGAGCTAGTCCATTAGTCTGTAGGTGATAAGGTGTTGCAATCCTATGTGCCACCTCATACTTTTGAAGCAGGGACTAAATGTGCGTATTTTTGAAGTGAGACCCTCCATCAATAATGATGGCTCTAGGTACCCTAAAACGAGAGAAGATGTAATCTTGAGCAAATTGTGTCATAATTCTACGATCATTTTTTCCCATGGGGATGGCTTCAATCGATTTTGACACAATCTACAGCTAATAAGATGTACTCAAAGTCATAAGAATTAGGGAAAGGTCCCATGAAGTCTATGCCGTAGATGTCAAAGATCTCACACACCAGAATCGGGTTCAAGGACATCATATCTCTGTGGCCAATGCTGGCAAGAGACTAATAGCGTGAACATGCCCTAGTAAAATGGCATGTGTCTTTGAAGATCGTGGGCTAATAACACCTACTCTGCAAAATCTTGGCAGTAGTCTTTTTGCTAGAGAAGTGACCGCCACATACCTAGTCATGGCAGAATGACAAGATGCTATCTATCTCCTTATTAGGCACACACTTTCTAATGATCTGGTCAAACCAAGGTTCTTCCCAAAAATATTGCTTGGTTTCTACTCTAAGTCTATCAATCTAAGATTTAGTCCACCCAGAGGGAACTACACTAGAAGCTAGGTAGTTGACAATGTCAGCATATCAGGGAAGATCATAATGAATGACCAGCAATTACTCGTCTGGAAGGTGGTCTACTATAGGAAGTGAAGGAGAAATCGCTTCAGAAGGAAGGCGAGATAAGTGGTCAGGTACCACATTCTGCTTCTCAGCCTTGTCATGAATCTCTAAATCCAATTCTTGTAGAAGCAGAATCCATCTAATCAAACGAGACTTCGAACCCTTCTTAGCAAAAAGATGTCAAATTATAATGTGGTCAGTGTAGACTATAATGTGAGAACCTAAAAGATAAGGTATGAATTTTTTTAGTGTAAATACTGCTACTAGTAATTCCTTTCCAGTGACTGTGTAATTCCTCTGTGCTTCATTTAAGGTCTTGCTAATGATGTGCATGCATCTAAATAGCCAAAAATGTTTATTAATGCATGTTCTTAGTATCATATTAGTATCATACATTGTAAATATTGCATAATATGCATAATCATGCATTTAGGTCAAATTATATAAATTGTATAGTAATTATCTTCTTTTATGGTCAGGGATAGGGTGACTTTTAATCGGGGCCTTAGATCGAAGATCCAACCGTACGGATCTGATCAGGGCGACGATTGGAGTTCAACAACTCCAAGATCACCCTAATCGGACATCCGTAGCATCAGATAGAGATTGAGGAAGCCTAAAGATCAAGGGCCAAGATGGTGTCAATCGACACTTCAGACAACAAATCTGACCGCATGGATGGGTTCGAATCGATGATTGCAGCCTAACGACGTGAAAATTGGCTCAATCTGACATCCGTGGCACCTTCTACATATTACAGAAGTTGGACGGCCATGATGGCGTCACGTGGCGCCATCACAGCTGCCCAATCGGCCGCAGCAATGCTCCCCATCTTTTGAAGGCACGGTGAGGCGAGATCTGGGCCGTTGGATCAAGATCCAACGATTGTGAGTGTGAACGCTTAAATTGTAAGCGCGACTAAGAAGCGCCACTAGCACAGCAGTCAAGCGACGCTGTGTGAGAGTAGGGTGCGCGTTCGACTTGCCATCTGTAGTGCGCGAGTGGTTAATCTCGACCGTGCGATTGGCTATGGGCGGCCCAGATCGTCTAACCGCCCGCGCGCGCGATCAAACGCACAACACGCACGCTCGATCGCACGCATGGGCGCTGTTAGGAGTAGAAGAAGGCATGCGTGCAGGGAACAGTCTGAGCCGTCCGATCTCGCGATCGGATGGCTGAGATTTTGAAAACGTGGGTGTGCGTTATGCGCGTGGCGGGCGAGGAGGCGGGCGCACGCACAAGGCTACGGCGACGTGGGGTCTTTAGTGACGCTTAAATCCGTCACTAATGACCTCCTCATTTAATGTTTTAATTATGAAATGACCAAATTGCTCATTATCCTTGCAACTATAAAAGGAGACCTCTATCCTACGAAATCCTCATCCCTTCCTTCACCTCTCTCCCTCTCCAAAGCTCAAGAGAAGCTTGTCGCACACCTGGGATGCTATTTTACAGCTAAATTCAATTTTCTCTCCCCTATTTCGGAAGTAGATCCCGCGACAACGACTGCGTGCTGCCTCGTTCCTCCTTCCTGCTCCGTCCTCCATCTTCCAGGTGTTGCTCCGTCCGGCTTGTCCTCCAAGCATTCGTTGAGGGGGATAACATCTCTCTCCCTTCTTTTTAATCGCTTTCTAGTATAGAATTTCCCGCTTTCTAGTTGTAATCATTTTCTGTTTTCCAGTTGTAAAAATTATTTTATTATATCAAGTTATTGTTCTCTCTTTCTCTCTCTCTTATTGTTTCCATTGTAATTATCTCATTTCAAACAAAAACACAAAAAAAAATATAATCGCGGATTTAAGATCGACGTAGCCTTCTTGTGTTCGACTCGGAATTTTTAGAGTTTCGGTATAAATTTATCTGTTGACAGATTTTTTCGCAAATCGAACTACGATGGGTTTTTCAAAATCAACTTTGATCGCGTAGTTTTCCACGCTCAAATTTTGGCGTCGTTGTCGGGGAGGCAACGATTTTCGATTTTCTTTCCGCATTTCGTGCACTTTATTGTTTTCTAACTTGCTTTATTTCTTGTCTATTGTTTTGTAGGTACCTTAACTGGGAATCTTCAAGTGGTAGATCGGAGTAAAGTGCAGTTGAAGACAACTGTAAGTGCTCCACATTCTTCCCCCTCCATAGATTCCATTTCATCACATTAATTCGAACTCCAATTAACCTAGGTGTTTGTATAAATCCTCGGGTTAGTTTGGTTGCTTGGATTTTCGCTCACATTCATCTCACCCGCATAAAAAAAAGAATCAACAAAAAGATATTTCTTATGGGGTAAATACACTACATACACCTACATTCAAGGCACATAACCTAATTGATTTTTATCTACTCAATCGGATTCTGATCTGTGGAACCGGTACACGCAAATCAACATATAAAAGAGTAGAAATCAATCTAGGTTAATCATTTTTTGTGCCTAACTCAGTGGTGCAATTTGGCTAATTGTTTGAGTTGTTTGTGTTGCACCACTTAACCTAAAATGAGCTCACTGGTGTCGGACCCAGTTAGGTTGTTAATGTGGTGATTTTATCGTTGAGGTGTGTATAGTGGTTAACCTAAATCGGACCTAACCATCTCTTTACAAAATTTTTAACCTGGCCTACTTGATTTTATCTTGGTCACTTTTAGGCCTAGGGTCGAGCTTAGGGAAGTGGGGTTACAAGTTAAGTTTCTACGCCTTTCCTACAACGAATTTCTTTCGTTCGTTTATTGTATTTTTGGTGTTTTTCTATTTAGATTTTTTTCTGATAATCTTGGTCCTTGAGGCACACCCTCAAAATTAAGTTCTTGGCTTTGAGTCAAATCAGGGTTCCAAAATGGTCTTGGCTATTCGCATGACGGATTACCTGCAAGTCAAGAATTATCTTTTCTCTTTTATATATATTTTTTATCTTTTTATGGTCGTGCAAGGGAAATAGAAGTAAAGTAACTATAGTATATATATATATATATATATATATATATATATATGTCTATACTATATATGTATAAAGGGGTGGGGGTGGAGGCGGAGATGGAGTGTAACACGGTGTTGAGTTGGTCGTCGTTTAAAAAGATGTAACCGACAGGACGAGGTGTCACGTGGAGTGTAAGGTGGATGGCGGAAGATGTGTGCGACCACGCTTTTTGTACGCGTGTATCGGGGAATATCAACAACTGGTGCAGATATTCCCGCGATACCACGTTTGGTAAGTATTGTGAAAAAAAAAAAAAAATATATATGTATATATGTAAATATATATATTTATATATATATATATTTACATATATATATATATATATATATATATATATATATATATATATATATATATATATATGGTTATAAATATATAGGTATATATATATGTGGTTATATATGTATATATATAAGTGTATATGGATATATATATATGTATATATATGGGTATGTAAATATATGTATAGATAGATATATGTATATGTATATGTATGTATTTATATATAGTAATATATGTATATATAAATATATGTAGCTATATATATATACTTTAAGTATGTAGATACTACTATATGTCTAGATATAAGTATATATATATATATGTGTGTGTGTGTAAATATATGTATATATCAAAATATATATGTATACGTATACATATATATATGTATATAATAGTGTATAGGCGTGTGTGTATGGAAGTGTGAGTGTATGTGTGTGTAAGCGTCGGTAAAGAGAGTGAGAGAGTGTTGTGAGAGAGAGAGAGAGAGAGAGAGCGGGAGAGAGAGTCGCACGCTTCCTGCTGGAGTGAAGGCGCACGGGTTAAGACGTCTGCAGTCGTGGAGCATCGTCTGAAGGTTTCCACGCGTGCGCGCAAGCGCGTATGCGCGTGGAGAGAAGAGGCCGCAACATGCAGACGGGAGTGGGCACGAGGGAGAGAAGAGACCGTAGCGCACCGCGCTGCGTGAAGAGGTGTACGCCGGCGAAGGTGCGGGCGACGCGGATGCACGCAGACGTGCGGGCGGGCGTTGGAGCTTGCACGGGGCTGAACGCGTGCGCGGGCGACGGTCGGTTGCGACGCGTCAGGTGACCGGTTAAGTGAGAAGCACACCGGTCACCCCACTGTAGCCACAATGTTCCGCAGAAACGTGTGAACAGTGGCTACAGTGGTCCGGCGAGCCGCGCAACCACTTGCTGCAGGTGTTGTGAATGCGGGCGACTTGCGGCTGGTGCGCGCGGGCTAGCACACGCGAGGAAGGGTTGCGCCGGCCGGTTGTGGGTGCGGAGAAGTTCGCGATAGAGCGTGCGGAGAGGGAGGCAAGGGCGCCTCCAGGCACGCACGGTGTCCTGCGTGCGGGGGCGCGGTGGCCTGTGCGCCTGCTGCCGCCTTGCTGCTGCTACTGCCGCGGAGCTTCAGACCTTGAAGCCTGCGGCAATGGCAGAAGTGCTGGAAACGAAGAAGTTTGGGAAGAGAAGGCCACCGCGCTGCTGGCATGCGCGGTGGAGCTGCTGCTGCTGTGCGGAGCTTGAGAGCTTCAAAGCTTGAAGCTCCCGCTCCAATGGCTGCTCGGGCTTGAATTTGAAACAGGGAACGAAGGCCACCACGCTCACTGGCTCTTTGAAGAGCTGGGCGGTGGTGGTTTCACGGTGGTGGGTGTGCACCACAGTGAAGATTCCTGCCCGCAGAATGTCTCCTCTGAGGAGGAAGTCCTTCTTATGGAGGGAGAGGGAGGAGATGGTGGCCTGGAGAAGAAGCTGCTAGGTTTTCTTGGCGTTGGACCAGGCTGCCCATGAAGAAGCCGACCTCTTTTTATAGAAGAAGAAAGCCATGCACAGCCATGCCCTGGCTGTGCATGGCTTGCGCATGGCTTGGCAGGGAGAGCTGTGAGTAGGGAATGGCTCGAAGGAGAAGTTGCCATGCAGCCGCGGGAAGAGTGATTAAAAAATCAAATGGAGATAAAAATAAAGATGGGAATTTTGTGAAGCAGCACTTGAAGAAAATTTAAATTGCAAGGCCATTTTATTCACTCTCCTCCCTTCTCAATTAAATTCATGCATGCATGTATTTTTACAAACGCGACTATGGAAACCTAATATGCATTGGTAATGCTAGGAAATAGCCCAAGATGGTGCAATTGCAGGTGTATTTTTGTGGTGCAATCATACCCCCATGCCTATCTTTTGCTAGTCCCTAGCAAAACATTTTTTGTAATGTATTTAGAAATGATCTTTAAGTTGAAGATTTTCTTCTGAGGCAATATAGGTGTGTTTATTGTTGGATATTGTGAGAACCAATTGTAGAGAAGATTACTAGTACTTTATGTCTCACATGACATAGATCATCTCTTGACTAACCAGGACTCTTGATATTTAAAACTTAAGTACGATTTCCAGGATCTAGGTGGTTTTTACCGTACTCAAGTGCTCAAGAGATTATGACTTGTGCTTAGTGAAGGATCAAGACTGACCAGATGAACATTAAGATCAAGCCCAAGGTTTCACGAATTTTTAAGTACAGGTTGGTCCCAGTTTCAGCTCGTGTTTTCGGATTGACCCTTAAGAAGATGACGGAAAACTCAACTCCCATTTTCTGACATTTGTGTCTCACAGAAAAACATGGTATTTGCGACTTGCCCTGAAGAACTTTTTAGGGTAGAGACTCTACAGACATTTGCGAGATATACTGACTTATTTGCATCTTTTTTTTTTTATAGAAACACGTGTCAGTATATCTCTTACAATATTATTTGGAGAAGCACACTTTTCTTTTTGGTGGGAGAGTTTCTTTTTGGTGGAAAGAGTTTCTCCTAAATACAAGACTAAAACCTAGGATAAAAAGTCTACCTGCGAGCACAGGTAAGGACTCCACCTTCCCTAATGAACACTAGAGTTGGATCTTATGTTCACCTGATCTTTCCTGATATGTGTAGTGTGAACCAAGTTTGCTTAAGCTCTCAAGTAAAAGCAAACCAACGGATCCTGTACTGGTGTCTCAGGTACAAGAATACGTCCTTAATTAGGAGAGATCCTGATCTATTTTGTCAATGCTCAAGTGAATTAAGCTTGAGCCTGAGCGAATCAAGCTTCTGTGGCCTGGAAAGTCTTTAAAACAGAGGTTGAATATCCATGAACACTTATTGTATTTTTGTTTCAGCCTTTAGATCATTACTAAACACCATTTTCATTTTTCATTATATATATATATATAGAAACTGCATGATACCCTAAAATACCCACATCCTAAGGATGCCTATCCACCCCCCCATGCCAAACTATGCTATGTCCTCATATGCATGCAGGGAAGGGTAGAGAAAGGACGAAAGATCGTATAACGAGAGCTGAAGTGCAGGATATACAGCAGGGTGGTAGGGTGGGTGGATGGTGGGTGGTGAAGTGAAAAGTGAAGTGATCGTGACAGTGAAGTGAAAAGTGATGGTGGATGGTGAGTGTTGTTGGGGTACCTCCCAACAAGCGCTGAATTTAACGTCCCCAGCTGGACTCAGAATGAGGCGAAGAATTAGTTACCCTCCAGCAGGGCAACGGTTTCTCCAACGGGGGCAGGTTCATGAGTTAGATAGGGTTTCAAATGCTGCCCGTTGACCCTAAATTTACGCCCAGATTTGGTATCTTCAATCTCAACGGCCCCGTTGGGGAATGGTTTTGAGACCAGGAAAGGACCAGTCCATTTGGACTTTAATTTCCCCGGAAAGAATTTGAGTCAGGCATTATAGAGCCAAACTTGCTGAGATGGCTCAAATTCTTTCCGCCGAATATGGCTGTCGTGAAAAGCCTTAGTGCGTTGTTTGAAAGTTAAAGCAGAATCGTAGGCTTCACGACGGAGCTCTTCCAGCTCCTGGAGTTGGAGTTTCCCTTCTCGACCACACAAGTCTGGGTCGAGGTTACATTGGCGAACCGCCCAATAAGCGCGGTGCTCTAACTTCACGGGCAAATGACAAGGCTTCCCATAAACGATTCTATAAGGAGACATACCAAGGTGAGCCTTGAAGGCGGTTCGATACGCCTAAAGTTCGTCAATCAGCTTGTTGGACCAATCCTTACGGTCAGGTCGAACTGTTTTCTGGAGAATTTGCTTGATTTGCCGATTTGACACCTCTGCCTAGCTGTTCGTCTGAGGATGATACGGGGATGCGATACGATGGTGGACTCCGTATTTCCTCAGAAGTGCCCGAAAAGAAGCATGGGTAAAGTGGCTTCCTCCATCCGAGATAATGGCTCGAGGGATCCTAAAGCGCGCAAAGATGTGGTCTTTGACAAAGCGAGTGGATATAATATGGTCAGCACGGCGCGTGGGAATAGTCTCGATCCATTTCGAAACATAGTCAATGGCCACGAGGATGAATTCGAAGCCGTTGGATGGAGGAAAGGGACCCATGAAATCAATTCCCCAAATGTCGAAGATTTCTACTGTTAGGATGGGTTGCAAGGGCATCATGTCACGACGTGACATTGACCCTAACGACCGGCACCTAGTGCAATACTTGGCATAATTGTGTGCATGTTGGTGAAGGGAGGGCCAAAAGAAACCCTCACTGCAACACCTTGGCTGCAGTTTTCCTCCCAGAGAAATGGCCTCCGCAGACCTGATCATGGCAGAAGGATAGCACACTGGGGAACTCGCTGTCAAGAATACAGCGACGGATGATTTGATCAGCACCTATCCGAAAAAGAAGTGGATTATCCCAGAAATAATGCTTTGCTTCTGCCATGAGACGCTCGCGCTGGTTTTTAGGCCAGCCACGTGGAAGGGATCCAAAAGCAAGGTAATTGGCAATGTCGGCATACCACGATCCACTTGCCACATTTATTGCCAATAGGTGCTCATCAGGAAAAATTTCATTGATCGGCAGAGTAAGTCCAATATGGTCAGGGTCCAGTCTGGAAAGGTGATCAGCCACAACATTCTGGGCTCCGGCCTTATCGCGAATCTTAATGTCAAATTCCTGGAGCAGAAGGATCCAATGAATCAGTCTAGGCTTGGCATCCTTCTTGTGCATGAGATGGCGAATGGCCGCGTGATCAGTGAAAACAATAACGTAAGAGCCTAGAAGGTAAGAGCGAAATTTCTCCATCCCAAAGACGACCGCCAGTAGTTCTTTTTCAGTGGTAGTATAATTACGCTGCGCCTCGTCCAACGCCCTACTGGCGTAGTACACCACAAAGGGGTGTCTATCGCGTCTTTGTCCCAAGATGGCTTCGATTGCAAGGTCGGAAGCGTCACACATGAGTTCAAAGTTGAGGGACCAATCAGGCGGCTGGAGAACAGGGGCCTTGGTGACAGCATTACGCAACTGCATGAATGCTTGTATGCAGTCGGGGCCCATATCGAAGGGTACGTCGGTCGATAGGAGATGAGTTAACGGTCGAGAAATCTTGGAGAAGTCTTTGATGAATCTCCTATAGAAACCGACGTGTCCCAGGAAGGAGCAGATTTGTTTGACAGAGCCAGGCACAGGTAAATCAGCAATGACATCGAGCTTAGCTCTGTCAACCTCGATGCCCCTATCGGAGATGATATGTCCGAGAACAATTCCCTCGTGAACCATAAAATGACTTTTTTCCCAGGAAAGCACGATGTTTACATCAATACATCTCCTAAGGATACGAGTCAGGTTGGCAAGACATTCGTCGAAAGATGGTCCAAAGACCGAAAAGTCATCCATGAAGACATCGAGAAAGTCACCCACTGTCATGGAATATCGCCAGCATACATCTCTGGAAAGTTGCTGGCACGTTGCAAAGTCCGAACGACATCCTTCTAAATGCAAAGGTGCCGAAGGGGCAGGTAAAACTGGTTTTCTCTTGGTCTCGGGGGTCAATTGCCACTTGGTTATATCCTGAGAATCCATCCAGGAAACAGAAAAATTTATTCCTGCTAACCGCTCCAAGATTTGGTCAATGAATGGTAGCGGAAAGTGATCTTTCTTAGTTGCAGCATTGAGTTTCCTATAATCTTCACACACTCTCCAAGATGTAGGAGTGCGTGTACGGATGGATTTGCCCCTGTCATTGACACGGATGGTGAGTCCTGCCTTTTTGGGCACAACGTGAATCGGACTCACTCAGGGGCTATCGCTGATCGGGTAGATTATACCCGCATCCAGCCACTTAATGATTTCTTTCTTAACGACCTCCCGCATGTTAGGGTTGAGACGTCGCTGCATCTCGTGGGAAGGTCGAGCCTCCTCCTCCGTATATATACGGTGAGTGCAGTAGGAGGGGCTAATGCCAGATAAGTCTGATAAGGACTATCCAATAGCTGCCTTGTGTTCTATGAGGACCTTAGTTAGTTTGCACTCTTGCTCCCTGGTCAATTTTGAACTGATGATTACAGGGAGCGTTTCATTTGGTCCCAGGAAAACATACTTAAGTGTATTAGGCAGCTCTTTCAGCTCGGGAGTGGATGGTGAACGATTTGGCATTTCTTGGGACAAGAGTGTCCTAGGCGGGTTGGAGAACAAGTCAGGAGGAAGAAATTGGCCCTCAGATTGGCCAAGAAGAGGGGCTTTTTGGATAGATGGATTCAAAATGGAATAGCCCCAGTGAGAAGTATATGGGCGCAAGGTCCCAGTGTGGAGATGCAACTCTGCTTGATTTGGCGGGAAAGAAAGGACAATCCGATCTTCAGGAGTGTGGACCGGTGGTGAGTAGCCTGGATATGACTCAGACCACGAGGTACGGGAAGCGGAGAAAACCTCGTCAGAAGTCTGGCTAGGAGAAGGTACGGGACAAGGGAGGGATGGGGGAACGTCACAATTTGTGTTGGTCAGGCAGTCATCAGTGTTTATAGGTAATCCGCAGCAGTCCGAATAGGTCCCAATTAGTCCGATACACGCGTTGACGGCCATGTCCTCGTCAGACGTGTCATCCTCGATGCAATCGCAATCAAAGTTCTTGGCTGCCTTGAAGATGTTAAGCTTGAGCTTTTCAGATCCAACGGCAATCTCAATACAGGCCGACTCGCAGTTGATATAGGCGTGGGTTGTGGCCAAGAAAGGTCGACTAAGGATGATTGGACAATTAGAAAGTGAGATAGGAACTTCCATATCTAAAACAAGAAAGTCAACAGGAAAATAGAGACTGTTGACCCTAACCACCACATCTTCCACCACATCCTTCGGGATTTTGACAGAACGATCTGCCAACTGTAACGTAACAGGGGTGGGTTTCAGATTTCCCAAGGAAAATTTTTCGAGCATGTTGGTCGGTATAAGATTTATGGAAGATCCTAGATAAAGCAGGGCACGGTTAAAATTGCAGCCTTAGATGCTACAGGAAATAAGCGGTGTGCCCGGATCTTTCTGCTTCGGTGGTAGGTTTGACAGTATAGCACAACTCGCATGAGGTGAGAGAACCACCGGATTCTTGGTTTTCTGACTGTCGCCTGGGTGTTGTGCAGTCTTTGAAAAATCGGGCGACAGTAGGTATGTGGTCGATAGCCTCGAGCAGGGGTACCTTGATTTCTACATCCCTGAACAAATTACGCAGGTTATCAAAGGCCTGTGTATCTTTCTTTTTGCCTTTTGGCTCCCTCAGTAGAGCCTCAGGGAATGGAACTGATTCTGGCACCAATTTGGGTGTATCGTCCTCTGGCGAATGTGGTGCGCATCCCGAATGAGAGGGTGATGAAGAAGACGGGCCAGGATTAGGTTGAGGCGGATCGACGGTTTGCTTACCGCTCCTCGTAGTGATAGCATTGGATGATGCGGGTCCAGTGGGATCATACGACGGAGGAGGGTTTGTAATAGGGACATAAGAGTGCGGTGCTGCAGCGGGATTAGCCTGAAATCCCGATGGAATGCTCGGGGCTTACAGAATTTGATTAACCTACCCCTGAGAAGGTCGTACCTGTGGTTGAGGACCACGGGGTACGAAGTTTCACGGGTTTGGAACAGGTTGGGCGGGAAGAGTGCCCTGAGATCGAGTTGCCAAGCGTAGTTGACTGATCTCAGCATTCTGCTGCGCCAATTGGTGTTGAAGAGAGGTCATGTTCTCTTCATGGCGCTTTGACATTTCTATCATCATTCGCATCAATTTGTCAAGAGGACTTGCTGCGTGTTCTGCTTGCGGAACGCAAGGGCCTGATTGTGGATTCGCCATAGGATTAGACTGAACCCTTGGGATGACGGGTGCGGACGATCGCATTGGTCTACCCGTGGTGTTTTGGCGCTGCGGGTTGTTGGACCATGCAAAATTTGGATGATTTCGCCACCCTAGGTTATAAGTGGCAGAGAACGGGTTATTCCTCAGGGCGCAAGTGTCTTCTATGCCAGAAGACGCGTTCGCATGTAAGTATGCGTCCGAGCACACGGAGGCTTGGTCCTCTGTGTCAAAATACTGGCTCGCAGAAGCCAGTTCCACATGACTTACCGAGTCGCTCGGCGCGACAATTGGTAAGGAAGGTCTTACGGGGTTTCTCGGGATAAGCCTGGTGTTGGAAGAATTAGAATTGTGACAATGTGGTGAAGTGGGGGTGTTTGCTATAGAACGGGCGGGGTTGGCCAGAAGTTCGTCTAGCTTCTTATGCATGACGGTGACTTCATCCAATTTTTGTGCTATAAGGCTGAGATCAGAGGATGAATGGGAGGGTCCTGTGTCAATTTCGTGGACATTTCGAGGCTGGCTAGTACGATTAAAGGCAACAATGGAGGCATTGTTCATTGAGTTTTCGCTCATATTTTCAAACAATTCAAATGCTCCATTCTCGTCTTTATTCATAAAGTTCCCTTCGCGGGAAGCGTCTGCTATCTACTTCAAAGTCTCATTTAGCCCATAATAGAAAATCTGAGCTATATGCCACTTAGGCAGACCGTGGTGTGGACACTTCCTGAGGAGGTCGTTATATCTCTCCCAAGCCTCATGAAATTGTTCGCCGTTTTGTTGCATAAATGAAGTGATAGCACGACGAAGCTCATTAGTTCGCCCGATTGGGAAGAACTTCTTGAGAAACGCTGTTCGCATCTCTTCCCAAGAGTGGATGGTTCTCCCAAGGGTGCGTAACCACTGTGAAGCTTTGTCCCGCAATGAAAACGGGAATATTTTCATGAGGACTATAGGTAACCCGACATTTCTTGGTTTAACCATTTCAGCCTGTCAGGGTAGGTCTTCCAATTGGAGAAAAGGATCTTCACTTGCAAAACCATGGAAGTGAAAATTTATTAGGCCAATTATGTTAGGTTTCAGTTCAAAGTCTTCCCCGCCCATGGGGACCTGGATTTGTCCTATGGTCTCTGTAGCAGCAGGATTCTGATAAGAGCTAAGAGACCTAGGCTCCTCCCATTCGGGATGGTTCTGCATTTCCTCCAATGTTTCCCGAATGGCTTCCATTTGCTCACAATACATTTCCATTTGGGCTTGGAGGCAGGTTATGGGATCTAAGGCTCCACCACCTGGTGGGTTCTGAGGCCGATTTCCTCCCTCAGGATTTGGTGGTGGGCGTGCAGCCATGTTTGTGGAGGAGGAGGATGATTCGCTTCTTTTCTAGATTTATCAGTAAATTTAAACAGTTCAGGGTTTTGTGATCTCCTCCCAAACATGCACTACCGTAGGAAGAATTGGGGGGGGATAAGAAGGGAAAGGAGATGAGAGAAATGACGCCGTAAAGGTACACTTGATGACAAATCAATACAATCAAATTCCTAACCTCTATAGTGTACCGTTAGACCTAAAGATCTAAGTTACCTACTATCACGAACTACGGAACCGAATGCGAGTATCGCGGAACCACCGGGCCAGATTGAAAGGCCGTTTGCCTCAGTCTTAGACACCCGATAGCACGCGGGAACCCTCACCAGCACGTAAGCGCTACACGGAGGTAGTTAGACCTCCAATCCTTAATAAGGGTCAAGTTACTACCAGTTTTAGTTAGAGGCTTAGGATCAAGTGCTTCTGGAATGTGAAGGGCATTGTTTACGAGTAATTCCCAAGTGATTAATTTTTCAAGTGTGTAAAACAAGCATGCAACGGGGAAATCTCCCCGAATTGAAGTTTTTAATTGGTGAATGATTTTTAGAGTTCAGCCTTATGTAGTAAGAATTTTAGGATTTTGCTGAAATACCAATTCAACCAATCTCCAGATTTTGCAAGAATACAAGTTTTCTTCTAAGCCCAACAAACCCTTCTTCAATATTAGCGGGTTAATGCATGCTAAAATGCAATGGGCTACCTTAAATGGAGATTTCTATGTGTGGATGCAGGAATCAATTTTAAATTAATGTGAAAGGGAGCCAAAGCACTTCAATTCAAGTGCTCCCAATCACCAAAAAGATGTCCACACAAGGCTTCAACCAAAAGATAAAAAAAATCAAATTGTTGGGGTTGAATTATTCGAGATCGAATCTTAGGCAAGTTGAAAAGTCGTGGTGGGGTTGGAATCAACTCAATTCCAAGTCTCCCCACCAAAAAGGTGATCCTGAATTTGCAGATAAGTGAGGCAAAAGAGGGGTGCAATCAATCTTTTTATGTTTGCCTCAAAGAATACTTCACACGACAAAAAATTCAAAAAATAAGATTCTTGGATTTTCGTTATGCGAAGTAAGGTGAGAAATTCCGGGGAGGTGGGAGTAAAGGCAATCAATCAAAAAGTGAATTTTAATCCACTTACCCCAATAGATCCCAAGAAGTTTTTCTAGTTTTTTAGTTTTTAATTTTTTTTATTGTGATGAGTTAACCTAAGTTGCTAAGAAAGAAAGACTTACTTGTGCAGCAACGTGTGCGGAGCTCCAGTGCGGTGTCGGCGTCTTCACGCTCTCGTTCCTGGCTTGGGTTTGCCCATGTCTTTGACGTTGTCTGCCTGTCTTCTCCTTGCAACAGGTTTACCTGCAAACAAAAACACCCGTGAATAGAAGGGTGTGAGAAGAGAAAAATTACAGGAATGGAGTAAAAACTTACTTGAAGGCACACTTCCCCGGCAACGACGCCAGTAAAGGTGTGGTGTTGGACCCGGTTAGGTTGTTAATGTGGTGATTTTATCGTTGAAGTGTGTATAGTGGTTAACCTAAATCGGACCTAACCATCTCTTTACAAAATTTTTAACCTGGCCTACTTGATTTTATCTTGGTCACTTTTAGACCTAGGGTCGAACTTAGGGAAGTGGGGTTACAAGTCAAGTTTCTACGCCTTTCCTACAACGAATTTCTTTCGTTCGTTTATTGTAGTTTTGGTGTTTTTCTATTTAGATTTTTTTCTGATAATCTTGGTCCTTGAGGCACACCCTCAAAATTAAGTTCTTGGCTTTGAGCCAAATCAGGGTTCCAAAACGGTCTTGGCTATTCGCAAGACGGATTACCTGCAAGTCAAGAATTATCTTTTCTCTTTTATATATATTTTTTATCTTTTTATGGTCATGCAAGAGAAATAGAAGTAAAGTAACTATAGTATATATATATATATATATATGTCTATACTATATATGTATAAAGGGGTGGGGGTGGAGGCGGAGATGGAGTGTAGCACGGTGTCGAGTCGGTCGTCGTCTAGAAAGACGCAACCGACAGGACGAGGTGCCGCGTGGAGTGTAAGGTAGATGGCGGAAGATGTGTGCGACCACGCTTTTTGTACGCGTGTATCGGTGAATATCAGCAACTGGTGCAGATATTCCCGCGATACCACATATGGTAAGTAATGTGAAAATATATATATATATATGTAGTTATATATGTATATATATAAGTGTATATGTATATATATATATATGTATATATATGGGTATGTAAATATATGTATAGATAGATATATGTATATGTATGTATATATAACTATATAGATGTATATATATATGTATGTATATATATATAGTAATATATGTATATATAGATTTATGTAGCTATATATAGACTAATGCATAGTTATATAAGTACTAATATATATATATATGTATATATAATAGTTTATAGGTGTGTGTGTATGGAAGTGTGAGTGTATGTGTGTAAGCGTCGGTAAAGAGAGTGAGAGAATGTTGTGAGAGTGACAGAGAGGGAGAGAGAGCCGCGCACTTCTTGCGGGAGTGAAGGCGCGCGGGTTAAGATGTCTGCAGCCGTGGAGCGTCGTCTGAAGGTTTCCACGCACGCGCGTAGGCGCGTATGCGCATGGAGAGAAGAGGCCGCAGCACGCAGACTAGAAGTGGGCGCGAGGGAGAGAAGTGGCCGCAGTGCACCGCGCTGCGTGAAGAGGTGTACGCGGGCGATGGGAGTGGGCGAAGGAGCGGGCGGGTGCGGGCGACGTCGACGCACGCAGATGCGCGGACGGGCGCTGGAGCGGGCGCGGGGCTGAACGAGTGCGCGGGCGAAGGCCGGTTTGGCACGCCGGGTGACCGGTTAAGTGAGAAACTCATCGGTCACCCCACTGTAGCCACAGCGTTCCGCAGAAACCCGTGAACAGTGGCTACATTGGTCGGGCGAGCCGTGCGACCGCTTGTTGCTGGTGTTGTGAGTGCGGGCAGCTTGTGGCTAGCGCGCGCAAGGAAGGGTTGTGCCGGCCGGTTGCGAGCGTGAAGTTCGTGACAGAGCGCACGGAGAGGGAGGCAAGGGCGCCTGCAGGCACGTGTGGTGGCCTGCATGCGGGCGTGCGGTGACTTGCGCGCCTGCTGCTACCTTGCTGCTCCTGTTGCTGCTGCCGCGGAGCTTCAGACCTTGAAGCCTGAGGCAATGGCGGAAGTGCTGGAAATGAAGAAGTCAGGGAAGAGAAGACCACCGCGCTGCTGGCGTGCGCGATGGAGCTGCTACTGTTGTGTGGAGCTTGAGAGCTTCAAAGCTTGAAACTCCCGCTCCAATGGCTGCACGGGCTTGAACTTGAAACAGGGAACGAAGGCCACCACGCCCACCAGCTCTTTGAAGAGCTGGGCGGTGGTGGTTTCATGGTGGTGGGTGCGCACCACAGTGAAGACTCTTGCCCGCAGAGTGTCTCCTCTGAGGAGGAAGTCCTGCGTATGGAGGGAGAGGGAGGAGATGGTGGCCTGGAGAAGAAGTTACTGGGTTTTTTTGGCGTTGGACCAGGCTGCCCATGAAGAAGCCGCCCTTTTTTTATAGAAGAATGCCATGCACAGCCATGCCCTGGCTGTGCATGGCTTGCGCATGGCTTGACAGGGAGAGCTGTGAGCAGGGAATGGCTCGAAGAGAAGAAGTTGCCATGCAGTCGCGGGAAGAGTGATTACAAAATCAAATGGAGATAAAAATAAAGATGGGAAGTTTGTGAAGCAGCACTTGAAGAAAATGTAAATTGCGAGGCCATTTTATTCACTCTCCCCTCTCAATTAAATGCATGCATGCATGTATTTTTACAAATGCGACTATGGAAACCTAATATGCGTTGGTAATGCTAGGAAATAGCACAAGACGACGCAATTACCGGTGTATTTTTGCGGTGCAATCACTCACCAAGTGGCTTCCCCTTAGGATTTTCAATTTAGGTCAATAGCAGGCACTCCACTTTCCTTAAAGGAAGGAGATCTTCACCCGTGCTTGAAAACTTGGTTTGCCTCGAATTTGATTGAATTAACCTAATTCCAAACCTTAAAAGCTACTTAAGCAAGATTTGAATCTTAAAATCTACTCATCAAAAATAATCTTGCTTGAAAACCCTAGCTGTGCACGCACTCACACATACTCAATTGATCATTAAGGGCACAACCCATCTTAAGGGTCCACCACATTCCATAAGCACTATAATCCCAGGCCTAAATAAAATCAAGTAGATGTTGGCCTTAAGGACTGATTCGCTCTTCGGGGCCCAGTCTGAGATTGTTTACGATTAACTTTCTTGTACTAATCAATCTGATGTCTAGTTAGGGGAGTAGCGTCAAACGACCATGGCTAGGGGGTACACTAGGAACTGGAGGTGCAAGTTGAAGGAAGAACCTCTCCCCTATCCCTCCTAATCGGTTGGATTGATTGGATGCAAGTAGAGTAAATTGTCTATAATCTTAAGGTGGATTCTGAGAGTCCGTAGATCCTTAGGCTACCCCACTTAAGGACAAGTTTGTTTTGTTGTGCTGCAGGGTTCTTATCTTTAGTCCTTCTTACCTCTTCCTAGTTTATGCTAGAAAGGAGGCCATTGAATCCCCGATTGGAAGGACTACTAGAGTATTCTAGGAGGCGTAGATTGGATTTTGGCTAAATTGATTCCATGGTCGATCAATAGCCTCCTCTGCCTCAGAATCCACAGGAGGTATTTCAAAGGTAGCTGGAATAATTGCAGAGAAGGCAAGAATGGTTGCAGAGAATGTAGGGCGCTCAGCCTTGAAGGATTTTTATGATCCTTCAAATTACAGGGAACGTCCCGGCGTCCAGATTCTTGCCGGAGATGTAGAAATTAAGCCCCAGGTGTTAAGCTTAATCAAACATTTCCATGGGCTTTGCTTTGAAGACTCGTTTCAGCACTTGGAGGACTTTACCACTTTGGTCCAGACCACCAAGGTACGAAACATGAATAAAGAGCAGATGATCATGAGGCTCTTCCCCCACTCTCTTAGGAATAAAATCGCTCATTGGTATAGGACTATAGGAAGGCCAATTGTAACTTGGAATGATTTGAAATCGACTTTTCTTAAGAAATTCTTCCCTGTTGGACATACCAATTCTCTAAGACGGGCGATTACTACCTTCACCCAACGGTCGTGGGAGCAGTTTCATGTTGCCTGGGAGCGATTCCAGGACTTATTGCGGAGGTGTCCACACCACGAGATGTTGAAATGACAACTTGTGCAGATCTTCTACCTTGGGTTGACTGAGCAACTCAGAAATTAGGTGGACGCTTTTTGGGGAGGCAATTTCCTCAACAAAGACGCAGATAACGCGCACGATTTATTTGAGGAGATGAGTGAGAATTTGATCATTCATACCTCCGTGGATGCTTTTAACCGGTCCCAACAACCTAGATCGAATGTTAATGAAGTCCACGACTCTCATTCATTCGATTGGAATTGATTTGCAGTAAACTAGATAAGGTGGACTTGATTACTAAAAGGATAGTGGAGTGGATGGCTGGAAATTCAATGAACAATTCTCGATCCACTCAATCTCAGAATTCGGGATTCCATTCGTCGCGAGCTCCTTTTGGACGGGAGTTCGTGAATCAACTTGATGCGGCTCAACCTATGAGTTAGCATTATTTAGAGCCCCACGGGTTCCAAACTGGGGCCTTTGATCCAGTTTCTCTGATCCCTCCCTTTCTTTCTCTCCATCCTCACCCTATGAGGATGTCTATGCTGTATAGTAGAATATTAGGTCCAACCCTTACTCCAATGCTTATAATCCAGGTTGGAGGAACCACCCTAACTTCTCCTGGAAAAGCCCGGGGCAGCAGACCCAATTTTGACCCACCAACTATGCTCCGCAAAGACCAATGGGTCAGGGTCATGTTTATATTCAGCTGCCTCCGAATTAGGTTAATCAGCCATCTTGGAATGGCCGTCAACCGGTAGGGCAGGCTGATTTGAATTGACAGATGGTAGAAATGCAAGGATCTATGCTCCAACTCATGCAGCAAATGAAAACCTCGCTGGACAACTTGCAAATCGGGTTCATTGCTAATTCTCGTCAACCCGAATCTCTGCCATCTCAACCCGTACCCAACCCGCGTAATATTCAAAATCTGGACAATCATGCCCAAGGGTATGGGAATCAGAGGGATCCGCATGCACATGCTTAGGTGGTTGAGTAGGGTCCTTCCTCTTCTGCTTCTTCCTCAAATCAAAGATTTCTGCCTAATGAAGCCCCTCCAATCTTTCCTAACCCTCCCCAAGATCGAAATCCGTATGCATATGCTAATTTAGTTACCTTGAGGAGTGGAAAACAAACTCAGGATTTACAACCACACTGTTCTGATTTATTAAATCCTGAAGGGCCTAAGGAGAGAAAGGAGAACTCAGAAGAAGAAATCAAGGCTCAGGAACCTAATTCCGAAGATATGACTCTTGTTTCTTTTCCTGAGGCCTTGATTAAACCTAGGAAGAAGAAGCCTGTTGATAGTAGTGAGGAGCTCTTGAATATATTCAAGAATGTCGAGATCAATATTCCTCTCCTCGACGCTATCAAACACATACCGACTTACGTTAAATTTTTGAAAGATATATGCACACAGAAGCGTTAGTCGAGGAATCTGTTTCGAGGAAGGTGGTACTCTCCGAGCAAGCTAGTTCTGTTATCCTGCATCACCTTCCTCAGAAAAAGAGAGATCCAGGCGCTTCTTTGATTTCTTGTGTCATCGGAGATTACACTTTTGATAGGGCACTTTTGGATCTAGGTGCAGCTATTAACCTAATTCCGACTTCTCTTTATGAGAAGTTCGGATTAGGTGAACTTCGGCCGACTTCAGTAACGCTGCAGTTAGCAGACCGTTCAGTCACAAACCCGTGAGGCGTTATTGAAGATGTTATTGTTAAAGTTAAGGATTTTTATTTTCCTGTAGATTTCCTTATCCTTGACACGGATGTACCCAAGAATTTAAGGAACACGTCCATCATTCTGGGGCGTTCGTTCCTAGCTACCGCTAAGGCCAATATCAACTGTGAAAGTGGTAGCATGGAAATTGCCTTTGGTGATCAGAAATTGAAATTGGATATTTTTAAGGCGATTAACAAATTCAAGGATTGTGGATTTATAGAGGAACTTGAGGATGATAACTTGAATATTGAAACTTGTATGGTGGTTTCTACAATTGAAAGTTCCTCTTGTTGTGATGGATCTAGCTTGCAACCCTCTGTGGTAAACCCGCCACATTCTGAAGTGGTTATTGATTTTATTCACTTTCAACCTCTTCCGCTTGATGAATCTTTATCAGCATCATCCTTACCTTCAATCCAAAACCCGCCCCAGCTCAAATTGAAACCATTGCCTGAGAGTTTGAAATATCAGTTTTTGGGACCTCAAAAGACGCTCCCTGTGATTATCAATGCCAGATTAACTAAGGAGCAAGAGATTAAACTAATCAAGGTCTTGATGGGAACATTATCATGAGCCCTAACTAGCTCATCTTGACCCAATGAAGAGAATAAATGCTCCTACATAACCAACTGAAGGTCATAATTAACTACATAACCTTTCTGAGAGAACATAAGAAACAAGGGGTAAAACTGTAATTTTACCAATGTAGTACAACTATGGGTTTTCTCAAGGGCTAAACAAGGTTAAATGATCTTAATAAGATAACAAGTGGGTTGGATTTGACAGAAAAGGGTTTGTGTGTGTTCTGTGAATTAAATGACTTCTTGAAACCCTAAAACAGACCTACTTGATTAACCAAGGTTCTGGTTAGAATAAAATTCACTTAAACTCTATAAAAATTATAAAAAAATATTCTCTAGGGTTTAGTACCTTCAATTTAGCCATTAGAATCCATCTTGACCTAAATTGGAGTCTCAGACAGATATTTACCCTAATTTAGGTTTTTGCATAAATTTCCCATTAAAACGTGGTCAAACCCAAAATCCAACTTTACCATTGGATTCCTTAGGTCCAAATTAAGTTTGTACCAAAATTTGGACCTAAGGGGAACTCATCTTGACCTAGTTTGCAAAAAGGTCATGTCTGATTATACTTCTACCCCTAACTTTTAAAAACCTTGCAATCAGCCCCCTAGCTTTCTCTTCGTCTTCACAAATAGGTCCCTCCGCCATTATCGCGGAGGAATCCTACTCCGACGAGCTTTGAAAGGGGATTTCTCCTTGATTGCTTGGAGAATCCCTTCCAAAATTGGAAGGGAGATTCTCTGAGAAATTCCTGTCAATCTGAACCCATATTTGAGATCTGATTCCCTCCCAATCTCTCATGCGAACACATGAGAGATGTGGGTATCTCAACAACTTCCATCGCTAGCGACCTTCCAAAGCCCTAACCGACCTCCAGAGCTCTATTTAAGAAGCCCTAGATCCAATTGCATTCTCCCAGCTTGAAATTGGGCCAGTTCCCCCTCTATTCCTTTCTCCCTCGCCGGCCACAACCCTCTGTAAGCTCTGGCGGCCTTTTCCTCACTCTCTCGTCGCCTAACCACAATACCAGTGGTGGGGTTATCTCCCTCTCCATCTTCCGCGTCGCGCAATACCAGCCGACGTCGTCTCTACCCCGTCTTCGCCACTGCCTCACCTACGGAGGTATTCATCTTCCCCACGTCCGACAACCATACCGGAATGGGATTCCTGTCCTTTCGTCCCTTAGAGTAGATTCTTAGGTTTCCTCTCCCTCACACTTTCTCCCCCTCTTTTTATTTCTCAAAATCGACCACCAACGCCACTGACCACCGTCACCTCCTCCATCTCCGGCGATACCTTCGACGAGGTGCTCCCATCGCTACGCACCTCCATCCACCTCGCCGACCACCCTACAACCTCCACCGTACCTCCCTAATCATTTCCCCTCACTCTAAGCACTCCATCGACCTCCCAAACACCTCCCTGAATAGACCTACTCTCATCGTCCATTCCCTTCATCGTCCGGTCACCACAGCCACCCTCGTTCCACGCCATGACCACCGTCACATTCGTCGTGCCACGGTGACCCTACTGAGTGTTATGATGCAGCCATTAGGGTCCTATTCTTGATTTCAAGTAGTAGGACGACGACCGCCATTGCTGCCAAAGCTTCGAGCTTGTTGCTGTTGCTCCAAGTCTTGCTCTGCTCCAGGGGATAGCCCCAGGCTGTGCAGACTTAAGGCGCGCAGGTGTCTAAGCCATCAAGCGAAGGCTCCAGTAGTTGCAGCCCCTTCAATTTGGCCAACACCCTGCTGCTGCGGTGTGCGAAAGGAAGATGGGACATTTAGTCCCACCTCGAAAACAAACGGGCGCTTTCATGCGCATAAATTGAAAAAGTGTTGTAGGCTCTTCGCCTCCAACACTGAGGGTGAGGTCCTCCTCCCCCCTTTCACTAGACTCGTTCGCGACACCTAATACGCAGACCTGGCTGACCCGACTACCTAACCCGACTTCACTCCTCGCTCACCACACACGCCGGTGAGCCTGGATCCAGGTATGTGATAGGTCCGATTACCTGACCGGTTAAGGCTCTGGGAGAGCAAAACTGAAATAGAAAGAGAGAAAGAGAGAGGAGAGCTGCGCGGGGTAGGGGGGTTTTGCTCTGAGAAGATTACTCCAACACTTAGCCAATTCAGAGAAGAGGAGGTCAGGAAGAAGAAGAGAAGAAGAGAAAGAGAAGGACCTCAGAAGAAAAGGCAGACGGCAGAGAAAGAGAAGAAGGAAGAAGCTGAAGAAGAGAAGGCCATAGGCAGAAGTTCGCAAAGGCAAAGGAAGAAGGAAAAAGAAGAAGAAGCCAAAGACAAAATAAAAGAAAGACAGAGAAGAAGTGAAGAAGAAGAATCAGAGAAAGAGAAATCAGAAGAAGAAAAGGAGAAAAGGATTGTAGCACAAGACATTTAAGACGTCTGATTTTCATATGCTCTCCATTATTTTATCTAAATTTCTTTTTACTCTTCTTATATTCATGCTCTACATTCCTATTTAGTTTTTGTGTAATATTATGTGTTCAATTTGCATTTATTATTGGGACTAGTCTGTGAATTCCATTTGCTCCCTGTGTTCGACTTTGGAAATCTTTTCGAGTAATAAAATTGTATTTGTTTTGAACGCTATTTTGGCTATACTACAACACAACACTTTCTAAATCTCAACTTAACGCGATTAACAGGTCCTAAAGGAACACAAGGAGGCAATTGGTTGAACCATTCATGACCTAAGGGGGATCGAGCCATCTTACTGCAATGATAGAATATTTTTGGAGGATGGATCCTGCCCTTCTCGCCAAATGCAGAGGAGATTAAACCCTAATATGCGAGAAGTGGTCAAGAAGGAAATTATCAAGTGGCTCGATACAAGAATCATTTATCCGATCTCTGATAGTCCTTGGGTAAGTCCCGTGCAAATTGTTTTCAAGAAAGTCGGGATTACCGTTGTGACTATTGAGAAAGGAGAATCTGTCACAATTCGTTCAGCTTCCTCTTGGAGGGTTTGTATTGATTGCAGGAAGTTGAACACAACCACGAAAAAGAATCATTTCCCTTTGCCCTTTATCGATCAAATCCTTGAAAGACTAGCCGGGTAGAAGTACTTCTGTTTCTTAGATGATTACTCTGGATACAATCAAGTCCCTATCCATCCCGAGGATCAGGCAAAAATGACTTTCACCTGTCCCTACGGAACCTTTGCTTTCCATAGGATGCCTTTCGGCTTATGCAATGCACCCGCGACTTTTCAATGGTGTATGCTAGCCATATTCTCAGACATTATGGGAGAGTTTATGGAAGTCTTCATGGACGATTTCTCTATTTTCGGAGAATCGTTTGATTCTTGTCTGGCTAATCTTGAAATGATTATGAAAAGATGCATCAAAACAAGACTGGTCCTTAGCTGGAAAAAGAGTCATTTCATGACACAAGAAGGCATCATCTTGGGTCATGTAATCTCTGAATGGGGTATCAAAGTTGACAAGGTTAAGGTTGATGCTATCTCTAAACTTCCTCCTCCCACATCTGTCAAATAAATTTGATCATTTCTTGGTCATGTGAGGTTCTATAGGAGGTTTATCAAGGACTTTTCTAAGGTTGCTTGCTCTCTGAGCAACCTTCTCACCAAAGATACGCCATTTGATTTCAACGAATCATGCTATAAGGCATTGGATTTTTTTAAAATGGCAGTCACTTGTGCTCCGGTATTGCAACGATCGGTTTGGACAGCCCCATTCGAGATCATAATCGACGCTTCTGATTATGCGATCGGGGCTATTTTGGGTCAGAAGATTGACAGGAAGCCCTCTGTCATATACTACGCTAGTAAAACTCTAGACGAGGCCCAGGGGAATTACACTGTTGCTGAGAAGGAATTACTAGCTGTAGTATTTGCTTTGGAGAAATTCAGGGCTTATCTCTTAGGGTCTTATGTCATAATATATACCGACCACTGAGCCTTGAGACATCTCTTAGCCAAAAAGGATGCCAAACCCTGGCTTATTTGATGGATTCTTCTACTTCATGAATTTGATCATGAAATCAAGGATAAATCCAAGGCACAGAATGTGGTGGCAGATCATCTTTCGAGACTTCTGAGTGATTCTTCTCATTCGGATATTCTGATTGTTGATGCTTTTCTGGACGAGTCTATCCTTATAGTTTCAGGTGTCCAAACCCCGTGGCTTGCTAACATTGTAAACTATTTGGCCGTTGCTCAAATCCCTTAGGATTTGACCAAGCAACAATGAGATAAACTCAAATTTGAGGCCAAATATTACTTCTGGGAGGACCCTGAACTGTATTGCATTGGCTCTGATCAGATTATTCGCCGATGTGTTCCAGAGATTGAATTCAAAAGTATACTCAACTTCTGCCATGTATCTGCGTGTGGTGGACATTTCTCTGGGACAAAGACGGTTGCAAAAATTTTACAATCTGGATTCTTTTGGCCGTCTTTATTCAAGGATGCCCAGGAATTCTCGAGGTCGTGTTCTCGATGCTAGGCACTTGGGAACATAACCAAGAGAGACATGATGCCTTTAAACTTGACTCTTCCCGTCGAAATCTTTGACGTTTGGGGCATCAATTTCATGGGACCCTTCTTTCATTTGGATACCAGTACATTCTTGTCGCTGTTTATTACGTGTCTAAGTGGATTGAGGCCATTCCCACCTGAACCAATGACTACAAGGTGGTCATTGATTTCGTCAAGAAGAACATCTTCAGCCGGTTCAGGATTCCGAGCGCCATCATTAGCAATGGTGGTTCTCACTTCACTAATGCCCAGTTCCATAATTTATTGGCAAAATACGGGGTAAATCACAGAATCTCCACAGCTTACCATTCCCAGATGAATGGACAGGCCGAGATCTCCAATCGGGAGATCATGAATATTCTTCAGAAAATGGTTAGGCTTGATCGTAAAGACTAGACTCAAAAGCTTGAGAACGCATTTTGGGCCTACCGTACAGCGTACAAAACGCCTATCGGCATGTCACCATTTTGTTTGGTCTATGGAAAGGTGTGCCATTTACCTGTAGAAATTGAATATAGGGCATTCTAGGCAATCAAACAATGCAATCTGGATTTGAGTTTAGCTGAAAAGACCAAGAAACTCCAACTATCTAAGTTGGAGGAGCTTAGAAACGACGCATATGAGAATGCCAAGATCTATAAGGCTCAGACGAAAGCTCTTCATGACCAATTGATATCACACAAGAGCTTTGAGCCGAACCAGAAGGTCTGGCTCTTTGATTCTCGACGTAAGCTCTTTCCCGGCAAACTTAGGTCAAAATGGAATGGCCCATTCATCATCAATCAGATTTTTCCAAATGGGACCGTTTAGATTTCTGACCTAAAGACGGGTAATTCATTTAAAGTCAACAGTCAACGTCTGAAGCCTTTTTTTGACCGTATTGTTTCAGAACCCGTCTCAGACACGGTTGCTCTCATCATGTTGTGATTTCTTTGGCTGGACTTCGCCTAGCTAATGGCATTAAACTCAGCAGTTGTACAGTCTGACGCAGAGCTGACCCGAACATCATATTCAGGTGATATCTTCTACATTCTTCCGTCCTTTCATGTCTTTTATTCTCAATGCAGACATTGCATCAGCTAGGCATGGGAGGGTGGATTCATTTCTGAATCAATTTGTCAGCTCTGTGGAATTCTTGTAAATTCTACTTGTTTTCTTATATATATATAATTTGAATTAGGAAAGAATACTTGGGTATTAGGACTTTTCAATCTTAGGAAATGTTACAGTAGGATCTGAACACTAAGACCTTTCAGGTCTTTGGGTTTAATCAGCCTGGGTATCCACTAAAATATGGATTTGTTTATCGAGTCCTCGCCATCCTGAATTCTATTTCAATTTTATTAAATAAGTTTGGGTGATAAGTATACGACTTGTCAACCCGCCCTCTAATTTGAAGGAACTTTAAGTCTAAGCATCTACACACTATTTGCATTGACTCGTTGTTCGACGATTTTAATAGAAATTGGGTAGCTAATGAACCTTCTAAGGTGGTATGGCTAGCAAGTTATCGTGGGTAACTGCCCATAGGTAGGTTGTCCAGAGCTCAGCCACTGGACCATTCTTTTCCTGTTGCCTTTAGGTAAATCTTAGACCAGTGAAGCCACCTACTTAGAAAAAGAAAAGAAAGTCAAAAAAAAAAGAAAAGAAAAGAAAAAGAAAACAAAAGAAATAAGCCACACTTCACCGCACGAGTATGGCTAGCAAGTTATCATGGGTAACAGCCCATTGGTAGGTTGTCCAGAACCCAGCTCAAGAAATACATGTCGAATTCCTAAAACACTTAGGAAGAAGCAGAGAAGTAGAATAAGCTGGGGAGATATACACTGGATTCACCCTTGTGTTGACCCCATAAAAAAAAAAGTAGAGAGAAAGCTACCGGTCGTATAGATACACTTTTAGGTAGAATTATTTCTTTTAAAGGTCACCTAGGGGCGTAGAAATCCGAAGTCTGTTTTGATTGCCGATCAATGAGTCTCACATTTACAAAAAGATACTTAGAACTTAGGGTTCTCATCAAGTCTTGGGTGGGTTGAGTGGTCGTAGAAAGCCACTCTGTAACCCTAAACTTAAAAATCCAAAAAAATTAGAAAAGAAAAAAAAGGAGAAAAAGAAATCCTTCTTTAAATAAGACGAGGGCTTAAGGTGGTCTGCATTTTGGTAGATACCCGGACGCTGTTGTGTCTTTGAAAGTTCAGGTCCTATATAAAAATTTCTTAATGTTGAAAATGACTTTTACCCGAGTAATCCAACCCTAATTCTTTTATAAATAGCATGTAGTTTTTGCTAGGGACTAGCAAAAGATAGGCATGGGGGTGTGATATGCATACATCTAAATAACCAAAAATGTCTATTAATGCATGTTCTTAGTGTCATATTATTATTATATATTGTAAATATTGTATAACATGCATAATCATGCATTTATGTCAAATTGTATAAATTGTATAGTAATTGTCTCATTTTATGGTCAGGGATAGGGCAACTTTTAATCAGGGCCTCGGATCAAAGATCCAACCATACGGATCTGATCAGGGCGACGATTGGAGTTCAACGACTCCAAGATCGCCCTGATTGGACATCCGTAGCACTAGATAAAGATCAAGTAAGCCTAAAGATCAAGGGCTAAAATGGTACCAATCCATACTTCAGACGACAAATCTGACCGCGTGGATGGGTTCAGATCGATGATCGCTGCTTAACGGCGCAAAAATCGGCTCAATCCGACATCTGTGGCACCTTCTACATGTCACAGAAGTTGGACAGCCATGATGGCGCCACGTGGTGCCATCACAGCCGCGCAAATCAACCGCAACACTGCTCCCCATCTTTTGAAGGCACGGCGAGGTGAGATCTGGGCTATTGGATCTTAATCCAACGGCCGTGAAGCACATGCGCTTAAATCGTAAGCGCGAATAAGAAGTGTCGCTAGCACAGCGGTCAAGTGATGCTTCGCGAGAGCGGGGCGCACGTTTGACTCGCCATCTGCAGCACGTGAGCAGGTAATCTTGACTGCGCGATCGGCTGCAGCAGGCCCAGATCGTGTAATCACCTGCATGCACGATCAAACACACAGCGTGCATGCCTGATCGCACGCGTGGGCGCGGTTAGGCGTAGAAGAAGGCATGCGTGAGGAGCAATCTGAGTCGTCCGATCTTGCGATCGGACGGCTGAGATTTCGAGAAAGTGGGCGTGCGTTATGCGTGTGGCAAGCAAGGAGGCGGGCGTGAGTGTAAGGCTGCGGCGACGTGGGGTCTTTAGTGACACTTAAATCCATCATTAAAGACCCCCTCATTTAATGTTTTAATTATGAAATGACCAAATTACCCCATATCCTTGCAACTATGAAAGGAGACCTCTACCCTACGAAATCCTCATCCCTTCCTTCACCTCTCCCTCTCCAAAGCTCAAGAGAAGCTTGTCCCACACCCGGGTTGCTATTCTATAGCTAAATTCAATGTTCTCGCCCCTGTTCCGGAAGTGGATCCCGCAACGACGATGATGTGCTGCCTCGTTCCCGCTTCTTCCTGCTTCGACCTCCTTCTTCCCACTCCGTCCTTCGTCTTTTAGGCGTCGCTCCGTCCGACTCGTCCTCCAAGCATTCGTCGAGGAGGATAACATCTCTCTCCCTTTGTTTTAATCGCTTTCTAGAATAGAATTTTTCCCTTTCTAGTTGTAATCATTTCCTGTTTTCTAGTTGTAAAAACATCTTTATTATATCAAGTGATTGTTCTCTCTCTCTCTCTCTCTTTCTTTCTCTCTTATTGTTTCCATTGTAATTATCTCGTTTTCAAACAAAAACACAAAAAAAGTATATAACTGCGGATTTAAGATCGACGTAGCCTCCTTGTGTTCGATCCAGAATTCTTAAAGTTTTGGTATAAATTTATCTATTAACGGATTTCTTCGCAAATCAAACTACAACGATAGGTTTTTTGAAACCAACTTTGATTACATAGTTTTCTACGCTCAACAGCTAGCATGGTAAAGGACTGTAGGCTTTCCATTCAATTTTTGCCCAAGGACAGCCCCTGCTACATAGTGCGGCATAATCAGAGCAACACACATGACCTCAAAAGGGTAAGACCAATCGAGGGTTGCAGTATTGGTGCCTTGGTAACTAGAACACAAAGTGTTGTATAAGAACGAACGCATTTGTCAGAGATCTAGAAGTCTACATCCTTGGAGAGGAGATTGGAAAAAGGTTGGGCTATCTTGGAGAAGTCAGTTATAAAGCGATGATAAAAACCAACATGTCCGAGAAAAGATCGAATCTGCTTAATCGAGGAAGGTAATGGCAGGTCAGATATCAATTTTACCTTCGCATAGTCAAACTCAATTCCTCTCTCAGAAACAAGGTGACCTAAGACAAGTCCTTCTAGTACCATGAAATGTGATTTCTCCCAGGAAAGTACTAGATTCACATTAATGCATCTTTGCCAAACCTTGTTCAGGTGGTTTAGGCAAGTCTCAAATGTGCTCCAAAAGATCAAAAAGTCATCCATGAAGACTTCTAGGCAATCATCTACCAAATCGAAAAAGATTGCAAACATACACTGCTGAAAGGTAGCAGGTGCGTTGCACAATCCAAAGGCCATCCTACGGAAAGCAAAGGTTCCGTAGGAGTAGGTGAAGGTCATTTTCTTCAAGTCATCAGGGTGAATTGTCACCTGATTATCATCTGAATAGCCATCCAAAAAGCAAAAGAATCCATTCTCTGTCAATCTTTCTAGTATTTGATTAATGAAAGGTAATGAGAAATAATCTTTCTTCGTGGCTTGATCGAGCTTGTAGTAATCAATACATACTCGTCGTGAGCTTGCAATCCATATTGGAATGATTTCTCCAGACTCAGTGGTTATGATGGTAAGTCCAACCTTCTTAGGCACTACTTGAACAAGACTTACCCGCTGATTATCTAAGATAGGAAAAATAATTCCATTGTCTAACCACTTAATCATTTCATTCTTAACCACCTCTTGAAGTGTAGGGTTCAATCTATGCTATGGCTGCTTGGTAGGTCTAGATCCTTCTTCAATGAAATCCTATGAGTACAGTAAGAAGGACTAATTCCAGGTAAGTCAGCTAAGCTCCATCCTATGGTCCGCTTGTAACGACCCAAAAATTTTCGGTAAAATTCTTAACCCAGTTAAGTAGGGTGTTTAATGAGTTAAAAGACACTTAAAACCATGACATTCATTTTGTCAACTAAGACTTTACATTGTTGTGGTGGTGAGGGGCCCTTTGCAAGAGAAGATGGTTTGAGGGACTTGCTTGCTCCTCAAGTAAGAAGTGGAAGGGGCTATGGGTAAAATGACCCTTTAGATATTTAGGTGTTGGCTTCCTTGGAAAGCTAATGGCTACTCTTAGCTCCACCCTTTAGCAAACGGAGAGGAGAGACCATCACCATCCTCCCTTGGTGATTGTTCTAGCTGCTGCGAATGCCTTGTTGCTGGTGCTATTGACGTGGGGGGAGGAACAAGAGAAGAGGCTGAAGTGCAGGAGTAGTTGCTGCACTCGTTCCTGCTATGTGGTGATTAGTGCTATGATTTTAGCAAGTAGGAAGGAGTAAAAGGCAAGAGCTGTAGCCAAAAGCTTAAGGTAGGGATGTTAACTCCTTTTCCTTTGAGTGTCTCTTTGGAATTCGAGTGAATGGTGGCCAGAGGTATAATGGAATACACGTCTAGGGTTGATGGATGAAAAAAAGGGTTGGACACACGTTGGGAGGATTAGAAACCTTATCATGTTGCTTGCGAGGTTTCACTGGGCACTAAATGCTTGTTTTATACCTAGCATCATTAGGATAATGGATTCTATACAAGGAAACTTCAGGTTGTGATATAAGACTGAAATCGTGCTAGAGTAGGGCTTGGAACCACCTAGTACTGGTATTGATAATCAGTACCAGTACTAGATGGCTCCTAAGACCCCCTAACGCATTCAATAGGGGGAATAGAACCGACCCAGTACTGGTACTAGCCTAGATGGGACCACTATATAGAATTGGTCCAGTATCGGTACTGATGATCAGTATCGGTACTGGTTTGAATGGCTATGATTCAACTGTAGTGGGGTAGAACTAGCCCAGTACTCGTTCTGAGGGTCAGTACCGGTACTGGACTAAGTGAGCATGATCCTGCTTTAGCACTTGGATAAATGTGAAAAATATGCAAGCCTTGACATGAGACATGAGGTTAAGAAGAATATGTAAATCTGCTAATACCTGAAAGACCACCAGATAAAGGTGGTGATAAATCAACCCTGGGAGGATACGAATGAAACTTAGGTAAATGAATCAGTTGTATGGTGAAGATACAACACGTGAAATAGTTGTTTCTGATAGGATCTAAATGAAAACCCACTTGGATTCCAAAGGTCTGCGGTCAGACCTGAAGAAATCCACTAGGTCCTTAGGATGTTGTTCCAGACTTGGGACCAAATGAAATAAAACATAGTAGGTCTGCTAGGTGGGCTCATAAGGTTGTACCTTAGACTTGTTGAACTAGGTTCACTACTCGGGAAGGAGACCCAAGATACTACGGTAGCTAGGAGCTACCTAGGGATTTTCCTTGGAACTTGAGAAGTTCCCAAGAGTGGTGGTGAGCCCTGGGCCGTCATCAAAAGAAGGTACCTAGGCGTACCAAAATGCGTCTCGCTGCAAAAAGGGTGCTTGAGCGAGAGGTTCATCAGGCACTTGCATGTGCTGGGATTGCCAAGGGTACCATGATGGGTATGGTTGAGATCTCGTCTGACAGTGGACTGAGAGGGCACACCTTGTGGTTACGCTCCTAGCGGGAGCGATGGTGTGGCCTGACAATTCTGACCAACCCTGCGACATGATCCATGTAGATTACTACTAGGCCTTACTGACGGCGAATGGGGTGCCTCTTTGCCGACACGAGGCACTGTCCTAGGTAGCTCCCAAGAGGCCCAACTCTTCTAACTGAGGTTAGCAACGTTCTCGATACGTCGAGAATGGATACACCTTTTGCAAGGGTCGCTCGTCTTGTTAGCCCCTCCCCTGACCAGGGAGAGGCCACCAAACGAGGATCTAAGGGAAGGATACGTCGAAATCTACTCTAAATAGAGAGGGATGATCTTCTAAATCTAACACGTGTGGCGAGTGAGAGAACAAATGTTGGCACCAAAATAACATATCTTAAGAACCCAAATAGAATTTTATGACGAAAAGTGGTGGAGAATGAATACAAAAAAGAAAACAAAGAACCCTCTATATCACCTCTTCTTGCTAGACTCCACACGTAATTCGATCCCTACTAAGCTGTATAGCTCATACCTATTTTTGTGACCCATTTCAGGTTCTGATGCCGTGGGCTCACAGATTCCACCTTACCCGGGAGCAAGCTGGTGCCTAGCGGCGGTGAATCAGTTATTCGTGATGACACTCATACGCTTGGAGAGGGCGATAGTGGAAGGCCAATACTTGGGAAGGTGGGTGGACCTGCCTACTGAGTCTCTTTAGAGTGCTGTTGCAGAATTTGTGAGGGCTGCCTGTCAGCTAGAGTAGGTGATCTATTTTGCAGGTTTTCGACCCAGGAGGACATGGGAGGACTTTTGAGTAACTGGTTCCTCCTTTTCACTTGGGGCCTTCTTATGCAACCCACCTTTTTCTTTTATGGTTGTTGACAATTGTGGCTCCCCTTTTGTAGTTCTTTCCTCTGGCTAATGTTTGTTACTTTTGTGGCAGGGGAAGGAACAAGGTTTGTATAAATATGTATATGTATGTGTGTGTATGGAAGTATGTATCAGGGAACTTTGCGTGTCTTTATAGTGAATGATGTTCTACTATGTGGTTTTTGCTTTGTCTTCAGACTACTAAGATGGTACGGTTGCAGGTTCTTCTTGCAAGTGGGGGAGTTTGGAAACCTCCCCTCCAATAGGGATACTCTGCCGATGTTATTTTCCTTTGTTTCATTTAATTTTAGCTAGTTGATAAAATTAAGCGCCTTTCGACTTGTCTCGAACTGCTTTTGACCATAATCGTCTTGCTACTAGGCCATTTTTCCACCTTCACCCTCGGTAATCCATTGAAATGATTTTCAGGGCGTGACACCGCCTGTGTGCTCTTAGGATAGAAATGAGTCGTGATTCTTGATCAAAGGATAAGTGAGAGTTGATAATCACAGGATAAGTTTGGTCTTGTCCTAAGAAGACATATTTGAGTGAATCCAGAAGAGGTTTAAGCTGAACAAGTGTAGAATTAGGTGAAGCAGTAGGTGTAGAGATCTTAGAAGATCCTAAGGTTAGTAAAGGAATTGGAGGTAACTCCAAAGTGCTACTATCAGATGCCTTAGGAGAAATCAAATCAAAAGAGAAAGGGAATTGAGGTTCTAATGTGAGTGAATCAATCAGGATATCCTTGACCAACTTATCCAAAGAATCCAAGCAACATATTTCCTCAATCAAGCTACAAGAAGGTCCCCTTTGAGCTTTAAAATTATCTATCTTCATCTTCTAGTCTCCAAACTTCAACTCTAATAGGCCCTCCTCACAATCTATGGTCGCCTTGGCTATCGCCAAGAAAGGTCTTCCTAATATGATGGGCGTATTTTGAATATCCTTAAGTACTTCCATGTCAAGGACAATAAAATCCACAGAAAAATAAGAGTTCTTGACCCCCACTATAACATCCTCCAACACTCCCTAAGGCGTCTTAACTGATCGGTCAGCTAATTGCAGAGACACCTCGGTTGGCTTCAGATTGCCAACCTAAAAATGAGTTAAGAGGGAGGTTGGGATAAGATTGATGGAAGCACCTATGTCAGGTAAAGCTCTATTGAATGTGGTCTTTCCTATCATACAAGAAAGTAGACGAGTGCCTGGATCTTTCTTCTTAATAGGAAGATTAGAAATGATGGAAGTCACTTGTTCCAAGAGGATAAAAGGACTACCCCCTTTCTGGATTCTCGCTTTATGCTTAGGTGTACATAGTTCTTTAAGAAACTTAGCGTAAGGCGGAATGTGGCGGATCGCATCTAACAAGGAGATGTTTATGTGAGCTTGCTCAAAGAGCATAAGCAAATCATCCTCAGGTCCACAAGTCTGTTTCTTCTTTTCTTTACTCTTCTTCTCTAAGTCCTCTAGAAAAGGTACTGATGTAGTAATAGGAGGTTCAATTAAAGGGTCAAAAGAGTCAGGATTAGGTCGAGGTAAATCAAATGGAGTAGAAGGTCCAGGTTGAGATGTAGAAGTCGGAAAAGGTGGATCAACTATACTTCTACCACTCCTAGTAGTGATGGCATTTAAATCAACTTGAGACATAGACAATGAATTAGAATCAGGCAGAATAGGTGGTTCTTGATCAAGATAGGAAGTAGGATCAAAATAGGAAGAAGTAGGATCAGTGTAGAATTTAGGTCTTGCAAGGTTTCTGAAATGAAATGTGCTTGGCCTTTCACAGGAGGTTTGGATTGTGCTTGAGATGGGAGTTGATGTGTTTAACAGGATTCCATTAAGTGTGATAGTTGGGCTCTCATCTCAGTTAATGCTGCATCCTGTTTTTGCTATATAGCAATATTTTGTTGCTGCATGTCAGCAAGTGCTTTCATGATTGACCCCAACTGCTCATCTCATGTAGGCCTAGATTAAAAGTACTAGGTGGGCCTTGGTTGGGGCTGTTGGTAGGCATGAAGAGGATATTCGTGTTGTGGTTAAGGTGGTGCTCGGGTCAGGCTTTGAATTGGTGGTGTAGAAGGTTGTTGATAGTTAGGTCTCTGTGAATTTTCCGACCACGAGAAATTTGGATGATTACACCATCTAGGGTTATAGGTTTGTGTATAAGGATTGTTGTGAATGGTGTGGAGCTCCTTTGAAGCTCCGTGAAGTGTAGGGAATTCAGGAAATGGATGAACAAATGTTCCTCTGATCGATTGTGAAGGATATGCATATGAATAGTCAAAAGGTGGTGGTGGTTGTGTCACAGAAAGGTTATTCACAGCTTCCCTTCCTGTAGGAAACTGAGAAGTGTGGAGTGCTGGTGATTGAGAAGAAGAAGATGGTTTAGGGAGGAATTTCCACACTTCATCTACTTCTTCTCTGTTAAGCCCACTTTATCCAGCTGACTGGCTACTATCTCCATGTCACTGATTACACAACAATCATAGGACCTAATCTATCTAAATTAAGTTAGATGCTAGCTTAACTTAGGAATAATGCATTCAACAGCTGCATAGTTGCATCGTGTTGATTTGTTTAACTATGTAAATAGTAATGTTATTTTCATGTTCTAATTAATAGGTAATAATAATTGCAGATGATTCGAGACCACGGATGATAAATCTGACCGTACAATTGGAGTTAGAGTAATGATTACAGTCCAACGAAGCAAGAATCGCTTCAATCGGAGCCCTGTAGCACCATCTACAAAGGCAAGAAGATGGACGGTTAGAATAACACCGTGTGGCTCCATCCCAATGGCTCTCCCCTGTGCCCTCATTTTCTGAAGGCAATGTCATGTGCCCTGTGGGCCGTTGGATCATCATCCAACGACCACAGAGGTGCCACGTCCCTAGTCCCCCTCAATGCATCCAGCGGCTCTCCATCTCAATTGTTAGATCCTCATCCAATGACTGAGAGCACGTGAGCATGAAATCAAGAGCGCGACACAAATGTGCGTGCAGCACGTTAGTCGAGCACCCTATGCGAAGCAAATGCGCCCATTTGAGATGCACGGAGGAGCGAAATCATGCTCACCACGACGTGCACAGAATTGGATCGTGCGATTACGATTAGACGGTGATGAGGTGGCCATGTGGTGCACGGAGGAGCGTTGGGTTCGAATGCACGTGATGACATGCGGATACATGCAGGCACGCAATCAGTGCACGGAGAACATGCGACGTGGGTTCATCAGGGCCATTGATCTGTGATTAGACGGCCATGATCAAGAGCATGATGTGTGCGTTGAGAAGAAGAGACAGTGGCGAGGCATGCGATGGAAATCAAATGGTGTTGAATGCACCACGTGGTTGCATCTGACAGCAACGGACATTGGAGTTGTGATGGAGGCATGAGTTGCACGCGATCTAAGCCGTTGATCTACGATTGGACGGCTCTCGTGCAATCTGGCTTATTAGTGAGGTTAGGGCTCCTAAAAGACCCATTTTGGCCCTCACTTTGGCTATAAAAACGACCCCAGACTCCCCATTTGGGGGGAATTTGACCACCAACATCTTCCTCTTCATTCTAGTCCAGAAAAAAACTCTTCTTCCAAGTTCCTCACTGCTCCCTTACCTCGAAAGGGGTCAGTTCTGCTGCCCTTCCTGAAGCAATCCAAAGCTGCCGAAGCAGTCCTTGCCAGAGCACCATCACCACCCTCATCTGTGCTCTTATCTCTCTATCTCTCTCTTTCTATTACTGCATTTCTAGAATAATTAAAGCATGTATCTAGAATAACCAATTATCTATGAAATTTTATTTTAGTTATATTTTTCTTCATTAGGAGATAATAATGACAAGTAGAAAAATCAGAATTGATTCGCGAAACACGCCTCCCTAAGATCGTCCGGGACTCACATCTCGTTAGAAAATATTTTTTGTTTGGATCGGATTTCGCACTATGTTATGACAAGTTTTAAAATCAAAATCTGCAATATATGATCCTAAACAATTGCATGTGCTGGATTGGACTTCATGTACCCCAATGTGTGAATGGGAATGAGAGGATTTCCTATTAAAAATCCTCATCGAAGCATTATTAATGGAATTTTCGACCATACCTTTGAAGAGCTTGAAGGTTGAATCCTCATCCTGACATAGGAAATTGCCTCCACAAGCAGCATCCACAAAGTTCCTTGTGTCATCATGGAGCCCATGATAGAAGATCTGAACCTATTGCCAGCATGGGACACCATGGTGGGGACATTTTCTAGGAAGCTCGTGGTATCTCTCCTAAGCCTCGTCGTGCATTTGTTCTCTCAAATTCTGTGTGAATGTTGTGAGATAGCATGCCTCAAGGCATTTGTGCGGCCTACGGGAAAGTACTTCTTTAGGAACTCATGTTCCAAAGAAGGCCATGTTTCTATTGGTGTAGTCCGTGAAAGTGTTCAGTACCAAAAGGTGGCTTTGTCTTTTAATGAAAAGGAGAGCATTTTCATTAAAAGCGTGTGCTAATCATAGTCCTACGGGCCCAGAGTTTGAGAGAGATTTTTCAGCTCCTCTACATACTAAAAAGGGTCCTCAAAAGCAAGACCATGGAAGTGAGGGATAAGAGCAATGATGTTTGGCTTCAGTTCAACACACAACTCCCAACAGGAAATCAAACTGCAGGCATAGGAGGTGCAACCACAGGATTATAGTAATCCCATAGTTGAGGTCTATGAGCCTAGGGATGTGGGTTCGCTAAGAGATTAATAGCTTGAGTAGGCTTTTGCACCTATTGTGTAAGTGTTCATTTGGAGTTGTGTAATGCACAAGTGTTGTAGTTTGGTGGACCTCTGTTCGATTGAGGTTTGATAGGAAAGTTAGGATATGGAGGAGGTGGAAATCATTATGAAGGTGGAGGTGGTGGAGGATGTGCAAAGTGATGAGGATGATCTTCAAAATCATCGAATTGTGCAGAATCATTGTCATCCTCAGGATGAATGGAGTGGTAGATAAGTATTTGAGGCTCGGGAGGTATAGGATTGGAAGTAGAAGGCATAGGAGATGTAGTGGCTTGGGCATCAGCACCCAAGGGAGGTACAAGTGGTGGGTTTTGGGATCTCCTATCGTCCATGAGTTCGATTTTTGAAAACATGTATAATATTAGTCACAAAACTCAAGGCTAGCAATTTCAATCTCAATCAAACAAAAATTAGAAATCCCAATCAATCTCACAATATCAAGACTAATCAATACAAGCGAGATAAAACATGGATTTTTGCCTAAGGTCTGCTATGAGAAAATAGTTTGCACGCAAACAACTGTTTCAGTGTAATTGTATGCATCCTAAGGAAAACCTAGAGATGTGTAAACCTTTAAAATCCACCCTGAACCTGGATAAGACCGCGTGCGAATCCCAATCCTTGTGGGTGCATAGAAAAATGAGATAGAAATCCGTGTGTGTACCTTATGTGACCATGTAGTGTGTACACGATAAACAAGCATCATAATTGAGGGGAAAAACTTCACACAAAGTATCAAACAAGTTATTATGTCACCCTTTGGATTTAGATTCTTCTTCTTAAGATTTGTTTTGCAGGAAGATCTCACTTTTAATCTTTTGAAAACTAGTGATGGCCTCATTTACTTTAAGCCAAATGCAAAGATGGCAAGGTCTAAGGAAGGATAGAAAGTGTACCTGTCTCCAACACTATACAATTGATGCAGATTTGACAAGTAAATCTAGTAGAAGATATGCAAACCTAACTATGAATGCCTATGTCATGTTTCTGCTAGATAAGGAATGAGATATTTTTGGTGTTTTTGACTTTTTAATTTTTTTTAATTTTTATAATGCAACAAACAAAATCAATTAAAAATAAAGCGAATCGGAAAATCGAAAGCAGAAAGGAAAGAGAGTAGAGAACATAAGTCCAGAGAGTCAAGTTATTACAACTATGTGTGATAATAGGCTCTCATAACTTATGCCTAACAAATAATCCTAAATATATAACGTAAACCTAAAACTAATATCTATACTACACTAGAAAAGCAATAAAATAGCAGCTCCAGGTCGAAGTCGACACCTCCAGGAAGTTGAGTCAAAGCCGCAACATCTCTTCCAGGAAGCAAAAACTCCACCAGGAAGGCGACACTCCTCCGCGTACTCCTCCTCAAGTGCTGCATAAAAATAACAAATGATTAGTAAGACAATTATATGCAAAACAAATCAAAGAATATAATGAATCAAAGAATGTATATTCAAGAAACAATTTGAATAAAAGGATCAATATCTACAAAGAAATGAAAAGAAAGAACAAACGATAAATTTTTACGTATAGAGAGTTACCTCCCTGGCAACAGTGTTAAAAAATTATGTATCTTCTGGATCGCTAGTTAATTAGGGTTAATTAGTCACGTTGTAGTAAAGTCGCAATCCAAACGGATGCCATTTTATTTATATAATTTTTACTGGTTTTATTCTAGGTCATTCACTGGAAGGCAGTTATTAATATACGTCACTCTCTATTATCGAAAAATAATCTTTTATTCCAAAAATGTTAATTTTATATACAAATGAATGAATAATGAATGAAAGAATTAGTGAATTAATTCATCTAAGTCAATTATGTACAATAATAAATTAATTAGTATTATTGATAATGCCTTAAACATATAAACAGGTAAAAAGGTATTAAAATTCAATCTAAACTAACGTAGGTTAAAAATGTACACTAACATCTAAACAATACTTTAGTATAGGCACAAAAGGAATATAAACACTAACATATACTATATACCATATTAACATATATATCTAACTATACTAACATATATAACAAGGTACTCTGACATCTCTAAACATCGCTAAAATGCCTTAAAACATATATTTACAAAATAAGGCAAAGATAGTATATAACTCGCTTTATACTATATTATATATATATACTAAACTACATATATATACATATATACTTATAATGTACACTACACATTCACTCTTAACACACAGGCAACACTTGGTCTTTTTACTTAAGTTTAGCACTAACTTAGACAAAAATTATTGATTAGCAGGTCCACCGTTCACAGGATCAACAACCCGCAAGGGGTCGAATTGGTACCATTACTAGGTAGGTCGTAGTTTATTTATTGTATATTTTTGTATAGTTTCAGGTCTATTCAGGCCCACACGGTCCCACATGCACACACCACACACACCCCCAAATATGCTCTGTAACTACGCCCTACGCTAACAACCGGTGAGGTTGTGTGCGCATTTCATCATATATGGCTGCAAGAAAGCGTCAATTATCGATGTGGCGCTATCTTTGGCACCCTAATTAGCTACGCTGATGTGTGGATTTTGGCCGACTTTAGGCCTCGATTTAGATGATAAATAATTATTTATTTTATAATTAAATTATATATACGGATAGCCTATACATGGGGTTACTTATTCTTATAATTTATCTACAATAATTAAATATATAAATATATTTAAAAATTAGTTAAAGTTAGTGAAAATTACATATTAATTTTAGTCAGTGAAAATTACATATTAATTTTAGCCTTTATTTGTAAACTAAAGTATAAATTATTGAATTAATTATACAATTGACTTATGAATTAGTTAATTTACATTAATAACTTATTATTACATATTTTTAATTTATTTTTAGTGATTTATTTCTATTTATACCTATTTAATTTACACATTTTATACATATATACATAAATATACAGTCTAACGACTGTTATATAGTATAAATAAACTATAAATACATTGAAAATACTTAAACTTATAATATACAAGTATACAAAATAATTTATTTCAATAATTCATTAATTTACTAATTTAAATTATTTTAACTTACTAATATAGATACTTAACTTATCAATATAATTATGTACAATGTATAGATAAATAAATAAATAATGGGTTACATTACTGTATAGTATAATTATTTTAAGTTATTTCTACAGTTATAATTATGATTATAAATATATACCTAACTATTTACAAATACATAAGGAATATGTACATATATTATAAATATAAATATCTCTATATATATATATAATTATAATACATACTATATAAATCAACATAAATACTTAAATAACTAGAATAAATATATAAGTTATTTATATACATTGTAGATATATAAGTTACTATATACAAGGTATTTTTTTGGATTGTTGGACTTTTTCATATTTTTATTTACTTTTTATGTTTTATAGTGGTAGGGCAAGAGGGAGGAAAGGTGAGGAGGAAGAGGACTCTTTTTGTGATTTGCTTGTTTAGTTCTTTATTTACAAAATCAGAATAGACCTAAGCGTCTACCGGTATATTCTACTAGCTAAGAACTTCAAAACCTGTTATAACTTTACACACACCTAAAATTAACCTTAATCTAACTCAAGACACATTTATTTTATTTTTTTACAATATTTTGTATTTTTTATGCTATTTACAACTTGGACAGAATGTGGCTTAAAGGGAGTTAACACATGAAACCTAAGCCTTCAAAATTCATTCTAAGTGCTGGAAATGGAAGATATGGAATCAAAACATCCAACGATCATCGTTCAACAGATTTGAGCATTAAAATATGATTTCTTACATCAAATTTCATTAAAATCAAAGTTTTGAAAGATTTAGATGTTACATGGTTGCCAATAGAAACTGAAATGAGGCCTTACATTTAATTTCAAATCAATTCCAAGCCAATCAAGAGTCATCCAAATACATGAAAGCTTGTTACATCATACTCTATCAATACATTATGTCCAGCAACTTAATAAGACCTAAATCAACTCAAATAACTTAAAATCCACTCCATGTGCAGCAGCTGCTGCAATTCAGATCTGAAATGACCCACCACCCCTTTGGCCATTTAAGACGTCTGGGATGTTCACCAGACGTCTAGAAATGCTTTTAGCGCGCAGTGTACGAGTGTCATGCTTCCTCCCTCTCCGTGCCTCACCGTGCCTCATCGCGCCTTCTCTTGCGATGCCACTCCACGCCCATGCTCGCCTCTCCGTTCCCCTCACCTCCTCTCCCATTATATACCTCTTCCTCCCTCCTCTTCGTCGCCACCCCATAGCCGAGAGCGGAGTAAGAGCGGAACACCCCAGCGAAAGGAAGCACGAGAGCGGAGGGCGCATCACCGTTCTGCTGCAGCACCTGCAGGCAAGGAGAGCTAGAGCGGTTCCACGGAAGTCATTTTTCCGCGGAATCAAATGGCCAGAGAGACACCCAGACGTCTTACCGGACGTCGGAAGGTAGGGAAAGACGCCTGGTAGAGATCTACTTTCTGTACTTTTCCTCTTTGACAAGTCCTGACAGCGTACGTATGTGTCAGAGGGCGGGAGTGTAGCCGAGGTAGTTTCAGACATCCGGGAGCATCCCCAGACGTTTGACAAAGTCCTTGGACGTCGGCATCGAGTTCCAGACATCTAATAGCGGAACACCAAGAGAGGTATCCCTGAGAAATGTTTTAAGACGTCTGGGACCTTTCTCAGACGTCTGATTTCGGTCTGATAGCGTGTTTTGGGCCATGTAAGGCCCTATTACTATCGTTTTTTTCGCAAACGAACCGTCTCTGTTTCCCATACGAGTTTCTCTATATAATGATACCTCGTTTATATCTTTCTAAACCTTTTGGCCCATCAATCCATGTTTTAGGTTTCTAGTCCGTCGGGTATACGAGACTTGTGGAGACATCAGGAGCCACTGCACGAGCCCCCATTCCACCCGGTTACCCAGGTAGAGTGGTTACAACCTTAAATCTCAAATTTAATACATGCGAGTAAGTAATCCTAGGACTTGAGATGAACCCTATGAAGGAATAAACATATATTCGAGAATAGATTCTTGAACCCTAGGTCTTGGCATGAACACTAAGGTTAGAAGAAACTGCATATGAACAATTGAGTAATCAAGAGCTACTTGTTTTTAGCTAAAATGGACCCCTACTGTAATAAAATGAAAATTGAATGGTTGTTCCAAACATTTATGAATAATTGAGTAATCAAGAGCTTCCTGTTTTTAGCTAAAATGGACCCCTACTGTAATAAAATGGAAATTGAACTGTTGTTCCGAATATTTCAACCCGGATGTGATAAAGAAATTCCTGTACGAACCCCACGGGGAATGTAAACAAGAACACCGTACCTCGAAGAACCAGATGGTTCTGGGATTTTGCTGCCTATGGACAGCTGATAAGGGAGGTAAAGCTGACCTTCGTGTACTTGGTACCGAAGAGAGCAACTATCCCTTGTAATGTAGAGGGGAGCTTGCCGCCCTTGGGTTGGGACCCGGGGTGGGTTTGGCCACTCTACAACGACTCTTACTGGCCCTCTTGTACATGGTACCGAGGTGAGCTACTTAATTTAGGGGGGAGCTATCCGCCCCAGGGGGCCCAGGCTAGGTATGGCCACCCTACACCGACTCTCGTCAGCCCGTTGGGCAAATCGGGGTAGTCGAATGAGGGTACGCAGACTGAGGAGGGACAAGACCTCTATTCTGTTCTGAGAGGGCAAGGCTCTACACTATTCCGCACTATACGTTGAGGCGTACCTGCTAGCGGAAACGACTGACCGCGTGCCAGTGCGGGGTAGCTACTCACGCACTTATCACGTGTGTCGTAGTCACCATTACGTCACGACCGTGACCTCGAGGTAGTAGACCGAGTATAGGACTACCATGGTGGGACTCCCCTGGCTAGGAGAGTGCCACGTGGGCATCCTATATCACGGGAAGCTGCAAGCAAAATCGTTCCTATAGGGAACCAGATGATTGATTAACAAATCCTAATTAGAGATCTATACACACCCACATGTATAATATAATAAAATGGAAAACTTTATGTTAATGCATGTTACTTCTTAGCCACCACTCTACTCAGCATTAGCTGACTCCAGTCAAATATATTCTGTACAGGTCAGGGATTTGAGCAGCCCGAGCCATCGGCTGTTGAGGACACTAGGCCTAGTCGAGCCTAGCTTTAGTTCTACTGCCTGCTAGTGAGTTTTATAGTTGTATTCTATTACATGTACTCTTTGATGTGATGGCTATAATATCACTATTCTCTTTCCACCTGTTGAAACTTTCTTTTTGCTTAGTTACTATACTTGTGTGATTGTGGTTTGTTGAATGTTTACTTGGACGACTAGATCTTGGGATAAACCGAAGCGAGCTAGTCTCAGATCCTCTAGGGATTTGGGATCGGGTCATGAGAAGATCAAATCAGAGCAAGGTCATCTTGAGAAATGAACCAAGTAGTCTGGGAAACACCACACTTGTACATGTAACTAAGATAGCCATCACAATTTTTTTTTCCTTGGTTATTGTAACCGAGTCTCACATCTCTTCTTTGGTCAAACAGGCACCAATAATCTTGTTCCTCCTCGATCTTTGAGTAGGAAATGCCTCGTCAGGGAGCTATTGAGGCAGGCCGCGGACGTGGTCGCAGGGGAGGATGAGCAATGGCCGAAGATAGAGCCGCTCCACCTCTCCTCCCAGGCATCCAGGCCTCGAACTTCGCCCAACTGATCTGGAGTCTTATCCGTGAGGAGCTCCATCAGCCTCCTCCTTAGCCTTCCCTTCCTGGGGATGCGGAGGGGGAATCCTCCGTGGGGTAGGCAAGCCGCCACGGCGTGGGACGAGCAGTAGGGGGAGGGGGTAATCCTTTACCGCCCACTTCAGACACTTCGGGACATGAGTCTTCCTTGCCTGGAGGTGCACCCCTTCCTCCACTGCGGCTACACCATGAGGTCTTCAGGCAATTCAGGAAGTTGAAGCCCCCCTCTTTCAAGGGGGAGGAAAGCCCATCTGAGGCAGAAGATTGGCTGGAACAAATGGAGAAGATCTTCGACACCCTTTGTCCTCCTGCAGAATGCCACGTGACCTTCACCACGTATCAGCTGGAGAGTGTAACCCATAGGTGGTGGAAGGCGGTCAGAGGATAGGAGGGAGAATTGACGTGGGACCGATTTGTGGCTCTCTTTAGTGAGCAATACTTCTCATAAACATGGCAGGATCAGAGGAGGCGGGAGTTCCACACTCTCCACCAAGGGGCATTGACAGTTAGCACGTACCGTACGCGTTTTCTGGAGCTGGCACGATTCGCCCCGACAGCTACATCTACCGAGGAGCGCCTGTGGAGATTCATCGAGGGTCTTCAACCTACCATCCGGGGGTATGTAAAGCCCCTGAAGCTGCCTACCTTCTCCCGCGTAGTCGAGGCTACCATGACCTATGAGGAAACCAACCCGTCTGCACAAGATATTGATGGAGGACGGAAGAGGCCCTACTCGCAGGAGCACTCATAGGATCGCCGGGAGAGGAGGCACCAGACACCAGCAGGGGAACCGTTCCGTTCTGTGGGTCCACTAGGGACCTATGGGAGTCCCCGACAGGGATCAGCCGACTGCAGCAGGCCCCCGCCCAGTCACCAGCAAGGACAATAGACAAAGGGAAGTCGCGTACCCCTCTGCTATCAGTGTGGCCAACCGGGTCACATATGGAGGAATTGTCCATCTAGGACTGGAGCACAGCCGACGCTCCCAGCATTAAGCACTGGAGGCCGATCTGGCGGCTGCAGATTCTAGCCCCGAGGAGGACAGCAGTCACGAGGTGGGCACCGGCCCGCTGCCTCCCGCCCGACCCAGAGCACGGCTATTTCTTCTGCACCAAGGACTGAAGGGCGTATTAACGCCCTAACTCACTGAGATACCAGAGCTTTGGGCTCTGTAGTGGCAGGTATGGTTACTATTTTCGGCAGACTCGTCTACACTCTTTTCGATTCCGGAGCCACGCATTCGTTTGTTTCTACGAGTTTCGCTGTCTGCACGGGAGTGAGCAGTGTGCTTTTAGAGGAGTCCTTCCTAATTAGAGGACCAGGTGGGTAGGTATTTGTTCCCAAGGAGGTTCTCGCTGACTGTGAGGTCATGATAGGGGGATACAGTCTCCCAATAGACCTAATCATAATCCCGATGGATGACTTTGGTGTAATCTTAGGGATGAACTAGTTGGCCTCATACCACGCCCTTGTAGACTGTTTTGAGAGGATGATCATTTTCTCCATACCACGACTGCTTCCCTTCGAGTTCCACGGTCAGCCTGTAGACGAAGGATTCAGATGCATCTCCACACTTCGAGTAACGAAGCTATTGAGACAAGGATGCGAGGGCTTCCTTGCTTGCGTTCTAGCAGAGTTCGACCCCGTGAACAGTATACAGAGTATTCCGATGGTCTGTGAGTACCCCGACGTCTTCCCAGAAGAGCTGCCAGGACTGCCACTTGAGCGCGAGATTGAGTTCGAGATCTCACTGATATCAGGGACAGGCCCCATTTCTTCAGCACTGTATCGAATTGCCCCACTTGAGCTGCGAGAGCTCAAGACACAGCTACAGGACCTGCTAGAGAAAGGCTTCATAAGGCCCAGTGCCTCTCCGTGGGGAGCCCCCGTCTTGTTCGTAAGAAAGAAGGATGGTACTCTTCGGCTGTGCATTGACTACTGACAGCTGAACCAGGTCACCATCAAGAACAACTACCTATTACCACGCATAGATGACCTCTTCGACCAGCTGAGGGGTGCCACGGTATTTTCAAAGATAGATCTGAGGTCAGGATACCATCAGCTGAGGATTAGGGAGACCGACGTCTCCAAGACAGCCTTTCATACACGGTACGGCTACTATGAGTTCTTGGTCATGCCGTTTGGATTGACCAACGGCCCTGCCGCCTTCATGGACGTGATGAATCGCGTTTTTCGGCCATATCTGGATCAGTTCGTGGTTGTTTTCATCGATGACGTGCTCATTTATTCACGGGACCGGACGCAGCATAAGCAACACCTTCACATGGTCTTGGACACCTTGAGGCGGCATAGATTGTATGCCAAATACAACAAATGCGAATTCTGGTTAAGAAAGTAACCTTCCTGAGCCATGTGATCTCAGAGGACGGTTTAGCTGTGGATCCAGCCAAAGTAAAGGCAGTACTCAAGTGGGAGAGACCGCATTCGGTGACTGAGATACGTAGTTTACTGGGGATGGCTGGTTTTTACAGACGATTTATCCAAGGGTTCTCGCAGATTGCTCATCCTCTGACTCATTTGACTCGGAAGGACGTACCCTTCGCCTGGACAGACGAGTGTGAGTCTTGCTTTCAAAAGCTGAAAGAGAGATTGACTTCAGCTCCTGTACTCACCATCCCTGACAGCAGCGGTGGATTCGTCGTCTACACAGACGCCTCGTTTCAGGGATTGGGGGGTGTACTTATGCAGCGGGGTCATGTTGTCGCATATGCTTCGCGGCAACTGAAGCCCCATGAGCATAACTATCCCACCCACGACCTGGAACTGGCCGTAGTCGTCCTAGCGTTGAAGACCTGGAAGCACTATTTGTACGGAGAAACGTTCGAGATTTTCACTGACCACAAGAGCCTCAGATATCTGTTTGACCAGAAGGAGCTCAATATGAGGCAGAGACGTTGATTGGAACTCCTGAAAGACTACAATTGTAGCATCTCTTACCACCCGGGAAAAGCCAATGTGGTGGCTGACGTCCTGAGCCGAAAGGCGCCCACCCACTTGGCTTGCTTACAAGCACGAAGTTGGAGGCTCATGGAGGAGTTGAGCAGCTGGCGACTTCAGGAGACACGGGGGTATTGTGGGATAGTGACAGTCGCGAGGCAGACACAACCAGAGCTGGTGGATCGCATCATGGTTAAACAAATGACAGACTCATATCTACGGGCACAACGAGATCGAGTATTGGCAGGGAACCCAGGAGATTTTTCTTTCACTGACGGAGTTCTGCGTATGAGGGAATGCTTGTGCGTTCCTAGAGATGAGGAGCTGTTGAGGGAACTCTTGACTGAGGCTCATGGATCCAGATTTACCATACATCCCGGGAACACAAAAATGTATCACGACCTACGACGTGATTTTTTGCCGAGAGGCATGAAGTGGGATTTGACCTTTTCGTCCAGCAGTGTCTGACATGCCAGCAGGTGAAGGCCGAGCATCAGAGGCCCGCAGGGCCATTGCAGTCACTTCCCATTCTAGAATGGAAGTGGGAAAGTGTCACTATGGATCTGGTAGTGGGGCTACCTGTGACACAGAGAGGGCACGATGTAGTCTGGGTGGTTGTGGATAGATTAACGAAGACAGCACGGTTTCTCCCAATCCGAGTCACTTATGGACCAGCACAGTTGGCAGAGAGATACATCAGAGACAGTACGCTTTCATGGGGTTTCCCGCGAAATTATTTCAGACAGGGACACTCGTTTCACTTTCCAGTTCTAGGCAAAATTTCAGCAAGCCTTGGGGACTTGTCTAAAGTTCAGTACAGCCTATCACCCCCAGACAGATGGACAGTCAGAGCGCACCATTCAGACCCTTGAGGACCTTCTGCGCGCTTGCGCATTGGACTGGAGAGGCTCCTGGGAGGAGCATTTGCCGTTGGCAGAATTCGCATACAACAACAGTTACCACTCGAGCATCGGCATGGGACCATATGAAGCTCTGTACGGGAAAGAGTGTACGACCCCCTTGAGTTGGGTAGAGGTGGGGACGAAATGGGAGGTCGGCCCCCGTCTGATACGCTAGAGTCCGGAGGTGATCGAGCAGATCCATCGACAACTGCGTACTGTCTGAAGTAAGCAAAAGAGTTACGCCGATCTGAAGTGTAGGGAGGTACAATTTGAAGTTGGAGATCACGTTTTTCTCCGTGTTTCACTGATGAAAGGCTTGCAGCAGTTTGGGATGAGAGGGAAGCTTTCACCGAGATATGTGGGACCCTTTGAGGTCTTAGAGTGGGTAGGACCCGTCGCCTACCGGCTTGCCCTTCCTCTCCAATTTTCTGGAATGCACAATGTATTTCATGTGTCCAACCTCAGGAAATACATCGCTGACCCCAACCATGTCCTTAGCCATGACAGCATCGAAGTGGGAAATGACCTAACCTACCCCGAGAGACCAATACAGATACTGGACCGAGCCATTTGGAGGTTGAGGCGGAAGGAAGTACCCCTGGTGAAAGTTCTATGGGAAAGCTAGCGGTATGAGGAGGCAACTTGGGAACCTGAGTCGGCGATGTGAGAGCTGTACCTGGAACTCTTCGAAGGTATGACTCTTCTGACCTACTTCAGTTCTCTTTAAGTTTGTTATACCTACTACGTTATATTTTTCGCACCCTAGTCAGTTCAAGTTTCAGGGACGAAACTTCTTTTAAGTTTATTATATTGAAACAACCCACCACACCTTTGGCCATTTAAAACGTCTGGGATGCTCACCAGACGTCTGGAAATGCTTTTAGCACGCAGCATACGGGCATCATGCTTCCTCCCTCTCCGCGCCTCACCGCGCCTCTCCATGCCTTCTCTTGCGATGCCACTCCACGCCCATGCTCGCCTCTCCGTTCCCCTCACCTCCTCTCCCATTATATACCTCTTCCTCCCTCCTCTTCGTCGCCACCCCATAGCCGAGAGCGGAGTAAGAGCGGAACACCCCAGCGAAAGGAAGCACGAGAGCGGAGGGCGCATCACCGTTCTGCTGCAGCACCTGCAGGCAAGGAGAGCTAGAGCGGTTCCACGGAAGTCATTTTTCCGCGGAATCAAATGGCCAGAGAGACACCCAGTCGTCTTACCGGACGTCCGAAGGTAGGGAAAGACGTATGGTAGAGATCTACTTTTCGTACTTTTCCTCTCTGACAAGTCTTGACAGCGTACGTATGTGTCAGAGGGCAGGAGCATGGTCGAGGTAGTTTCAAACATCCGGGAGCACCCCCAGACGTCTGACAAAGTCCTTCGACGTCGGCATCGAGTTCCAGACATCTGATAGCGGAACACCAAGAGAGGTATCCCTGAGAACTGTTTTAAGACGTCTGGGAAATTTCCATCTGATAGTGTGTTTTGGGCCGTGTAAGGCCCTATTACTATCGTTTTTTTCGCAAATGAACCGTCTTTATTTCCCATACGAGTTTCTCTGTATAATGATACCTCGTTTATATCTTTCTGAACCTTTTGGCCCATCAATCCATGTTTTAGGTCTCCAGTTCGTCAGGTGTACGGGACCTGTGGAAACATTGGGAGCCACTGTACGAGCCCCCATTTCACCTGGTTACCCAGGTAGAGTGGTTCAACCTTAAATCTCAAATTTAATACATGCGAGTAAGTAACCCTAGGACTTGAGATGAACCTTAGGAAGGAATAAACATATATTCGAGAATAGATTCTTGAACCCTAGGTCTTGGCATGAACACTATGGTTAGAAGAAACTGCATATGAACAATTGAGTAATCAAGAGCTGCTTGTTTTTAGCTAAAATGGACCCCTACTGTAATAAAATGAAAATTGAATGGTTGTTCCAAACATTTATGAATAATTGAGTAATCAAGAGCTGCCTGTTTTTAGCTAAAATGGACCCCTACTGTAATAAAATGAAAATTGAACTGTTGTTTCGAACATTTCAACCCGGATGTGATAAAGAAATTCCTGTACGAACCCCACGGGGAATGTAAACAAGAACACCATACCTCGAAGAATCAGATGGTTCTGGGATTTTGTTGCCTATGGACAGCTGATAAGGGAGGTAAAGCTGACCTTCGTGTACTTGGTACCGAAGAGAGAAACTATCCCTTGTAATGTAAAGGGGAGCTTGCTGCCCTTGGGTTGGGACCCGGGGTGGGTTTGGCCACTCTACGATGACTCTTACTGGCCCTCGTGTACATGGTACCGAGGTGAGATACTTAGTGTAGGGGGAGCTATCCGCTGACTGAGGAGGGGCAAGACCCCTATTCTGTTCTGAGAGGGCAAGGCCCTACACTATTCTGCACTGTACGTTGAGGCGTACCCGCTAGCGGAAACGACTGACCGCGTGCCAGTGCGGGGTAACTACACGCGCGCTTATCACGTGTGCCGTAGTCACCGCTACGTCACGATCATGACCTCGGGGTAGTAGACCGAGTATAGGACTACCACGGTGGGACTCCCCCGGCCAGGAGAGTGCCACGTGGGCATCCTATATCACGGGAAGCTGCAAGCAAAATCGTTCCTATAGGGAACCAGATGATTGATTAACAAATCCTAATTAGAGATCTATGCACACCCACATGTATAATATAATTAGAAAATGGAAAACTTTATGTTAATGCTTTTTACTTCTTATCCACCACTCTACTCAGCTTTAGCTGACTCCAGTCAAATATATTCTATACAGGTCAGGGATTTGAGCAGCTCGAGCCACCGACTGCTGAGGACGCTAGGCCTAGTCGAGCCTAGCTTTAGTTCTACTGCCTGCTAGTAAGTTTTATAGTTGTATTCTGTTACATATCTCTTTGATGTGATGGCTATAATATCACTGTTCTCTTTCCACCTGTTGAAACTTTCTTTTTGCTTAGTTACTGTACTTGTGTGATTGTGGTTTGTTGAATGTTTACTTGGTTATTTCTTGTTGGACGACTAGATCTTGGGATAAACCGAAGCGAGCTAGTCTCAGATCCTCTAGGGATTTGGGATCGGGTCGTGAGAAGATCAAAAGAGCAGACCCTTTCAGGTTTGATCTAAGGCAAACCAAAGCAACCTCAAATCTGGAAAACAAGATCTAAACGCTATCCATCCCAAAGAACTCATTTCATTCAAAAGTCACTCGAAATCTAGGATTAAATCCCATTAAAAAACCCTTGGACAGAGAGAAAGAGAGAAACTGCTACTGCTGCTGTAAACATTCCTGATCTCAAACAAATCCATTAGACTCCACTTTAAGTCATCACAAGAACTCCTCAGAAGGTCTGAAACTCACTTAACATCAAATCACAACATTCTGAATTCAGAAACCCCTAATATTATCTTCACCTTACACTATAGATAGTGTGAATGTGATAGATCAAATCAAGCATCAAATTCCCTTCAAAATCATTTGCAGATCTTCATGAAAAAATTTGGAATTAATCAAATCTTCAACCAATAGATTAAAATGATTTTGAATCAAGAAACAATGTTGCCTAGGTGGGCGTTTAGTCTTTGATTGCTGAGATGATTTGATCGTCATACAACTCTGCACACCATTGATTGGTGTTTAGGGGGGTACTGCAATCATCTAGAAACCAATAGGTCATTGCTAAAGCCTCATCTCAGTGCATCTGACATGAATGGAAAGACCCCCAGGTGAATTTGAGCTTGATTTGTATTTGGAAGCTAGAGAGCTCCAGATCCAAATCAACTTTGATGGAGGAATGTGAATTGCGGATTAAATCGTCGAGGGAAGAAGATGAATATGCTAGGGAGATGGAGAGGAAGCTGTATGATTCTATGGATGAATGTGAACTCACCTCTCTGATCTAAATTGATCAGAGAGGTCCAATCAAGGGATGTTAACACTACAACTAATCGACTACTACTCTAAGTAATCAATATGTGTAATTGTGATATAAACTCTCTAAACTAAACTAGAAACTAGTAAATCTAACTAGAAAGCATTTAAATCTATCTACGAAAGCTGGTAAAATTCAATCTAATAGAGGAAGGAGATGTCCAAGAGTCATCGGCCATGGCGAAGAAAGGGGAGGAGCCTCTAACAAAAGAAGGTGGTTTCCTAGATCCACCAACCGTCGGTCGATGGCAATTGAATGAGGAAGTAGACCTGTGCTGTCACCACAAGTGACTGAGGGGAAATTAAAGCTGGGGGAGTAGATGAAGGGATCGACTCAGGGGGTAGGGAGTCAATAAGGGAGCCAAGGTCGCTGGGGAGCTCCTTAAATAGGTGTGAGGAAGATCTAGGCATTGCATCGGTGGACCATAGATGTTGAGCACGGAAGGGCTTGGATGGGTTTGGAGATGCGCAGGAAAGATTTGGAATGAAAGAGGACTGTCCAATGTGATCTAGGAGGTGGCACGAAGGTGCTCACACTAGGGTTCAGAGATTGGTGGAAGATCCACCATTAATCGGTGGATAGGAGAATGGATGGAGGAGATGGCATGAGTTCTTCGCGAGGAACAATGTAGAGGAGGCTTGCATCAGGTCTAAAGGCTTTTTACACGAAAGGCCCAAAAGGACAAAATGGTAGGACTTTTGCAAACTAAACCCATAAATGGCTAATTTCCTTACAGAACGATCCCTGAAAGCTCACAGAATAGTCCATGGCAAGTTTTATGCATAGAATGTGAATGCTTAAAGGACCTATATGTAAACCACTAAATGCAAGGTCCTCATGAACTCAATATGCCATGAACTTTTTATGGTATATGAATTGAACATATTAGAACATAATCCCATAATTGATTTATATTTTTAAGCTCACATTGTGTCCAATTGGCATTCAACACATCCGTTTATTTAATTAAAAGATAATATCTTAAATATGTCCTAATTATTCGTTTTTAGTAGAAATTGAGTGTTTTAGGTCTTTTTACTTAATTCCCACACTTAACCCTTTTATCATGTTAATAAGATAGTGTTTAACCTAGTTTCTAGCTTAACTTGGGCATTTTAGCTATGATGAGCTACAACTCATCAAATAGTGGAGTGGTGAGTATGGATTGATGCTTGTCTAGGTTAGTCCATCAACCTTAGGGTGTTCCTCTTAGCAACCTCTCTTTCCCACACGCCTGTGCTTAAGGAACCATTGTCTCCTCACTCTACACTCCCAAAAGTCACTGCTGATGAGTATCATGTGAGACCTCCAATGGAAACCTAAGAATATCCCGTTCTCACTTGTGTCTGGCGAGCATTTGGCATCACTCTCAATCACCAGCTTGCTAACATCTTGGGTTACCTATTCACAAGGCTTGCGTTGTTACGTATCTATTTTGGGTTTCTCTCTACTTGTTTTCTAGACCCCAGTTTGTAGGAATTGCCTGTCTAGCTTGTTGGGAGGAAGCCCAACTCTTCTCCAGGTACTATCTACCCTTTTGCATGCAATACGCACATTGCACATTTTAGGCATGGGGGGTAATGGCAATACTTGGGGATTTGAATTGCATACTTATGGAGTTCATGGATAGTTCCATAAAAAAAAAGAAAGAGAGAAGAGGAAAGGAGAAAAATTGTGTTAGTCCCAGCATTTGATTTTGGAAGAGTCTACCTAAGTTCTGAGTTGGAGTGAATGATGAATTAAGATCTGAAGTGCTATACCTTGGGAGACAAGTGAGATATACTGACTTTAGGCCTCTAGGGCTTGTTTGGCTCAAGAAATTCGAGTATTTGTTAAGATATGGATTATTCTTCAAGTGGCTAAAGAAGTTGAGAACCTGATGTATTAGTCTGAGGCTTAGGAAGTACCTGGACTCTTTGTCTGCCCTTTGATTTGTAGGTCTTGATAATTTAAGCATCCACATCTCACATACTAGTCTAGTTCAGTATGCTTAATGAAGAATAACTTCAAAAATTCCTCCATCTAAAAAATAGTTTTCTCGAAAATCTGACTTAGGAGATTCTCAAAAACTCAAGTTGATTAGAAGAATTCTCATCGCATGAGTGGAGTAAATACTCTCCTTGAGGATGCGTTGTAACATATCAACTCCTCAACGCTTGTCTCGTAGGATATTTAAATATCCTACCGAGAGCACATAAGCGCATTGTTCTGTTCAGGTGCCATGGGCAGCATTATCCTGAAATGTCGATTGCTAGGGCCTAGATTAGGCACTATCTCAAAGTGTCAATTGCTAAGGTTCTGGGGGTTGCCATGGGTGGTGCTATCTTGAAGTATCGAATGCCAGGGACCCTTCGAGGATTGATGATGGGAACAAGAAATCTGATACAGACTATGTTGTAAGCTGATCCAAGGTTAGATTTAGAGGATTCACAAAAATTACAAAAGAGAAAAATAAAAAATATATCCATCTTTGTTCTGTAAAATATCTGGCAAGTTGAAATTGAACGATTTGCATGAACGCACGAGTGCTTTAATCTCTGGGCTCAACGAACCCTTAGCCAACCTTTAGGGCCTCAGAAACCTTTGTTGAAGACCTAAGACTAAAGCCGATTAGGTCTATATGTTGACCGGTACTTGTGTACCTTAAAGCATAGGGGTTGTATTTCAAACTAGTTTCTAGAGGTGAGGCACAATAAGGCATCCTGACGACACATTCTGGTCTAGAGATCTGGTTCTATTCCATATGATTTTGCTCGGGACTAGCAAAACTTAGGTATGGAGCATTTGATAGGTACACTTTAGTGGATTAAATTAAAGCCTAAGTACCTTATTATTGGGATGGGTATTTAATTTAATGCATGCATAACATCGATAAAATTAATTAAGCTTTAAATTTATAATTTCCTACATTTTATTAATTTTGACGTAATTTGATTGATCATTTATTTTTGATGCAAGGTCATTCTAGAAAGTATAATATTTTTATAGCATCACAGTTTGGAATGCCACCTTGGCACTTGAAATTTGTGAACAAAAGTGGCGACGATATCGTGAGGGGTTTTCTTGAGCTCTTGTTTTTGGCAAACTCATTTATAAAGGAAAGAGAGAGATATTTTTTGACCTTCTATTTTTTTTCCTCATATACTCTCTCTCTCTCTCAATCACCAAACGATGAGGCCCATTCTATTTTAGCTCCCTCGCATTATCTCTCTTTTTCCATTAAACAAAAATCACAGCAAGCCTTTGTTGGAATCTCTTGAGATCACGTATAGGACCAATTCCCTCTCTCAATCACCGAAGGCCACCGCCATCCTCCCACAATCTTAGCATTCAAGGGCACACACCTAATCTCTCTACGTGCATGTAGAGATCACCCCCACTATGCTACCATACATACCCTCTCTTATTTCTCTCCCTCTCTCAGCCTTGACTAAAATGAAGGGCCCGCTTCCATGAAAACGGAGTGCCACCACCAGCCACATCTCTGTCTCACAACGCATGCCCGACAGCATCACTGCCTCCTGTCCTCACCATCTCCCTCTCACAAGACCAAAGACCCTCCTCCTCTCATTCATCTCTCTCCCTCATGATCAGACGCACATGCACGCTCTCGACCATAGCGCTTCTGCTGCCATCGCTCGTCCCTCCTCTCCAACAGTAGAGAATGATCACGACCTTCACCTCCCCATCAACTTCTCTCCAGTGCAACCAGTGTGACAGCCACCTTCACTACAGCCACCACCGTGAGCCCGACCATGACCATCGCTCCGACCATCGGCCACTGGCTCTCTCCATTCTCTCCCTCGAGAGGGGCCACTATCATGCCTCATCCACACGCTACCTCTCTCTCCAACACTCAAGACTGTTCCCTCCATCCTCGATAGCAATGACCGCGACTACTGTGCCCTCCACGGCCATCACTACATCATTGTGCTTCGACGTCAGCTCAGCCACGACCACGACGTCATCACCATGACCTTCACTGTGATTGTCTACATTGACCTCAACCAACCACTACGACTCATCATCACTGCGAACTCCCGCACTCCGCAACTGTCTTTCTGTGGGAAAGTGTGGTGACAAGATGCTCCGCCCACTCGCACCTCACCGCGACCTCCATCCTTGTCGTTGATAAGTAGCCACACCACCATGTCCCTCCACGATGACAGCCACGACTGTGTCTTCTTCCTCAACAGCATCCGTGACTGCAAGCTCCTCCACTTCGTCTACACAATGAGCAACCGCGACTACGACCGTGTGCTCTCCCTCAACGACTCTTCATCAACCGTGTTCACGACCGCACTACCTCAACCGCTACAATCGTGTACCTCCACCTCCTCTGGCCACGTGGTGACAGCACGTGGCTCCACACTGCAACTCTTCCTTGACGTTCTTGTCATTGCATTGCGCTTGCAACTACGTATTCCCACCTTGACTTACTGAGTTTTGCTTTTATTTTCTTTAGTTCATTTATTTTCTTTGATTATTGAAATCACTGCTTGTCACTTTTATACTTATGCACGGAACCTATTTGTGCATACTTGCCTCCCTGTGGAGACGACATATTTTTTCGTGGTTCATTGTTGATTTGAGTTTTATATGGATGATGAGATGCATATTTGAGTTGATTACATATTTAATGCATGCTTATTTGATTATCTGTTGATTCGAGTATTTTTCTGCCACAATTTATATTACATGACAACACTTAGTTTCGTCGATTATCATATTTTTAACGAAAATGCTTCGATCAGGTACTGCCTCTGTGTGGTAAGTTTTGCTTTATTTATAAACCTTTTTGCTTTGGAAGTACAACTCTAGTTGTAACGTAATGGTTACTGTAGGTAGAGACCATCGAAGGCAGCTTCATTCTCGAGAAGTAGCTAATTCTCGAGACCTTAACTCAGACAGATGAGTTGGGAGGCATTCTAGCCAAGAAAGCACTCCACTTGATATAAAAAGCCATAAGGGCCCTGAGGGCGGTGGGCCAGCATGTGGAGGATGGTAAGGCTACTCAAATAAGGGGGAAGAAGAGGCTAACTGACAGGTTGTACGTGCTTGGCAGTCCAACTCATGGTTGAGCAGAGAGAGGAGAAGGGCTTCTGATCTGCCTTGGCATCTCTTCAAGAATCGGCAGAGGCACATGACCAAGAGATGTTGCAAATCTACGCCTCCTGTGTCGACCTCCATAAGAGATTGCCTGACCTAGAGGACTAGTTGCAGTGCCTCTCTCCTAGCATGGAGACAATGCAAGAATAGTCGCAAGTTTTCAAGGTAGAGAGGATCATCGCCTGCAAGCTTATGAGACAATGCTTCAGGAGGAGTGGGATCTCCTGGTGTCAATCGTGGTGAATCCTGGGCATATGTGCTCCACCCGTAATGTGCAGAAATCCAGGAAAGGTGGCTGACCTAATAGTTGGCTTGGACCAAGAGATTTGCAGAGGAGGAATCAAAGAAACTCTGCGACCTACGTAATGAGCAGTGGAGGGACGTGAGACTTGACCCCATTCTAAAGTATTTTATGGAAGATCTATTTATGGTTGAGTATCATGATCGTGTTTCAGTTGAGCTTGGGAAGCACACTCTAGCGATTGTTCAAGTGATCCTGAATTGTAGTCATACCACCTTAGATGAGTTCTTGGATTGGTTGTTCAAAATGTTAAATGCAAAATACCAGTTATAATTGAGGGAAGGACTAATCCAAGACCTGGAACTCGCCTTCCTAGCACCCAATTGCGCAACAATCATGGGACCTAAAATGACTAAATTAGTCTAAATACTTAGCTTACATTGTAAATAGAGCATGCATTTCATGCACATCACCCATTTGCATTCTTGTACATTCTTGGTCTATTTTTCTCTATTTCATGGGCTTGTTATTGATACTATCAATTCATGTATATAGGTCCAAAGGAGAGGAGTGAGATTCATGCTAAATTGGAAATGCGACGAGACATGCAATAGAGCCATCATCAATTGCTTCTGGCAACAGATGAGGTGGAGACAAGAGCATGCATGCAGATCAGATCAAGAGAGAGAGGAAGACAGCCAAGACAAGCTTAGGCAATTTTAGACAACAGCATGCAAGGCTTGGACATCACCATGCAAAACCATGCACGTGCACCAAACCAGCCTAAACCCCAAGCCAAATGCACTCAACCCAACACCCTCTAATTACACAAACACACCCATGTGCACGCACATTAAATCCCCACACATGTGTCTACACTACACTATGTATACACATACACACACATGTACACATAAAATGCACACCTCTACATCTAATTTATTGCACACACATACACTAACTATCTATCTAACTAGAGCCTACTCCAGAACCAATTAACACACCATTTAATCACCTACCTAGTAAAACCAACTAATGACCCACTTAACGTCTTAAGACACCGTAGGGAGAGAACCTACTAGCCCCCTATAGACCCTTCCATACCCATTTCTATAAAAACCCCTCATCCCATAGGTGCACCTCCCTTCCCTTCTCCACATTCTCTTCTCCTCCCTATGGCCATGGTGGCCAGCCACTCAAGGCTCTCCTCCACCATTTTGCCCACCATTCTCGAGGCCAAGGTGGTGTAGACACCAAGACGAGGATCACCACCACCATAGCCAAGGCTCAAGGAGCCCCATTGGCATGGAAGTCTCTTCTCCTCATCTCCTTCTTCTTTTCTCTTTCTTTGTAGTTAGATTTATTTTCATGCAAGTATTTTAATTCCTTTCCTTTATTGTAAGTAGATTAGTCTTCTCTTTTATTTCTCTTTGCTTCCTTTCATGCCTTATTCATAATACTGTCTTTTTCTAAATTGTTGATTTTGTTCTTTTTGCTCCACTCACGCACACTACCATCTTCACCGCCATCCACCTATCCACACCAACACCACCACCTTCACTTAGCACTCCACGACCGCCACCTTTCCATCACCTTCACACCATCAACCACCACCTCCATTACTACCATACACAGCCACACCAGCACCCACTCACACATTAACACAAACACGCGCCTACACTGATGGCAACACCATCATTTGTCATAACTAACTTAAATTGGCCAGAATCAAGTGATAAATGTTCCTAAATGATCATTTGAGGATCATAAATCCATTCTGAACTGATTTGAGAAGATAGGAAAATATGGCTAATTCTATTGTTTTACCATCTCATCAGAAATGCAGATTAATCGATGGGTTAATTCAAGGTCAAATTAACCTAAAAGACCAAAAAGTGGGCTTACATTAACTGAATCAGGGTTTACGCATTTCAAAGAAGAAAATAATATTGAAAATCCTAATTATCAGCCTTACTCAAATTGAAGGGATTATAGTCAATGGAAATTCAATATAAATCTCCTAAAAATCATTTAAAAATATTCTAAGAGGTTTGGTACCTTCACTTTGACCATCTGAACCCATCTTGACCAAAAATAGAGATTTTGACGAGAATTTATCGTAATTTGGGCTCCTATGTAATTTACCAAGTCAAACATGGTCAAAATTCAAATCTAAGTTCACCATTAGATTCCTTGAGTCAAAATTAGGTTATCACCAAAACTTGGGTCCAATCAGAGTCCATCTTAACCTAGTTTTCAATTTAAGCCCCAAATCTCTATTCTTTGCACTCAAGCCCTCATCTTTTATATTTTCCTTTCAACTATGCCCCTAGCCACCCCTTCCACACCATCACCAGCCACCACCTTAGCCACCATTAATCACCACCGCTGGCCATCCACCTTCTCCCAATACTACGCACGTGACCACCACAACCACTGCTACCACCCAACACCAGCCACCACTCCCCTCTCCTTTTCTTCTTCCTCCTTTTCCACCATCGGCCACCACAATCAGCCACCAGCCAATGAACCCAACAACCACCACCTCCAAACACATCCTCCCTCCATCACCTCTCGATCCACTAAAATCGCCCATATCTCCCTCTCGACCTCCTCTACCCCCTCATCTAGTCAATTGGCTTGATTAGGCCTCGACCATCTCTGATTTTTCCATGAAACCTATAGCCTCCACATCCCCTGTTCTCTTTTTTTTTCTCTCCTCCACACACTGCAGTAACATAAACCAATTGTAGCCACCATCTTCATCACCTTCACTCACACACAACCCACAACATCAATCTTCACCACCCAACCACACTTGCCACCTTCCCCACCATTCACAACCACGTCATCTTCTTCACCTTCACACACAATCACACACACACCACCCTTGTGTTGTACGTGCTTTCATCAAGTTTAAAATATGTGTTGCAATATGGTCAACAAAAGCGAATCAACATTGAAATTTATAATCTCGAAAAACGTGAGTATGAGGTTGTTAACAGGGAGCAAGTTAAGTAAATCAATTCACTAATCACAATTATCAACATAATAATGCAAGTAAATTAGATAACCAAAATGATATGCAATATATGTCAGAAATATATCTCAGAATGTCAGATATCAAGTGTAAAAAGAATGGGGTAAAAAATGGAGGTCGAATAAGAAATGGTCCAATCCACTTTCATCTTAGTTCTCCTAGGAAGAGATTGAGCTTGGCATTAAGGAGTAACATTTTCTGACCAGGATGAAAAGATTTCCGCGAAATATGCCTATCATGGAAGACTTTGACCCTCTCTTTGCAGATATGCAAGTTCTCGTACGCATCATTGCGTAGTTCCTCGATCTCCCTCATTTGCAACCGATGGTGGATTCCAGCCTTCATGAGATCTAGATTGCACTTACGTACTGCCCAGTAGGCTTTGTGCTCTATTTCTACAGCGAGGTGACATGCCTTCCTGTACACGAGTCTGAAGGGAGACATTCCTAACTGGATCTTATGGGCGGTCCTATAGGCCCACAAGGCTTCCGAAAGGCAGGTAGACCAATCTTTTCTATCAGGCCGAATAGTGACCTGAAGGATTTTCTTGATCTCCCTGTTGGATAGTTCAGCCAATCATTGGTTTGGAGGTGATAAGGAGTTGAGATACGATGCGACACCTCGTACTTTTTCATCACGGACTGAAAGTGCATATTTGCGAAATGAGAACCACCATCGTTGATGATGGCCTTCGGAACCCCAAATCTGGAAAAGATGTTCTCTTGAATAAACCGAAGAACAACTTTGCAATCATTGGTTCTGGTGGGGATGGCTTCGATCCATTTTGAGACATAATCAACAGTAAGTAAGATGTACTCGAAGCCATTAGATCCTGAAAAAGGTCCCATGAAATCAATTCCCTAGATGTAAAAGATTTTGCACACAATGATCGGATTCAAGAGCATCATATCATGCAGGCCCGTGTTATCGAGGGTTTGACAATGGGCACATGCCCTACAATAAGATTGTACGTCTTTGAACATTGTGGGCCAAAAGAACCCACACTAGAGGATCTTCACTGTGATTTTACGCTCAGAGTAATGGCCACCGCAGGCTTGGTCATGACAGAATGAGATGACATCATTGACCTTGTCGGGAATGCATCTCTAGATCACTTGGTCATTACCGATGTGGAAAAAATATGGATCTTCCCAGATATAGTACTTGGCATCAGAAATTAGCTTGTCCTGCCGGGAGGTTGCCCAATCTAGCGAGAATTTCCCCGTAACCAAGTAATTCATGATATCAGCAAACCAAGAAAGTCCATTAATGGCCAAGAGATGCTCATCCGGAAAGTACTTAGCGATAGGTCTAGATGGGTCAATGACCGAAGAAGGAAGGTAAGACAAATGGTCAGTTACCACATTATGCTTTCTCGCCTTGCCGTAAATTTCAAGATCAAATTCTTGTAACAGCAAGATCCAGCAGATTAATCTAGGCTTCATGTCCTTCGCAAGTAAGTGCCTCATTGCAGTGTGATCCAAGTAAATGATGACGTAGGATCCCAAGAGGTACGATTTGAATTTCTCTAGACAAAATACTACAACCGGCAGTTCTTTCTCCATAATCATATAATTACGTTGAGCCTCGTCCAGTGTCTTGTTGGCGTAATATATAACCACTGGTTTCCTGTCGATTTTCTGACCCAGCATCGCTCCTACTGCGTTGTCAGACGCATCGCACATGATCTCGAAGGGTTGAAACCAGTCAGGAGATTGTAAGATTGGTGCCTCGGTGACTCGGTCACTCAAGATTTCAAATGCGTGAATGCACTCACTCGTCATTTTGAAAGGCGTGTCCTTTGAGAGAAGATTCATTAAGGGGCGCGCAATCTTTGAAAAATCTGATATGAATCGGTGGTAGAATCTGATGTGCCCCAAAAACAATCTGGTGTCTTTGACCGAGGTAGGCATAGGTAATTTGGAAATCAGATTACCTTAGCTCAGTCAGCTTGGATACCTCTCTCAAAGACAAGGTGTCCAAGCAAGCACGATGCCCTCAGGAACCATGAAGTGGTGCTTTCCCAGGAGAGAACCAGGTTCATTTCGTTGCATCTTTGAAGGATCTAGACCAAATGTAAGAGGTAATTGTTGAAAGATTCACCGAAAATCGAGAAGTCATCCATGAAGACCTCAAGGTATTTACCTACCAAATCAAAGAATATGGCTAGCATGCATCGCTGAAAAGTGACGGGTGCTTGCAAAGCCCAAATGGCATCCTACGGAACACGTACGTACCGTATGGGCAAGTAAAGGTGGTCTTTTGTTGATCTTTAGGATGGATTGTCACCTGATTATATCCAGAGTATCCATTTAGGAAACAGAAAAACTAATTTCTCGCCAGTTTCTCAAGAATCTAATCAATAAACAGGAGCGGGAAATGATCTTTCTTCATGAAGGCATTCGATTTCCAATAGTCTATGCAGACTCTCCACGAGTTCGCAATGCGAGTCGGGTTGGTCTCTCCAGATTCGATCGTAATTACAGTGAGCCCTGTCTTCTTAGGCACAACTTGAAAGGGGCTCACCTAGCAGCTATCAGAGATCCGGTAGATGATTCCAATGTCTAACCACTTGATGATCTCCTTCTTCACGACCTTTTGAAGATTAGGTTCAATCATCTCTGCATTTCTCTTAATGGTCGTGAGGCCTCTTCAGTGTAGATAAGATGTGTGCAATACAAGGGACTTATCCCAATCAGGTCATCAAGATTCCATCCAATGGCTCTTTGATGCTGCTGGAGGACAAAAATCAACTTTGTTTCCTGATCAGGTGTGAGTCAGGAATTGATAATCATAGGAAACGTTTAATTGGATCCCAAGAACACATACTTCAGATGATTCGGGAGGGGCTTCAATTCAAGTACCGGGTTATCAGCAGTGGGCGGTGGTTTAGAATAGGCCTCAGAAGATAAGGTGGAAGCTATGGGTAGGTCTGAATCTACTCTGGGCTTCTCTATCTGTGGATCAAGATCATCTTATGGTTGAGGCTCTCGGATAATTAGGTTTTCCTTTGTAATCGAGTCCTCAACCAATGAACTGATGTCTCATACTTCAATCTCCTCGAAGTTTATTCCTTTCTGGGCCTTAACGATATCAATCCTCAGTGTCTTATTCCCGAATTTCAACTCGATCTGGCCCTCTTCGCATTGATACTTTCCCTGGCTGTGGCAAGGAATGGTTTCCTTAAAATGATCAGTGTGTCTCTCAGATTTTCAAGAGTATCCATATTTAATATGATGAAGTCCACCGGGAAGTAGAAATCTCGAATCCTAACTAGAACATCCTCAAGGACTCCTCTTAGTGACTTAATTTATATGTCAGCTAACTGTAAGGTCACCTTAGTCGATTTGAGCTTAGTTTCCTTGATATGATCTAGTAGGGATGTACAAATTAAGTTTATGGAGGCTCCTAAATCCAATAAAGCTCGATCAAACTCTAGATTGCTGATCTTACAAGAGATCAAAGGGGTGCCAGGATCTTTCACTTTTTGCGAGAGTTTGCTCATGATGATTGAGCTGGCTTGCTTAGACAATACAATCAAATTCCCATGTTTGTTTCACGGCTTACGCTTTGGTGTACATAAGTCCTTCAGAAATCATGTGTAAGCCGGTACGTGGCAGATCACATACATCAATGGAGTGTTTATTTGGACTTGCTCAAAGAGCTTGACCAAGTCTTCCTCAAGTGCTACAGGTTTGGGTTTCTGATGAGAACCTCATCATGAACCCTAACTAGCACATTTTGACCTAATTAATTGTACAAAAGCTCCTACAAAACCTAAGGGAAAGCCTAAATCAGGGAATTGCAAATCCGAGTATAAAATAATACACAATGGGTAAAATTGTAATTTTACCAATGCAGTACATGATCGGGATTTCTAAGGGTCTAGACACAGAATAAGTGGGATGGATTGATCAGGAAAGGATTATGACAAAATCTAGGAATTAAATGACATTCTGTAACCCTAAAACAAACTCACTTTAATTCACAAAGTTTCAGGTAAGATAAAAATTAATTAAACCCTCTAAAATTCATGGAAAAATATTCTCTAGGGTTTAGAACCTTCAATTTGGCCTTTGGAACCTGAATTGACCTAGATTGAGGTCCATACCCAATTTTTGACCTAATTTGGGTTTCTGTGCAAAATGTTTGATCAAACATGGTTAAACCTAAAATCCAACTTCACCATTGAATTCCTTAGGTCCAAATTAGGGTTATACAAAAATTTGGACCTAACGAAAGGTCACCTTGACCCACTTTACAAAATATTCATCAACAATTACTTTTTGACCCTTAGCTTTTTGACTCTTGCAGATACCCCCCTACCTTTCTCATCTCTTTTTTCAGACAGGTCCCTCTGCCCCCGCATTGTGCAGGCCATACCTCCAGCAACTTTGCGCGGAGGATGGCACTGCACAGACCTGGGGAGCCGGCCCCAGATTTGAAAGGACTCCTTGCGTTGTCCTCTTCTGCATGGGCCGGCTCTCATGCCCTGTCGGCCACCATACCTCTCGTGTGAATGCTCGAGAGGTATGGGTCTTTTTCCGGCCATGCCTCCAGCGAGGAACCCACGTCTCCTCCTCGCGATTCTCTCTCGGCCAGCACCTATTTAAGGAACGGCAACCCCTGCCGCTTCCTTCAAGCTCGACTTGGCCGAAGATTTCCCCCCAATTCGTCTCCTCCTCCTCTGGCCAAGAGTCCAGCAAGCTCCGACGAGCCCTCCAGTTTTTCGTCACTCAGCCACAATACTAGTGGCAGAGCCGCCTTCACCGCCTTCCTCCACGTCGTGCAACACCCACACACGCGTCTCTAGCCCCGTCATCATCGCCATCACTCCTCCCCTGAACATCGTCTTCTCCGGTGATAGCAGGTATAACCAGCTGCCAATTCTCCCCCCTTTCGTCCACTTAGTTAGGTTAGACTTATTCCCATTTTTCCCTTCTTCATTTCCCCCTTATCTATTTCCTAAATCACTCACTGCCACACGTCGACCACCATCACCTTCTCCACCTCCGGCAGACCACCGGCGAGGTGTATCCACCGCTCCACGCATCCACCCACCTCGCCAAACACCTCACAAGCTCCGCCATCGACCGCTGAACACCTTCTGCCCATTCATCAACCGCCAGCATCGCCCCACACTTCCACCGACCTAACCCACCTCCACGGCCATATGGCAACCTAGGCACGCACACCTAGGCCGCCCCGAGGCCAGCTACCCCCCGCCTCACCTTCGCCGTGACACGGCGAAGGTTCTCCTCGGATCTGACAAAGCCGCAAGGCCATATTGGTGGTTTCAGGGTTGCGACATCGTCCGCCATTAGCGTAGGAGCTGAAGCTTGCTTGAAGCTTTGCGCAGAACCCAGCACCCCAGGCTGCAGGGTCCAGAAGGCGAGGAACCTCCTCACAGAATCACCCAGGCCTTCACTTGGCACCAGGGGCCTCAGGTGCGCCTACAATCGGGCGACGACCTGCTGCAAGCGCAAGCGTTGAAGCGAGTGGGACATTTAGTCCCACCTCGGAAGTTTGCGAGCGGGCGCGCACGCATAAATTGAAATTGTGTTTCAGGCTTATCACCTTAAAACACATAGGGGTGAGGTCCCTCGCCCCCTCCCCACGCCTCGTCCACGACACATACCCCGCGAACTTGGCACCCGGATCTGACTAACGCTACCTGTGCACACCTCGCGGACCATTCATGCCAGTGTACCTGGTCCCAGGCACGTCACCCAACCCGCATACCCGATTAAGGCTCTGGGAGAGCGAACCCTGGAGTGAATTTGAGAGAGAGAGATGTGGGGAGGGTAGGGGTTAGGTTTTGCCCAACTGGTCGCCTGTGCAGGGAACAGGAGAAGCAAGGGAAGAGCTGCGAGGACTTAGCCGCAGGAGCTACGGCCAGAGAGAAAGAAGAGAAGGCAAGCAGCAGAGTAAGCAAAGAAGGAGGAAGAAGATGGCACAATAGTCACAGAAAAGCTGAGGAAGAAGGAAAAAGGAAGGAAGAAGAAGTCCAGAGAAGAAGAGAAGGACAAGGACTTGGTGCAGGAAAGAGGAAGAAAAGAAAAAGAAGCAGCAAAGAAGAAGAACAGAAGAAGAAGTCAAGTGAGAAAAGAAGAACCAGCAGCAGCAGCACTGTAGCAACTGGCATTTAAGCCGTCTAACCCTTGGAGTTAGACGTCTGAAAGAAGAAAGAGAGAAGCAGACAAGAGAAAAAGAAAAAAGAGAAAAGAAAAGAAGACATTTTTCCCTTTCTTTAGTCTTTTGTAAAACAGTATATATATTGTAAATTATGATTTTGTATGCTTCTAAAATCAAGTTTTGTTCCCTGAGTTCGACCTCAGAGATTTTCTATTTTCGAGTAATAAAATAAAATACAAATACAAACTGGTCGATTTTACGCCTTACCAATTTTTGGCACCGTTACCAATGAACAACGGGCATTCTAGAAGTGTACAAAATCACAATTTACAATATATATACTATTTTACAAAAGACTAAAGAAAGGGAAAAATGTCTTCTTCTTTTCTTCTCTTTCTTCTTTTTCTCTTATCTGCTTCTCTCTTTCTCTTTCAGACATCTGACTCCAAGGGTTAGATGGCTTAAATGCCAGTTACTACAGTGCTGCTGCTGCTGGCTCTTCTTCTCCCTCTTGGGTTCTTCTTCTTCTGTTCTTCTTCTCTGCTGCTTCTTTTTCTCTTCTTCCTCTTTGCTGCACCAAGTCCTTCTCCTTCTCTTCTTCTCTGGACTTCTTCTTCCTTCCTTTTTCCTTCTGCCTCAGCTTTTCTGCGGCTACAGTGTCGTCTTCTTCCTCCTCCTTTGCTTAGTCTGTTGCTCACCTTCTCTTCTTTCTCTCTGGTCGTAGCTCCTACGGCTAAGTCCTCGCAGCTCTTCCCTTGCTTCTCCCGTTCCCTGCACAGGCGACCGGTTAGGCAAAACCTAACCCCTACCCTCCCCACGTCTCTCTCTCTCAAATTCACTCTAGGGTTCGCTCTCCCAGAGCCTTAATTGGGTATGCGAGTCAGGTGACGTGCCTGGGACTAGGCGCACAGGTGTGGGTGGTGCGCGAGGTGTGCACAAGCAGGGTTAGTTGGATCCGGGTGCCAGGTCTGCGGGGTAAGTGTCGCGGACGAGGCGTGGTGGCGAGGGACCTCACCCCTGTGTGTTTAGAGGCGATAGGCCTGAAACACAATTTAAATTTATGCATGTGTGCCCGATCGCAAACTTCCGAGGTAGGACTAAATGTCCCACCCGCTTCAGCGCTTGTGCCTGCAGCAGGTCGTCGCCCGATTGCAGGCGCAGTTGAGGCCCCTGGTGCCAAGTGAAGGCCTGGGTGATTCTATGAGGAGGTTCAGCGCCTTCTGGACCATGCAGCCTGGGGTTCTACGTGAAGCTTCAAGCAAGCTTCAGCTTCTGTGCTAATGGCGGAAGATGTTGCGACCCTGAAACCACCAATACAGCCTTGCGGCCTTGTCAGATCAGAGAAGAACCTTCGTCGTGTCACGGCAAAGGTGAGGCGGGGGCTAGCTGGCCGCGGGGTGACCTAGGCGTACGTGCCTAGGTCGCCTTGTGGCCGTGGAGGTGGGTTAGGTCGGTGGAAGTGTGGGGTGGTGCTGATGGTTGATGAATGGACGGAAGGTGCTCAGCAGTCGATGGCAGAGCTTGTGAGGTGTTTGGCGAGGCGGGTGGATGCGTGGAGCAGTGGATACACCTTGCCGGAGGTCTACCGGAGGTGGAGAAGGTGATGGTGGTCGGCATGTGGTAGTGAGTGATTTAGGAAATAGATAAGGGGGAAATGACGAAGGGGAAAAGAGGAATAAGTCTAACCTAACTAAGTGGATGAAAGGGGGGAGAATCGATAGTTGGCTATACCTGCTGTCGCTGGAGAAGACGATGTCCAGGGGAGGAGTGACGGCGACGACGACGGGGCTAGAGACACGTGTGTGGGTGTTACACGATGCGGAGGAAGGCGGTGAAGGCGGCTCTGCCACTGGTATTGTGGCAGAGTGACGAAAAAGAGGAGGGCTCGCCGAAGCTCGTTGGACTCTTGGCCGGAGGAGGAGACGAATTGGGGGAAATCTTCAGCCAAGTCGAGCTTGAAGGTAGCCGTAGGGGCTGTCGTTCCTTAAATAGGTGCTGGCCGACAGGGAATCGCGAGGAGGAGACGTGGGTTCCTCGCCGGAGGCATGACTGGAAAAAGACCCATACCTCTCGAGCGTTCGCACGAGTGGTATGGTGGCCGGCAAAGCATGGGAGCCGGCCCATGTAGAAGAGGACAACGTAAGGAGTCCTTTCAAATCTGGGGCTGGCTCCCCTGGTCTGTGCAGCGCCATCCTCCGCGCAAAGTCACCGGAGGTATGGCCTGCGCAGTGCAGGGGCAGAGGCACCTGTCTGAAGAAAGAGACGAGAAAGGTAGGGGGGTATCTACAAGAGTCAAAAAGTTAAGGGTCAAAAGTAATTATGGAGGACCGTTTTGTAAAGTGGGTCAAGGTGACCTTTCCTTATGTCCAAATTTTGGTATAACCCTAATTTAGACCTAAGGAATCCAATGGTGAGGTTGGATTTTAGGTTCGACCATGTTTGATTGGATATTTGCACAAAAACCTAAATTAGGTCAAAAATTGGGTATGGACCTCAATCTAGGTCAAATCAGGTTCCAAAGGCCAAATTGAAGGTTCTAAACCCTAGAGGATATTTTTCCATGAATTTTAGAGGGTTTAATTGATTTTTATCTTGCCTGAAACTTCGTGAATTAAAGTGGGTTTGTTTTAGGCTTACAGAATGTCATTTAATTCCTAGGTTTTGTCATAACCCTTTCCTGATCAATCCATCCTACTTATTCTCTTAGTATGCCCATTTGACTTGTGTCTAGACCCTTAGAAATCCTGATCATGTACTGCATTGGTAAAATTACAGTTTTACCCCTTGTGTATTATTTTATACTCGGATTTGCAATTCCTTGATTTAGGCTTTCCCGTAGGTTTTGTAGGAGCTTTTGTATAATTAATTAGGTCAAAATGTGCTAGTTAGGGTTCATGATGAGGTTTTCATCATACCCCCATGCGTAGCTTTTACTAGTCCCTTAGCAAAAATTTAAGGTTTTAACCTTTATTCTAGACCATGAATTCCTTTCATCAAATTTGATAAGTGCTTTTTTCTCTTGTCTCCTTGATTCGGTTAAAATGCCAACCAAAGGCCTAAAAGGTACTCTAGTACCAACCAAGATCCAGATCTGTCTAGCTTTAGCTCAATCTTTAGCAAAGGTTTTTAAGGCCCTCAGGAACTACCCTAAAGTTTATTGGACTCCGTGGTTAAAGCACCCGTGCTTGAGACATTTTTAGCCTTGGTTCAGTTTGCAGTGCGTTTTGCAAGAGAGAGACAAAGGGTTTATTTGTTTGTAGAGTTTTCTCTCTCTTTTCTTTTTAATTCTAGCTTACGATTAGCTTCACAACCCGGTCTGTATCGGATTTCTCGTCCCCATCATCAATCCTCAAAGGTTCCTGGCAATCGATGCTTCAAGATAGCACCGCCCATGGCAACGCCCAGAACCCTGGCTTTCGAGATTTTGAGATAATCCCGTCCATGGTGTTCTGTGGCGAATTCAGGCCCTAGCAATTGACACTTCGTGATAATGCCATCCATGGAATCTGAACCGGCAGAGTGCTTACATGCCCCCAGTAGGATATGTAAATATCCTAGGAGACAAGCACCGAGGAGATGATATATTACGCATCTTCGAAAGGAATTTCCCACCTCTCCGCGTCGGGAACTCGTCTAAATCAACTTGTGTTGATCGGCCACTCCTAATCTAGGTGACATTTTCAGAATATTTGAAACGCTTTTGCGTGATTTTGATTTTTATGCTCGCTAAATCAGACTTGTGTGTGTGAATTTGGGTGCTTAGGTTACTGAGTTCTATAAACCGAAGGTCAATTAACGAGGCTGAATACTCCCTAAGCCTTAGACCTAATACTTAAGCTTTTCATTTTCTTCAACCTCTTGAAGAATATATAGATCTTAACGGGTACTATGAGTCTAGCCAAGAATGCCTAAGGTTTGCATTCTTACTAGTCTTGTTGTGCACTTTCGCTTAGTTTTCCTTAATGTGATCTAGAACTTTGGTTAATTCTTTAATTTCTTACTAATGACTATCCTTTTCCTTTTCATTTTGTGCTCCTACTCTGCTCTTTTCCTCCTTTTGTGAAGTTTACCAGCACTTTCTTCCCTCCAAAGTTTTTTTTTTTTTTAGTATGTATGGATTTTTTTTGTTGAAACCTTTTCTTATTATGTCACTTCATTGCACTTTCAGTTTCCTCTTTCCTTTGGTCAAGGTCTTAGGAAATGGAACCTCTGTAGGTTCCTCTAGGATTAGTTCAGGCTATGGATCTAGGATAAGGGTGTCTTGGATAACCATCCTAGGGTTAGGCTCTGAACTACCAGGTCTAGAGTGGCTAAGATAAGGTGGATCCTGAGTCGATTTGCCACTACGGGTGGTAATAGCATTAAGACCAGCTTGGTTTTGGTTCGGATATGATGTGGAAGCCTCCATCCTGTCGAGTGATGGAGCAGATTGGGCCTGATAAACATAGCGAGCTTGGCCTTGATTTGGGTTCATAATGTGCCTCTGGTTTGGCACGTTATCTGGATTCGACAGAGGTTGAGACTGGAGTGCACTAGGCTGGTGAGACCTCACCATCTGTGTGAGTTGATTCCAAACCTCTGTGATCTCATCCTTGTGCTGTTTCTACATAGTCGCATTGGTCTTTTAGATGTCAGCCAGGGTTTGTAGAATTAGATTCATTTGATCTTCCTATGAAGGCCCGGATTGGTAATTCAGATTGGGCTTAAGCTGAGTGGGCTAATATGGGCACGGAGCCTATAGTCGGGGTTGGAATTGAGATCTCGAGTTTAGATTATTTCCCGACCATGCGAAGTTCGGAGATTATGCCATCCAGGTTTGTAGGTGTCAGAGAACAGATCATTCTGGATGGCATGGAGATCCTCGTAGGTTTGAGGAACTCCAGAGAAATCAGAATATGAGGTTTCAGAGTTCCCCCAATTAGAGTAGGCAAGTCTGAAGTTTCCTCCGAAATCAGGATCAGACAGGAGTGGATACGGGTCCATCCCCTGATAAGAGTGGTGGTGAATGTTATGCACAGCCTCCCTACCTAAGGGTGGTTGTGCATATGTGCTTTGCTGTGCAGTGGTGGCTCTATGTAGATGTCGAGTCAATTCATCCACCTTCTTTCCAATGATGGAGATCTTATCCAAGTGGCTGGCCACCAACTCTAGATCGACTGATGCGGATAGGCATTGAGTCTCGTGTGCCCCTCGCGTGTTTGTCAATGCGCGGGTGGTCGTCCGATCGAACACACCCATAGATTCATTGTTTATGGAGTTCTTGCACATGTTATCGAGAATCTCTCAAACAGTATCTTCATGTTGACCTATGATGTTGCCACCACAGGTTGCCTTGACAAATAACTTGATATCCTCACGGAGTCTTGGTAAAAAGATTGGACTTGTTCTCATTTAGGAACTCCGTGATGGGGATATTTCCGCATGAGATTCAAAAAGAGATCCCATGCCTCATGAAGTGGTTCTCCTGCATTTAGCGTGAAATGCATGATCTGGTGCCTCAAGATGTTGGTGCGACCAACTGGGGATAATTTCTTCAGGAATTCAGATTGGAGTTCCTCCCATTTGTTGATTAGACGAGTCAGAGTCTAATACCAGTGGCAGCCTTGTCCATAAGGGAGAAGGAGAACATCTTCATGAGCAGGATGTCTCGATTCTGAATAGGTGGTCCAAAGGTCTGGGCTAGATGTTTTAGTTGTTTGATGTGATGGAAGGGATTTTTGGAGTTTAAGCCATAGAAGTTCAGAATCGCATTAATTAGATTCGGCTTCAATTCAGTATTAGGTCCTCTAGCCAAGATTTGCACCTTGGGTTCGATTGCTACCACAGCGGGATTGTAGTGATCTCACATCTGGGGACGTTGTGGTGGGTTTATGAATACTTGAAATAGATCGGTGAGGTGCTGTAATTGATTCTGAATATTGGGCTCTTCTTGATTCTCCATGGATGCAGATGATGGAGATCTGGGCTTAGAAGTGAAAGAGTTGGAAGAGATCTCAATTTTATCGGGTGTTAGCACAAACAAGTGAGTCGAGGCTTTGCCTCGACGAGAATGAATTGCTAATGGATGCCTCAAGTGTGGTCTTAAGGACCTCCTATCGAACATGTACTAGAGAATAAGATGAGGGATAGAATGTGTAATGGACCCAATCGAGGCACCCAAAATTTTTTGGGCGAATAAGGAGGTTCGAGGCGGATGATACCTCTGAATCTGAAACTTACTCACCCGAGAATTACTTGAGCAACTAGGAATGGAGTGTCCCAGATAGACTCGTACACGATAGAGTGCTTCCACGGGTTATAGGGTTTCCCCCACTCGACCTTCCTTGTCACCAAGAATCCAAGTAGATCGGAATGAACCAGCTTGACTCCTAAGTCTACCAATTTTAATCCTGAGTATGTGCCTTGAATTTCACTTAAACTTTACAGTTGATTTGATTTGTGACCTAATTTGAAGGTTGGTTATCCCACAAAGTGGATCAAATTCACCTGACCTACCCTGAGGTTGAGGATGAGTTGGGTAAATAACCCAAAATCACCCTAGGTGATTTTCCAATCAGGTTATTAGGTCCCAAGTTTTAATGATGCAAGTGATCATTAGAGCTTTGATTTTAGGGTTCCTTTGATTAGATCAATTCAACCAAAGCTTAGGTAATACACGATGAGGGAAATATATTCTCTTTAAATCAGGTAAGTGTGTTTTCCTGAAACCCTAATATGGAAAACCTAATTTGGCTTTATTTTCCAAGTCTAATTCCTTCCAAAGTTGTCACCTAGGGCTTAATCAAGAAGGTGAATAACCCAAAAAAACCTTATGTCACTAATAAGTACAAGTATTAGGATGGGGATCTCTAATCAAATTAGATCAAATCAGGCAACTCAGATGATTGATTACTATGAAATAAGAGAGTTGATCATAATTGATTTCCTTTTCAAATTTTTCCAGAGATGGACTTAAGAGGAAAGGAATGAGATTACCTGCCCCAGGTGTGGTTGCTTGTGCAGCCAATCTTCAGATTCACCTCTCAAAATCATAGCAAATCAGATAAAGCAAGTTAGTATCAAATCAGAATTATAATCAGTGAATGAAATGCGCCTTGCTCCCCGGCAACGACACCAAGATATTGTATGCGCTTTCGTCAAGTTTAAAATACCTGTTGCATTATAGTCAACAAAAGCAAATCAACATTTAAATTTATAATCTCAAAAAACGTGAGTCTGAGATCATTCGCAGGGAGCAAGTTAAGCAAATCAATTCACTAATTACAATTATCAATAATAATAATGTAAGTGAATCAGATAACCAAAATGATATGCAATATATGTCAGAAATGTATCTCAGAATGTCAAATATCAAAGTGGAAAAAGAATGGGGTAAAAAATGGTGGTTGAAACCACCAAATTAACCCTACAATTAAGCCCTGATCAAACTCAAATATTTGAACTGTAACCACAACCAAATATCCACGGCAATATCAGAACCAAGGCAAGGCAGCCAATTTAGACATCATGACTAAGAATGAGAAGCCTTAACTCCAAGGCCTCAGAAGAACTAAGGCAAAGCACAATACAAGGAACAAGGCTAGCAGAGACAAGGCTCAACAATGCTCAGGAATGGCTAAGTGTGGAGTGAGGAGAGATGGCACAAATCCCAAGGGTACTACAGTGCAAAAACCCCCCTCCCTCCTCCTTAGACTTCTTTCTCTTAAGACCCGGATGAACAATAACTAGGCAATCGGATCCAAGACCAAACCCACGTGGCGTGAACCGTGGGCAAGGCACATGCGTTAGTGCGTGCTTGGGAGGATCTCACCCTCATGCTGTCAGAGGCAAGCAACGGCTAACACAATTCCAATTTATGCACTACGTAAGGTTTTGTTCCACACGATGTTGGACTAAAGATCGAACTTCCTTTGCATGAAACCTGCGTGATCTGCAGCTAAAGATGATGCTCTAATTGAGGTCGAATCTGCTACCTACTGCCTCAATTGCGAACCTGGAGTGCTTCAGAACCTAACGCCGCTTCAAGCAAAGTTAGCAGTTGGTCGAGTGAGGGTCGAAGAGGGGCAGTTGGTGACGGAGAAGGTGAAGGCAACAACAGCACTCCGATGAAGACCTATATGCATGAAAACAGCCTCGCGGCCCTATCAAATATGCTCACAAGCTTCGTCGATGCACGGCAAAGGTGCTGGTGGTGGAGATTAGGAGCGAGCGTGCGTGTGGAGGTGTGATAGTGCCAGGGAAGGTGGTGGTCGTGCCAAGTGTTCGATGGCGTAGTGGAGTGCGCGAAACGCCAAACAGGTTTAGGGCTTTTGTAGGTGGTGGAGTCAAGGAGAGCTTGTGGACGTGGTGGAAGTGGGTTTGGTGGTCTGTGGCGCCGGAGTGAGCTCGTCAGAGCTCGTGTCGGCTGTGGGGAAGATGACGGGCGTGAGGGCGATGCAGTGGTCGAAAGTGTAAATTGAGGGTGCAGGGAAGGTCTAGGCAGAGAGAGGAATAGGATAGGGAGTTTAGCTAGGAGTGAGGAGTCGAGATGTGTCCAGTGTTGACCGGCCAGATGCGAGGAAGATGGGTTGACGGCAAGGTGTCGGCGAAGAAGAAGAGGAAGGAAGTGCTCTCTCTTTGGCCGGAGAGACATGCGACAAAGAGAGGGTGGAGGGCCACCCAATTTGGTGGTTGGCTAGCTGGATGAGGGAGTTGGAGAAGCTCGCCGGAGCTCAAAGAAATGGTGGCCAGAAGAGGGAGACGAGAGGTAGTCCCAGTCATTTCTTGGTTGAGGGGGACACTGGGAGCCTGAGGGATTTAAATGGGACCTTATCTGCCCCTCCGAGAGTAAATTCAAGCAAGCTTCAAGTTAGCTTTTGAGATTGACATATTTAGGTTCACCGGTGGTGAAATCGGCCATGAATGATCTCAAGATCTCGTCCAATCTGTAGGGAAATGTGTCACGAACAATCTCTCCAAATTTGGAGAGATTTGGGCGAGAATTAAACGAGAAATCCTAGCTCAAAAGTCGACGGCGGAGGTCTGTCATTTGAAGAGAATGATGAGAAATTTAGAGACCAAATCGCAAGAAAATTGAAAGTTAGGGGGCTGATTGTGAGAAATAGAGATTTTATGGACTAAATTGCAAACTAGGTCAAGATGGACTCTAATTAGGCCCAACTTTTGGTGATAACCTAATTTGAACCCAAGGAATCTAATGGTGAACATAGATTGGAGTTTTGACCACCTTTGATTAGGCAATTTGTATAGAAGCCCAAATTATGGTAATTTTTCATTTAAAACTCTGTTCTAGGTCAAAATTGGTTCAGATGGTCAAAACAAAGTTACCAAACCTCTTAAAATATTTTTATATGAATTTTAGGAGGTTTAGATTAATTTTATCCTAACCAAAACCTCTTCAATTTAAGTGGGTTTGATAATTAGGGTTTCGGTGCTATGTACGCCCTCGAAATGCATGAAACCCTGTTTCAGTCTATGTTAACCTACTTTTTAGACTCTTGTGCTCATTTGACTTTTAATTAACTCTTGAGTGACCCCATGGTTAGTCTGTATTTACAATGTGCTGTTAAAACTGTAAACTTAACCCTGTTTCCCTATTTTCCTTCTCAAATTAGAAGAATGTAGAGTTGTGACCCTCAGAAGATTAGGTAGGAGGTTTTATCATTCAAACCTGACTAAATGTGGCTAGTTAGGGTCCATGATGGTGTTACCATCACCTTGACACCACTCACTCACTTCAGCCACCTTATTCACCACTAAAATACCACCAGCACCACTGCCCAATATCACCTAAACTACCTTCCATCACCTAGTATCCATGGCCAACATCTAACCCATGTCCTAATTCCATCATTTTATGTTTTATGTTTTGTTCCAAGCATTATATAAGTGACTTAGTTCACATGTGTTTATAATGAACATTTGAATTCCAATATAATTGCTTTATGTAGTTTAGTTTTTATGTTTGCAAGCAATAAAAGATTAAGCTTGTCATAGTTGTTCTTGTTGTTTCCATTCCTTATATTTAGTTTTAGTTCCGTTTTCATTGCTTTCATAATCAAACAAAAACACCACAAAAATATCAAAAGCCAAAAGACCAAAAACTAAATAATCGTTAAGTGGATTTCAAGCAATGAGAGCCAAATATCGCATCCCTGAGGATTCAATCGAGACTCACCAAAACTCAATTTGCAAATACATTAGTGGTCTCGTTAAGAAATTTAAGTGATTTGGGAATAAACACGAGTTGAACTACGATGATCGATTAACGAATTCAATTCACACATTAATTCTCCTATCAAAAGGAGCAAACCTCAATCGACATGGCCCATCTAAAGAAAGATCTCCTGGCAAAGGAACTGGAATTGAAGGTGGTGCCTTTGGAATGAACGACACTTAAGCCCTTCAAGCAGGAGTCCAGATACTCAGCTATCTCAAGCAGGTGGAGAAATTGGGTGGGACAAGGTAGAAGGTTTGCTTCCTTTAACCCCCTTGGTGAATATCCCAATGGGCCCTACCTACTTCAACACTTCAGAAGAACTATGACCTTTGCATACTGTTTAAGTCAAAATTGTGATATTAATAAGTGTTAAGGTCATAGTATAGTCATGAAATCAAACCAAACAAAAATAACAAAACTCCAAAAGGGTGAGTCCTAGTCGATGTCTGGGAGGCAATGAAATAATTCTGATTTTTGTACGTTTTGCTTTTCTTCTTGCCAAGACTAACCTAAATCTAACTAAGGAAGCTAAAACTTAAAACTAAAACCTAAATCTAAAGATGATGGTAGATCTCTTGAATGGAGAATTCTCCCATCGCTCTCTCAAATCATATGATCATGGTGTAGTGCAAATAGATGCTAAAAGTATACAAGAATTTCTCATCATGAAACTCGTGGACAATATGCGTAACATCAAGAAAGTTTTGCTCAATCATTGATTTGTTAATGCAGGCAGGAGTTGCCATCTACTTTTTTTTAATTTTTCTTTTATGATTTTTTTGGGGTTTTTAAATATCAAATCAACTCCTAAAAATGACTAACCTAACTAATTTAGAAGCAAATCAAATGGCATGAGATTAATTTATCACAAAATAAAATAGAACTTGCATTGCATAGAAGAATCAAAATAACATAAATATTTGTGGGAACAACAATAAAGGAATGATTAACATGGAATTAAACTGACAAGAATTTAAATGACAGAATTAGAATCTAAACTAACAAAAATCCACCTCGCCGGTAATGCTCGTAGTGAGCCATTGACACTGAAGGGTGGTAGTGGCTAGACCTTGGGTAAGGAAGCCCATCTACACACCACAATAGAGTGATGCACACCTAAAACTCAAGGAGAGTCTAGGAATACCAAAAAGAGAAAATAAACTAGCTACTTGCATGAAATAAAATGCAAAATTAAAAGCATAAGAAGAACTATCTACTAGAAATCAAAGACACCAAGGTTGCCTTCGTGTGGAGGGCCTTGGTGGCGTGTGGCTAAGTGGTGGAGGGAGGGAGGAGGTCGGCCACCAAGGTGGTGGTGGGCAGCCTTGGAGGAAGGTGGAGGATCTACACTAGTGTTGGGAATGGTGGTCGAATGTAAGAGGGAGGAGGGGATTTGAAGTGGTGGCTTCTTAGGTGGTCTTTTTATATGAGAGAGGGAGGGCTTAAGGTTTCATCCACTAGGGTTAGCGTTTGGTGCCGCCACCTATGGTAGAAGGCGAGTAGACTAGGTTTAGGGTTAAGTTGAGGGAGTGTTTGTGATGGTTTTTGTAGATTTAAGTTGTGTGGGTTTAGGTTTTATTAGGTAGGGTTAGCATAGGATCTATTGGGTTGAGTCTAATAGGGTAGGTCCTAGTCTAATTAAGTGTGTGTGTGTGTATAATCAGCTAAGGTGATCCTAATAGGTGTGTGTATGAGCCTAAGTAGGTTTAGGTTGAGTCTAACTAGGTTCTACTGAGCCTAATTAGACATGTGCGGGTAGAGATGGATCAATTAGATCCTGGGTGGATCCAATTGGGTTCAGTTGCACCCAATCAAGTAGGGATGCACCCAAGTGGGTGTGGGTTAGCCAATTTGGTTTTGGGTGGAGTCCAATTAGGCTACCATGAGCCTAATTAGCCTAGGGTTAGCCCAATCAGGTCCAACTAGACCCAATTAGAATGTGGCTGGACCAATTGACTCAGATTGAGTCAATTGAGAGTTCTATGGACCTAAATAGGATTCTAAGGTGTAGATTAGGAATAGGGATAGTGGATAGGGTTTGTGGATAGTGGGTAATAGGAATCTGGATAACATTATCTAGGTTTTGGCCAAAGTAAGGGAAATTTAGGGTTAGGGATAGAGATCCAGGTGGAGGATAAGGGTGGGGATAGTGTGGATAAGAACATGGATAACACTATCCATGTTTTGGGTTCTAGGCTGAGTTAAGCTAATAGGAAGGTGGCTTAGGGATAGGAGCATGGATAAGGCTATCCTAGGAAACTATGGATAGGGATAGGGTCATCCTAAGTTCTTTTCCCATTTTTCTATAGTTATTCACACAAGTAACCTAGCCTATCTCTCTTTTACTCCCTATGCCTTCATTCCTCTTTATTCCAAGCTCCTGCTCTAGCTTTCTTGCAGCTCCAGCATCTATCCAGCTTTTATTCAATCTCAGGACATCTCCCGAGCTCCTTATTATTTGAAAATACAATTATTCACTAATTAGTAAGGTAGAATGGCATTATTCTATAAATAGCTAAGTAAAACAGCTATAATACAAAATATGTAGCTTATGCATGTATTATTGATGAGTTAAGCTAGAATCTAACTTAATTTAGGTTGATTAAGTCCTGTGATTGTTGCGCAATCACATATGTAGATTTTCTTTCTCTTTTTTAAGGGAGGAGAAAGTTTTTTAGAATAATAAAAGATCAATTTATATTTCTAAGTGTGTACAACCTCATGAGCTACATTTGATGTTTAGAACTTAGTTGTAGTAAGTGCATTAGTTCATAGCGTGCCATGTGCGTAGGACCTACCAGCCTACCAAAGACTCCAAGAGGTAGTGCTCACTACATCCATGATTACACAACAATCATAGGTCTTAAAATGCTTAAATTAAGTTAGAAACCTTGCTTGCATTGTATATAGGGCATGCATTCCATGCATTTGGATCTCTGTTTATTCTTAACATATCTACTCTGTTTTATGGGCCCCATAGTGCCACTATCATTTCATGTGTACAAAACTACAATGGAGGAGTGAGAGTCATGCTAAAATGAAGATACGAGAAGACACACAAAGAAATCATCACTAGCCTCCTGCAATAGATTGAAAGGGAGACAGAGGCATGCAAGCTCAGACAGAACCAGGAGAGAGGGAGACAAGCTTATGCAATCTAAGATAGGCTCATGCAAACCAAGACAAGGCCATGCAAGATGCAGACAAATCAAACCTGCACCCAACAAACCCACTCAACCCAGTTACCTACATCCTAACCAGTCCTACACACCTATGTGCATACACATTCACTACATACACATGTGTCCACATTTCAATTTGCATACACGTATACACATGTGCACAAAACTTCACACACCTAGACCCACTTAACCTACAATTAAACCACTCACACACTATGCCCAACACCACATTATTCTACCTATTTTGTGCATCAAATTTCAACCCACACATACCTCCACATCAAAGGCCCAACACACCCACTTAATTACCCACCAATGACCAATTAACACACACAAGCACACACCCACAAGCCACCTTAAGCCCTACCTACTAGAGCACTCTAGAAACTTCCACTAGCCTTATGTTGCACCCTCCTAATCTAGGCCTACACTACTCCCTAGATGCACCACACCCTCACTAATTTTTCCACTAATCTAAATGCAAATAGATGAGTGAAAATACACATTCGTCATGGTAAAATCACGTTGATACTTTTAATATTTGTTCATGTCGAACTCAAGAATATGGAAATCGAGGTTTTCAAAATCAGAGTCTGAGTTGTTTGTAGGGAGGCAATATGATTTAATTGCTTTCCTAGGTTCAAAGGAATAGGCAAATAGAATGAAGAATGTGAAATCAAGTAGAACTGGAATAACTAGAACTAGAAAAGTAGCAACCAGAACAAAGATAGAGGCAAGTAATAACTAGAACTAAGATAATAAGTTACCTGAAAGAATACGAATACTTGAAGGAAATTAGAGAAATAAAAGCAACTAGAAATTTTATTAAAAATGAAAGTTCTAATACAAGATTGCTACTGGAAAAAGAAAGATTACAACTTCTACTAGAACTAGAAGTAGAATAGAAATCAAAAACTATCTAAAATTCTCGAAGGCAAGGCATCAGTGATGGTGAGGAAGTGAATGCGAAGGCGCACCCGAAGAATCTCCAAGGGGAGGCATGTAGAGGAAGGAGAGGGCTTGAGTCAAGTGGTTTTTGGAAGACTAAAAGATGATCGTAAGGGGGGGTGGCGACTAGGGCTTTTCATAGAGGGTAAAAGATTTGATTGGTTGATCCAAGTTGCCTTGAATCACCAAAATAAAGGGCTAGGATTAGAAGTCTAGGAATCAATGGTTGGGATTTAGATTTAAGGTAGAAGATAAGTTGGTCTTTGTTGGAATCAATGGAGGTTTAGGATGGCTTTGAGGAGATGATGGAGGGTGTGGATTTAATCAAAGGGGATGGCTAGAAGGTTGGTTTCTAGGTTGCTATGGCCGACCATAAGGTGGTGGTTTTAAGCCCCTGGATCATGGTTTGAAGTTTAGGATTCAAGGGTAGAGATAAGGTCAACTAATTTAGGCTTTTGGATAGGATTTTTAGGTGGGTTTTAGGAACCTTAGGATATGGATCTAAGCGTGTAAAGAAGCTTAGGTTGGGGTGTTAGGAGGTGTTCTAAAAGGCCCTAGGTGGAGACAAGGATAGGTGATAAGACTTAGGGTTTAGGGCTTTCTAAAGTATTGTAAGAAGGGATAATGTTTTAAGGAGATAATGTGGGTTGTTGGTATATATAAAGTGGTCAACCATATAGTCGTCTCCAAATAGGTCCATGGCCGACCAAGCTTGGTTGGGAAATTAGGCTAGGTGGTCAGTTCTGGGGTTATGAAAAATTGGATTCCTAATTAGGCTAGAGTTGGGACCAATTGGGTTAAGGAATTGGGTTCATCAACTTTACTCAGCCATTTGCCTAAGTGAGCATAGACTCCAATCTTCCTCCTACCAAGGTCTAATCAACTTCAAACTTGGTGCATGCATATGTTACACAAAGGACATCAAGTTACCATATATAGATCAAGGAAAAATTGTCAAAAAATCCAAAATTATTCATTATTTATAAAATACACCTATATGACTAATCTAACTTATATGAATGCATTCTGACCTAATTTACCCTCAAACTAACATTAGTTAGGCATGATTAATGTAAATAATAATGGAATTATCACACCTCTATGCCTATCTTTTATTAATCCTCGAGCAAAACACTAAGCGAAAACACAATAGGAAAATAATATTTATATGGGAAACAGAATTGTGAGTTTGAGCTAAGTCGAATTAAAATCATCAATCCTGATTTTTCACCAAAATAAAGGAGCTGTACACAAAACCGCCTAAGTCAAATTAGAGTCTCTATTAGCCTAGAACTTGGGTCTCAAGAGCAATGCTTTATGGCTCTGTCAACCCACCCAAGGTTTGAATTGAACTCAAATTTTAAGCCTCTATGCGTGCAAATAGATAATTGACTCGTCAAATGGAAAACCTTATTGAACTCTGAGTTTTCAATGGAACTAAGACTATCTCTTCACCCTATTGGCCTAAGTCTTTGGATTTTCCTTACTACGGATTGGTAGATTTCTCCCTACCCTTTTCTATCCCGAGGTCAACCTCTGAGGTATATCTCTTGGCGGAACTTGAAATGATTTCTCATTAGAAACATCACTATTTTGAGATTTTTGGGGTTTTTGAATGCACACTATTTTTGGGAATATATATATATATATATTTCTAGGTAGGTGATTTCTCTAGTCCCATGCAAAAATAGCTCCTAAACAAAGGCATGAAAAGGTAAAAATGCAAGGCTGGGCTCTGGACACCCTACTTGGATTTCAATGGTAGGTCGACTAAAAGACAAGTCAATGCATACTTGCAAATGTATATAACTTAAGCTACTCAAACTTTTCAAATGAGAGAGTGGGAAGATAAGTTACATACTTATCACCCCTTCAACTTAATACTTTGGCTTTTTCAAATCTCTTCAAAGGTTCAGCAAACAAATCCATATTTTAGTAAACAGTTAAGATAATTAAGTTGAAAAACAATATGAAGAGTCTAAGCGAGAAGACTTTGTTTTTACGTTTCCTAAGATTGGTAAATCCTCAAAATTGAAAATTTTCAATTTTACACAGCTCAAACTCTTAAAGCACCATTCTTTTCTTTTTCTTTCTTTTTAAAAATAAACTTTCGAGAAAGAAAGCTAGAGAGCAAGCTAAACCTAGGAATTTGGAGATAAATAAAAATGACTTTATAAATATTATCTACCCCCCATTCCTATTTCATGTAGTGTCCTCAATGCACACAACAAACATAAGTGAAAAATAGATATCACCTAAAAACTCAAGAGTATCACCAGACCTGAATCAAAATTTCAAAGCAAAAACAAGGTTACCTAATTTGTTGGGTTGCCTCCCAATAAGCACTGAATTTTATGTCTACAGCTAGGCACAATCACAAGAAATCCAAGATTGATTTTTTTTTTTGAAAAATAGGTTCTATAGTCACAGATGTAATCCATAAAAATGTGCAAGATTGGTTCGGCTGACAAGATAGCCCAGAATATCGGTGAGCTAATGATGTAGTGTCACACCATTAGCTCTACAATAGGAATTGGGCCAAATAAAATCAAGGGCTATCTAGGGAGGTTGGAGGGATGAAGAATTGAAAGTAATAACCTCCCCAAAATTAAAATTTTGAGGATGGTAAGGATCCTCAATGGTGGATAGGGTTGTTAAAGATTGAGGCCAGCTAAGTTCTAACCCTTGAATGGCGAGATCATGGGTATAGTCATCAATCCAAAAAATGCCATTCGACCTTGATTTGTTCGCTATCCCCCTTAGATATAAAGAAATTCCGGCCCATATCTACAATGGTGCTTAGTTCAACCATTTGCCCAAGCAAATGAATCAAATCAAAATATAACTCAATCTATTCAAATTTGATTCCTGACAGGTTCTCAAATTCCTCCACATCACTTTTAGCAGGCTCTACCAATTCTTTGAATCTTATGTGTCTATCCTCAGTAATTGAGTAAAACATGGAATCTTCAAAGATGGTCATGTGTTCATTTACTTCGTCTCTATCATCACCCGTGATTAGGTCAAGTGATTCAAAGTTCAACTCCACATCATCTAAATTGGTAGGCAAATCTTCCTCTTTCACTAGCAACAATTTCTCTAACTCCTGAATATCTTCTTCGCATCTTTGTAGGTAGCTAGAATAAAATTGTGTTATATCCTTGGGAGTGGTTTCCTCTAATATTTGTATGTCCTTGACCTCCTCAATTCTTCCCATTTCCTTAATCAAGCTACATCTCCCATTAATATTCTTGGATGCCTTCAAAATACTCAATTGCATCTTTTGGTTCCCAAAGGCAATTTCCATGTTTCCAATATCACAATCTATATGGGCCTTGGTAGTGTCCAGGAAAGGTCGTCCTAAGGTGATGGGAATGCTGCTCAATTCCTCAGGTATTCCATATCAAGGACTAGAAAGTCAATAGGGTAGAAAAAGTCGTTGACTCTAATAATCACATTTTCCAACACTCTCCTTGGAGTTGTTATCGATCGGTCGGCTAGTTGTTAAGTAACAGAAGTGGGTTTTAAATCACTGAGTTCGAGTTTCTCATAAAGCATAGTTGGAATGAGATTGATGGAAGCACCTAAGTTTAGGAGATCCCAGTTAAAGTTCAAGTTACCTATGTTACAAGAAATCAGAGGGGTTCCTAGGTCTTTCTTCTTAGGAGGTAGTTGGTTTAAAATCAAGGAACTTGCTTGTTTAGAGAGAATCCTAGCAATGCTTGATTTAGGCTTGTGCTTTCTAGGCCCATTTAGGTCCTCAGGGAAAGGAATGTGGATCTCTTGGTCCATTGAGTCAATTTCAGGCTCCTTAGTCAATTCAAGTCTACTAAGACCTTTAGGGATTGAGTTGGAGGTCCAAGCAAGGTCCCAGGTGGTCTTCCCACTTCTCAAGGTGATTGAATTAGTGGTAGCAGGTGGGTACTGATTTGGATCTTGAGAGGTACTGGGTAAGGGGTACAAATCTGATTGAGGAGTCTGATTATAATTGAATCCTCGGTTAGCAAGATGGGGAGGAAGATTGAAACCTGGTGGAATCAAGGGAGATTATTGAATCACATGAGCTTGGTTTTGTGGCTCCCAATTTTGATTAAACCCTAGAGGGAAAGTTCCTCTAATAGGTGCATTTCTAAGGTTTGGAATAGGTTAAGATGGGAGGGCACCAGGTGATCTAGCATTAGGTTTAGGCCCTAAGTGGTTTTTCATATCATTGATGGACTAAGTTATTTGTTGCATAGCTTGCAACATTGAGTTGTGTGTGTCCTTCAATTGTTGGTTCTGGTTTAGGAGAGCTAACTCAGTTCGACTTGGTTGACCAACTAACAAGGGTGTGTAGGTCTTACCTTGGTTGACAATGTTTTGAAAATTAGGGTTCTCCTGATAAGGTCTAGATGGGTAAATTTGTTGATTCCCTTGCTCTAGGCTTCTCCAAGAGAAATTTGGGTGGTTTCTCTAACTGGGATTATAAGTGTTGGAGAAAGCATTATTTCTATTGTTCTCTTGGATGGTCGAAACATCGTCACATCCAGACGATGATGTCGATATTAGTGTGGAATCAGGATAGCAGGGATCAAAGGTTCCTATTTGGACCTGATTAAAAGGGTCATAGGTCAAATGGCTCCTATCCTAAGCCATGTGCAAGTTGTTCACAAACTCCTTCCTTGTGGAAGTTTGGATAGCAGGTGATGGGAGGGTTGCTCCCTTCCTATTTTGTCTCATCAGTTCATCCAGCTTCTTCGATACAACATCAACTTTGTCCAATTTCTCATACATTAGGTTTATATCCACTTTATTTGCATTCTCTTGTAACTCATAAATTCCACTCCTTGATTGCATGGATCTCCCATAAGTTTCCATGGAGGCATTATTAATGAATTCTCACTCATATTCTCAAATAATTCAAAGGCATTATTCTCATCTTCACTCATAAAGTTGCCTCCACAAGATGCATCCACTAGGCTCCTCATTTGATCATTCAACCCATGATAGAATATTTTCACTAATTGCCATCTAGGAACCTCATAATGTGGGCATTTTCTAATTAGATCCATGAATCTCTCTAAAGCTTCATGTAATGGTTCTCTTAGTTACTGGGAAAAGGTGGTAATTGCTCTTCTAAGTTCATTGGTTTTTCTGATCAGGAAAATTTTTATTAGGAACACTTCTTATCTCCCCTATGTTTCGATACCAATGGCTAGCTTTCTTTTTCAAGGCAAAAGAGAAGAGTTTCATCAAGATTTGGGATTCTAATGGTCTCCCTAATGGTTGTGAACTCTTCTAGGAATTGAAAAGGATCTTCAGAATTAATGCCTTGAAAGTGAGTTAGGAGTTGTATGGTAGAGTGCTTAATGTCAAAGTGGGCATCGGTAGGTGGGACCCTACCTAAGGCTCATGTCCATACAAGGAAGGGTTATAGAATTCCCTCAAAGGTCTAGCCTACGGATTTTGGATTTGCAATATCTTAAGCGACTCTTGCATTTGGGTTTGGTGATTCTATTCAAATTGATTTAGTTGATGCTGGAGATTTTGAATTTGAGCTTGTTGATTCATCTGATTTGGAGGTCAGTTCTAGTTGGCTTGGTCAGCCATCAAATCAAGGTTAGACTTAGAGTCAGATGTAGAGTTGGATTCACCAATAATCAGTCTCCTCCTTGGTTATATTTCTAGAGGTGGCACCGAGTGTGGATTTTGTGATCTAGTACCATGCATACACTTGGAAGAATTAGAGATGCAAAGAGAAAAGGAGAGAGAAAGTGTGTACACAAATCGAGCAATCAGATCTAGCCTTGAAGGGTTGCACCTATTAGACTTAATCCAAGTCTTACTAGCCCCAGTTAACTTATCATGACCCTCGAATTATTTGGCTGACTAGAAGGGTGGGAACCCCGAGGATACCCTACACGACGGGATACCACTAAGTCCTTTCTTGTCACTAATTAGCCCAAATAGAGAATGCCTCAGAATAAATCAACTAAGTCTTGCTCAACTTAGAAAAAATATCCAACCAAGTTGGCACGTCTATTAAATTGATTAGGGTTTGTGTTATAGAGTGCATATAAGATTAGACATTGGGCATGAGGGGGGAGGGGCCCAATTAAATTAATTTAATAGTGTGTGCATGCTAAGCAAGGGTCCACAAACAAGATTATTTTGTGATGTCTTGTTGAGTTCAAGTAGATAGCAATCCAATTTTAGGGCTACAATTGCAAGGTCTTTTCAAGTAGGTTCTGTGTGGACAAATAGTTGTTTTGAAAGCATGTGACCTTTGCCTTTTCCTTTAAGAATGTCAGGTGAATCCGGCAAACCTTAATGTGGCACCCTATGCACGCAACTTCTAGATGAATAGATTTTAATTTGGATGAAGTGGTGGAGCACCAACAAAACAATTATGGTTTCTCAAACACCACTTGATTAGGAACACACAAGATATTTTTTTAGAATTTGTAGGGGCCCAAAAGTATTTTAAAAGGATTTTACAAGTCAAGGCAGCAATTTAGGCAGATGAGATCCCTATCAAGAGTTTTTCAAAAACAAATATGGTACAAACTTCAAAAAATTTTGCCAATTCTATCTGTGAAACTAGACTTAATCACAAACCAATGCAATAACTTTCATCCAAATTGGGTTTATATAAAAATCAGGAAAAGTCTGGGGTGTCAAATTTTTAGTAGTCTATTTTTCGAAATACCCACCGATAGTACAAGAATTTTATAGAAAAATATACAACGAATTTTTGTGTGAAAATTGGTAGGTTTGTTTTTTACTTCAAGGGAATCAATTAGGAAAATTTTTAGAATTTTTGGAAGCACCAAATATTCAGAATAAAAGTTTTAAAATTGAGTTGATTTCCGATCCGAATTCAATTTACAAAAGATACGATCTTTTTAGCACAAATCACAAGAGATAGAATTTTTTTTATGCAACTAATATAAATGCAAATCAACCTAAGTTTCAAGAACAACCCTAATTCTAAGATAGAATGACTGTTTGAGGCGGAAAATCTACGCAAACAGATTTGAGTTTGGAAAACCCATCATCGTAGTTTTATTTGCAAGAAAAATCGTGAACAAATAAATTTAATTGAAACTCGAAAAGAATTCCGAGTCGACACAGAGAGCCGGATGTTTGATTAAAAACTGCATTTGTTTTATTTGTCACGAAGCCGATTAGTCGATCGAATTGAATCTAAACTAGCTACCTACTTAAAGAATAAATAATAGAAGAAAAAGAGAGAATATTACAAATAAAGAGAAAATAGAGATAGAATAAACATGGATTTCATTACCATAAGATGATGTTCATTACAATTACAACTACTCACTACACTAGAAAACAGGAAATCTACACTAGAAAGCGGTAAAAGAGAAGTTAGAGAGAACTTATCCTCCTCGACGACTGCTTGGAGGACGAGCCACAACAACGGCACACCCGAATGAAGGTGGTGAGATGCGGGACGAAGGAGAACGATGTGGGACGATGGAGAACGGGGTAGGACGATGTCGTAGCAGGATCCGCTTTTCGAATGGCAGTGAGAGAACCACCGCGGAATGCTCCACGAAGGGGATGAAAAGGTGGAAAAATTATAATTTTAACTCTAATTGAGCATCCCAGGTTTGGGACAAGCTCTTAGAGCTTTATAGGGAGTGAAAGAAGAGAGGAAGGGATGAAGAAAGTGTAGGGGTCGTAGGGCCTTTTATAGGTGAAGATTTGAGGGGCAATTAGGTCTTTTATCATCAAAACATTAATGTCGAGTCTTTAATGATGGGTTTATCCGTCACTAAAGGCCTAAACGTGGGCGACATGCAAGCGTGCCTGCCGTCTCCTCCTCTCCTGTGCACTTAATGCCTCACCCACATTCGTGCGATATTAGCCATCCGATCGCAAGATCAGACGGCTTAAAATGCGCGAGCATTGCTTCGTCTTCAGCTACAGCGCATGCCTGCATGCGATGGCGCATTGGATCGCGCATCATCACACGTGTACACGATCCTCGATCATCTGTTGCACCACGTGGCGCCCCTGCTACCGCACATCACGCATCCGACGGCTAAATTCAACCACGCCCGCGCCCCTCGCTCAATATGAGGCTCGTGGGGCTCAAACCTGCAACCTCCATGTCGCGACCGTGCACTCGCCCAAGGCACTACGCACGCGTTTGAGGTGAGTTTATGCATTTAGGTGCAAGCTCTCTCAACTGTTGGATCTTAATCCAACGATTGAGATCGTTCGCGCGGTTGAGGAGAAAGGGCAACGGTGGTTCATTAGGTCGGTTGGGCGGCTGGGATGGCACAACGTGGTGCCATCTTGGCCGTCCATCTTCTATGTCTTGTAGATAGTGCCACGGATGTCGGATTGGACTGATTTTCACACAGTTTGTAACGACCCGGTTCCCGAGTCCCTACGAGACACGAGAACCGGACCGACTCGACTAATCCCAAGACCTAGTCGTCCAACGAGGAAGTAACCAAAAGACAGTAAAATAAACCACATTCAGCATGAATATAACTAACAGTAAGAAAGTACAGCAGTAAGGAAAGAACTACTACAGTAGGTACCACCACAACAGTAAAACAGCATTTATCATATAACAAAAACTGCAGGTAAAGAAGGTACAGCGGAAACAAAAACTACTCACTAGAACAGAAACAAAAGGGGTACAAAAGGCTGTGGTAACTCTACTGGACCCTACTCGGCCCAGCGTCCTCTGCAGCCGCCGACCCTGGCTGCTCAACACCTGGTCCTGAAAAAGGTAACGAGTGTAACACGTCAGCAAAACGCTGAGTAGAGTGGCAAACTAACTAAAGGCAACAGTAGAGTGTACAGTAGCTGTTATGTTCTATTACATCCTTTATTCAATTTTTCTCACTATTTCATTTATTTCTCAGATCCTTTACTTGATCTCGAATGTCCTCGTGAGAACGATCTTGATTGCAGTCTTTTCCAAAAGTAGAAGTAGCACGTGGTGCTCTCCTGGCCGGGAGAGTCCCCCGTGGTGATCCTACCCTCAGTCAACCACCCCAAGGTCACTGACAGACGTAACGGTGACTACGGCACGCGCGATAAACGCACAGGTAGCTAGCCCGCACTGGCACGCGGTCAGTCGTTTCCGTTAACGGGTGCGCCCAAAGCACAGCACGGAACCAGGGCAGAGCCCTCTCAGTAACAGGGGTCCAACCCCTCCACAGTAACCAAACCGGGGCCTTGCCCCTCCACAGTCCGCGCACCCTCGCCTGACTACCCTGGTTTGCCCTAGTGGGCCTAACAAGTCGGTGAAGGAGGCTAGCAGAACCCCGGGGCCCGTGGGGTAGCTAGTACTCTCCTAACACTACTAGCTCTCCTCGGTACTACGTACACGAGGGCCAACAAGTCGGTACAGAGCGGCCAATCCTAACCCCGGGTCCCTGGGGCGGCTGGCCCCACTCTGCACTAAACAGGTACAGGTACTTCCCTTGGTACTGCGTACCCAAGAGACAGTACAAACTACATCTCAGTTCCATTCCTTTTTCTTTCCAAGAGTTCCACTCCTAATTCCCCGTAGGGTTCCAGCTCTTTATTTCAGAACATCATATGTTTCACTTTCCAGATTCACGTTCTCAAAATCCATGATCTCAACATGTTTCTTTATTCATAACAGGCAGCTGTTAATTCAAATTACAGGCAGCTTTATATTCCTTTCCATTTTTCCAAGACTGCAGTATTATACATTCCACTAGTTTTTCCATCCTAAGATTCATGCCACATCCTAGGATCTAACATACAACTAGTTTTCCAGCCCTAGGATTCATGCATCACCTAGGAGCTATCATTCCATACATTTCTCATTCCTAGGATTCATGCAATGTCCTAGATTCTAGTTATGGTTCCATACTTTAACAGATTTTAAAAATAACTTAAGCCACTCTACCAGGTACAACGGGAGTAATGGGGGCGTGATCGGGAATCCCGCGTGCCTCCGCGACTCTCAGGACTGCAACTGAACAAGATCCTGTCATAAGGATCAAACACAAGGAGTGTCTCAAAACAGTGTATAGCTACCGTAGATGAGTAGAGGAATTAATTCTGAAGAGAACGCAACTCGAATCGCGGAAAACGGAGCCCGAACGGGCCCTAAACGGGTCGAAAAAGACGATACTGTGCAAAATCAGACGTCTGGAACTCCTTCCAGACGTCTTAAAGAGTGGATCAGAGAATTACCTGTTCAGCGTGGTTTCCCAGACGTCCAGAAGTCTGCGGGGATGTCTGCCTAGATCCTAGACGTCCGATGGTCACTTCGGACGTCTGGAGGTCACTCCCGCCGTCTGGTACAACTTCCAGACGTCTGATTCGCAAAGGATGGCGAATCAGCACACCTGCGCACAGCCAACCCCCCTCCCTCAGTACGGTCAATCGACAAGAAGGAAGAAGAAGGCGGAAAACTCACCTTTCAGACGTCTGTATGATCTTACAGACGTCGACCTTGCCGTCTGGCTATCAACCCAGACGTCTGATTCTGGAAATTTTTCCAGAATCAGAACCCTGCTCGGCCTCCGCTCGCGACGCCGCCCGCGTCGCACCTCGCGCGTCTGCTGCTCAGCCCGCAGCAGGTCCCTCTCCGCGTCGCTCCGCGCCCCCCTGCGCCCTCCGCCAGCCGGCCAAGCCGCTCCGGCGAGCTCGTCCGCACGGCAGAGCTCCGCCCTCGCACGCCGCACCTCCGCGCTCACTGCGGCCGCCGCTGCCGCCCTCGCGTCCGCTCGCTCTCGCGCACAGGAAGGAGAAGAAGGAGGAGACGGTGGAGACGGTGGAGACGCGCCCCTTTTTAACGCCACGCGGAGAGGAGAGAGAGAAGGCGGCAGGCCGCCTGCAGCCGCAGAGAAAAGAGGGAATATGCGGTCTGCGCGCTCAGGCGCGCAGGCGACTCGCGTGTGTCGAAAATAATGGATTTCCAGACGTCTTGAAACTATCCCAGACGTCTTATCAGACGTCTGTTTGTGATCCCAGACGTCTTGTCCGACGTCTGAGCCACCTCCCAGACGTCTTAAAATACGTCTGGGGCACACATTCGTTACACAGTTGGGTTGCGATCATCGATCTGAGCCCATCCGTGCGATCGGATTTGTCATCTGAAGTGTGGATTAACACCATCTTGGCCCTTGATTTATAACTTTCCTTGGATTATGTCTGATGCTACGGAAGTCCGATTGGGGTGATCTTAGAGTTGTTGAACTCCGATCGTCACCCTGATCAAATCCATACGGTTGGATCTTCAATCCGAGGCCCCGATTGAAAATTGCCCTGTTACCTAACCACAAAAAGAGAAAACCTAAACTTTATACAATCTAACTTAAATACAAGATGATGCATGTTATGCAATATTTATAATGTATGATGTAACTCTACCCCTAAGAACACGCATAAATAGATAGTTTATGTGATATAAACGTGTTTACATCACACCCCCATGCCTATCTTTTACTAGTCCCTAGCAAAACTACATTCTATTTATAAGAGAATTAGGTCGGATTTCTTGGGCAATAGTTATTTTTCAATGCTTATGAATTTCAACTTTGACCTGAACTACAGAGACACAATGCCCGAGTGTCTGCAAAATGTAGATCGCCTCAAGCCCTCGCCTTATTCAAAGAAGCATCTTTTCTTCTTTTTTTTTTCTAATTTTTTTGGATTTGTGAGTTTAGGGTTTCGAAGCAGCTTCCTACGGCCACTCAACCCACCCAAGACTCGAAGAGAATCCTAAGTTCTATGCATCTTTGTGTGAAATGTGATAGACTCACTGATTGGCGACTAGAACGGACTTCAGATTTCTACACCCATGGGTGATCGTGAAAAAAAATTCTGACTAAAGGTGCATCTATTTGACCGGTAGCTTTCTTTCTACTTTTATTTTTATGGAGTCAACACAAGGGCTAACCCAATGTATATCTCCCCGGCTTATTCTACTTCTCCACTTCTTCCTAAGTGTTTTGGAATTATACGTGCATTTCTTGAGCTGGGTTATAGACAACCTACCAATGGGCTGTTGCTTACGATAACTTGCCAGCCATACTCGTGCGGAGAAGTGTGGCTTATTTCTTTTTTTTTCTTCTCTTTTCTCTATTTTTCTTTTTGTGGATATTTTTCTTTTCTCTTTTCTTTCTTTAAGTAGGTGGCTTCCCTAATCTAAGATTTACCTAAAGGCAGTAGGAAAAGAATGGTCGTGTGACTGGGCTCTAGACAACTTACTAATGCGATGTTACCCACGATAACTTGTCAGTCATACTACCCTAGAAGGTTCATTAGCTACCCAATTTCTATTCAAACTGCTGAAAAGCGAGTCAGTGCAAATAGTGTATAGATGCTTAGACTTAAAATCCCCTCAAATAAGAGGGTGGGCTGATAAGTCGTGTACTTATCATCCTAACTTATTTAACCAATTGAAATATGAATTTAGAATGACGCGGACTCGAGAAACAAGTCCACATTTTACTAGACACCCAAGCTAATTAAACCCGAAGACCCGAATGGTCTAAGTGTTCAACAAGTCATACCGTTTTATTCTCTAAGATTGAAAATTTTCTAAAGCCTAAGTTCTCTTTCCTAATTCAACATTTTTTTAATAAATAAAAAGAAAACAAAAAAAAATTCTATGGAGCTGACAAAATAATTTAGAGATGAATATCCACCTCCCTATGCCTATCTAATGCATTGTCCTCATTGTATTAAAAAGGCATGAAACAGAGTAGAGTAAAGTAGAAAGCACCTGACTTGCGTGAATAACAAGTCAGCTTTGAGATGAAAAGAAACCATATATGTGCTAAATTTAGTGCCTTCAACTAAGCACACTATACAAAGAAGAAGAAATAAAGAATTCACAGATGCAGGGCATCACCAGAATAAGAAAATCTAGCTTTGGACTTGCCAGGAGAAGATGTCCACAAACGTGGACCAAATTGTGATGCGGAAATTCTCCAAAACCTGAAATCAGTATGCAAGCGGGGTCAGGCCTGCGATTTGTGAGGATGCAACTCAAGTCTAAAGAGTCGGATAACAGAGAAATCAAGCTCAAAAGGATAATCAATGAATGTGTACTTGGGTTGGACATCCTCTAAATCAAAGGTGTCATAAGGGTCCTGGTAGAAGGTTGGGAGTTTTAGACAAATTGGAACCCTTAGACTCGATCTTTTACTTCCTCTAGAATTGACTTCCCATACCATCATTTCCCACTTTCTATCCTTTGCAATCGTGATTTCAAATTCTAGGACCTCCTGCATATTATCACCTCATCTAAAATGTCCAAGTTGAAGATTTGTTGCTGAATCAGAATTAACTTGGGTCCAGTGATCTCAAAACCAAAATCATCAATATACTTAAAGGGGCCTGATTGAGGATTGGGGCTTTGAATTGAATCCTTCAGAAAGTAATGGGAATCTGCCATGTGAGCCCCAATAGGATCAAATTCCTCAGTTATTAGGCCATCATATGATTCATCGAATTTCTCAGGCCCAGTCATCTCACAGAAATCGTGTTCTGTAAACTCACGTGAGACTTCGCATAATGATTCTTCACCTTCAAAATGAAAGAAATCTAAATCCGCATTAATGTGTCTCAAAATCATCAATCACTTTCTGATCTATGGAGACATACGTTTCCTCGTACCTCGACTCAAGGATCTCAGGTGAAGAAATCAGTTCATCTTTAATTGGTTGCTCTAGACCAATCTGGTCAATCTCGATCTCATAACACGTGTCCCCCCTAACAGGTGCTTAAGCGGGTTCTGACATTGGATCTCCTGAAGGGGGTTCATCATGGGAATCATCCCAAGATTGAACTAGAGCAATCACAAATCTCATCCTTAATTCAGATAACTTCTTAAGTAAAAACTCACCTGGGCCCTTATCCTTAACATCCTGGAGCCAATCCAACAAATACTTATTCAAATCATCAATCATTTCAATTAGACGCTCAAATTCTTTAGGGCAAGGTGTTGGCTAAACTTCTAAAGATTGTATGGTATTCCTTAAGTTAGCCAACACCTTATCTTGGACCTGGTTCACCTGAACCAAATGGTTTGGTTCAGAGTTGGGCGGGTTTGGGTTCAGTGCAGGGGAGTTAACGAATTAAGGTTCTTGATACCCTCCCTGATAATAGGTCATTTCGAGTTGTTCATAAGGTGGTGATGACCTAAAGGCAGTGTATTCTGGGGAGGGGTAAGGAGCAGTGTATCCTTCTTGATTGTAGATCGTATTAGGTTGTCCAATTAAGAGCAGTGGTCTATAATCGATGTAGCTCGAAGAAGCATAAGAATCAAGATTATGGTGTCCAGGGTTAGACCCTGAACACGGAGGTTTGAAACTGTATTCCCAATCAGGATTATCCCAACTAGAAGATGGATGACAATAAGTCTGGTTGGAATAATAATCATTTTGGGAATAAGTAGTGGTAGGAGGGTAGGAGTGGAAGTGTGAATAGGATGTGGAAGGATCCATGACAGAATGAGAGGAAGAAAGGTGCCCTACAATACAAACAAATAAACATGTCCTTAAGTGGGCTAGCCTAAAGATCTATAGACTTCCAGAACTCGTCTTGAGATAAGGAAACGATTTGATCTACTTCTTTCCGATCAATCCAACCAGTTAGAAGGAGGGACTGGGGAGAAGGTTCTTCCTTTGGCTTGCGCCTCTGGTTCCTAGTGTACCCCCCAGCCGCGATCGTTTGATTATGATCCCCTAGCTAGACATCAGATTGATCGATAGAAACAGACTAATCGAAAATAATCTCGGTCTGGGCTACGAAGAGCGAGTCTAATCCTTAAGGCCAATGTCTACTCTATTTTAATTAGGGTTAGGTTTGAATGTGCTTTAGAATGTGATGGGCCCTTTATTTGGGTTGTGCCCGTAATGATTGATTGATATGTGCATGCATGCACAACCAACAATTTTCAAGCAAGATTATTTTTTGATGCGGTGAATTTTAGGGTTTAAAGCTTGCTTAGTAGCTTTTAGGATTCAACTTTAGGTGTATTCAATCAAGTTCAGTTGGCACACCAGGTTTTGAAAGCACAGGTGAAGATGTTTTCCTTTAAAGCTTAAAAGAATGTGGAGTGCTTGGTAAATCCCTAGAAGTTGAACCTATTTGGCAGCTACTTGATGAGTTGATTTTAGTTTAAGTGGCGCAGCCCAAACAACTCAAACAATTGACCTGATACACCACTTAATTAGGCACACAAATGATTACCTAATCTGATTTCTACTCAATTATGTGTTGGTGAGTGTACCGGTTCCTAATATCGATTTATCGGTTGAGTTTGAAAATCAGAAGATGTTGTAAACCTTTGTGAGATTTTTTAATTTTTTTCTTTATATATGAAGGGTGAGGCGAGTGGAGGTGACAAACAATCAATAAAAAACTAACTTTAGAGTTTATAAGAACACCTAGGTTGATTTTTTTTGTTTATGTTATTACGTGGTGGAATGAAAACTAGTGGGTGGGAGGTGAGGGTAAACTTACAGATCCTTCAATAGCACTTTATTCTAATCTACCACTTTTGCCTGTCTCGAGAGAGTACCTGCAATCACAATAAGAAAGGAGAAAAGTGAGGTAAAAGATAAGTAAGGTGAGAAAACACAAAAAATCAAAGAGCATCGCCTCCCCGGCAACAGCGCCAAAATGTTTGATAGATAATCTCTAGCAACGATGCCAAAATGTTGTAACGGATGATATATACAAACGGAGTTGAGTTTTGAAAACTCGTCATTGTAGTTTGATTTGCGAGAAAAAATCACCAACAGATAAATTTAATCGAAATTCGAAAAGAATTCCGGGTCGAACACAGGGAGGCGGATGTTTGATTAAAAGTCGTGTTTGTTTTATTTGTCACTAAGTAGATTAGCCGATCGAATTGAATCTAAACTAACTATCTACTTAAAGAATAAATAATAGAAGAAAGAGAGAGAATATTACAAATAAAGAGAAAATAGAGATAGAATAAACATGGATTTAATTATTACAAGCTGATGTTCATTACAATTACAACTACTCACTACACTAGAAAGCAAAAAATCTACACTAGAAAGCGGGAAATCTACACTAGAAAGGGGTAAAAGAGAAGGTAGAGAGAAGTTATCCTCCTCGACGGCAACTTGAAGGACGAGCTGCAACGATGGAATGCCAGGACGAAGGTGGTGAGATGCAAGGCGAAGGAGAACGATGAGGGATGACGGAGAACGGGGTAGGACGACATCGTAGCAGGATCCGCTTCCCGAATGGCAGTGGGAGGACCACCGCTGAATGCTTCACGAAGGGATGAAAAGGTGGAAAAATTATAATTTTAACTCTAATGGAGCATCTCAGGTTTGGGACAAGCTCTTAGAGCTTTAGAGGGGGTAAGAGAAGAGAAGAAGGGATGAAGAAAGTGTGGGGGTCGTAGGGCCTTTTATAGGTGAAGATTTGAGGGGCAATTAGGTCTTTTATCATCAAAACATTAATGTCAGGGTCTTTAGTGATGGATTTATTTGTCACTAAAGGCCTGAATGTGGGCGACGTGCAAGTGCGTTCGCCGTCTCCTCCTCTCCCTTGCGCCTAACACCTCACGCACGTTCTTGCGATATCAGTCGTCCGATCGCGAGATCGGACTGCTTAAAATTCACGAGCATTGCTTCGTCTTCAGCTGCAATGCGTGCCTGCATGCGATGGCGCGTTGGATCGCGTGTCCTCGCGAGCGTATGCGATCCTCGATCATCTGTTGCACCACGTGGCACCCCAACTGTCGCACATTACGCATCCGACGGCTGAATTCAACCACACCCACACCCCCCGCTCAATTTGAGGCTCACGGGGCTCGAACCCACGACCTCCGCATCACGAATGTGTTCTCGCCCAATGCGCTACACACACGTTTGAGGCAAGTTTATGCATTTAGGCGCAAGCTCTCTCAGCCATTGGATCTTGATCCAACGGTTGAGATCATCCACGCGGTTGAGGAGAGAGGGCAGTGGTGATTCCTTAAGCCGGTTGGGCGGCTGGGATGGCGCCACTTGGCTCCATCTTGGCCATCCATCTTCTACGTCTTGAGATGGTGCCACGGATGTCGGATTGGACCGATTTTTGCACCGTTGGGCTACGATCGTCAATCCGAACCCATTCGTGCGATCGAATTTGTTATTTGAAGTGCGTATTGACACCATTTTGGCCCTTGATCTTTGACCTTCCTCGAATTATATCTGATGCTACGAAAGTTCGATCGGGGCGATCTTGGAGTCATTGAACTCCGATTGTCGCCCTGATTAAATCCGTGCGATTGGATCTTTGATCCAAGGCCCCGATTAAATATCACCCTGTTACCTGACCACAAAAAGAGAAAATTAATCTAAACTTTATACAATCTAACCTAAATGTAAGATGATGCATGTTATGAAATATTTATAATGAATGATGCAACTTATGCCTAAGAAAATGCATAAATAGGTAGCTTATGTGATATAAACGTATTTTCATCAATGATCTACTTAGAGATCTTCACTCGCAACTTTGTAATTAGTTCTCGTGCGAATATGTGTTTCTGGCACACAAAGCAACAAATAAATAAAAGCAAGTTAGATCTCAAGAATGCAAATAAAAAGTAAGTGAAAGTCAAATAATTTTCGTGCCTCCCCGGCAATGGCACCAAAAACTGAACTAAACATGAATAGATACGCGAAAATATGCATTCGTCATAGTAAAATCGCATTGATACTTTTAATATTTGTTCGTGTTGAACTCAAGAATATGGAAATCGTTGTTTTAAAAATTGGAGTACGAGTCATTCGTAGGGAGGCAATATGATTAAATTGCTTTCCTAGGTTCTAAGGAATAGGCCAATAGAATGAAGAGTGTGAAATCAAGTAGAACTAGAATAACTAGAACAAGAAAAGAAGTAACTAGAACGAAGACAGAGGCAAGTAATAACTAGAACTAAGATAACAAGTAACTAGAAAGAACATGAATACTTGAAGGCAAGTAGAACAATAAAAGCAACTAGAAATTTTATTGAAAAATGAAAGCTGTAATACAAGATTGCTACTAGAAAAATAAAGATACAACTTCTACTAGAACTAAAAGTAGAATAGAAATAAAAAACTATCTAAAATCCTTGAAGGTGAGGTGTAGGTGATGGTGAGGAAGCGGATGAAAGGGCACACCTGGAGAATCTCCAAGGGGAGACGTGTAGAGAGAAGAATGAGAGGGCTTGAGTCAAGTTGTTTTTGGAAGACTAAAAGATGATCCTAAGGGGGGGCTAGGGCTTATAGATAGGGTAAAGGGCTTTGATTGGTTGATCCAAGTTGCCTTGGATCACCAAAATAAAGGGTTAGGATTAGGAGTCTTGGAATCGATGGTTGGGATTTAGATTTAAGGTAGAAGATAGGTTGGTCTTTGTTGGAATCAATGGAGGGTTAGGATGGCTTTGAGGAGATGATGGAGGGTGTGGATTTAATTAAAGGGGGTGGCTAGAGGGTTGGTTTCTAGGTTGCTAGGGTCGACCATAAGGTGGTGGTTTTAAGCCCTTGGATCATGGTTTGAAGGTTAGGATTCAAGGGTAGAGACAAGGTCAACTAATTTAGGCTTTTGGATAGGATTTTTAGGTGGGTTTTAGGAACCTTAGGATATGGATCTAAGGGTGGAAAGAAGCTTAGGTTGGACAGTTAGGAGGTGTTCTAAAAGGCCCTAGGTGGAGACAAGGATAGGTGATAAGGCTTAAGGTTTAGGGTTTTCTAAACTGTTGTAGGAAGGGATAAGATAGGATATGTTTTAAGGAGATAATGTGGGTTGGTATATATGAAGTGGCCGACCATATAGTGGTCTCCAAATAGGTCCATGGCTGACCAAGCATGGTTGGGAAATTAGGCTAGGGTTAAGACCAATTGGGTTAGGGAATTTGGTTCATCAACTTGACGTAGCTATGTGCCAAAGTGAGCTCAGCTCTAATCTTCCCCTTGCCAAGGTCCAATTAGCTCCAAATATGGTACCTACACATGTTACACAAAGGACATTAAGGTACTAGATATAGATCAGGGAAAAATTGAAGAAAAACCCAAAAATATATATTATTTACAAAATGCACCTATATGACTAATCTGACCTATATAAATGCCTTTTATCTAATTTACACTCAAACTAACATTACTTAGGCATAATTAATGTAAATAAATATGGAATTATCACACACCTAACTCTCTTCACCTAAATTCTATAAAAACCCCTCCTTAGGTGCGCCCCCCCTCCATTTCTTTCTTAAGGTAACACCTCTCCACTCTCTTCACTAGTCTCCTCTCCTCTCCACTCTCCTCCACCCCCTCCCACCCCCCCAACGAGCTCCTCCTCCACGGCCATGGTGGACGGCCAAGAGATGGCCCTCATCCACCATTGGTTGGCATGTGACTTGGTGGTGTAGGCCTTCAAGGCCAAGGATCATCACCCTTCACACAAGCCAATGGCCTTGTGCCCTCATTGGTGTGGGATTTCTTCCTTCCTCTCTTGTTTTTATTTGTTTCAAGTAGTTAGAGTTTTATTTCAATGCAAGTAGTTAGATTTTTATTTCCTTGCAAATGATTAGTTGTTCTCTCTCTTCCCTTCCCTTTCTTTTGCTTTGATCTTATATTATTCTTTTTTTGTTCTTTTTGTTGTTCGTAATACACACACACACATATCCTTCACTCCACCACCACCCACTCTCAGTCACACACTTCACACACCACATGGCCACCATCCACCACCCTCCACCTTCATCCCCACTCCATGGCCATGCACACACTACCGTCACTTTCACCTATTCCCTCCATAACCCATAACCTCACCACCTCCTAAACACCACCATGACCATGGCCATTGCAGCCTCTTCTCAACCTCCACCAATGGCCACACCATCTCCATCATGTCAATATCCACAACACCACCATTAAGACCCATGTACTAAGCCTTCCAATACCATTGTCCCAAATCACCACCTAAGCACCAACACACTCCCATTCCTATTCACATCATCACCATCACCTCCATCCATTCCCATGTTACTTAAAGTCTTTTTGTGTTTTTTTTTACATTTTTTTTTATAAGTTGCATTGGCCAACATTATAGTTGTAATAGATTTCCTTTTTCATGTATTTGCTTTTGTTGCAAGTAGTGTAATGTTGTACATATGTTCATGCAATTCCAAGTTCTTTACATTTGTCTTAACTTTCCATTTCTTTCCTTATAATCAAAAGAAAAAAAAAGAGCAAACGAGAAAAGCCCAAAAACATTTTTTATTATAGTTCTATTCTGTTCATCTTCTTCTCTTAATTAAACAAAAGTTAAAAAAAATATTGTGGTTAGTGTAGTTTTGTATCTTTATCACTTTTGCATAATTAATTAAAAGACAAAAAAATGACAAATGAGAAAAACCAAAAAGAGAATAAAATGAGTTAAGAGGGAATTTAAGCAAAAAAAACAACGTTTGACAAATCGCCTCCCTCAGGATCGACCAGAACCCACCTAAATCCAACATGAAAACCAATTGTAGTCACGTTATATTTTTAATGATTTATGGTTAAGGCACAACAAGCTACAATGACGAGATTTTTAAACACTTATCTTTGTGCTTTGAGTCACTTATCATTTGGCACCATTGTCAGGCAGCCAACAAGCCTCTTTTTGCAAGAAAATCGCTTGACATAACCTTACTCTAATCGAGTTTTGTTTAATGTGTAGGTGAATTGCTGAGAGGATCTTCACACTCATCAAGCCCCGATGAAGATTTAAGGTAAGTCTATCTTCCCTTCATTTGTGTTTTTAGCAAAAATCCTTAAAAAGTCTTAAATATTTACAAAAACTAAAAAATTGAAAATATAAGATTCAAAAAAAATTGGAGCTAAAATTGGTGTGGTTTGTCATTTATTTGATCTGCATCATTCACCACACATCAAATCTATCATTTGAGACTCAAACAGGTCTGAAGCACCAAAATAAAAAATTTTCTATAGTCTATCCCAACACTAAAAAATTCTAAAATTGTACTTAGAGGTAGTCTTTCAAGTTACCCTTTATTTTCCAACGATTTCATTCAAACATTCACTCTGTTGAATTTTTTAACAATTTCTGCAGTGCAAAAGTATTAGTATTGAAATGGAGTAGCGTTTGTCCTAACTTTGCGAATTTAATGCAGCTAGCACACAAAACCAATTTCAGTTAACTTGGTGGCATATGAAGGCCCTTTTAATCTACTATCTTCAAGGATTTTAGCAAAATTTTCAGAGGAAGGTGGTTGGTATGTTCTATCTTTTTTGTCTAAAGGGTTCTGTGTTGCCTGATTTGACCACCTTGCATTGTAAAATCAATTTAAAATTCTAAATCCCCTCTAAAAGTCCAAACAAAATTTTTTCTGAGATCCCGATTCTAATATGAATCAGTACGCATCACTCAAAATTTATTTGATACTGTTCGTGTCTTAACAGATCAAAAGAAGAATGCAAACCAGTAGAACAACAAAACATTAAGGTGTTACAACTTAGGGATTCATTTTTTTTAGAAGCCCTACACTACTTGCTTGATCTTTGGTTGAGCATAACTCTAATAGGCAAGGTTTGTGAAACCTCCATGTGTTGCATTGGCTGCCTTGCCTATATCAAGTAAAAGTGGTTCATATTGAACCTATTAGCAACCATCCACTAAGATAACATAGCAACTAGGGGCAATCAATTGTTAAGGCTGCGTTTAGCAGCGAGTTAGCAGGTTGGATAGGGCCTTGCCGGTGGGATAGGAATAGACAAATGGCTTCTCCAAAAGGGTTTCACAATTCCCCACCCACATCGCATCAACACCAATACCCACGCAACCATAATATACCCACTCACATCAACTTCAATATATATTAAAATATACCCACTCCAATAGAATATGCTCACTTACACCATATTATAATATTAAAATATCACCATACCAATCATTACAAGCCCCTAATCATTACAAGCCCACCAACCAAATACCATCCTCAACTTATTCTAGTCTAATTCTATCCCTAGATAGCACATCTCCCAACCAAACACATCCTAAAGGAAACGAACACACACCTTTGTTTGCATTCAAGTGAGCTCCTATCAAAAAGTGCAACCCAGACTTTAAAAGAAATTAATCAAGGCCAAATCCTAAAATACATCTTACTTTATAAAGGCTTAATCCAATCAAGTGTTGCATTTCAATACTTCTCTTTAGGTGCCTTGCCAGTGTATGCAAGGAAAGAGGTCGCTAAGACCTCAACTTTCTAGGCCCCTACCACATTCTTGTAGGCAACCCTCTTTTGCTCCTTCAACTCTCTCTTCTTTAGAAATCATGGCTAAAGACAATCCCCATCTCAAGAATAACCCAATCGTTCTTCTCCAAGCTCAACTTGCTGTGTCTGAGCAATGCCAAAGGTGGCCATTGGAAGTGACCATGAAGACTTTGCATGATATGAAAGATCCACCACAACCAAGGTCACTGGGGATTTCTACGATTTGGCCACACTGCAACTGCAATTGTATGTTCAGTTACCCACAATGGGGGATGAATTTGAGTTGAAGCCCAATGTTATAAGTCTAATTTAGACTTAATTTTATGACACTCAAATGAAGACCCATTCTAGCATCTCGAAAACCAAGGTTGGATTGCTGAAACTATACAACCTAGAAATGTTGACCTTGGTCTAGTTTTAATGAAGCTATTCCCTTTCTCTTTAAAGGACAAGGCTTCATACTAGTTTAAGATGATAGGAATACCTATCAACTCTTGGGAGGAGCTACACAAGGAATTCCTCCCAAAATTCTTCCCTAGCAGGTGAACGAACACCATGCGACGTGCAATTATGACAATCTCTCAAGAACCTGTAGAAAAACTTCATGACGCATGGGAGAGATTCCAAGATCTCCTTCGAAAGTGCCCCCACCACGAGGTGCCCCGCTTGTACCTTGCGCAAATATTCTAGATGACACCCATAGGTACTTAGCTAATGCTTCTAGTGATGGAAACTTCCTTGCTAAGGATGAAGATAGTGCTTCCCAATTATTTGAATCTTTGGCAGAAAACTCAATGAACGCTGCATCTATGAGCTAGTTCAACAAGTCTAATCATAACAAAGCATCTGTACATGAGGTTCAATTGGACTTTGTTCGTGCTGACATGAACCTTATTGCATCAAAATTGGACAAGGTGGATTTGTTAGATAAGAAGCTTAATGAGTTGATTCAAAACCAACCTACTGATTTAAATGTTGCATTATCTTCTGCTTCTTCTTCATCTCGATCCCCACCTACTTGACCTTATGTTCTTCCTCGGGATTCACCCTCTTCTTCTTCACGAGCTCATTCTCTGCTACATCCCATGAGCAAAATGGACTTAGTTCTAGTAGATCAAGGTTATATGCAGTCTCCTAATTTGAACTCATACTCTTTTGATGAGTCCACTTCTATGGTATCTTCAACCTATGAAGATGTCAATGCAGTGCAAGGATATGGACACATCAACCCTTATTCCAAGACAAATAACCCTGGATGGCACTAACATCCAAATTTTTCACGGGCTAGAAACAATAACTCAACCAAATCAAGCTACACACCAGCAATCCAGATCTCATATGAACCAGGCACCATCATATTAGAGGCAACCACAACAACAACAACAGCCAAAATTAGCTAGCCAAATGGAAAACTTGACCAAGGCTATGATACAAATGGATAAGGGATACCATGATTTGATGGAAGTCTTGGAGACTCAAAGCCAAAACATGCAATTATAGATAAACCAACTTCAGGAGACCAACATGGGACTTTACCATCCTGACTAATCCCAAACCCTAGAAACACTCAGAACAAGGGTGTTTGATGTAGACACATCCATTTAGGTTAAAATACCTATTTATGCATGTTCCGAGGCTTAGATTTGCATTCCATATTATAAATATTGCATGGCATGCATCATTCTGTATTTAGAGTAGTTGTGTATATTTTAGATTATTTGTATCCTTTTTGTGGTCAGGAGAGGAGATTTATTTCAAAGCCTCAGATTGACGATCCGACCGTATAGATATGATCAGGATGATGATCGGAGTTCAACGCCTCTGAAATCATGTTGATCGGAGTCCCGTAGCATCATATGCAGTTCGAGAAAGATCAACGGCCAAGAGACTAGGTGACACAATCTGGAGCTTCAAACGATAAATCTAACCACACGGATGGATTCAGATCGATGATCGCAGCCCAACGGCGCAAAAATTGACTCAATCCGACCTCTATAGTAGCCCTTACAAAGGAAAGAAGATGGATGGTTTAGGTTACGCCACGTGGAGCAACCCACACTCGCATAGCGGCATAGGTGCAAGCACGCATGTGTAGACATGCACGCGCACAGCAGCACAGCATGCAAGGTAGCGGCAAGAGGAGCAGCGCGCATGGGTGCTAGGCGCGTGGGCACGTAGCACGCATGCACGCATAACAAGGGCACATGGACCTTACGCTAGTGGTGCGGCAGCAAGGGTGCGTGAGTAGGATCTTCAGCGATGCTTATGATCGTCACTGAATGTCCTATATACGAATTTGATTCTTTCCTCTACTATAAAAGGACCCCTACCCCTCCCATTTTTCTTCATCTCTTCCATTCTTCTCCTCACCACCTCCAAGGCTCTAGAGTGAGCTTGTCCCAAGCCTGGGATGCTCCTCTAGAGTAGAAAACAAACATTTGTTTTCGCCTCTCATCCCCCTTCGTGAAGCATCCCACGGTCGTCCTCTCACCTCCCTTCGGGAAGAAGATCCTCGCTGCGACGCTGTCCTGCCCCGCCCTCTGTCCTCCGGCTCCGTCCTCATTCATCCCATACCTCACCACCTTCCTCTAGGTGACGTCAGAGCGAGTCGTCCTCTAAGCGACCGTCAAGGGAGATTCTTCTCATCTCTATCTATCTTTACCACTTTCTAGTGTAGTTTTCCTACTTTCCTAGTTGTAACAAACATTTGTTTCAAAATATATGACTGTTTCTCTCTCTCTCCGTCTCTTTCTTTTATATTTTGTAAGTAGATTAGCTAGATAAAATTTCATCGACCTGATCTCTTGCCCTATTAAATATACAAAAAATTATAAAAGATAAAAAATGACAAAAAAGAAATAAAGCGAAATGCATATCTTTCAAAATCAAACATTCGCCTCCCCGTGTTCAACCCAGGACTCACTTTTCAAGTTTCGATTATAAATTTTATTTGATCAATGGATTTTCTCGCAAATCAAACTACGATGACAAGTTTCCAAACTCGAACCCTTTACGCGTGCAAATCCGCCACATCAGTGCCCAACCCAGGTCAAACATTCCTTAAAGACATGCCTGAAGGTTCGTCCCTACCAGGAGGGGTGACGTAATAATGCGGAAATCAAATATATAAAGCAATCTCACAAAAATAAGCAATCATAAAATGTACACAGGTATTTTTAGGTGGAAACCCAAACCGGGTGAAAACCACCACCTAACCCTCTCGAGTTAGGATTTTCCGATCAACCAAGTTGATCAAAATCCACTAAACGAATCAATTTAAAACGAGGGTGATTCAACCTCAGTACAACCACGCTACAAGTACGAGGGTAGCGTTCCTCAACCCCTTCTCTCAACGAGAAGGATTTTGTCCCACGAAGGAGACGGGAATTCGCAAAGCGAATACCCAACCAAATAACAAAGATAAAATAAACAATAGTCCTATAGAGCCAACAAAATAATTAAACCTAGCTTCTATAGGAAATAGGAAACTCCCCTTTGCAAGGAGTGCGTCGACGATGACGCGGTGCGTGTGCCACGCGATGGCGCTACGTAGCTCTCGTGAACAACAGCGGGAGAGCGGGCGCGCAAACTGAATTTAGCTCTCAAGATGATGGAGCTTGAGCTTGGAGAGCAAGAACTTCTTGGACACAAGAGTGTGAAAGTGTGTAGCTAAGTGTATCCAAGTGTATTTCTAAGTGTCTCTTATGTGTTTTTGTGTTGCAAAGGCTCCCCTCTATTTATAGAGGCCTTAGGAAGGCTTTGGAAGGCTTAGAAAGGCTTCCATAACCGTTGGGTACAAAGCCCAAGTGAATCAGCCCGAAATCAGGAACAATCATTGTTCTGACAGGCTTATCAGACGTCTAATTCTAGCATCAGACGTCTGGAAGTTCACTTTAAGACGTCTGATTAAACGGTCAGACGTCTGATTTTGGGCGGGTTTCTCCCTGACTTGAATCAGATCTAAACAGGGTTTTTGTGCAAGTCCATCAGACGACATACAGGACGTCTGGAACTAAGTATGGACGTCTGGAAACCTACTTTTACTGTGGGAATTGATTTCCAAACGTTGCAACGGCTAGAAAATCTCTGAGAAGAGATTTTGGGTCAGCCGAGGCAAAACGGTCATTTATCAGACGTCTGTAAAGTCCTATGGACGTCTGATAAGGCTCTAACGGTCATAACCTTGAGTGTTTTCTAAGCCAGCCAACGGTCCACTAATTGGACGTCTGGCAAAGTCATCAGACGTCTCCTAAGACGTCTGGTCTAAGGTCTGGACGTCTGAATTCATCAGACAGAACTAACTATGTCCAGCCTAACAGTTATCAGACGTCTGAAACAACAGTCAGACGTCTTAAAATGCTTTATCAGACGTCTGATTTGGGAATTAGACGTCTGGAAGTGCTGTTTGAACCCTATATTGGTTTTCTAGGTATTCTACAGAAAACCTAAGTATCCTAGGGTTGTGCCGGTGTTCCTAGGACTACTATTAGGGTTCTTTGAGGCTCTTTAACATAATATTCTAAGGAAATAAAGAGTAACAAAAGAAACGAAAAATACAACAAGAACAAAAGAAGGAAATCTATCCTATTCTTCATTTCCTTCCATCTTCAATCTTTCGCTCCACGCGAACCTCCTCTGTTTTCCGTCAAGCTCCTCCAATCCGTCCTGGATGCGAGCTCGAACTCCGTCTAAACACGTCTTCATTTGCAATTGACCTGAAATCTAGGACTCAAATTGCAAATGTTAAATAACACGTGTTTTGTTATCATCAAAACAAATGATCGTGGTGCTCTAGCACCAACAATGCCCATGCTATATTGCAAGCACCTATTATTCTGCCTGGTATTCCTATCTAGCCTAGCCCATTGCAACCTCCACCAGCTCCTTCTGCTCCTCGTCCACCTCATGAGCCACATGCAAATGTGAGCATGATTACTTTAAGGAGTAAACAACTACCAAGGAACCCCCAAGAAAGAAAGCATCCCCCCTTCCTTAGGTTGCATCCTAATCCTCTGAATTCGACTGAGAACAACCTAAGGAGAACAAAGGCAAAGAACCAGTTATTGAACCCACCACCCATATTCAGGTACCCTTTCCCAAGGCATTAACAAGAGAAATCAAGAAAAAGAAAAAGGGTACGAAGGACCATGAGGACCTAAAGGTGACATTCAAGGATGTTCATATAATAGGTTCCCTTCCTCGATGCCATCAATGCCAAGAAGGCAAGGAAGGCAGTTCTCTTTGAGCAGGCAAGTGTAGCCATCTTAAGTGATTTACTGTAGAAACAAAAAGATCTTGGGGCGCCACTAATATCCTACCATTTGCAAGATGCTCCTTTCAACAAAGCCTTATTTGACTTGGGATCTTCCATTAACTTAACTCCCACTATGGTATATGAAAAATTTAGATTTGGGAAGTTAAGACCCACCTTAGTCACGTTCCAATTAGCTAACAGATCTGTGAAAGTGCCTAGAGGTGTGGTTGTGAATGTGAAAGTGAAGGTTCATGGGTGTTACTTCCTAGTAGACTTCTTTATTTGGGATATGGAGGTCCCAGGTGATCTTCACAAAGCACCTATTATTTTGGGCCACCTATCTTTGGCAACCACTCAAGCAAACATTGACTGTGCATCAGAATGCATGGAAACGTCAGTCGAAGGTCAGAAGATCAAGATGGACATATTCAAGGCTAAGAAGCATTTTGAGGAAGATGATTCGAATAGCGATGTGGAAAATAGTATGTACATGACCCTGATCGAGGATGATTCAGATGAGTTTGACACTCTGCCTCCTTGCATCTCCCTTCCACTTCAGAATCTGATTCCCAACCTCATCAAGATGAACAAGATCAAGAATCCCCCTATGAAAAAGATGTACAAGAGATTGTAGAGCTTTTGGGGGTGACATATGAGGAATTATTCAAGGAATTGAAAAACTAATCAGAATTATGGGAATTTGAGGAGCAATCCATTGTTTCAATGAATAAAGAAAAACAAGAAAATGGATTTTCATGGGGTAGAAATTTGTGAACCACTTGGACCTGAATCATATGGAAACTCCACTCTGGGAACTAACGAAGGATTGACACCCCTAAGACTGATTTGGATTCACAACATGATGATCTTGATTCTTGGGAGATACCATATATTCATGGAGTTAAATTTAAATTGTCCAACAACCCTATTGAAGTCGAGGAGGATTCTGAGGATGATTATCTCTACAGCAATTCGATTGGTCATTCATCATCTGCTGGGTTCATTAGTTGGGTTTTACATGAGGGGACTGTGATTGACATATTGACCTTGACTTACCCCACATTACTACTATCAATTCTGACTACCTAGGGTATTTTGATTCCACCACACTAGGTTCCCACCCTTCTTCCTCTACCTACCTAGATCTGAGGGAACCTATCCCTGCCACCTCTTCTTTATTCATGGGTTCTGACCCTAGCCTTCAAAATGACTGTATAACATCCAATGAGAAGGAAACTAGGGTACTTAAAATGTCACCAAATCTTTATTCTTTTGCTGAACCCATACCCTTCTCCCCTATGATCCAATCCAAACATGTTTCTAACTCTAAAGGGAGGAAACACATTGAATTAAGGGTCTTTATGTTCCTCACTGATTTTATTCCTTTTAAAGACCCTATTGATCCATTTCTCTTGACCTCTGAGAAGGTCAAGCCACCCAATCTCGATCTTAAACTTTTCCATCTTCTTGAGCTGCATTTCCCTAGGTCTAGCACATTCCATTCTCAACCTCTACCAAGAACCCAACAATATCGGAGGCTTGGGTGGTATTTTATACTAGAGCCCCTGATCAATGTTTGTAAAAATATATGGATGTGGATCTTCTTTCATATGAATCTATTTACCATCGGAATTTTGGGGATGAGACTCCACTACAATCTTGTCTGTATTTGTGGACATCTGATCTTTACACTGAAAATTCTTATCATCACTTTGATCACTCTGACTTCTACTCTGACCAATCCATCCTTTTGAGTTTATGTCCAGTTGGAGGCGTAAAACTCAGTGCTCGTGGGGAGGAACCCCAATAAAATAAACTCTTCTTTTCTTTCTATGTACATAGCTATTTTTCATTTTCTTATCTAGGTATTGGGTGTGCTTTGAGGCTAAATCAAAAACAATTCCAAGTGATATCTCCCTTTCCTTCTCTATTTGTTTCATACATTGAGGACATGCGAGAAATTATGCATGGGGTCTAGGTAGTGCATTTGCTGATTACATTAAAGCAATATTTGGAAATTTTTTATTTTTTTAAAAGAAATGAAGAAAAAAAGAAAAATACACAAAAACAAAAAGAAAGAAATAAAATTGAGTGAGGAAAGGATTATCTAGGCATTCAAAAATCACCAACCCTAGGAGGAAATACAATTAGGGTCTTTTCACTAACTTAGACTCTTCAAGTTTGCAGACTTAATTAACTCAAGTGTTCACTATGATGTGGACCTATTTTCTCTAAGTCCTTTCCAGTTAAAATGTTTCCTAAAAGGTTAATAATGAGAGATGATAAGTATGTGACTTATCTTCCCATCCTCTGGTTTGAAAGTTCTAAAAGTCTAAGCATCTTCGTGATTATGCACTGACTCATCGCGTAGGCAACTATTATTGGAAATTAGGTTGACAATAAGCCAACTAGGGTGGTATGGTTAGACGTTACACTGGGAGAGCTTCCCCACTCATAGTGTACTAGAGCCCAACCAATGGACCTACTTTCTTTTGGCTGCTGACTTTGGGTACATCTTAAGACGAGGGAAGCCACCTACTTAACAAAAAACAAGAAGAAGAGAGACAAATGGAGAGAGAGAGAAAAAAAAGGAGAATAACCACACCTTCACCACATGGGTATGATTGGCATGCTGCAGTGGAAGGGCCTCCCCATTATCGAATGTCCAGATCGTAGCCCACAAAAATGCATACAAAAAAAATCCCTAATTAAGGTGAAGTTGGGGAAGTAGAAATAATCTGGGAAGATATACATCAGGTTCCCTTATGTTGACCTCAATTAGAAAAAATAGCAGGGACAAAGCTACCAGTTAAATAAGATACACCCTTAGGCAACATTGTTCTTCGTTTCAGGTTACCTAAAGCTTAATGGAAACCTAAGATCCAACATAGTTGCCCATTTGATGAGTCACCCTTACACACACTAAATATACGATGCTTAGAACTAAAATTTCTTTTTAAATATTAGGTAGGTTGATAAGACATAGAAAGCTGTCTCGAAATCCTAAATACTGCTAAAAAAATGTAATAAGGCAAGGACTTGGGTGGTTAATATTTTAATTAACACCTTCCTTTCAAAAAATATTTTAATTAACACCTAAGTACTGTTGAGTCTCTGTAGATAAGATCTTAAGTACAACTTCCTTTGGTTGGTAATAGCTGGTGCCTAGTAGTCTGAATCCTAACTCACTTACATTATATGTAACCTCTCTTTGAAAAGTTGCCTTCATTTTGAATGGGAAATTTCAGTTTAACCAGATGATATCAAGAAAATAATACATCGTTGTAATTTACGTGATGAAAAAAATCCCAAACAACATACTACCTAGTGAAAATTACTAACAAAAAGTTAAGTTGTATCGATAGAAAGAAATAAATACAATAAACTCACAACTATATCAATTAATTAGGCTTGCATAAAATTTAGGAAAAAGTGTTACATGCAGAATTATCTCATGAAATCATTAAATCTCAGATATTATCGTTGAGAATAGAAGATAAGAGAGAGCCGTGAGAATGAGAGAGTCAAATCAGAGAGCAATAAGAAAAACTAAGCAAAATGAAAAAATAATTGAATAGTAACTTGAACCAAAAAAATAGGAAAAAGACTAATTAGCCTCTACGGGGTGCTTGCTCCCCGACCTGCACGCACACGTAGAGGTGATGGCCGACGGCGTGGCCATCGGCGAGGATGCTCCGGATGAAGAGGTACTTGATGGCGGTGAAGGTGGACTTAGGCGTAGCCGGAGGTGGTGTGGACGGCGATGAATACGGCGTGGGCTTTGAGTTCACGTGGAGTCGCGGTCGTTCGTCGAGGGAATCACGATGAAGTCGAAGATGATAGCCGTGGTTGTAGTGGTGGTCGCGGTCGAAGATCAGTGTTGTCACCACCGACCATGGTGATGGCAAGGGTACTGGTGGGTTTAAGCTGAGGGGCGGTGATGTGCGTGAGCGTTTGAGGGAGAGCACAGGGGGGTGGCTCTCGGTGAGAGGGTGGTGATGTGGTGTCAGTGCAGAGATCATGAGAAGGGATAGGCACGCGGTCTCGGTCTGTGTGTGTGAGGGAGAAAGAGCGTAAGATCATGAGGAGGGGCGATGGTGCTGTGCATGGGGGGGAAAGGGGTGATCAGCCTGTGGTGGAGGAAAGATGGAGGTGCTGAAGTACGGTGGGTCGTGGTCTGTGTCGCAGGTGGAGGAGCCACGGTCAAGGGGGGTGGTCTACGTGAAGGGGAAGAAGGTGTGTGTGTGTGCGTGTGTGTGTCAGGGAGAGTGGCGGGGGTGTTTACGGTGGAAGATGACAAGATACGTAGTGGGCGCGGTTCTTCAGTTATCTGGATGGAGAGAGAACGAGAGAGGCTCGTGCATGGGTTACGTGAGAAGCAAGAAGAAGCGGGTCTTCGTGGGGTTTGTTCGGTCTGTTTGTGGAAAACGAAAAATGACGAAATGTGTGGCTCTTCGTTGCTGAGATTGTGGGAGGAAAATGCGAGGTTGGCGATGGTCTTCGGTGATTGGCAAAGAGAATGTATACGAGAAAAAAATTAAGGCCAAAATATATCTCTCTTTCGTTTATAAATGAATTTGGCAAAAAATAAGAGCTCAAGAAATTTCCCTCATGACATCGTTGCTATTTTTGTTGGAAAATTTTCAAGTGTCAAGTTAGCATTCCAAATTGTGATGCTATAAACATATTCTACTTTCTAGAATGACCCTACATCAAAAATAAATGATCAATCAAATTATTTCAAAATTATTAAAATACATGAAATGATAAAATTAAAGTTTAATTAATTTTATCGATGTCATGCATACTTTAAATTAAATTCACATCTCAATGATAATGTATTTAGACTCTAATTTTGTGTACTAAAGTGGACTTGCCAAATACCCTCATGCTTAAGTTTTGCTAGTCTTGAACAAAATTATATGTAGAAGAACCAAATCTCTAGACCAGAAATTTCCGTCATGATGCCTTGTCATGCCTCACCTTTAGAAACTAGTTTACAATACTAACTCTAGGCCTTAAGGTATTCAAGTACTAGTCAAGAGCTAAACCTGATTGGCTTCAACTTTGGGTCTCCGTCAAAGGTTTCTTAGGCCTCATAGCCTGCCCAAGGGTTTATTGAACCCAAAGGTTAAAGTATCCATGCGTTCTTGCAAGTGATCTTAGTTTAGCTTGCTAGCATTTTTCAGAAAAGAGATGAAAGAGATACTTTTAAGAATTTTCATTTTATTATTATTTTTTTTAATCTCTTTAAGTCTAACCTCAAATTAGCTCTTAACACGGTCTGTGTCAAATTCCTTGTTCCCATCATTGAACCTCAAAGGGTCCCTAGCAATCCATGCTCCGAGATAGCACCGCCCGTGATAACCCCAAGAACCCGAGCAATTGACACTTCATGATAGTGCCGCTCATGACATTCTTAAGCTAATTCAGGCCCTAGCAAAAGATATTTCAGGATAATACCACCCATAACACCTAAATAGCACAAGACACTTACATGCCTCGGTAGGATATTTAAATATCCTAGTAGACAAGCACCGAGGTAATGATATGCTATAACTCATCCTCAAGAAGAGTATTTACTCCTCTCATGCGGCAGGAACTTTTCTAATCAACTTGTGTTTTCGAGTCTTTCCTAAGTTAGAACTTCAAAGAAGCCATTTTTCATATGAAGAAATTTTTGCAATTATTCTTCATTAAGCATACTAAATCAAACTAATGTGTGAGATGTCAATGCTTAAGTTACTAAGAACCCTCAAACCAGTGACAAAGAGGTCAGAAAGTCCCTAAGCCTTTAACTTAATACATCAGCTTCTCAACTTCCTCAATTACTTGAAGAATAATTCATATCTTAACAAAAATTGAAATTTTTGAGCCAAATAGGCTCTAGAGGCCTAAAGCCAGTATATATCACTTATCTCCTAAGGTTTGGCACTTCAGGTCTTAATTTATCATTCATTCTGGTCTAGAACTTAGGTAGACTTCCATAATCAGATGTTCAAACTAACACAATTTTTACTCCTTTCCCTCTCTCTTCTTCATTTTTTTTTCTAATGTACCAATGCACTACCTATATGCATACAAAGTATGTATAAATGCTATGTACAACCTCAGGTTATACCCCCCCATGCCTAAATCAGACAATACCCTCATTGGAAAGAAAAAAGCAAGAAAATATATTATCTGAGGTGGAGAGTGGTCGGAGCTAATGCTCCTCCAACCTGTAGGTATCCAAAAATTGGTCCTTAGAAAGAATAATATACGGTTTTAAACGTTGGCCATTTACCTTAAATGTCTCACCAGAGGAGGGATTTTGGATCTGAACAACATCGTGAAGGAGCACCTATGTGACAGTGTACAATCCATCCCAATGAAACTTAAGTTTCTGAGGGAATAACTTGAGTCTAGAATTGAACAACTAGGCCTATTAGTTGGGCTCAAAGGTTTTCCTAAGAATGTGCTTATCATGAAATATTTTTGTGCGGTCTTTGTAAGCTTGAACGGTTTCATAGGCCTAATCCCTCAACTACTCAAGCTCAGTGAGTTCTAACATGCGTGATTTTAATGCTTTCTCAAGATCCATATTGACATTCTTGATAGCCTAATAAGCCTATGCTCACTCAATCTCAACAGGCAAATGGCAAGCTTTACCATACACTATACGAAAGGGAGAGATACCAAGGGAATTCTTATAAGCAATTCTGTAAGCCCATAATGCATCGTTCAATTTCTTCGACCAATCTTTCCTGTTGGGTCATACAGTTTTCTCAAAAATTCTTTGGATCTCCCAATTGAACACTTCTACTTGTCCACTCGTCTACGGATGATACGGGGTTGCCACTTTGTGGGTAACACCAAGACTTTTGAGTAGATGGGTGAAGTGAGTATTCCAAAAATGAAGTCCCCCATCACTAATGATCATCCTCAAGCAACCAAATTGAGAAATAATATTGGCCCTAACAAAATCCACGACCATAGAGTGATCGTTGGTCCTAGTCGAAATGACCTTTATCCATTTAGATACATAATCAACTGTCATGAGGGTATACTCATAACCATGGGACAATGGGAAGAGGCCCATGAAATCTATGCCCCAAATGTTGCATATCTCAACAGAAAAAATAGGTTGTAGGGGCATCTCATCCCGTTTCCCGATCATTTCAGTCTATTGACATAAAAGACATGCCCCCCATAAGTATGAGCATCTTTGCATAGTGAGGGCCACCAGAAACAATATTGGAGAACTTTAAAGGCAGTCTTCTTAGCACTAAAGTGTCCTCCACAGTGCAGTGTGTGACAAAAATTTAAGATACTTAGTTGCTCCTCCTTTGGGACACACCTACGGAAGACTTGGTCATAATTGATTCTAAGGAGTTCCAAGTCCTTGCAGTGATAATGCTTAGTGTCAACGAGAAATATGCCTTGCTTTTACTTATCACACGTACTGGGGGTCTCACCCATGACCAAGTAGTTGATGACATTGGCATATCAAGGGGTCGTCAATTGTACCGCCATAATAGTTTCATCAGGAAAAGTCTCACAAATATCTCCTGATGGGGTTGAAGCCACAATTGGAATCCTAGATAAATGATCTGCTACTACATTCTTAGCCCCTTTCTTGTCATGGATATCAAGGTTGAACTCTTGTAATAACAAAATCCATTGAATAAGTCTAGGTTTGGTGTCTTTCTCATCAAGTAAATGCTTCAAGGCAAAATGATAGTATACACCACATCCTTAGATTCCAGAAGATAAGACTTAAACTTTTCCAAAGCAAAAACTACTGCAAGAAGTTATTTTTCTGTCACAGTGTAGTTTTGCTATGGACTAGTTAGGGCCTTGCTAGAATAATAAAGTACATGAGGCTTTTTGTCAACCCTTTGACCAAGGATTGCTCCCTCCGCAAAATCTAAAGCATCGCACACCAATTCAAATGTGAGGGTTCAATCTGGTGCTCACAGAATAAGCGCAGTCATGAGGGCCTCCTTCAAGATTTAGAAGGCCCCAACACACTTTTTATCAAAAACGAAGGCAATGTCCTTCTCCAGAAAGTCACAAAGTGGCCTAGAAATTTTACTAAAGTCTTTGATGAAGCGCTTGTAAAAGTATGCATGGCCTAGAAATGATCTCATCTGCTTGACATTGGTAGGCGAAGGGAGCTTGGAAATAGACTCAACTGATGATAACGTTATTATAAGCCATATCTAGCTTAAATTAGTCATATTCCATTGATAAATGCTCCTACATAACCTCCAGAAGATCGTAATTCACTGTACATCCATTCTAAGAGATAAACATGAAAACAGAAGTAAAACTATAGCTTTAACAGAATATCCTAATTGCAGAAAAATCACAGGGTTTCTCAGGGGTTTATTAAAGATCAAATATGCATTAAAGTCTAATAAGAGGATCTGTGCAGACAGAAATGGGTTTTCATGCGTTCGAAACTTAACGGACATTTGAAACCCTAAATACAGACCCGCTTAATTCACTGAGGTTCTAGTTAGAATAAAATTCACCTAAACCTTCTAAAAATCATAGAAAATATTCTCTAAGGTTTTTTATGCTTGATTTGACCATTGGAACCCAATTTGACCTAAAACAGAGTCTCACACAGACAGTTTTCCTAATTTAGGTTTCTGTACAATTTATCCAATCAAACTTAGTCAAAACCTAGATCCAACTTCACCATCAGATTCCTTAGGTCAAAATTAGATTTGTACCAAAATTTGGACCCAATCAGAGATCATCTTGACCTAGTTTGCATTTTAATCTTATTCTGACTCTTTTTCTTACAAAGAACCCCTCAGCTTTTGAAATCCTTGCAAGGACCCCCCTAATATCTTCATCTTCTTCACATCCAGGTACCTGCTGCCATTAGGAATAGCTGTAACACCTCCGACGAGATTCGAACAAGATTTTCTCGCTCATTTCTCAATCAATCAGTCCTAGATTTGAACTAAAGATTCTTTGAGGAATTCTCTTTTAATCAAACCTGACCTTGGAGCCTATGTCTTTCCCAATCTCCCATGCGAATGCATGGGAGATGTGAGTATCCCACATGTGCAAGAAGCTCAGAGTTTCCAAGCTTGGAACTCCATCCTAAGCCCTATAAAAGCACGCCCAATGCAAGGCCATGCTCAGCTAGGTTTTGGCCTAAAAACCATCTTCAAACTCCTTCCCCGACCATCTCCAACTTGGCTCCGGCGAGCTCCTCCCTCCATCGTTCTATAGCCTCCCAACGGCCAAATTAGGAGTGCTACGTTCCTCTTCTCCTTCGTCCACCTCTCGACGATCAAATCAGAGGTTCCCAAGTCCCCTGCTTCCTCGCTGCTCCTCCACCGGAGAATCCTTCGTCCTTGGCGTCGGCCAACCACAGTTGACGCCACCCTACCTCCTTCGTTCGTAATTCTAGGTCCTAAAGCTCTCTTATCCACTCTATTCTTTTCCCCCTCTTTAGATTCTAATTTCGATTACCAATGCCGCCGTTCGCCCTCCATCTTCCCCATCTCCAGACGCCCTTCGACGAGGCTCTCCGCACCCTACACACAACCACTCGCCTCGCAGACAACTCCACAACCTTCTCCACAACACTCTGCACAAAACCCCTCTACCTATTTGTCATTCCATCCACCCAAAAGCTCCACCGAACAACACCTCCTTCTCACGCCTTCGCTAACCTTCATCGGCCACCACACACCCCAATTCACCATGAAACCACCACGACTGCCCTCGCCGTCCTCAGGCGATCATCTTACGCTATTTTAATGGAGCTATGAGGTCCTATTTCATGTTTCAAGTCATCTCCATACATCGCCGTTGCCGCCATTACCTCCGACCTCATTCTTCAAGCTTCAAGCCATATTCTTCATTGAAGAAACTCTCAGGATGTGTGGAATCCTCAGCTCCAGGTCTCCAGATGATCAATCGAGTGGGAGAGATGCATCTATAGCACCAATTGGATGAGGTTCTCACGGTGATTGCACGCAAAGGAGGATGTGGGATTAGTCCCACCTCGTAAAGAGAAAGACGACCGCGAATAGATAAATTGGAATCGTGCTCAGGCCTCTTTGCGCGAAACACAGGGGGTCGGGTCCCCACTTCACGGGCCCATGCACCCTCGTCAGTGCCCACACACACGCGGACTTGGAACTCTGACCATATACCCGTTCACCCGAATACGATCTGAATATCTAAGAAAGAAGAGAAGGAAAGAAAGGAGAGAGAGAGACAGGAGGGTTTTACTCTTCAAGGCAAGCGGCCAACACTTAGCCGTTGTGGGATTTGAGTTCCTTGGTGCGTGTGAAGAAAGGAAGAAGAAGAAGAAGCCTCTCTAAGGCACTATAGCTAAGTGTTGTTTAAGTCATCTGGTCATCAGACTCGACGTCTGATTTGAGCTTGATACTATGGATTAATTTGCCTTGTGGATAATTGGTTAAGTGGTTCTGATTATTGTTCATTTATTTAAACTATTGTGTAATTAGTATATATTTGTATATAAGCTAATAATTAGTGATTCAAATCACCATTATTTTGCCTTAGACATCTTTTTGCTTCATCAAACTCTTGATATACTCTTATTTCTCATTGAAGACAAATTTTGAGTAGAAATTATTCATTGAAAATCATTGTTGGCTTGATTTCTTGTGCTCACTTATATATTAATTGAGATTAGTGTGTAAATTACAACACTTCCTCCCTGTGTTCGACCTCGGACTTCAAATTCGAGTATAAATTGTATTTGTTTGAGCGCATTTGTCGTATACTACAACGCATATCTTAAACAATGACGAATTCGCACATTAAACATCAACCTTAGCTTTATCTACTTCTAAACCATGCTCAAACACTACATGCCCAAGAACATTGCCTTACTGGACCATGAAGCGGCATCTTCCCAGCTAAGCACCAATCCTATCTCTTCATAGCAAGTGAGAACTTTTTCTAAATGCAAAAGACAGTGGTCAAAATATGTGTCATAGATGGAAAAATCATCCATGAAAACCTCTACAAACTTGTCCATCATGTCCGAAAAGATGGATATTATACACCGCTGGAATGTTCCCGGAGTATTACATAGTTCAAATGGCATCCAATGGAAGGCAAATGTGTCACAAGGACTTGTGAAAGTAGTACGCTCCTGATCATCTAGAAAGACAGTGATCTAATTGTACCTAGAATATCCATCGAGAAAATAGAAGTGTTTATTCCCTTCCAATTTCTCCAGTATTCGATCAACAAATGGCAACGGGAAATGGTCTCTCTAGGTGATGATGTTAAGGCAGTGATAATCAAGAGAATCGCTCCATCCAGTTGCAGGTCTAGTGGTAACCTTCTCCCCTTTCTCGTTTGTCTAAATAAGGAATCTTGCCTTCTTAGGCACCACATGTATAGGACTGACCCATTTGCTATCATGTATGAGATAAATTATCCCAGTGTCAAGCCACTTCAGAATTTCATTCTTCACCACTTCCCACAGGTTGGGGTTTAATCATTTCTACATATCTCGGAAGGGTTTCATAGATTCATCCATGTAAATGTAATGCATATAGAGAGTTGGGTCGACCTGTTTGATATCAGCTATGCTTCAAGCAATGGCTTCCTTGTGTCGTTTTAGACATTCAATCAATGCTCCCTCTTACACCTTAGATAGCGCAGTTGAGATGATGACGAGGAGCATATCATTGAGCCCAAGGAAAATGTACTTGAGGGACTCTAGGAGTGGCTTATCCAATCCTGGAGCTTTCTGAATCGAGGGAATTAGATTCGATGTCCCTGCCTCTGGTAGCGGATCTACCTTGATTGTGCATGGCAGAAAGAGGGACTCGGCTTTGACACCCAACAACTCTTCTAATTTCGGCATATTCCCCTCCACTCTTCAAGTGTCTGGGTATGGTCTTTAGAAATAACCATTCAGAGGTGATCATCACATAAAAGAGTTGGTGTTGTCTCCTCACAATCTCATTAATCACATCGATTTGGGAACAATCTTCCGATCTAGGTTGTTTATAAGCATTACATACATTCAGATGGATTTTTCGATTCCCGAATCCCATCTTTAGTGCTCCTGCTTTGCAATTAATAGAGGCATTGGCTGTGGCAAAAAAGGACACCGTAAAATAATCGAGGGTTCGGTGGGCTGGTTGGTTGGGTCAATATCAATATCAAGAAATCAACGAGAAAGAAGTCCTCCACTCTCACTAGGACATCTTCTAAAAGCCCGCATGGTGTCTTGAGTGATCTATTAGCTACCTAGAGGACAATGGGACTAGGCTTTAACTCACCTCCTCTTAATAGCTTGTAGATCGAGCTCGGTAATATATTAACCCTCACACTCAGATTTCAAGAGAGCCTCATCAATGGTTGGTCTCCAATGACCACAAAAATATACAGGGCTCTTGGGTCCTTCAGTTTGGGGGGTGTACCATGTTGTACAACCAAGCTGACTAAGTCAGGCAGGACGACCTTAGCCTGGACCTATTTTCGTGATTTTCTATTTTGTATGCACAAGTCCTTTAGAAACTTGGCAAAAGACGAGATCTACTTTAGAGCATCTAACAAAGGCAAGTTAATATGGACTTGCTTAAAGGTGTCCATGATCTCATCCATCCTATCGTTGACTCCAGATAAGCCAACAGAAGATTCCCCGAGAGTAGATAGGTGCTCTGGATAAGGCACCCTCAGCTTCTGGGTGGAGGGGTCATCATGGCGAGAAAGGGATGATGGAATAATGACATCCTCTTGGGAGGTGGTTTCAAGCGAGGGAGGGTAGTGTGGCTCTTCCTCAGTGAATTTGGAAATCAGAGTCAATGTAGGAGAGGAATTCTGAGGGGTGACCATAGGTGGGCTATCAGGTTTGACAATTTCTTTGTCACTCCTCAGTACGGTAACAGCTTAAGTGTGCACCTGAATATAATCCCCTTACCCTTGGAGTTCTCCTCAAAAGAACTAGGCAACTTCCCAGGATCTCGCTGCCTCATTGCTTCTATAAGATGACCAATTTGGGATTCATTTTAGTGATCATCTTATTCTGAGACTAGATAAACATGTTCTGATGCTCTTGCATCCCCTTCATCATTACTTTGAGTTCATCCATCTCAGAGGGCTTATTCTAAGGAGGGATCATACAAGATGGTTAGTACATGGGTTGGGGAGGTTGAGATCTCGTGTTCCCTGAGTTTGAAGCATCACCTTGCTTCTATGAGAAATTTGGATGATTCCTCCACCCCGAGTTTCAAGTATTAGAGTACAGTTGTTCCTAGCGGGTGGGCAGAATTCCTAGGCTACATTCAAATCAACTTGAATCAACTCAGGGAATTGATTCACCAATTGGCACTCTACAGTGGTGTGTGAAGTGCTTTGGAAAATGGATCATTCACTCGAAGTTTGAACAATAGAGGCTGCTTGCGAGTGCATGATTATGCAGATCATAGGACTTAATCTACCTGAATTAAGTTAGATCCTAGCTCAACTTAGGAATAATGCATGCATGAGCAACATAGTTTACATCTTAGTTGATTTGTTAGCTTTGTAAATAATAATACTATTTTATATTCTAATTAAGAGGCAATAATAATTGTAGGTAATTCAGGGTCGCGGATGATAAATCCGACTGTACAGATCTATTCAGGATGACGACAGGAGTCCAACGCTTTCGTGATCGTTTTGATCGGACTCCCGTAGCATCTTACAAAGCACACGAAAGAGAAAAGTCCAAGAAGCAAGATAGCAAAAATTCGAACCTCAAATGCTAAATCCAATTGCACGTATGGACAGATCAACAATTACAGTCCAACAGCACAAAAATCAACTCGATCGAAGCCCTGCAGCACCATCTACAAAGCAAAGAAGATGGACGACTATGATGGCACCACGTTGCGCCATCCTAGCGCCCAATGCCACAACCCCATCCACTAAGGAATTCTATGTGCCTCGTGGGTCGTTGGATCGCCATCCAACGGCTATATGAGCACCACGTTACCCATACCCACGCTCATCATCAAAGAGGATCCATCCCAACCATTGGATCTTCATCCAACGGCTGAGGCAGCACGTGCGGAAACGTAAAGGCACGACCATCTACACATAGCACATTGGTCGGCGCACGTGAAACCAAGCAAGTGTCTAGCGTTTGAACCGCGTGGAGGGGGAAATCGAAGAGGCGGTCTGCAAAGGAAGAAATTGGGTAGTACAATGGCAATCGGCCAACGTAGAGGTGAATGCGTGGCACGCGATCGTGAGTCAGATGAGGTAGTCCAATGCACACATGAGCCAACGCGTGGTTAGACGCGTCGATATATGTGACTCGATGAGATCGTGCAGCACGCATTTTCAGGGTTAAATGTGAATGCGCGAGCGTGAAAAAATCGAAGACAGTGAAGCAACGTGGGGCCTCAGCCGCGCGATCTTAATTAGAGGGCCCAGCGCATGACACGTGGCGCAATCCTGTGTGACGTGCGTGTTGAAGGCGAGCTGGAGGTTATTTTGAGGTGCCATTTGATCCATTGATCTCCCGATCGACATATCTAATCAATCTAAGGTTGGTGCATGATTTTGAGGTCCAAACACCAACTTTTCCCCTCATTTTAACTATAAAAAGAACCCCGGAGCTCCCATTGGAAGGCATCTCTTCCTCCAGACATCTCCAAGCTTCTCCTACTCCCTCTTCCTCTGAGGCATCCAGCAAGATCACCTTGGTGCACCGCTACTACTCTACCCAACCTCTCTAAAGGCTACCAAGGGTGGCACCAAGGACTAGCTTAGATAGTTAATTTTAGTAGTTCTAGTTCTAGTAATTCATGTTCTAGTTACTTAGTTAAGTTCTATTTGAAATTCCTGCCAAACATTCAACTGATTGCCTGATTATTAATTACAGTTGCTATCATGATTAGTGCTTAGTTCTAGATTAGAATTTAAATCAAGACATTTTTCTGTCTCCCTGAATTCAATTGGGACTCACCATCTCGTTATATTTTATTTACTTCAACGATTTTCACACTATACTACGACATAATTATCTTAAAACATGATTTTACACCCAAGCAAATTGGTGCCGTTGCCGGAGAGGCATGAAGATCCTTGATTTAATATCTGATTTAGTGTATGTTTTTGGTGCACGAGTATGAAACGTGGATCTGCGCAAGCATCGAGTGTGGTGAAGAAAATCAGGTGCACACAATTATCTCAGTAAGATTTTAGATTAGGATTTGATTTCACATTAGGATAGGAGTTATTTCAAAAAAGCAAAAAAGAAAAAAATTAGGATTTGATTTGTTATGTAGTTAGGATTTGCTTTGCTTTAAAAGAAAAATTTGCTTACAACTATTTTTAGAAATTCAGCCAAAGGTCTTATACGAATTTGACAATTAATTTGTCGTGTTTCTAGTGATCCAAAAATTTTAAAATTCAGGTAGGTGCTATATTTTCAAATTATCTTTCCAATGCCACCGTTCCTTCAGAAAAACGCAATTTGTGGAATTTTAAAACATTTGCGGAGTTCACGGGAGTCAGATAAATTGAAATCTGGATTTTTTTGAACTTCAAAAATCAATTTCGAACAAGACACGAATCTAATTGACTCAAAAATGGTGTGGTTTGAAAAATAGTCAAGTTATCTTTCGTTCCCCTATTTTTAACGAATTTTTGGATCACATATGATACTGTTTCAAAAAGAATAATAAACACCAGGTCAAAATTCATATCTGACCCCCTACTAGTTAAAAATTCATATTTATTTATTTGAAATATTAAAAATTCAAAAAAAATATTATCTAAAAAGCTTATTGAAAAAGGAATCTTTCTGTAAATTTTTATATCATTTGGATTCCAATTATATCTTAAAGAGTATTGTGAATCTGATTGTGGTCTGCCTAGTTAACTTGTATGAACCTATGTTTAACCTTTAGGGTCACATTTAAAGACGGCATTGGACTAGCCTAGACTCAATCGAGCCCAATGATTAGTCAGTGAGTCGAGTCACCTTATGAACCACTCACCACGCACCCAAACTAAAGACAAGGTTAAGAAAAAAAATCGTAAAATTATATCAATTAACCTACATCCGTCTTTTAACTACTAGGGGGTCTCAGTCTCTTTGGCCAAATCTGGTGACCAAGCCTGCAAGGTAGTGTCAAACGATTGCATCTAAGAGGTACAAAGGAACCAGAGGCGAAAGCCGAAGAACCAACCTTCCTCTTACTTCCGTCGTAAAGACTGGCTAGGTTAGCTTAAGAGGCAGGGATCATTTTCAACCGATTTCTCAATGAATTTTCTTCAACAATTTAAACCTGAACAAAATATCTGGTCATCTAATTCTAAAGGACCAATTTGATTAATAAGGCCTTGGCCTTGTTTGGCTTGGCTACACCAACCCTTGTTATTGGTGTATGCAAGGAAGGAGGTATTTACGACCTAAATTAGTTGAACCTTGGGAACCAAACCTAAGGCAACAAAGGCAACTTTTTGTATCGCCCAACTCTTCTTCCCAACCCTCCTCTTCCTCTCAATTAGCTGAGATGACTAATCCTGGTCCTGGACCTGATCGAGGCCCTGAAAATCTAGACCCAATGGCTCGTATGGAAGCTAAGGTTGAGGAATTAGAACAGAGATATGAGCAGAGTATTGACAGGATTCTCACCACACTAGACAAGATGTGGCATCCACCACGCAGAGAACAACTATGGGTGATTAGCGTATTTTTGCGATGGAAAATCAGGGTTTTGGAAAACCTTTTGTTGTAGTCACAGAAATCGCTACCAAATAAATTTACCGAAACTCAAAAGGAAGCTCCGGGTCGAACACGGGGAGGCGATGTTTATTTCTTTGAAACTCAACGTTTTTCTTTATTTCTTTTTGGTATTTTATATTTGCTAATTTTTTTTGTATTTTATTATAGTGAGGAAGCAAGCAAGAATATTATCTTCACTAAGTTATTCTAGAAAGCAGGAAAGATCTATTCTACTTGCAAATGACAGAAAATTACTTCTATATAAATGCTTCACAAATATTTATTACAAATGCTTCTACACTATGAAAGCACTAAAAGGGAAAAGGGAGAGAAAAATCCTCTTTATCGACTGCTTAGAGGATGAAGTTGCATTAATGGGGCTGGGACAAAGATGTTGAGGAGTTGGAAGAAGAAGAATGACATCGGAAGAGGAGGGGAGGACGAGCAACATCGCAACATGATCAGCTTCCTAGAATGGGGTTAAGAAGACAGTTGATGAGAGCTCCACAAATGGTGGTGAGATGGTGGAAAATAATTTTCTTTTCTCTAGTGGAGCATCCCAAAGACTTGGGACACAAGCTGAAGGTGTGTTTTTGAGCTCTAAAGTAGGTGAGGCGAGCATAGGAAGGGATGAAGAAGAATAGGAGGGGTAGGAGTCCTTTTATAGTGGAGGAGAGAAGACAATTCGTGCATGGGACATTTAGTGATATCAAAGACGTCGCTGAAGAACCGCCGCAAGCGTCGCTATACCCCCAGCTCACACTTGTGCATCCCGGCGCTCATGCACCCACAACTATGCACGCGTAGTCGAAGGAAAGTCGTTTGATTAGGATCAAGCGATAGAGGATGCACGGAGATCAATCCTCTTGATTGTGTTGGATGGTACGTGGGATTCAGCGTGCCATCATGCGTACCGGCTGCATTGATCTAATCGTACGACATGGAGGAGCTGGCACCATTCGATGAAGATCGCGCGGCTCTATTCAAGTGGAGCTCATAGCGGTGCATTGAAATCCCTTGGGCGGGGCTCGAACTCGCGCTCGTGGGTTGCGAATGCCTCTCGCGACTAATGCATTGCGAGTGCTTTTATGTTGAGACGATGCTTTTGCAAGTGTGGCGAGGAGTTGATCTCATCCGTTGGATGGAAATCCAACAACCGAGATTAAGGCTACTCTGATGAAAGGGTTAAGACTGGCGACGTGGCGAGCTTAGGGCCATTGGATGTCAATCCAACGGTCTTAATCTCGTGGTGGAAACACCTTTGAGGAGGGGCGGATTCTGAGGGTGTATTTGGACGACTGCGATGGCGCCACATGGTGCCATTCTAGGCGTCCATCTTCTTTTCTTTGTAGATGACGCCACAGATGTCGAATTGGATTGATTTTCATGCCATTGAACTGCAATCGTCAATCTGAATCCATCCGTGAGGTTGGATTTATTATTTGAGGCTTTGAATTACATCACCTAGCCCCTTGGCTGTTGATCTTCCTTGTATTACACAGTGTGCTACAGGACTTCGATCAAGACGATTTCAAGGGCGTTGGACTTCGTTTATCGTCCTGATTAGATCCGTACGGTCAGATCGTCAATCCGAGGCTCCGAAATAAATCTCCATTTCTCCTAGCCACGAAGGGACACGAATTAACCTAAACTTTATAAAAACTATTCTAAATGTAGAATGATGCATGCTATGTAATATTTATAATATGAAATGCATATCTAAGATTAGGAATATGCATAAATAGGTATTTTAACCTAAATAGATGTGTATACATCAATGGGACTTCTATGATCCGGCGACTACAATTTCGGCACCTCAAGTCCGAATTCCCGCAGGCAGAGACGCATTCGAGCTAAAGCCGAACATAATAAGTTTGATTCAGTCTCATTTTCATGAAAACTCGAATGAGGATCCCTTCCAACACATTGAGGATCTGAGTCGAATCGCAAAATTAGTTCGACCTAGAAATGTTGATTTAGGGATTGTTCTCATGAAGCTTTTTCCATTCTCTCTTAAGGATAAAGCTTTTTATTAGTTCAAGACCACTGGGAGGTTGATTGGAACCTGAGCGAAATTACATCGTGAATTCCTCCAAAAGCTCTTCTCGATTGGTCAAACAAATGTGATGAGGCATGCAATTATGACTTTCTCCCAAGGACAAGGGGAGAAATTACATGACACCTGGGATAGATTTCATGATCTTCTCAGGAAACGCCCGCACCATGGTGTGCCCAGATGGCACCTAGCACAAGTCTTTTACCATGGGCTGGATGACACACATAGGTACCTAGCCCATTCATCTAGTGGCGGGAATTTCCTCGCAAAGGATGGGAACTGTGCATTCGAACTATCTGAGTCCTTAGTAGAGAACTCAATGAATGTCGCATCTATGAACCAATTCCAATGACTTGGACAGCAACGAGTTAGTATCCATGAAGCTCATGCCGAATCTACCCGAGCTAATATGCACATTATAATCAAGAAGCTAGATAAGGTGGATCTACTCGACAAGAAGCTTGACGAATTGATTTGAGCTCGACCTAGATTTCCTAGCAATTCAATTGCATCTCACTCTTCTTTCACATCCCTAGTCCCTCTTACTCGAGTACATCTACTCACTCAGGATGTATCTTCTCCATCTTCATGGGATCCTATATATTAGGAAACCGTGAATAATTTGGATCTGGCACCATACAATCAGGGTTATGCACCGCATGACGATTCTAGTGCGTATTCCTTTGATGAATATGCATCTCAAACATCTTCGGCCAACGAAGATGTCAATGCTATCAAAGGTTAGCGACATAATAACCCGTATTCAAAGACATATAACGTACCCTGGTTGGCGCCAAAATCCTAGCTCTTCCTAGTCTAGTAGATCACAGAGACCAAATCAAGATCCACACTACCAGACCAAAAAATACGGGAATGCATAAAATACATACCCAAGGCAGCAGCCATTCCTGTCTTAGCAGCAATCCCATTCTACTTATTAGCTGCTGCATTAAGCTGCAAATCACCCTCCAAAGCAAGCTGACTCTTTCGAGGCATTTAGAGAAGAATTGAAGGAATCTATACATCAATCGAATTATGACAATTTGAAATTCATGAAAACGATGGTAGATCAAATTCAGAACATTCAGAGCAAATAGAACCAGCTGCTACAGGAGCATAGATCATAGGGAGCCTTGCCCTCCCAACCTATCTCTAACCCAAGATATGTATAGAACCAGGGTGCCCCACCTAGGTTCCAAGCACCACAGGGACCGATGCATGCAGTATTACAAGCACCTCTTGTACCTCCCGGTAATGTTTCAGGTCATCCAACCTTATTGTCGAATCCCACCCAATCTGCCCCTTCTGCTCCTCCCCCACCTCATAGACAGTATGCCAATGCAAATGATATCACACTACGTAGCGGAAAAACTACAAGGAACCCACCATGTAGGCAGGTAGGTCATGATACTTCTCAGGCTAGCTCCTCTTCCCATTTTGGCCCTTCAAAGGAGCAACCTAAGAAAAAGAAATCAATCACTGAGATCATCAACATCCATTTACTCTTCCCTGGAACCTTAACTCATGAACCTAAAGGAGAGATAAAGGGAATCAAAAGCAATGAGGACTTAAAGGAAATCTTCAAAAATGTTCACATTAAGGTTCCCCTCCTTGATGCCATTGATCACATTCCTACTGTCGCTAAATCTTTAAAGAATATTGTATACCCAAGCGACAACCAAGGAAGACCAATAAGGTGGTATTGTCCGAGGAAGCTAATACAGTCATTTTCTCTGACCTACCACCCAAGAAGAAAGACTCGGGAGCTCCACTCATTTCCTGTCAGCTACAGGATGCTCCTTTTGATCGTGCCTTGCTTGATTTGGGTTCGGCCATTAATTTAGCCCCCACTGCTGTTTTTGACCACTTCTAATTTGGGGAGCTAAAACCCACTTCTGTTACTATCTACTTGGCTGACAGATCAATCAAGGTGCCTTGAGGTGCAGTGCTGAATGTCATTGTAAAAATCCATGGGCTTTGCTTTCCAGCGGATTTTTTCATCTTGGATATGGACATTCCTCCCAGTCTCTATGATGCACCGATCATCTTAGGCTGCCCATTTTTGGCGACCGCCCAGGCTAACATTAACTGTACATCCAGGTGTATGGAGATCGCCTTGGGGAATGAGAAACTCAGATTGGATATTTTCAGGGAAAACAAGGACCCACATTTTAATTTTTTCGAGGATTCAAATGATGATAAACCTGAGCACCGTAGGAACATAAAACTTCTTGGTGAATTAACTCCGCACACAGCTTCTGTCGGGCTCACTGATTTAAGTTATAATGATTCTAGCACCATAGTGAATGCTGGTTGGCCAAAGGCAATTGATGAGACACATGATTTGGATTCGGAGAGATTTGGTGTGGAATTACCTAAAACCCTCATGACATGCTTAGATGATAAATACGTAGATTTACAAGAGATTCCATAGATCCATGGGGTTGATTTCGAATTGTCAAAGCCCATTTTGATTGTGAGGAAAATCTGAAAAATCTTGAGGCATTTTTGAATTTGGGGTTAGATGAATCTATTACATCTTCGCTCGTGGATTTCGATATTGAGGATTTCACAGAAGCCACGGAACAGAAAATGAAAGAATTTTAGGCTTTATTGCATCTAGATTCTGATTTTCCAGACCTTCGGATAATGAATTGTCGCCAATTATATTTGAGGATTTGCACCATGAATAGAATTTGGGCGATTCGTATGAGATTTTTGATCAACCTAGGGACGACAATGAATTGGGTGAATCTAGAGCGATTGGGATGAACTGGATCTTATTCTACACACTTACACTGCAACCACCCACAACCAGATCCACTCATGAAATGGTTCCTTCTACCATTTCAGACTACACAACTCAGGTCCCTCCTTTCATTTTCCACCACTTTCAAGACCCGTATGATTTGTTTCCCACTCCCGACTCCCTATCCACCTCATCTGCATTACTCATACACCACTCTTCAGGGCTGCCACTTGCTACCTATCACCCTGGCACCTGGATTTATTTCTCTTGTAGTACCTGGCTACAACCAATTCCAAGCCTTGATATTTTATTTTTCCGACCTTATGATCTTGGTATTCACAGGCAACTGCTCTGCATTTTTGGCCCATTGATGACAATGGAACTCTAAGTGCTTGCCATCTTGACTCTTTCTCCTGCAATCATTGATCCATCAGATGGAATTTGGCCCAGTTGGAGGTGTTAAACTCAACATTTCGACATAGCATTTGCTTTATACATAGCATATTTCAATTTTGGAAAATTATTCTACATAGTGTGATTATCATTGTAGTGTTGGCATAAGCTGAATGACGAATCAGGAGCAAGTCGAGGTGAATTCTATCCATTTATGCCCTGTCTTGCTTTATTTTTTCTTATTCATGCATGAGGACATGCAAGAACTGGGGGGAGTACACATAAACTGAAAAATTTATCTGCCGACACCTTAGGAAACAAATTTTTATCAAGAGGTTTTATTAGGGATATATTCTTTAGTTGATTCTTGAACTTAGAATCCAATATAATTTCACACTTGCATGTAGAATTTGCAATGGATCCACTATTGAGACCGATAGACATTTTTAGTTTGTCGAGAAGAAGAATTACGTCTTTTCCTAAACCCTTGGAAAGTAATTAAGGAGCCAGGCAAACCATCTTCTAGTAGATCCACCAAACAATTAAGAGGTGAGAGTAGAAAGTCTACTGGTGCTCTAAGTCTAGTGCGAGGAATCTTAATTTTTGGATAATTGGATAATTATACTCGGAGTTAGGCATAGTTTTGCTCTCGATTCTTGCGTATAATTCCTTGTGTGAATTTTGAGGGTCACTAAATAAGGCAGATACACAAAGAGGGGGTTCTAACAAAACTAGAACTAAGGTGGATGGTTATGACTATCCTTTACGAAATCCTCGGCTGAACGAGGGTATTAATGTCAAGGTCAGAAATATGTTGTCCTATCAATTTCTTTCCCGATATTGAGAATAGGCACTGCCACCAAATAAGCCACCCGATATCCTCTTAAACATCACCAATCCCGAATAAAGCCTCCTAAATAAAAGTGCGTATGTCATGTTATGATGCGTTGTGTTGGTAGATATATATATGTGAAAAAAAAAATAAAAAAAAAGAAAGAGAAAAGAGAAAAAATCTTGAAAATAAGAAAGAGAAAAAAGTCGGAAAAAAAAGTGTTGAGTTATATTTCTGATGTCAAAGTACAATGATGCAACAATACCTACTACCCTCATGATCCACCAAATACAGCCTTGACCTAATTTTCTTTATTTCTGATTGCCCGAATACTGACTAAGGATTTCTGACTTAGTTATAGGGTTATCAGAACTTAATTGAAGTGCTAATGCCATGAGAGACCACCAAATATATTTACAAATCTGGTGAGATGTGAGCTCGAAAAGAAAAAGGAAAGAAAAGAGAAGAAAAGAGAGAGAAAGAATGAGTACAAGGAACTAAAGAGAGCACAGTTTTTCCACCTCCCTCTAAGTTGATTTATTTGATAGTTTAAAAATCTAGATTCTATAGAACTTGTCTATTTGTAGCACCAGAGGAGTGTATGCCACCAAATACAAATCCACTTGACTCAGACATCTTTTACCTAAGCCAAAAGCCATGGTTGAAATTACAAATTATTTTATATCCCCGAGAGAAGAAGTTTGCCTATCTCGATAGAGTCTTACTAAGGGTCAAGTACGAGCTGTAGATGTAGATTGACTTTTCACTTAGATTTATTGCATAGGTTACAATACTACACTGTTACGATTATTAGGATTTCTAAATTTTTGGATAAAAATAAAAGAAATAAATCTCTAGTCAAACTCTTGATGAAATGCATTTAGTCTTGCATTTGCTAAGGACTAGCAAGATTTAGGCATAGGGGTATGATTGCGCAGCAATCATAAGACCTAATCTACCTGAATTAAGTTAGATCCTAACTTAACTTAGGAATATTGCATGCATAAGCAGCATATTTTGCATCATAGTTGATTTATTAGCTTTGTAAATAATAATGCTATTTTATGTTCTAAGTGAGAGGTAATAATAATTGCGGGTAATTTAGGGCCATGGATGATAAATCCGACCATATGGATCTATTCAAGACGATGACGAGAGTCCAACTCTTCCGAGATTGTTTTGATCGGACTTTCGTAGCATCTTATAAAGCCCACGGAAGATCAAAGGCCAAGAAGCAAGATGGCGCAAATTCGAACCTTAAATGCCAAATCTGATCACATAGATGGATTTGAATCAACAATCGCAATCCAATGGCACAAAAATCAACTCAATTGGAGCCCTACAACACCATCTACAAAGTAAAGAAGATGGATGACTACGATGGCGCCACGTTACACCATCATAGCCGCCCAATGCCATCGGCCCCATCCACTAAAGGAATTCTACATGCCTTGTGTGTCGTTGGATCGCCATCCAACGGCCACAAGAGCGCCACGTCGCCATACCTGCACTCATCGTCAAAGAGGATCCATCCCAGCCATTGGATCTTCATCCAATGTCTGAGGCAGCACGTGCAGAAAAGCAAAGGCACGACCATCCACACATGTAGTGCGTTGGTCAACGCATGTGAAACTAAGCGGGCGTCAAGCGTTCGAACCGCATGGAGGGGGAAATCGAAGAGGTGATGCACGAAGGAAGAAATTGGGTCATGCATGGCAATCGAGCAGTGTGGAGGTGAACGCACGGCGTGCAATCATGCGTCAGATGAGGCAGCCCGATGCACTCGCAAGGCAATGCGTCGATATACGTGGCTCGATGAGGTGGTGCGGCACACATCCTCAGCCATTAATCTCTGCGATCGAATGACCATGGTTAAAAGCATGTGTGCGAAAGCGTGAAAACTGAATCCGGTGAAGCAGCGCAGGGCCTCAGCTGCGCGATCTTGATCTAAGGGCCCAACACATGACATGTGGCGCAATCCTGTGTGACGCGTGCGTTGAAGGTGCATTGGAGGCTATTTTGAGGTGCCATCTAATCCATTGATCTCCCGATCGATGGATCTGACCAATCCAAGGTTGATGCATGATTTTGAGGTCCAAATACCAGCTATGCCCCTCATTTTAACTATTAAAAGGACCCCAGAGCTCCCATTGGAAGGCATCTCTTCCTCCATCTCTCCATCCAGACATCTCCAAGCTTCTCCTGCTCCCTCTTCCTCTGAGGCATCCATGATCACCTTGGTGCACCACTGCTTCTCTCCCCAACCTCTCCAAAGGCCACCAAGGGTGTCACCAAGGACCACCCTTGGTGCCCTTGTTCTAGTAGCTTAGATAGTTAATTTTAGTAGTTCTAATTCTAGTAATTCATGTTCTAGTTACTTAGTTAAGTTCTATTTGAAATTCCTGCCAAACATTCAGTCAATTGCTTGATCATTAATTATAGTTGTTATCATGATTAGTGCTTAGTTAGTTCTAGATCAGTATTTAAATCAAGACATTTTTCTGCCTCCTTGAGTTCGCCCGAAACTCTCCATCTCATTACATTTTATTTGCTTCGACGTATTTTCACACTATACCATGACGTAATTGTCTTAAAATGCAATTTTACACCCGAGCAAAGCATGCTAAGGTTTACTAAAAGCTAATCAAAATTTTTATTCAATAGTTAAATCTGATAAGCCAAATCCTGAGTAGCCCCAGCTTCATGGGCCACCATCTTCCTTTGTAGGATGGATGATTTTCTTTCTTGATAGGTAGAGGACATATGAATGGAATTATCACTCAAAGTTTCAAATGTCTAGGCTTTGCCCTCGGTCTTGGTCATGAAGGTTCCAACACAGGCTACATCGATGGTTTGCCTATGCTATTCAGATAATCCGTTATAGAACCTCTTGACCAATTGCCATCTTGGCACTTGATGGTGGGGGCACAACCTAAGCAGGTTGTTAAAATGCTCCCATGTCTCCTGAAATTGCTCCCCATCTGATTGAGAAAAACTCATGATTTCCTTCCTGTAGTGGTTGTTTTTTCTCATCGGGTAATACTTCTTCAGGTATTCTCCCTTAAGGGTGTTCTAACCATTCACCCTAGCATCGAAAGTGTGGTACCAGTGTTTTGCCTTGTCCTTAAGGGAGAAGGGAAAGAGGATTCTCATCAGAGCTTCATCAGTAATGTTCTGAAGTTTCACCATGGAGTAGACCTCGATGAACTCTAAACACGGGTAGGGGTCCTCCCTAGTTGTACCATAAAAGGAGCGAAACAAGGATATGGTACTACTCTTGATCTCATATGAACTATCCCCTACCGATCTTCTAAGTTCTTGAGCAGGTTGATTGGTGGGCACAAAATAGTCTCTTAAAGTTCTCTATTGATTTGCTCCTTAATCAGCCATCCTTTCTTTTTGGTGGACTCTCCTAAGGATTCTCTCAAGCACTGGATCAAACAATAATCTACCCTTAAAAGTGAGTCTACCAATCATACCACGGCAACCAAGCACAATTCAAGCCCTTTCAAATTTTAATAGGTCTCTTTAATCAATCCTCAAACCGACTTCTCAGATTAGCCAAATAGAGTCAAGGCAATGTTCCTCCATTCCTACTTAAGTGGTATAAGAGAAATGATGCAACGTGAGATTCTTGGCCAATTCTATATTGAAGAAGGTTAGGGTCAAATTAGTTGTTATAGGTGGCCAAACAAGTTATCCAATCCAGTTATGCAACCTAAGTGGACCTTCGTGTGCTTTAAGACCTACACCTTACTTAAATAATATTCTCAAGTGATTTAATGAAAAGGTACTCTAAGGATGGAATTAAGGGATGCAAGTAAGGAAACCATTCCTTCAAGGAGATGCATTTGCGATGCCTCTTAACTACCCTTTGATTTCTTTAAGGGGTGTTGTAACGACCCGATTCCCGAGTCCCTACGAGACACGAGAACCGGACCGACTCGACTAACCCCAAGACCCAGTCGTCCAACGAGGAAGTAACCAAAAGACAGTAAAATAAACCACATTCAGCATGAATATAACTAACAGTAAGAAAGTACAGCAGTAAGGAAAGAAACTACTACAGTAGGCACCACCACAACAGTAAAACAACATTTATCATATAACAAAAACTGCAGGTAAAGAAGGTACAGCGGAAACAAAACTACTCACTAGAACAGAAACAAAAAGAAGGTACAAAGCTGTGGTAACTCTACTGGACCCTACTCGGCCCAGCGTCCTCTGCAGCCGCCGACCCTGGCTGCTCAACACCTGGTCCTGAAAAAGGTAACAAGTGTAACACGTCAGCAAAACGCTGAGTAGAGTGGCAAACTAACTAAAGGCAACAGTAGAGTGTACAGTAGCTGTTATGTTCTATTACTTCCTTTATTTACATCTTTCAATTTTTCTCACTATTTCATTTACTTCTCAGATCCTTTACTTGATCTCGGATGTCCTCGTGGGACGATCTTGATTGCAGTCTTTTCCAAAAGTAGAAGTAGCACGTGGTGCTCTCCTGGCCGGGAGAGTCCCCCGTGGTGATCCTACCCTCAGTCAACCACCCCAAGGTCACTGACAGACGTAACGGTGACTACGGCACGCGCGATAAACGCACAGGTAGCTAGCCCGCACTGGCACGCGGTCAGTCATTTCCGTTAACGGGTGCGCCCAAAGCACAGCACGGAACCAGGGCAGAGCCCTCTCAGTAACAGGGGTCCAACCCCTCCACAGTAACCAAACCGGGGCCTTGCCCCTCCACAGTCCGCGCACCCTCGTCTGACTACCCTGGTTTGCCCTAGTGGGCCTAACAAGTCGGTGAAGGAGGCTAGCAGAACCCCGGGGCCCGTGGGGTAGCTAGTACTCTCCTAACACTACTAGCTCTCCTCGGTACTACGTACACGAGGGCCAACAAGTCGGTACAGAGCGGCCAAGCCTAACCCCGGGTCCCTGGGGCGGCTGGCCCCACTCTGCACTAAAACAGGTACAGGTACTTCCCTTGGTACTGCGTACCCAAGAGACAGTACAAACTACATCTCAGTTCCATTCCTTTTCTTTCCAGGAGTTCCACTCCTAATTCCCCGTAGGGTTCCAGCTCTTTATCTCAGAACATCATATGTTTCACTTTCCAGATTCACGTTCTCACATTCCATGATCTCAAACATGATTCTTTATGCATAACAGGCAGCTGTTAATTAAATTTACAGGCAGCTTTATATATATTCCTTTCCATTTTTCCAAGACTGCAGTAATATACATTCCACTAGTTTTTCCATCCTAGGATTCATGCCATATCCTAGGATCTATCATACAATCTAGTTTTCCGGCCCTAGGATTCATGCAACACCTAGGAGCTATCATTCCATATATTTCTCATTCCTAGGATTCATGCAATGCCCTAGGTTCTAGTTATGGTTCCATACTTTAACAGATTTTATTAATACTTAAAGCCACTCTACCAGGTACAACGGGAGTAATGGGGGCGTGATCGGGAATCCCGCGCGCCTCCGCGACTCTCAAGACTGCAACCGAACGAGGTCCTATCACAAGGATCAAACACAAGGAGTGTCTCAAAACAGTGTATAGCTACCGTAGGCGGGTAGAGGAATAAATTCTGAAACGAACGCAACTCGAATCGCGGAAAACGGAGCCCAAACGGGCCCTAAACGGGTCGAGAAAGACAATACTGTGCAAAATCAGACGTCTGGAACTCCTTCCAGACGTCTTAAACGGTGGATCAGAGAATTACCTGTTCGGCTTGGTTCCCCGGACGTCCAGAAGTCTGTGGGGACGTCTGCCTAGATCCAAGACGTCCGATGGTCACTCCGGACGTCTGGAGGTCACTCCCGCCGTCTGGTACAAATTCCAGACGTCTGATTCGCAAAGATGACGAATCAGAGAACCTGCGCACAGCCAACACTCCTCCCTCAGTACGGTCAGTCGACAAAAAGAAGAAGAAAGCGGAAACTCACCTTTCAGACGTCTGTATGATCTCACAGACGTCGACCTTGCCGTCTGGATATCAATCCAGACGTCTGATTCTGGAAATTTTTCCAGAATCAGAACCTTGCTCGGCCTCCGCTCGCGACGCCGCCCGCGTCGCACCTCGCGCGTCCGCTGCTCCGCCCGCAGCAGGTCCCTCTCCGCGACTCTCTACGCCCCCTGCGCCCTCCGCCGGCCGGCCAAGCCGCTCCTGGCGAGCTCGCCCTCACGGCAGAGCCCCGCCCTCGCACGCCGCAGCTCCTCCGCGCCTACTGCGGCTGCCGCTGCCGCTGCGCCCTCGCGTCCGCTCGCTCTCGCGCACAGGCAGGAGGAGAATGGAGGAAGATGGTGGAGACGGGAGGGGAGGCGCGCCCCCCCTTTTAACGCCGCGCGGAGAGGAGAGAGAAGGCGGTCGCAGCCGCCTGCAGCCGCAGAGAAAGAGGGCAGAACGCAGGTCTGCGCGCACAGGCGCGCAGACGAATATCCCGTGCGAGCATAACTGTTCACCAGACGTCTGTAAACTATCCCGGACGTCTTGTCAGACGTCTGGATGTGATCCCAGACGTCTTTACAGACGTCTGGGCCACCTCCCAGACGTCTTAAAAGACGTCTGGGGCACGCGCTCGTTACAGGTGTCCCCCTCCTTAAAGTATAAAATCACTTCATTAGAGGATAATACTACCACCATAAAGTGAAGTAAGAGGGTTTGCACCGATAAAGAGATCGATGCCCATAGCCTTAAAGGTTTGAGACCTAGTGCAGTGCCTAAATTGCGCGCTTTGTGTAGGAAGTGTGCATCACACAGCAAAAATGTGATTTTTTATTTTCTTTGAATCACGCATAAGTTCTTTTATCAAATCAAGTGTGAATTTTCTTTTATAGCCCAATCTAATTAGCAGTCCCAATTTTTTGGAAAGCAACCACTTGATTAAGTAGATTAAATCAAAATCAAGCGGTCTTTTGAATTTAGCCCAGAATGCAATGCTTAAATAGGAGCTCGATGCAAAGATGAGAGAGTATACTTGTCTCCAGCAATCTTCATGTAGGATGCACGCAATGCCAAAAAGATATAAACTAGATGCTACTTAAACAATCCTATATGGTCATCCTATGGATATGCAGCTGATGAGGTATGGCTCATCATAGCTAAAATGCCCAAGTTAAGGTAGAAACTAGGTTATACACTATCTAATTAACACAATAAATAGGTTAAGTGTGAGAATTAATAGAAATGACCTAAAACATCAAATTTGAGTTAAAAATGCATAATTAGGTCAATTAATGAGATATTCTATTCATAAATGCAAATTGATGATCCAATTGCCAATTAAACACATTTCTGAGTTTAAAAGTACAAATCAAGGGTAAAATAATGTTCTAATATGTTCAATTAGCAATCCATCAAAATCTCATAGCATTTGGACATCACTAGGACCTTGCATTTAGTTGTTTACATATAGGTCCTTAGTACATAACATTTTCTACACTTTAAAAGTTGTAGGGGCTTATTTGACAGGCTTGGAGGACCATTCTGCATTCATTTCCTTCACTTATGAGTCCCTGTGCAATTCTCATACCCCTTCACTTTAAGGGCTTCCCTATAAAATTCACCAAACACCTACAGCCATGCGTGCATTATTCCTCGTGAAGAACATGAGGAGCAGCTGCTGTTGATTTCGTATTCCATCGATCTGACGATGAAACAAGATCCATCCATTACGCGCCTTTGCACGAAGCACTCTTACAACCTCTAGATCCCATCCAGTGGCTAAGATTTGGTTTAGAGTTTCTCATGCGTCTTGCGAGCACATCCCACCATTGAAGCCCGAATTGACTAATCCCACACCATTGTGACCTGATTCACTCCAACACTGTAACAAACGCGTGCCCCAGACATATTTTAAGACGTCTAGGAGGTGGCCCAGACGTCGGACAAGACGTCTGGGATCGTTTCCAGACATCTGGAAATCCGTTATCTTCCACACGCGCGGGTCGTCTGCGCGCCTGAGCGCGCAGACCCGCATATTCGTTTATACCCTGCAGCTGCAGACGCCCTGCCGCGTCCTCTCTCCTCTCACGGCCTTAAAAGGCCACGCCTCCCCTCACTTCCGTCACCACCGTCTCCTCCCTCTTCTCCTTCAGCCAGTGAGCGCGAGCGCGAGGGCGGCAGCGGCGGGCGCAGTGAGCGCGGAGGAGGTGCTGCGTGCGAGAGCGGAGCTCTGCCGTGAGGGCGAGCTCGCCGGGGCTGCTAGGGTCGACCGGCGGAGGGTGCAGGGGGCGCGGAGCGACGCGGAGGGGGGACTGCTGCGGTCTGAGCAGCAGGCGCGCGAGGTGAGACGCGGGCGGCGTCGCGAGCGGAGGCCGAGTGGCGCCCTGATTCTGGAAAAATTTCCAGAATCAGACGTCTGGGTTGATAGCCAGACGGCGAGGGCAACATCTGGAAGACCATCCAGACGTCTGAAAGGTGAGTTTTCCGTCTCCTTCTTCCTTCCTGTTGACTGACCGTACTGAGGGAGGGAGATGGGTGTGCGCAGGCTCGGTGATTCGCCATCCATCGCGAATCAGACGTCTGGCAGTAGTACCAGACGGCGGAAGCGACCTCCAGACGTCCGGGGTGACCATCGGACTTCTGGGAGCTAGGCCAGACATCCCCGCAGACTTCTGGACGTTTGGGAAACCACGCTGAATAAGGTAATTCTCTGATCCACTTTTTAAGACGTCTGGAAGAAGTTCCAGACGTCTGATTTTGCACAGTGTCGTCGTTTTCGACCCGTTTAGGGCCCGTTCGGGTTCCGTTTTCCGCGATTCGAGTTGCGTTCTTTTCGGAATTAATTCCTCTACCCGTCTACAGTAGCTATACACTGTTTTGAGATACTCCTTATGTTTGATCCTTATGATAGGACCCCATTCTGTTGCAGTCTCGGGGGTCGCAGAGGCACGCGGGATTCCCGACCACGCCCCCATTTCTCCCGTTGTACCTGGTAGAGTGGCTTTAAGTTATTAATAAAATCTGTTAAATTATGGAACCATAAATAGAACCTAGGACATTGCATGAATCCTAGGAATGAGAAATAGATGGAATGATAGCTCCTAGGTGTTGCATGAATCCTAGGGCTGGAAAACTATATTGTATGATAGATCCTAGGATATTGCATGAATCCTAAGATGGGAAGACTAGTGGAATGTATAATACTGCAGTCTTGGAAAATGGAAAGAGATATAAAGCTGCCTGTAATTTGAATTAACAGCTGCCTGTTGTGAATAAATAACGTGGTTGAGAACATGGATTGTAAGAATGTGAAACTGGAAAGTGAAACCTGGATGTTTGAGTAAAAAGGATGGAACCCTACGGGGAAGTAGGAGTAGAACTCCTGGAAAGTGAATGGAATAGTATTGGGGAAGTGAGCTGGCCCTTGAGTACGGAGTACCAAGGAGAGCGACTGTCCCCCTGTTTAGTGCAGAGCGGAGCCAGCCGCCCCAGGGACCCGGGGTTAGGACTGGTCACTCTGTACCGACTTGCTGGCCCTCGCGTACGTAGTACCGAGGAGAGCTACTAGTGTAGGGAGGTACTAGCTACCCCACTGGCCCCGGGGTTCTGCTAGCCTCCCACACCGACTTGTTAGGCCCGCTGGGGCAAACCAGGGTAGTCAGGCGAGGGTGCGCGGACTGTGGAGGGGCAAGGCCCCGGTTTGGTTACTGTGGAGGGGTTGGACCCCTGTTACTGAGAGGGCTCTGCCCTGGACTGGTTCCGTGCTGTGCTTTGGGCGCACCCGTTAACGGAAACGACTGACCACGTGCCAGTACGGGTTAGCTACCTGTGCGTTTATCGCGCGTGCCGTAGTCACCGTTACGTCTGTCAGTGACCTTGGGGTGGTTGACTGAGGGTAGGATCACCATGAGGGACTCTCCCGGCAAGGAGAGCACCACGTGCTACTTCTACTTTTTGGAAAAGACTGCAATCAAGATCGTTCCCACGAGGAACATTCGAGATCAAGAAAAAGATCTGAGGAATAAATGAAATAGTGAGACATTTGAAAGATGTGAATAAAGAAAGTAATCGAACATAACAGTTACTGTACACTCTACTGTTGCTTTTAGTTTTAGTTTCCACTCTACTCAGCATTTTGTTGACGTGTTACACTCGTTACCTTTTTCAGGACCATGTGTTGAGCAGCCAGGGTCAGCGGCTACAGAGGATGCTGGGCCGAGTAGGATCCAGTAGAGTTACCACTGTCTCTTGTACCTCTTTTTGTTACGTTGTAGTGAGTAGTTCTTGTTTCCGCTGTACTTTCTTTACCTGCAGTTCAAATTATATTATGAATGTTGTTCTACTGTTGTGGTGGTACATACTGTGGTAGTTTCTTTCCTTACTACTGCACTTTCTTACTGTTAGTTATATTCATGCTGAATGTGGTTTATTTTACTGCTCTTTTGGTTACTTCCTCGTTGGACGACTAGGTCTTGGGATTAGTTGAGTCGGTCCGGTTCTCGTGTCTCGTAGGGACTCGGGAACCGGGTCGTTACAAGGTGGTATCAGAGCAAGGTCGTCCCGAGAAGTGAATCAATTGACTGGAAAATAACCAATTCACATGTTTATAACTAGAGTAGCCACCACAACCTATCTCTTGACATGAGCTCTTAGAAGTTTCGTTAGATACCGTCTGTTTTGACGTTTTTTTTTTCCATTTTGTTTCGCGTCTCCTTACAGGAGATGCCGCGTCGCGGGACTGGCGAGATTGGCCGCGGGCGCGGCCGAGGACGAGGTCGGCGAGGTGGAATGCTGTTGTTGACGTCTCGGTGGACCAGCCACCACTCCCAGGCATCTAGGCCCAGGACCTCGCCAGACTGATACGGGACATTGTACGAGAGGAGCTCCACCCACCGCCCCGAGCACCTCCTCCTGGGGCTGCAGAGGGGGAGTCCTCTGTGGGACCACGCGACGGACACGGCGCTGGACACGAGGGAGGGGATGGGCCGCTGCCGCCCCCACCTTCCTCCGACACTTCTGTACACGAGGCACCTCCGCCTGGAGGTGCACCAGCACCTCCCCTACAGCGTCACTTCGAGCTTTTTGGACAGTTCCGGAAGCTGAAGCCCCCCTCCTTCAAGGGGGATGAGGACTCGACCGAGGCAGAGGACTGGCTTGAGCAGCTGGAGAAGATCTTCAACACCCTTCACCCCCCGGTGGAGTGCCGCGTGGCCTTTGCCACGTACCAGCTGGAGAGTGCGGCACACCGGTGGTGGAGGGCGGTCCGGGGACAGGAGAGGGACGAGCCGACGTGGGACCAGTTCGTCACCTTCTTCTGCGAGCAGTACTTTCCCCAGACGTGGCAGGACCAGAGGAGGCGGGAGTTCCACACTCTCCGCCAAGGGACGATGACTGTGAGCGCGTACCGCACGTGTTTCTTGGAGCTGTCCCGCTTTGCAGCGACAGCGGTAGCCACTGAGGAGGAGCGCCTTTGGAGGTTCACCGAGGGGCTCCGGCTTGCGATCCGGGGGTATGTCAAACCCCTGAAGCTGCCTACGTTTTCGAGGGTGGTAGAGGCAGCTATGACTTACGAGGAGACCAACCCGTTCGCACGAGACACCGACGGCGGGCGGAAGAGGCCCTTCCAGCAAGACTTTTCACAGGGCCAGCGAGAACGGAGACACGTGGCATCCGCAGAAGAGCCGTCACGTTGTGCAGGGCCATCAGTGGCCTTTGGGGGCCCTCGACAGGGGCTAGTCGCCAGCACCGGACCCCCGCCTAGCCGACAGCAGGGACCCACTGAGGGCGGGAGTCGAGTTCCCCTCTGCTACCAGTGTGGCCAACCGGGCCACGTCAGGAGGGACTGCCCATCTAGGGCAGGGGGTCAGCAGATACTCCCCGCGTAGAGCACTGGAGGGCGCGCAGGAGGCCGCGGTTCCCAGGCGCGAGGAGGAGGACAGCATTCGCTAGGAGGGTACCGGCCAGCACCTACCCGTCCGACGCAGAGTGTGGCTGCTTCGTCTACACCTAGAGCTGAGGGGCGTGTCAACGCCCTCACGCACAGGGACGCCAGAGCTTCGGGATCGGTGGTAGTAAGTATGGTTTCAGTTTCTGGCAGACTCGTTTACACGCTTTTCGATTCCGATGCTACGCACTCGTTTGTCGCAGCCAGTTTCGCAGTTAGTTTGGACCAGGATTATACACTGTTAGAGAATCCGTTCGTAATCAGAGGTCCGAGTGGCCAACTGTTTGTAGCTGAGGTGTACACGGATTGCGAGGTCAGCATCGGAGGACATAGCCTGCCAGATGACCTGATTATGATCCAGATGCAGGACTTTGGAGTGATTCTGGGGATGGATTGGCTGTCCGCTTACCACGCCTTGGTGGACTGTTTTGAGAGGAAGATTGTCTTCTCTATTCCGGAGTTGCCTTCTTTCGAGTTTTACGGACAGCCAGTGGACGGAGGTTTCAGGTGCATTTCGGCACTTCGGGCGGTGAGACTTTTGAGCCAGGGGTGTGAGGGCTTCCTAGCTTGTGTGGTGGCAGAGCCCAGCCCTGTGGCAGACTTCCAGAGCATCCCGGTGGTCAGAGAGTACCCCGACGTGTTTCCAGACGAGTTACCAGGACTACCGCCCGAGCGTGAGATTGAGTTTGAGATATCACTAGTACCAGGGACCAGCCCCATCTCCACCACGCCATACAGAATGGCACCGCTTGAGCTGCGAGAGCTCAAGTCCCAATTGCAGGACCTTTTGGAGAAAGGCTTCGTGAGGCCCAGTGCGTCCCCCTGGGGAGCCCCGGTACTGTTTGTGAAGAAGAAGGATGGGACCCTACGCCTTTGTGTGGACTACCGACAGCTGAACAGGGTCACCATCAAGAACAGATATCCTCTGCCGAGGATCGACGATTTGTTTGACTAGTTGCGGGGTACCACGGTGTTTTCCAAGATAGACTTGAGGTCTGGATACCACCAGTTGAGGATCAGGGAGACCGACGTCTCCAAGACAGCTTTCCGCACCCGGTACGGACACTACGAGTTTTTGGTCATGCCGTTTGGGCTAATCAATGCCCCCGCTGCTTTCATGGACCTGATGAACCGGGTGTTTAGACCGTACTTGGACCAGTTCGTGGTGGTTTTCATAGATGATGTACTCATCTATTCTAGAGATCGGACGCAACACGGACAGCACTTGCGGATGGTTCTGGACACTCTGAGACGACGCCGGCTGTACGCCAAATACAACAAGTGCGAGTTCTGGTTAAGGGAGGTAACCTTCCTAGGTCATGTGATCTCTGGAGACGACTTGGCGGTGGACACAGCCAAGGTCGAGGCAGTGCTCAGGTGGGAGAGACCGCGTTCAGTCACTGAGATTCGCAGTTTTCTGGGACTGGCAGGCTACTACAGACGATTCATCGGAGGATTTTCGCAGATTGCGCGTCCTATGACACAGTTGACCCGGAAGGACGTGCCTTTCGCTTGGACAGACGCCTGTGAGGCGTGTTTTCTGGAGCTGAAGGAGAGGTTGACCTCGGCTCCCGTGCTCACCATCCCTGACAGTAGTGGCGGGTTCGTTGTGTACACGGATGCCTCCTTACAGGGGTTAGGAGGTGTACTCATGCAGAGGGGTCACGTTGTCGCTTACGCTTCGCGGCAACTGAAGCCCCATGAGCATACCTACCCTACCCACGACCTAGAGTTGGCAGCTGTTGTCTTCGCGCTGAAGACCTGGAGTCACTACTTGTACGGTGAGACCTTCGAGATTTTTACTGATCACAAGAGCCTCAGATACCTTTTTGATCAGAAGGAGCTCAACATGAGACAGAGACGTTGGTTGGAGCTCCTGAAGGACTACGACTGTAGCATCTCCTACCACCCGGGAAAGGCCAATGTGGTGGCTGACGCGTTGAGCCGTAAGGCGCCCGCACGCTTGGCCAGTCTACAGTTACAGAGTTGGAGCCTTTTGGAGGAGGTGGGCAGTTGGCGACCTCTAGAGTTACGAGGGTACTGTGGGGCAGTGACGGTGACACGGCAGACCAGGCCAGAGCTGATAGACCGCATCATACAGGGCAGATGGCCGATCCGTACTTGCAGTCTTTGCGTGACAGAGTACTGTCAGGAGACCCTGGGGACTTCTCTTTCACAGACCAGGTGCTACGCTTGAGGGGACGGTTGTGCGTTCCCAGAGACAAGGAGCTGTTGAGAGAGCTCTGGACTGAGGCACACGGTTTCAGATTCACCATGCATCCCGGAAACACAAAAATGTACCACGACTTGAGACGCGAGTTTTGGTGGAGAGGGATGAAGCGGGATGTGGGTGAGTTCGTGCAGCAGTGTTTAGTGTGCCAGCAGGTGAAAGCCGAACACCAGAGACCTGCAGGGCCGCTTTAGCCGCTTCCAGTGCTAGAGTAGAAGTGGGAGAGCATCACCATGGACTTGGTGGTGGGCTTACCTGTTACCCAGCGGGGACACGACGCAGTCTGGGTAATAGTGGATAGACTGACGAAGATAGCGCGTTTCTTGCCGATCCGAGTTACTTTGGGACCAGCACAGTTGGCAGAGAGATATATCCGTGATGTGGTACGACTACACGGAGTTCCGCGAGAGATCGTATCCGACCGGGATACCCGCTTTACGTCTTAGTTTTGGGCTGAGTTTCAGCAGGCCTTGGGGACGAGGTTGAGGTTTAGCACGGCTTACCACCCCCAGACGGACGGATAGTCTGAGCACACGATACAGACACTTGAGGACCTTTTGCGTGCCTGTGTACTGGACTGGAGGGGCTCTTGGGAGGAACACCTGCCCCTGGCAGAGTTTGCATACAACAACAGTTATCACTCGAGCATCGGCATGGCTCCCTACGAGACTCTGTACGGACGGAAGTGTACGGCACCCTTGAGTTGGGTTGAGGTGGGGACCAAGTGGGAGGTTGGCCCCAGGTTGATCCGGCAGAGTCAGGAGGTAGTCGAGCAGATCCACAGACGACTCCGCACTGTCAGGAGCAGATAGAAGAGCCACACGGATCGGAGACGCAGAGAGGTGCAGTTTGAGGTTGGGGACCACGTCTTCCTTCGTGTCTTGCCCGTGAAGGGCTTACAGCGGTTTGGGGTGAGAGGGAAGCTCGCGCCGAGGTTTGTGGGGCCCTTTGAGGTCCTGGAGCGGGTTGGACCCATTGCTTACCGGCTTGCCCTCCCCCCGCAGCTTTCTGGTGTGCACGGCGTGTTCCACGTGTCCAACCTCAGGAAGTACGTAGCCGATCCCAGTCACGTACTGAGTCACGAGAGCGTCGAGGTGGGCGACGACCTGACCTACCCCGAGCGGCTAGTGCAGATCCTAGACCGAGTCGTCCGTAGTTTGAGACGAAAGCAAGTACCCTTGGTAAAGGTTTTGTGGAGGAGCCAGCGGTACGAGGAGGCTACCTGGGAGCCTGAGGCGGCAATGCGGGAGCGGTACCCGGAGCTTTTCGCGGGTACGTCTTTTCGGACCGACTTCGGTCCTCTTTGAGTTTGTTAGGGTTAATTGGACATCTTTTCCCGCACCCTAGTTGGTGCAAGTTTTGGGGACGAAACTTCCTTTGAGTTTGTTATATTGTAACGAACGCGTGCCCCAGACGTATTTTAAGACGTCTGGGAGGTGGCCCAGACGTTGGACAAGACGTCTGGGATCGTTTCCAGACGTCTGGAAATCCGTTATCTTCCACACGTGCGGGTCGTCTACGCGCCTAAGCATGCAGACCCGCATATTCGTTTATTCCCTGCGGCTGCAGATGCCCTGCCGCGTCCACTCTCCTCCTCGCACGGCCTTAAAAGGCCACGCCTCCCCTCACTTCCGTCACCACCGTCTCCTCCCTCTTCTCCTTCAGCCAGTGAGCGTGAGCGCGAGGGCGGCAACGGCGGCCGCAGTGAGCGCGGAGGAGGTGCTGCGTGCGAGAGCGGAGCTCTGCCGTGAGGGCAAGCTCGCCGGGGCTGCTAGGGCTGGCCGGCGGAGGGCGCAGGGGGCACGGAGCAACGTGGAGGGGGGACTGCTGCGGTCTGAGCAGCAGGCGCTCGAGGTGTGACGCGGGCGGAGGCTGAGTGGCGCCCTGATTCCGGAAAAATTTCCAGAATCAGACGTCTGGGTTGATAGCCAGACGGCGAGGGCGACGTCTGGAAGACCGTCCATACGTCTGAAAGGTGAGTTTTCCGTCTCCTTCTTCCTTCCTGTCGACTGACCGTACTGAGGGAGGGAGATGGGTGTGCGCAGGCTCGGTGATTCGCCATCCATCGCGAATCAGACGTCTGGCAGTAGTACCAGACGGCGGAAGCGACCTCCAGACGTCCGGGGTGACCATCGGACGTCTGGGAGCTAGGCCAGACGTCCTCGCAGACTTCTGGACGTCTGGGAAACCACGCTGAACAAGGTAATTCTCTGATCCACTTTTTAAGACGTCTGGAAGAAGTTCCAGACGTCTGATTTTGCAAAGTGTCGTCGTTTTCGACCCATTTAGGGCCCGTTCGGGTTCCGTTTTCCGCGATTCGAGTTGCGTTCTTTTTGGAATTAATTCCTCTACCCGTCTACAGTAGCTATACACTGTTTTGAGATACTCCTTGTGTTTGATCCTTGTGATAGGACCCCGTTCTGTTGCAGTCTCGGGGGTCGCGGAGGCATACGGGATTCCCGACCACGCCCCCATTTCTCCCGTTGTACCTGGTAGAGTGGCTTTAAGTTATTAATAAAATCTGTTAAATTATGGAACCATAAATAGAACCTAGGACATTGCATGAATCCTAGGAATGAGAAATAGATGGAATGATAGCTCCTAGGTGTTGCATGAATCCTAGGGCTGGAAAACTAGATTTTATGATAGATCCTAGGATATGGCATGAATCCTAGGATGGGAAAACTAGTGGAATGTATAATACTGCAGTCTTGGAAAATGGAAAGAGATATAAAGCTGCCTGTAATTTGAATTAACAGCTGCCTGTTGTGAATAAATAACGTGGTTGAGAACATGGATTGTAAGAATGTGAAACTGGAAAGTGAAACCTGGATGTTTGAGTAAAAAGGATGGAACCCTACGGGGAAGTAGGAGTAGAACTCCTGGAAAGTGAATGGAATAGTATTGGGGAAGTGAGCTGGCCCTTGAGTACGGAGTACCAAGGAGAGCGACTGTCCCCCTGTTTAGTACAGAGCGGAGCCAGCCGCCCCAGGGACCCGGGGTTAGGACTGGCCACTCTGTACCGACTTGCTGGCCCTCGCGTACGTAGTACCGAGGAGAGCTACTAGTGTAGGGAGGTACTAGCTACCCCACTGGCCCCGGGGTTCTGCTAGCCTCCCACACCGACTTGTTAGGCCCGCTGGGGCAAACCAGGGTAGTCAGGCGAGGGTGCGCGGACTGTGGAGGGGCAAGGCCCCGGTTTGGTTACTGTGGAGGGGTTGGACCCCTGTTACTGAGAGGGCTCTGCCTTGGACTGGTTCTGTGCTGTGCTTTGGGCGCACCCGTTAACGGAAACGACTGACCGCATGCCAGTACGGGTTAGCTACCTGTGCGATTATCGCGCGTGCCGTAGTCACCGTTACGTCTGTCAGTGACCTTGGGGTGGTTGACTGAGGGTAGGATCACCACGAGGGACTCTCCCGGCCAGGAGAGCACCACGTGCTACTTCTACTTTTTGGAAAAGACTGCAATCAAGATCGTTCCCACGAGGAACATTCGAGATCAAGAAAAAGATCTGAGGAATAAATGAAATAGTGAGACATTTGAAAGATGTGAATAAAGAAAGTAATCGAACATAACAGCTACTGTACACTCTACTGTTGCTTTTAGTTTTAGTTGCCACTCTACTCAACGTTTTGCTGACGTGTTACACTCGTTGCCTTTTTCAGGACCAGGTGTTGAGCAGCCAGGGTCAGCGGCTGCAGAGGACGCTGGGCCGAGTAGGGTCCAGTAGAATTACCACTGTCTCTTGTACCTCTTTTTGTTACGTTGTAGTGAGTAGTTCTTGTTTCCGCTGTACTTTCTTTACCTGCAGTTCAAATTATATTATGAATGTTCTACTGTTGTGGTGGTACATACTGTGTTAGTTTCTTTCCTTACTGCTGCACTTTCTTACTGTTAGTTATATTCATGCTGAATGTGGTTTATTTTACTGCTCTTTTGGTTACTTCCTCATTGGACGACTAGGTCTTGGGATTAGTTGAGTCGGTCCGGTTTTCGTGTCTTGTAGGGACTCGGGAACCGGGTCGTTACAAACACCTACTTGAACACCTCCCATGGCCTCGTGCGTGAGCCATCGACTCCCCTCCTACTTCCTTGGGTCAATCATTCCTCCTCTTTAGCTTTCTTCTTCTTCTGTTCACTCGGTTCCACTGGTGACAACAGTAGAGCTTCTTCCCTCTTGATCATCCATGTCGAGCTTGATCACATAACACCAAGAGACGTCCCAGGAGCTTCACTAGCAGGCTCTTCACTCACCGAAGATCCTCTCTCCATTCTTCCTCTTTAGCCGCCAGCTACTGACCCATAGGTCCTATTCTTGTTAGACTAGGATTTATTGCTTTCTAGGTAGATTCACTTCTTTCTAGAATAGTTATTAGTAATGTTAGTATAGATCAAAATTCAGTTCATGGTTAATGTAGATTAGGTGTAGTTTAGTTAAGATACGATTTCACCCTCTCTGATTCAGATTAGAGAGGTGTTTTTCCACCTTCACATAGATTCATTAATCTCCCTCTCCATCTCATAAGTTGCATTCGTTGATTTCCTTGAAGTTTTAATCCATAATTCACCCCTTCATTAGAGTCGAATGGGATCTGAAGCTCTCGAGCTTTCAAATCTAAATTTGCACTCAAAAACCACCTGGGGGGCTTCCCATCCATTTCATTTGTTCACAAGAACCCTCGATCTCCATTTGATTGTAACAATTCACTCAATTCTTTTAGATTTGGACTCGCCCAATCGTGTGATTTGGAGTTAATACACGTTTAAACAGATTTAATCAAGCAATTCGAGTTTTATTCACTTAATTGGGTGCAATGTAAGGGTTCTGAGGTTATTGATTTGGTTTTTATTTTCAGATGAGCATAAGCCCAATTTGATTGCATTTTGGGTAATTTTGGCCAAGGAGAATTAGTTGTACTGATTCGAGGCAAAATAATGACCCAAGGGATTTTTATAGGATCATTAAATTACCCTGCACACCGACTAATGGAGTGCAGGGTGATCAAGTGATCAGATCATCTAAGAATCCAAAGTAACAACCCAAAATAGGGCAACATTGTTTTTTAACTCAAAATGATTTCAATCTGGAGACTTATGGATGTTTGATGTTTACAAGGGTATTAAATGATTTCCAGATTTTGTTGGAGTGGTTTGCGACATTTTAAAAGTGAGACTTAAGGGATTTTAATCTGAACTGGAATTCTGAGTTATTCAACCTTGTTTTGCTATCTATGGCAAAGGAGGGGCAATTTTGGTCTCCTAGCCTCTGATTTTGATATTTGTGAAGTTCAAGATCTTATGAAGTTGGTTTGCTATAATTGAATGTGGGATTTTAAAGTTTGGTTCAGATCTAAGTTGAACAGCAGCAGAAGTTGTTTCCCTTTGATCTGGATAGATTTTCAATGGAGTTGAAGTTCTGATTTTGAACATATTTTGGACTAATGGACTTTTCGGGTTGAATTGCCCTCATATCTGAATTTCTAGATCTAAGGATGGCATTTTGAGAACCTCATATCAAACTTCATTAGTCTGATTTTCAATGGCAACATCGAGTTGCTGTTTTAATAGCAATTCTTCTGTTAGTAGCAGAAGCAACAAATCAGTGGTGAACTTGAAGAGGATTTGATGATTAAAGGAGCTAATATGGTTTTGTAAGGATAGATCTACATTTGTAAGCATCCATGTACAAGGTTTTGATTTTAAATCTGATTGGAATTGGTTGTAATCCATGTTAATATCTTTTGTCAGCAGCTTGTAAAGAGGTTTAGTTGTCCAAATGATGATTCGAGTGGAATTAAATGACAAAATCTTGTTTAATACTTCAAACATCTTCCATGTGATGTGCTGGCCATATTTGAATATTTATAGAACTCCTCCAACCATTAGAACTGAAAAAGAGGCCTTAGGTTCCACTTCTTGACACCCTTTTAGGCCTAGTTTGTGTAAGATTGTAAATAAGTAAAAAATCATAAAAAATAAAATAAAGGTGTTTTGAGTAGGGTTAGGTATATTTTTAGATATGTGCAAAGTTTCAGAGTAATATGAACCTTCTAACTGGCAGAGCATACCAGTAGACGGTTCAGTCTACTATAAAAGTCAATAAAAGAAACCAAATTCAAAAATACCAAAAAGAATCTTTCTCTCTCCCATCACCATCTCTCTCTCTTCTCCTACCTTTATAAAACATGAAAACACCATAAAAATATGAAAAAGCCAAAAATTGCATAAAAATACCATGTATATACTATTTATACTTGTAAATATAACTTAATACTAAGCTAAAATGTAAATAGTAACTATATAGCTTAAATATACATAAATAACTTATATATTTATTATATATATTTAAATAAGTATTTATGATGTGTTAAACTATATATACTATAATTATATAATTATGTATTTATTTATTTATATTATATGTACATATACATAAGTAAATACATATCACTATGTATATGTGTATAATTGTATCTATAACTGTACATATGTATTTAAGTATTTATTATATACCTAATTATACTTGTACATTGATTTATTTATCAGTTTATTGTAAGTAATTAAGTTATTAAGTTAATTAAGCAAATTATTAAGTTAAAATAAAATAAATTAGTAAATTAATTTATTACTGAAGTAATTTATATTGTACACTTAAATATATTAATTTTAAATATTTTTAGTCTATTTATAATATAGTTATACTAAATAATAATATTTATAACTAAATTATATGTATATCTACTTAAAGCGTGTAAATAAATGATATAAATTAAAATAAATGTTCTAAAATAAATTTAAAATGTTTAATAAATACCTTATTATATAAATTAACTAATTAAAGTGAATTACGTCATTAATTTATTAATTTGTACATTAATTAAGTAATTAAGTTGTAATTAAAGGTGTATAAATCACTAACTTTAACTAATTTTTATATATAATTAAATAACTTATTTTCACAAATTAACTATACAATTGAGTAACCATATATAAGGGCTTTCCAATGATGTTATTTAATCTGAATTTGGAATAAATTTCAACCCTCAAATCCTAAAGTCTCGAATTCAGAACACAGTTGCATGTCAAATCAGGCACTAGAATAGCGCCACATCATTTGCTGACGGCCACGTATAGCCATATAAATTGTTTCGTGCCTGATGGCTTCCTGGTCAAGAATGCACGGTACACCCATTACCCATTACCCTTCCGAGCATATCTGAACATGTTGTATATTGAGCATGTTGTGGTGGGCTGGGAGCCCGGTCTGGTCTGGGTCTAATTCAGTTGAGCCAAACCTAGGCTAAATCTATGTACTTGAATGCACCTAAAAAGAAACTAGGGGCCGGTTCATAGTATTGGCCTGGTCCTATTCATGAGGGTGCCGTGTATCCTACGAATCGGACTGGCCTCGCCCACTAAAAAGGCTAATTATTACCAAATGTAGAGTGTGTTAAGAGTGAGAAGAGCTTGAAAATCGACTAAGTGTTGAGAGTATGAGTGCTCTATGTGTTGTGTGAAAAGACTAAGTGTTAGAGCTAATAGAGCTGTGTTGTGCCTATGTAAATAATGTATATGTATTGTGTATAGTGTACTTTGTGTACGGTGCGTATTTATATTAGTGTATACATATATGTGTATATATAAATATATCAGTATATAATATATGAATGTATGTATAGTAAGTATATATAAATATGTAGTATATATATGTGCATGTTTTAGCCTTTTATGTATATAAGTTTTTAGTGACATTTTTGAACGCTTTAGTAACGTTTAAGTATGTCAGTATAGTTTTTTTATAGTAATTTAGTTAAGTTAAAGTTTTGTATATTGTTGATAGGATACATAAGTGTATGTATATATGTGTAGTAAATTATAAACTTTATATTTATATAGTGTATATATTTAAGTATTAGTAGTATATTTGTAAATAGATATATTATATTTGTACATAAATATTGTAGTGTGTGTGTATATATATATATATATAAAATTAGTGTATATAATTATAATACTTGTTTGTCTTAGGCTGTGCATAATTTATCTAAGGTTTATTAAACGTTAGTATGTTTGTATAGTATATGTTAATGTATTTGTTCCTCTTCCGAGCATCCTCCCTCTCTTCGCCCCTTTCCCTACTGCCCCCTCCTCTGCCTCCTTGCGTTCCACTCCTTTTCCTCTGGTGGAACCCTACTTCCTTCCTCCCCTTTCGGGGGGGATCCGATAGGCCTTCGCTTAGCAGATCCGTCTTGAGTTTTGCGATGGAGGGGAACCACGTCTCCGTTTTTGCCTTTCTTCTGTTTTTTTCTTTTTTTGGTTGATGCCGTACGATTTGTTCTTGCTTTTTGTGGTTTCGCCTATGGTTCCTTCGTTGCTTTCCTTTTGGTTCGGTGATCTTTGGTGTGCTTTTCATGCTGTGTGGCTTTTCGCCTTCCTCTGGTTTTTTGGGTGCGGCGGGCTGCGATGGCTTCGCCTCGTACTGCTAAGGAGTCTCCTCCTCCTCCTAAGGGTTCTATTCCAGATCCTCCCCTGAAGCCTTCCTTTTCTGGTCAGACTCCTTCTGCGGTGCGATTTGAGGAGTTTTTATTGCCTGCCCGTAAACCGATTGTTCTGGATGGTATTTCTTGCACCTCTTTCTCGGCGGAGGTCTCTGGCCTAAGCTCTGACTTCTCCTCTACGGTGGTGGCCCGTTCTTGGGGTCCCAAGCCTTCTTTTCAGGCTATGAGGAACTTCCTCTCCAGTAGGCTTAAGATCTCTTCCCGATTTTCGATTATTTCTCTCGATCTTCATCGCTGGTTGATTCGTTGTCCCTCGTATTTGGATTTCTGCAAGGTTTTTGCTGTGGACTCGGTGGTTTTGGAGCGTGTTTGTATCCAGTTCATCAAGTGGAGCCCAGCCTTTTGTACTGATTCCCCGGTGTCCTCTACACCAGTTTCGGTGGGCTTTCCTGGTCTGAATCTTCACCTTCTTCATCCCAACGCCTTGCTCTCCCTCGCTTATCAAATCGGTAACCTGATCTTTGTTGATCCGTGTCCTGGTTATCCGCGCGTTTGCATTGAGATTGACATGCTTTCCTCTAAGCTGGATTTTGTTTATATTATGAATGGTGACAATAAGGTTCAGCATCGAGTTGTTTATGAGAGGATTCCTCTTTTTTCTCCCGCTGCTGTCTTTTTGGCCATTCTTTGCTGCGAAGTTCGGCTCATAACTTGTTTGAGAATCCTCCTGCTGAGGGGGGTTCGGCTTCTAATGCCTCTGAAGTTCCTTTTCAGGATGCTCGATCTCACTCTTCTAGGGATGGCTCTCCTTGCGAACCTGATGTGGTGCTCCCGCCACCTGCTAAGGAGGTGGATCTCCCTCAGAACCTCTCTGATCTGGCTCAGCTCCTTGCGGAGGAGTTGGGCAAGGGCATTTGTTCAGATATTCCGACCTGTATTAATCCTTCTTTTATGGGGGCTCTCAATCTTCTCATCTCCATTCTACTCCTCCGCTGGATAAGCTTTTGAAGATGTTCAAGCTGCACCGTCGCTGTGCTCGCCGATCCATCAAGCGCCTTCCAGGTACAGGGAACAGAGTCCTTGAGGGCTTATCCCAAGACTCTTCGTTCCCCGCTTAGTTGATATCCCCCAAGCTCCCTTTGGTAGATGATGGCTTGCTTGCTGATGTTTCTCATAATCAGTCCTTTTCTGATTTTGCTTCCCCTTCTGATGAGCATGCTTGTTCTTCTGTTGGTTTTCCGATAAACTCGGCTAAAACTTCTGATAATATTTGGATTAGAAAAGGCCCTCGAAATCTATTTTCTCTCTTGACACTTGCTGTCCTTTCAGTTCTTCTAATTCTTATTCCAATGATCTTACGGTTTTGGAAACTCTTGATATTCTTGAACTTTTTGCTGCTTCCGAAACTTTTTTTAAGTGCGATTTTCAAGAAAAAGTTAAACTTTGTAAATCTGATGGCAAAGTATGATTGGTAACAATCTCAATGGTGAACTTTCCTCAGGCATTTATCTTCCTCACCCACCCCTCCTCACCCTCATCCTCCCCTTATTTCGGAAATCCTTCAGGAGGGTGGGACCAAGGAATTGAGCAATGATGGTCACAACGATTTTACTTCTGTAGTGAGATCTCTTGATACTTCGGACATTATTGTTCCTAAGTCTAATATCCATCACGAAATGGCACATGAGGCACACTCTCTGTCTAGGCTTAGAGGAGTGTGTGGACGTCATTCCTCGATGGGTTTACTAGGATTATCATAAGTCGATCAAGATCCCAAACCCATTTTGTTTCCCAATGAATTCTCTTTTCTAAAACTGTAGGGTTTTATTAATACTCTCACTTTAAATTGTCTGAAACCTATGATTTCTTCCAATCATCTCCAGATTATCTTTCTGTTGGAACCTTTCACAAACTCCTTGGATATTACTCGAACTTTGAAAGATATTTGATTTGATAATGCTTTAGCTCCCCCTGAATGCCCCAACATTTGGTGCCTTTGGAAAGATCCAATCTCCATTACTTCTTTATGTTATTATTCCCAAGCTTTGACGGTTGAATGTAGGCATCTTGGTCGTGTGCCTTAACATTTCTGCAGTTTATGCTTCGTATGACTCTGACACCAAGCTTAATCTTTGGAATCATCTTTCCTTGCTTATTGCCTTGTGCCCTTCAACCACTTGGATTGTTGGTGGGGACTTTAACACCATTCTCTTCACCTTCGAAAAGGGAGGTTGTCGTCCTTTCTCTAGCTCGCAAGCTCTTCCCTTCCAAAGGTTCAGCAACAGCTCGCTCTTATTGATTTACCCTTGGGTGGTAACCAAATGTCGTGGTGTAATGGAAGGCAGAGATCTTCCAGGATTTATCAAAAGTTAGATCATGTCCTCCTTAATCTTGATGTGATGGCTCTTGTGCATGTTGGTCGCTACCTTTCTCGCCGCAATTCTGATCATGCCCCTCTGTTCTTTTGTCTTGTTTCGCCCACAGTGGTCCGTCCTAGACCTTTTAGGTTCAAGAATATGTGGTTGAGGGATGGGAGACTTCGAGGCTTGGTTGAAATAATTTGGAACTCTTCCTTTATCTCCAAATTTGACCCTATTTCCAATCTCTATTCTAAGCTACACATCTTAAAATGGAGTCTCAAATCTTGGAATAGATTGATTTTTGGTAATATTCACAAGATGGTCGAAGATCTTGAGTCTCGTTATGAAGAGTCAGACACCAAACTTTCCCATCACTGGGATTCCAATACCATTGTTGAGCTCAATGACACTTCTATTCTCCTTGATGATGATGCCCTAGCCAAGCTCAATGACTTCTTACTTCAAAAGTCTAAAATCAATTGGCTTCATAAAGGTGAAGGTTGCAATAAATTTTTTTTCACTATCGTCGAAAGATGTTTTGCAAAACACGCTAGAACTTCCCTTCTATTGTCAATGGATCTTGGGATAAAGCTACTACCCTTTCCATGAACTACTTTAAAAATTTGCTTTCTTCTCATGGGGATATCAATGTTATTTCCTTTATTGATACCATTCCTCCAATTCTCTCTAGCGATGACTATATCAAGTTTAATCGTATTCCCACTAAATCTGAAATTTTTGATTTCCTCTCCAGTATGCCATCTAATAAATCTTCGGGTCCTAACGGTTTCAACATTGAATTCTTCTCTACATTCTGGGATTTGGTTAAACCTGATGTTGTTGAGGCTATTACCTACTTTTTTGCTATTAAATTGGCCCCCAAAGACTTCAACAATACCTTTATTTCTTTGGTTCCTTAAAAGGCAAATGCTTTTGACCTTTCTCATTACTGCCCTATAAGCCTCTACAATGTTCTCTACAAGATTGTCTCGGGTATTGCTGAATCATCTCTGCATCCTTCTCCCTAAGATTATCTCTTCTGAACATTTTGGTTTTGTTAAGGGGAGGCCTATCCATGACCACATTGCTACTACCTTTAAGCTAGCTCAACGTTTAGATCGTAAGGTCTTTGGCTCCAATGTTATTGTCCAGCTTGACCTCGAAAAAGCCTTCGACCGTGTTGATTGGGGGGTTTCTACAAGAAAAATTACTATTGGTGACAATTATTTTGCGATAGTAGCGAAATTGTCGCTAATAGTGGATAATTAGTGACGGTTATATATTGTAATGTCGCTAATTAGAGTTGGGAGGGAGTGTCGTGTTTTTGTTAGAAATTTTGCGACGGTTACGAATAAATCGTCGCCAATTGAAAAGCTTTAGCAACGGTTAAGGATTAACCATCATGAAAGCATACTTCTATCCTTCCTTGCATATTTTTCGTTGGGGGTTTTAGGATATTTCCCAAAGGTGAAGAATTAACCGTCGCCAATAAGCACTCATCCCTTCTACAGATGTTTTGCATAGGTTAATTTTTAGGACATTTCACGACGATCAAGAATTAACTGTTGCTAATAAGTATCACCACACAAAATATCTACAAGAGGGCAAGAACTAAAAAGGCAATTCGTTTTCATTGGTGAAGGTTTCTAGATTAACTGGCACCAAAACATATTCACGACGGTTGATCGGATTAACCATTGCTAACATTAAAGTTGCTAGTTCCTTATTCGCGACGGTTGATCTGATCAATTGTTGCGAATTGTGAATATAACTCCTCAATCACGCTCCTTTCCCCCTCCCCTCGAAACCTTCTCGTGCGATCGTTCTCAAGCACTTGCGATCGTCGACTCTCCCTCGCGTCGCCATTGCTTCCCCAACGCCTTCGACTCTCCCTCGCTCCGGTGAGCAACCACAACCCCTTGCACCCCCTCCCCCTACCCTCCTCTCCATGTCCTCGCCCTGTCGCCCCCCACGCCCCTGTATTGCCCGCGCTGTCGTCCCTGTGTCCTCGCGCTGCCTGCATCGCCACCCCCACATCCTCACACCACCCACGCTGCCTTCCCCGCGCTGCCTCCCTCTCGGTGCTGCTTGTGCCCTCCTCCTTACGTCGCCTCCTTGCCCGTGTTGCCTGCGCCTTCCCCTCCCTGTGCAGCCTTCCTACCCGCATCGCCCGCGTCACCTCCCTGCTCACGTCGCTCATGCCCTCCCCGTGTCGTTGCCCCATAGGCCTTCCCTCCCCACTCCCTAGCTGGCCCCTGCTCCCTGAGCCTGCCTCCTCTACCCCGCCCCCTACCCTCCACATCCCTACTCCCCCTCCCCTCCTCCCCCTCCCTTAACCACCCCTCCCCTCCTTCAACGACCCCCTCCTCCTCAGCTATGCCCCCTTCCCATTTTTTTTATTTATCTTTTATTTTTTTAAAATTTAAATTACCTGTAAAATAAATTTACTTGTGAAATTAAATTATCTGCAAAATGAAATTACTTATGAAATTTTATTAAATAGACTTGTTAAATAAAATTTGGAAATTAAATTTACTTGTGAAATATATTTTATTAAATTTACATGTAATTGATTATAATTATTTACTTAGAAATATTAATTTTATTTAATTTTATCAATTGTATGTTGCTTGTTATCAATTACCCATTTTTTACTTGTGTTAAATATTGATTATCAACTCTTTGAAGTACATGTACATAAATCTAGATGCACTTGAGGCCAAACAATAAGTATTCTAACCCTTAGGTTACGGGTTTTAGGAGGTGATAATTGTGTCAAAATACTTGTCCATCGACACTTATGATTAGGTTATATGGATAATACAAAGTGTGTATATACCTTACTTACATATACGAAGTTTTGTCTTTATAGTATGCCATAAGAATTATCCTTTATTAAGAGAAGTTCTGAATAAAGGAGGGTCCTTAATTATTTAATCACAACTTAGAGTTACTTGTTACATGGAACAGATGTCCGAAGGAATTTTGGTAATTTATTTTCGCTCTTCTTCGGTATACCAACTGATCTTATCTACGTTTCTAACGTACCCTTAAATGAGAGTTGTTGAGAATGTAGTTAAGGTTAGTTTTAGGAGTATACTAAAGTGCGAGGAGATGTTGCTGAAATTTTTCCACACCGATTACATGTAACAAGTAACATTGTGATCAAATCTTCAACGATGGACTATTAAAGCGAAAATCATAATCAAAATGCAAACATATATATGACATGTTAATGTTTATTCATAATTAGTGGGTGAATTAGGTACATGTAAGAGTAGGTTTTTTTTTGTAAATGTTTATAGATATAATATGATATTAACTTGAGACCTTTATTTTTATTAATAATTATTTAGGTCATTATGGACAAGTCTTGGATTAGTCTGAGAAATTCATATTACATTCAATATAAGAATGGAGTGAGGGAGTTCTTGGATTGGGCTTTTCATGATGATAGGAAATCATTCAAACGAGGGGAACTTCTGCAATTTATTTTCTGTCCTTGTCGAAGGTGCTTAAATGGAGAAGTAAATGATTGTAACACTGTGTTAAAGTATGTAATCTGTAATGGTTGGTGGCTTCAGATACAGAATCAAATCTGTTGATGATGTAAAGGTTACGCAGTAAGTTGGAGTTCTTTGCGAATTAATTGGCGGGTGTGATGGTTATTATGGATAGATTGAAGAAATTCTTTATATTAACTTCAGATATGATCACAAATTTGTCATCTTCAAGAGTGAATGGTTTGATGTTTTCAATGAAGGTGTTGGATTTAAAGTTGATAAGAAGTATAAGTATATAAGTTTGAATAATAACCATCGAATTTTTCAGAATACTGAATCATTCACTTTAGCCTGTCAAATCTCTCAAGTCTTCTACGCAATTGATAATAGTAAAAGTGGATGAATAATTTCCATTAGAATAATTCCACATAGTTATTATGAATCTCAAAAGGAAGGGGAACCTGAATTAGAAGTTGAAGCATATCAAGAACTTCAACAACCATATTTATATCCAAGTGCAACAAACATTGATTTATAAGGTATAATTTACAAATATTTTTTTAATAATATAAATGTCATCATAAATCATTCTAATAATGATATAATTTATTTACTCTTATTATGGGTTGTTGACACAGTTCTATTAATTTTTTTCTTTTACATGGCTAATATTGTTTCATGGTAACATTACTAATTATTTTCAGTTATATGCATGTTTTTTATATGAATTATATATTTATGTGATTTTGTCACTTTTTTTTTTGTGTTGTGTAGGTGGTGAAGCTAAAGAAGTGAGTTTCTTGTCGGAGGAGTCCTGACACCACCCCTGATATCTAAGACCCCTTGTACCACATAGCTTCCTTCCACGTAGCTACCTACCACATAGCCTCCTTGTACACAACCTCTCCACACCTAGACCTTCCCTACCCAACCTACTCCCCTCAGGACCCCTACACTCTTACCATGGATACATATTTAGTACCTACCCCCAATTTCGTCCCCCCACCCCCCAGTACACATATCTGTCCTAGTGCACTTACACAGTCCCTTTTTACGAGGAAGGGGAAAAGGCCAGTCATCCCTGAGTTTGTGACGTTACTCGAGCCTGATGAGGTTGACAGTCACTACCCTAACCAGGATGGGAGGGACGGGGATGACGTATAGGACTCCCATGACGATGAGGGGAACGAGGGGGGCGAGGTGGGGGATGATTGCGCAACAATCACAGGTCCTAATTTACCTGAATTAAGTTAGATCATAGCTTAACTTAGGAATAATGCATGCACAAGCATCATATTTTACATCATAATTGATTTGTGAATAATAATGCTATATTATGTTCTAATTGAGAAGTAATAATAATTGCAGGTAATTTAGGGTCATGAATGAAAAATTCAACCGTACGGATCTGTTCAGGATGACGACGGGAGTCCAACACTTCCAAGATTGTCTTGATCGAACTCCCATAGTATCTTACGAAGTCCATGGGAGAATAAAGGTTAAGAAGCAAAGTGGCGAAAATCCGAACCTCAGATGCCAAATCCAACTGCATAGATGGATGCAGATCAACGATTGCAGTCCAACGTCATAAAAAATCAACTTGATCAGAGCCTTGCATCACCATTTATAAAGCAAAGAAGATGGACAGCCACGATGGCGTCAAATGGTGCCATCATAGCCGCCCAAGGATGCCCGCCCCATCCACTGAAGGACTTGCTGTGCACTTTGTAGGCTGTTGGATCGTCATTCAATGTCCACAAGAGCGCCACATCGACTGGTCACAGTGCTTTATTAAATGAGGATCCATCCTAGCCGTTGAATCCTCATCGAACGGCTCAGGTGGCACATGCAAGAAAACAAACGTGCAACCATCCACGCACGTAGTGCATTGGTTAGCGCGCGTGAAATCAAGCGAGCGATGACCGTTCGAGTCGCACGGAGTGGAAATTGGAAGAGGTGGTGCGCTTGGATGAAATAAAGCTGTTGTATCAGCAATCAAGGGCGTAGGTGCGAACGCATGGCGCTTGATCAAGCGTCAAATGAGGCGGTGTGGCGAACGCAGAGATACACGCGTGTGTCAATGCGCCATTGTACGTGCAATTCAAAAGGCGATGCGGTGCGTGTTATGATTGGACGACTGAGGTAAATTACTCGCGTGCGCACGTGATGAGGGGTGTGAGGCGGTGGGTGAGAGGCTAAGCGGCTGACACGTGGCGAAATCCTATGCATTACGTGCGTATAAGGAGTTATGAAGGCTATTTTGAGGTGAAATTGGATCCTTTAATCTCCTGATCGATGAATCTGATTAATCCAAGATTGATACACGAGTTTGGTAGTCAAATACCTACTTTGCCTCTCAGTTTAACTATAAAAAGGATCCCAAAGCCCCCATCTGAAGGCATCTCTTCCTCCATCTATCCCTCCAGACATCTCCAGCGCTCTCTTCCTCTAAGGCATCTATCAAGACTACCTTGGTGCATCGCTGCTGCTCTCCCCAAAGTTTCAAAAGGCCATCGAGGACCACCTTTGGTGCCCTTGTTCTAGTAGCTTAGATAGTTATTATTAATTCTAGTTTTAGTAATGCATATTCTAGTTCTAGTTATGTTAACTCATGATAAAACATTACCTGAATTGCTTTATATATATTGTGATTAGTATTTAGTTATAGCTAGTTCTAAATCAGTGTTAAAATTAAGTCATTTTCTGTCACCTTGAGTTTGATTGAGACTCACAATCTCGTTATATTTTATTTGTTTCAATGTATTTTCGTGCTATACTACGATGTAACTATCTTAAATGAGATTTACATCCAAGCAAACTAGCGTCGTTGCTGGGGAGGTATGGCGATTCTTGATTTAATATCTAATTTAGTGTATTTTTCTTTGATGTGTAGGTATGAAACGTGGATCTGCGCATGCATCAAGTGTAGGTGAAGAAAATCAGGTGCACATTAGTAAGAATTTAGATTATGATTTGATTTCATATTAGGATAGGAGTTATTTAAAAAATAAATAGGATTTGATTTGTTAGGTAGTTAAGAATTGCTTTACTTTTAGAAAACATATATATTAGGATTGAAATAAAAAATTGCTACTACTATTTTTAAAAACTTGACCAGACATTAGATGCGAATTTGAAAATTCATTTGCCGTGTTTCTATTAGTCTAAAAATTTTGAAATTCTAGTAGGAGATAGATTTTCAAATTATCTTTTCAACGCCATCATTTCCAAGAAAAGATTTAATTTGTGGATTTTTGAAAAATTAGCAGGGTATACAGGGTCAGATAGACTGAAATTTGAATTTTTCTGAACTTCAAAAATCGATCCGAACATCACACGAATTTGATTGACCCAAAAATGGTAGGGTTTGCTTTCATTCTCATATGTTATCCAAATGTTTGGATCATATTTGATACTGTTTCAAAATGAAAAACCATCCCAGGGTCAAAATCTCATATCTAACCTATTGTTAGTTATAAATTCATATAAATTTATTTGAGATAACGAAAAATTCTAAAATAATATTGTCTGAAAAGCTTATTGAAAAAGGAATCTTGATAATTTTCAAATCATTTGGATTTCAATTTTATCTGAAAGAGTTTCTTGAAAACATAGAAGTGCATGAGTCTTAGGATCACATTGGACTAGCTTGGATTCAATTGAGCCCAGTGGTTAGTCGGTGAGTCGAGTCACCTTGTAGACCACTCACCACACACACATTGAAGAAAATATTAAAAAAAAATCATAAAGAATATCTTAATAACCTGCATTTGTCTTTTGACTACTGGGTGGTTTCAACCTCTTTAACTAAACTTGGTGTCCAAGCTTACATGGAAGTGTTAAACAACCGCATCTAAAGGGTACAAAGGAACCGGAGATGAAAGTCGAAGGAAGAACCTTCCTCTTAGTCCCATCGTAAACAGACTAGTCAGGTTAGCTTTAGAGGTGGGGATCATTTTCAGTCGATTTTTCGATGAATTTTCTTCAATAATTTAAACCTGAACGATAAATCTGGTCATCTGATTCTAAAGGACCAATCTGATTAACAAGACCTTAGTCTTATTTGGCTTGGCTACACAAATCCTTGTTGCTAGTGTATGTAAGGAAGGTCTTTAAGACCTAAACTAGTCAGACCTTGGGAACCAAACCTAAGGTGGCGAAGGCGCCTTTCGCCCGACCTTCCCAACCCTCATCCTCTCGATTAGCTGAGTTGGCTAATCTTGGTCCTAGACCTGATTAGGGCCTGGAAAATCTAGACTAAATGGCTCGTATGGAAGCCAGGGTCAAGGAATTAGAATAGAGATATGAGTGGAGCATTTACAGGATTCTCACCTACCTAGACAGGATGCAGTCACCACGTGGAGAACAACTGCGGGACTTCTATGACCTGGCAGCTACGATCGTGGCACCTCAAATTCGGAAGACACATTCAATTTGAAGCCAAACATAATAAGTTTAAACCAGACTCATTTTTATGGAAACTCGAATGAGGATCCCTTCCAACACATTGAGGATCTGAGTTGAATCGCAGAATCAATTCGACCTAGAAATATTGATATAAGGAATGTTCTCATGAAGCTTTTTCCACTCAAGGATAAAGCTTCTTATTGATTCAAAACCATCAAAAGGTCAATTGGAACCTGACAGAATTACGTCGTGAATTCCTCCAAAAGTTCTTCCCGATTAGTCGAACAATTGAGATGAGGCATGTAATTACAACTTTCTCCCAAGGACAAGGGGAGAAGTTGCATGATGCTTGGGACAGATTTCTTGACCTTAGGAAATGATTGCACCATGGTGTACCCAGGTAGCTCCTAGTATAAGTCTTTTACCATGGGTTGGATGACACATATCGGTACTTAGTCGATGCATCTAGTGGCAGGAATTTCCTTGTAAAGGACGAACACAGCGCATTTGAACTGTCAGAGACCTTAACAGAGAACTCAATGAATGTCGCATTGATGAACCAATTCCAGCGACTTGGATAGCAACGAGTTAATGTTCATGAAGCTCACGCTGAATCTACCCCAGCTGATATGGACATTATCACCAAGAAGCTGGATAAGGTGGATCTACTCGATAAGAAGCTCGACAAAGTGATTCAAGCTCAACATGGATTTCCTGGCAATACAGCTACATCCCACTATTCTTTCGCATCCCGAGTCCCTCCTATTTGAGTACATCTACTCGGGATGTATCTTCTCCATCACCTTAGTATCCTGCATACCAGGAACCCGTGAATAATCTGGGTCTGACATCATACAGAGGGTTATGCAGCCCATGATGATTCTAGTGCGTATTCCTTTAATGAATGTGTCTCAAGCATCTTCGGCCTGCGAAGATGTCAACGCTATCCAGGGTTACGAGCGTAATAACCCGTATTCAAAGACGTAAAATCCTAGTTGGTGCCAGCATCCTAACTTTTCTTGGTCTGGTAACTCAAAGAGATCAAATCAAGATCCACTCTACCAAATTAGACAATACGGGAATGTGTAAAACACATACCTGAGGCAACAGCCATTCCCATCTCAGCATCAATCCCATTCTACTTATCAGTCGCTGCACAAGCCGCCAATCACCCTCTAAGGTAAGTTGACGCTTTTTAGGCATTTAGAGAAGAATTGAAGGAATCTATGCATCAATCGAATTATGACAATTTCAAATTCATGAAAACGATGGCAATCAGATTCAAAACATTAAGAATATGTAGAACTAACTGCTACAGGAGCATAGATCACAGAGAGCCTTGCCCTCCCAACCTATCTCTAATCCAAGATATGTACAGAAGCAGGGTGCCCTACCTAGGTTCCAAGTACCACAAGGGCAGGCACATACAGTATTACAAGCACCTCTTGTACCTCCTGGTTATGTTTCAGGTCAGCTGGCCTTATCATCGAATCTCGTCCAATCTGCCCCATCTGCTCCTCCCCCACCTCACAAAGAGCATGTCGATGCAAATGTTGTCAAACTAAGGAGAGGAGAAGCTATAAAGGACCCACCATGTAGGTAGGTAGGTCATGATACTTCTCAGGCTAGCTTCTCTTCCCATTTTATTCCTTCAAAGGAGCTGCCTAAGGAAAAGAAATCAATCACTGAGATCACTGACATCCCTTTACCCTTCCCTGGATCCTTAATGCATGAACCTAAAGGAAAGATAAAGAGAATCAAAAGCAATGGGGACTTAAAGGAAATCTTCAAAGATGTTCACATTAAGGTTCCCCTTCTTGATGCCATTAACCACATTCCCACTGTCGTTAAATTCCTTAAAGAATATTGTACACCCAAGCGACAGTCGAGGAAGACCAATAAGGTGGTATTGTCCAAGGAAGCTAGTGCAATCATTTTGTTTGACTTGTCACCTAAGAAGAAAGACCCGGGAGCCCCACTCATTTCCTGTCAGCTACAGGATGTTCCTTTTGACTGGGCCTTGCTTGATTTGGGTTCAACCATTATTTTAGCCCTCACTGTTGTTTTTGACCACTTCCAATTTGGGGAGCTAAAACCCACTTCGATCACTATCCAGTTAGCTGACATATCAGTCAAAGTGCTTCAAGGTGTGGTGGAGAATGTCGTTGTAAAAATCCATGGGCTTTGCTTCCCAGCGGATTTTTTCATCTTGGATATGGGCATTCCTCCTAGTCTCCGTGATGCACTTATCATCTTAATTAGGTCACCCATTTTTGGCGATTGCCCAGGCTAACATTAACTGCACATTCGAGTGTATGGAGATCGCCCTAGGGGATGAGAAACTTAGATTTGATATTTTCAAGGCAAATAAGGACCCACGTTATAATTCTATCAAGGACTCTGATGATGATGAGAACCTGAGCACTGTGGGAACATAGAACTTCTTGGAGAATTGACTCTGCACACAGCGTCTAACGAGCTCATTGATTTGAGTTATAATGATTCTGACACCGTGGTGAACATTAATTGGCCAAAGGCAATTGATGAGACACATGATTTAGATTTTGATAGATCTGGAGTGGAATTGCCTAAAAACCTCATGACAAGCTTAGATGTTAACTACATCGATTTACATAAGATTCCATCATCCATGGGGTTGATCTCGAATTATCAAAAAATTCAATTGAAATTGAGGAAGAATCTAATAAACACCTCGTCTTTGATTGTGAGGAATGTTTGAAAAATCTTGAGGCATTTTTGGATTTGGGGTCGAATGAATCTATAATATCTTCTCTTACATCTTCACTCTTGGATATCGAGGATTTCATAGAAACCACAGAACAGAAAATGAAAGAATTTGAGGCTTTATTGCATCTAGATTCTGATTTTCCACACCTTGGGGATAATGAATTGCTGCCCATTATATTTGAGGATTCACACCATAAACAAAATTTGGGTGATTCGTACAAGATTTTTGACCAACCCAGGAATGAGAATGATTTGGGCGAATGTAGTTGGGATGGAACATCGAATCTTATTCGACACACCTACTCCGTAACCACCCTCATCCACTCACGAAATGGTTCCTTATACCATTTCATATTATACCACTCGGGTCCCTCCTTTCATTTTCTACCATTTCCAGGACCCCTATGATTTGTTTCACACTCCTAACTCCTAATCCACCTAATTTGCAGTACTCATACACCACTCTTCAAGGCTGCCACTTACTATCTATCACCATGGCACTCAGATTTATTTCTCTTGTAGCATCTGGCTACAACCAATTCCAAGCTCTGATATGTTATTTTGCGACCCTGTGGGCTTGGTATTCACGGGCAACTGCCCTGCATTTTTGGCCCGTTGATGATAATGGAACTCAAAGTGCTTACCATCTTGACTCTTTCCTGCAATCATTGATCCATCTAATGGAGTTTTGCTCAGCTGAAGGTGTTAAACTCAACATTTAGACATAACATTTGTTTTATACATAGCATATTTTTTTTTTGCATATTGTTCTGTGTATTGTGAATATCATGATTGTGTTGACATAGGTTGAATGACAAATCAGGAGCAAGTTCAAGTGATTTTTATCCACTTACATCCTATCTTTATTTTCTTATTCATGTAAGAGGACATGCAAGAACTTAGGCATGGGGGGTAGTACATATAAATGGAAAAAAAAGATTCTGCCAACACTTAGGTAATAGATTTTTATCAAGATGTTTTATTAGGGATTTATTCTTTAGTTGTTTCCTGAATTTAGAATTCAGTACAATTTCACATTTGCTCGTTGAATTTGCAATGGATCCACTGTGAAGACCGACAGACATCTTTAGTTTGTTGAGAAGCATTGCTTCTTTTCTTGAACCCTTAGATAATAATTAGGGAGACAGCCAAATCATCTTCTAATAGATCCACTACAATTGCGAGGTGAGAGTAGAGAATCTATTGGTGTTCTAAGTCTAGTGTGAGAAATCTTAATTTCTGGATAATTGGATAATGATACTTGGAGTAGGCATAGTTCATTCTTGGTTCTTGCGTACAAATTCTGTGTGAATTTTGTGAGAGTCACCAAATAAAGCAAATACACAGTGAGCAGGTTCCAATAAAATTAGGACTAAGGTGGATGGCTACGACTATCCTTTATGGAATTCTCAGCTGAAGGAAGGTATTAATGTCAAGGTCAGAGATACACTTCCCATCCATGCCTTTCTCGGTGTCGAGAATAGACACCTCTACTAAATAAGCCACCCAATATCGTCTTGAACATCACTAATCCCAAATAATGCCTCGTGAATAAAGTGCGTATGTCATGTTACGATGCATTCTGTTGGTAGATATATATGTAAAAAAAAGAAAGAAAAAAAGGAAGACAGAAAAAAAAAGAAAAGCGTTAAGTTGTATTTAGTTCATGCACATTGAGACAACAATACCTCCTACCTTCACGATTCACCAAATACATCATTGACTTACTTTTCCTTTATTTTTGATCATTTGAATACTGGCTGAGGATTTTTGACTTAGTTATAAGGTTATCAGAACTTAATTGAAGTGTTAATGACATAAGAGACCACCAAATAGATTTACAAATCTGGTAAGATTGTGAGCTCAAGAAAGAGGAAAAAAATAGAGAAGAGAGAGAAAGAATGAGTACAAGGAACTAAAGAGAGCATAGTTTTCTCGCCTCTCTCTAGGTTGATAGTCTGGAAATTTAGATTCTGTAATACTAATTTCTATGTAACAACAGAGGAGTGTGAGCCACCAAATACAAATTCGCTCGACTCAAACATCTTCTACCTAAGCCAAAAGTCGAGGCTAAATTGAAAATTATTTTATATCCTTATGGAAAGAAGTTTGTCTATCCCAATAGAGTTTAATTAAGAGTCAAGTACGTACTTTAGATGTGGATTGGCTTTTCACTTGGATGCATTGCATAGGTTATAATACTACACTTTCACGATTATCTAGATTTTTAAATTTTTGGATGAAAATAAAAAAAATAGATCACTAGTCAAACTCTTGGTAAAATACATTTAGTCTTGCATTTGCTAGGGGCTAGCAAGATTTAGGCATGGGGGTATGTTTGCGCAGCAATCATAAGTCCTAATTTACTTGAATTAAGTTAGATCCTAGCTTTACTTTGGAATAACGCATGCATAAGCATCATATTCTACATAGTTGATTTGTGAATAATAATGTTATATTATGTTCTAATTGAGAGGTAATAATAATTGCAGATAATTCAGGACCGTAGATGATAAATCTAATCGTACGGATCTGTTCAGGACGATAACAGGAGTCCAATGCTTTCGAGATCATCTTGATAGAACTTTTGTAGTATCTTATGAAGTCTGCGAAAAAGTAAAGGCTAAGAAGTAAGGTGACGAAAATCTGAACCTCAGATGCCAAATTCGATGCATGGATGGATCCGGATCAATGATCGTAGTCCAACGGCATAAAAAATCAACTCAATTAGAGCCCTATAGTACCATCTGCAAAACAAAGAAGATGGACGGCGACAATGGCACCACGTGGATCCTCATCCACGGTTGAGGCGGCACGTGCAAGAAAACAAACGCGCAACCATCCGCATGCGTAGCACGTTAGTTAGCACACGTGAAATCAAGCAGGCAACGATCGTTCAAACCACACAGAGTGGAAATTGGAAGAGGCGGTGTGCTTGGATGAAATAGAGACGTCAAATTGACAATCAAGGGCGCAGGCGCAGACACGGGGCACGCAATCAGGCGTCAGATAAGGCGGTACGGCGAGATACACGCACGTGTCAATATGCCATTGTACTTGCAATTCAAAAGGTGATGCGGCATGTGTTTTAAGCCGTTCGATCCCTAAACCCCTAAACCTAAAATAGCATAAACCCTAATTACGTACGAGCGCACACGATGAAGGGCGCGAGGCGGTGGGCGAGCGGCTGATACGTGGCAAAATCCTATGCATTGCGCACGTATAAGGTGTTATCAAGGCTATTATGAGGCGAAATCAGATCCATGGATCTCCCTCCCGATCGATGGATCTGACTAGTTCAAGGTTGATACATGAGTTTAGGAGTCAAACACCTACTTTGCCCCTCAGTTTAACTATAGAAAGGACCCAGAGTCCCCATCTGAAGGCATCTCTTCCTTCATCTATCCCTCCAGACGTCTCCAGCGATCTCTTCCTCTGAGGCATCCATCAAGACCAACTTGGTGCATCGCTACTGCTCTCCCCAACCTCTTACAAGGCCACTGAGGACCACCCTTGGTGCTCTTGTTCTAGTAGCTTAGATAGTTTTTTTTAATTCTAGTTTTAGTAATGCATGCTCTACTTCTAGTTCTGTTTGCAACTCATGATAACACAATTGCCTGAATTGCTTCATATCTATTGTGACTAGTATTTAGCTATAGTTGGTTCCAAATCAATGTTAAAATCAAGTCATTTTCTGTTTCCCTGAGTTTGACTAGGACTCACAATGTTGTTATATTTTATTTGTTTCAACGTATTTTCACGCTATACTATGACGTAACTATCTTGAACGTGATTTTACGCTCAAACAGGGGACAAGAGGGAGGACGAGAGGGATGCTAAGCTTGGCCACCCTGAGGCCAACATAGACCCTGATCAAGCATGACTCAGTACTACTTATAAGTAAATTGTTTTTTATATTTTAAAAGTTTTTAAATTTCGTATTTACTTTTCATTCGTAATACTATTGTTATTAATTTTAGTGAGGAAGAAAAGAAGATGATCGACTAGAAATAGGGACTTGGAGGCTATATTAGAAGGTATGAGGGTGAAGGTGAAGATCATCCTTAGTGGGGAAGATCTCGACTATCCTCCAGTTAGCAACAGACTCTCCAAGGTTGTAAAGATCATCCCCCTTGTTTTGATTGGCGAATTGTCTCAAACGAGATCAAGAGAGAAATCATTTGTCACTTAGAGGTAATTAATATATATTCAGATTATATATGTTTCTTTTAATGTGATTTGATGTATATAAATGTTTAATTTATAGGCGATCTTTGATTGGGAGGACGATCTAGAGGACTTCAAATTTATCCTCAGCCATGCGTTGAGGCGTCGTTGAGATTAGAGACTTCATATGAAAAGGATGGTAAGAAAAATATTTTTAAATTTCTTTGATATATACATTTAAATTACATAATTTATTATTTTTATTATTTAGCATTTTGTGAATAGGTCATATGAGGAGTCCTTGAGGAATGTACCTCCTTCCATATTGCTAGAGATATGGAAGGATTATTGTCAGGATTGGAGAAAGTCAGAGACGAAGGTAGTTAAATAACTTGTTATGAGTTAAAATTTAATTATTATTAATTTTTTTACTAATAAAAATATATATATGTATTTTCTACAAGATCAGGCGTAGAAGAACAAGGTTAATAGGGTCAAAGCTCCATCGCAGACAGTCTTGGGCTAGATGAGTATTGATAAGATCAAGATAAGATGTGTAAGTACATTTCGTATTTATTTATATTTCTAATTAACATGCATGTAATATTAAATTATTAATTATCTTTTATATTTATTTAAGTTTAGGCAAGTACACATGACAGTGCCTAATTATATCGTCTCTATGAGATCACTCATAGCAAGGTTATGGACGGCGGACGCACATGGATTCATGCGACCTACCAAGCTAATCATGTAAGTTATTTTTTTTAATTATTTAAATTTAACTTTCATTTCAGTCGAACATATTACTTACATAAAAAATGTAATTAGGGAGAAATGTATGACTTGGTCCACCCACCTCTGCCTACACTACAAATGAGACCTCTGTGACCCAGCAGCCTCCTATGACACATGAGGAGGCTTTCCAGATAGTCATGCTTCTGGAACATTGTGGATTTGTTCGTAGTGGAGGTCTAAGCCAGACGCTCACCACTTGGTACGGATGGAAGGGATCATCTGGAGCATCTTTTGCGGAGGTGGAGCAGCTAAGGTCGCAGGTACAGCAAGCTCAAATGCAACTAAATGACGTGACCGGAGAGCTGCAAGCTACCAGGGAGGAGATCCGTCAGCAAAGACTGAATTTCAAGGAGCAGATGACACAACAGGAGGCACAATGGGCGGAGATGATGGCTATGCTTCAAGGTGGAGGTGGACCTGATCACAATAGCTTCCATTATCCTGCACATCGTGGGCCAGGCGACGATTTTGGCACATGAGGTGCTGGTCATGGTATTGGTGCGGGAGTTTAGCTCGCGCCTCTTTTTATATATATTTTTTATTTATGTAATGTTTAGGATTTATTTATGTAATGTTACTATTTTGTAAACATTCTCTAAATTAGTTTGTAGTAATGTAATGTTTATTTCATATTATATTTGTTTTATTGAATGTTATGTATGTGTTATAGGGTGTTATGTAGGTTAATTTAAATGTTATCTTTTATTACATTGATAAAATCTAATCAATTTTTTTAAAAAAGTTGTATTTGGCGACGGTAATTTGAGTAAACATGGCAAAGGTAATTTTTGCAACGGTTATCAAACTGTCGCCAAATTCAACAAACCGCCCCTCTCACAACTCATTTTTCGTGACGGCTATACAATCATCTCTAAATAATGCTTAGCGTCGGTTATTTGCAAGCGTTATGTAATAACTGTCGCACAAGTGTTTTAACGACGGTTATAAGTTGTCGTAAAAGAAAGCTAACCACGACAGATAGGGTTGGTACTATTAGAGACGGTTAGTACTAATAATCGTCGCGAAAGACTATTTGCTTAATAACCTTCTGCGATGTCAACTTAAGAAGGTTTTGTTACGTTTGGCGACGATTTTGAACCGTCGCCAAAAGTAGTTTTCTTGTAGTGGGTCCTTTACAAGATTCTTCTTCGCTTTGGTTTCTCCTATGATAATATTTCCCTCATCAAAGCTTTCGTGCAGCATAAAGGCTCTTCTGTCCTTATGGATGGGTGCTCTTTGGAATTCTTTCCTGTTTCTCGTGGCTTAAGACAAGGAGACCCTATCTCCTCTTTCCTCTTCGATATTTTTATGGAACCTTTCATTCATGGTATTAAGGAGCTAGCCTTCCATGGCAATATCTTTCCCTTCTCAGTGAAAAGAGGTGTCGACCCCCGTCTTGCCCTTTATGCGGATGATATCATTATCTTCACGAATGGCAACCTCTCTTCCATTCGTCATTTAGCTTCCTTTATTAAAGACTGGGTTATCTATGGGTCATAGTATTAGCCTCACCAAAAGCTTCTGCTTTGTGGGTTGCCACTTCCCTTCTACCCATAGAGATCGTCTCCTTTCTACCTTGGGATTTAGATTGGGTTCCTTCCCTTTTACCTATCTGGGTTGCCCTATTCTCTTTGGTAGGGCCAAGGTTTCTTACTTTTATCTCATCATTGACAAGATCAGATCCAAGCTTGCAGGTTGGAAAGCACACCTCCTCTCTTCTACTGCGAAAATGCTCCTCATTAAACATGTTTTAACCTCTACTCCTATTCACACTTTATCTATCATTGACGTCCCTAAATCCATTATTCGTAAACTCCAATATCTCTTTGCTGATTTCTTCGAGGTTGTTCTGAGAATAGGTCTCACCATCATTAGATTGCTTGGAGTTCCATACTCGTCCTCTTGAATATGGGGGTTTGGGATCCCTTGATTTGAACCTCTTTATTAAGGCCCTGAGAATGAACAGAGCTTGGAATATTTTCTTTGGAGACTATCTTTCATTGTTTCATGAGGGATTTGTTAAGATCCAATGCCAACTCGGAGCTTTCTCTTCCTCTGCGGTCTCGTCTGTTGCTTCTTGCCTTTAGGGAGATGAAATCTTTTATTCATTGGAATCTCCATGAAAGAACTATTGATTTCTGGTTTAACCTATGGATTGGTGATTCTCCTCTCCATACTTTCTTCCTCGATGGTTACACTCCTATTTCGATCCGTAGAGCCCTCACTTTGCTTTCTACTACTTCCTTCAACTTAGTCATTCCTTCTAATATTCTTGATGAGATTTCCAACATCAATTTAGACTCTTAAGGATTTGTTGATCTGGACCCTTGCCACTTCTGGGACTTTCTCTGTGCCTTCTGCTTATCATTTGATGTTCAGAAACTCTCCCAGGAATCCTTTTGCTAAAATCTTTGGAATCTCAATCTCCCCCTTAGAATTTCTCTGTGTTTGGAAACTTCTCAAATTTAGAGTTCCTACGGATGATAATATCATGAAATTAGGGATCCCTATGGTCTCTAAATGTCTTTGTTGTCCTTCCAATCCTGCTCCTGACACTCTCCTTCATCTTTCTTCTGATAGCAACCTGGTTTGCAATATCTCCCATTTGGACTTTTAATCAAAATTACCAAAGCTACAAGGATCCTCCTTTCTTCTGGCATCATCTCAAACCCTTCTCATTCTCCTCGGTTGAAGATTATTAAAGGGTTGATTTGCTTCATTTGGCATAATGTTTGGTGGATTCGCAACAAGATTAAGAATGGTGGTTTCAATCTTGCCAATCTTCATCTTTTTCTTGGTAAAAATTGGAATTTTCAAATGGCTGATTGGTTAAAGTCTTCTCGTCCCTCTTGCCTCACCTTTAGTTGGGTTCGTCCTTCTGAGGGGCTTAAAATCAATGTTGATTCTTCTAAAGTGGGGGACAATTGCTTTTTTGGTTAGATTGTTAGGAACAACTTGTGGAATTTAATCTTGGCTGCTTCTGGTAATCTTTCTAATGTTCCCTCTGAGATTACTCTTATCCTTGCTATTACCTATGCTATCTCCTATATTTCTTATGTCTCTTTTCAGGTTGAGGTGGACTCAGCCTTACTTCACTATTGGTGGTCTGGAAAGCTCCCTGTTGCTTGGCAAGCTAAATGACACTTTGCCTCTCTCTGTGCGCTTTCTTCTAAAATCCATTCTATCTCTTACGTTCACCTGCTTGTTAATGAAGCTGCTTCTAAGATTGTGGACCTGGGGGATGGCAATTAGCGATGCTTCAACCATTTGGAACAAATTCCTTCCAAGATTGCTGGGATTATCAAGTTAAATCGCATTCAAAAGCCTTAAATTTTGCCCTTGTAACCTCTTTGCTTTGTTTGCTGTACTAGGCCACGAGTCGTGGTCCCTCATTTCTTGTGCAAGGTACGTTTTGGTCTAGTCTCCCTACCCCCCTTTTCTGGCCTTTAGATTGTGGAAGATGGATAATATTGACTCCCGTATTTTCAAAAAATATATATATATATATGTTAATGTATTTGTTTATTATTTTTGTATCTAGACTTAGGTATTGAATTATATATAACTAACATAGAGTAGTTTTACGTAGTTTTTGATGCCCATTGTAAATATATTCAAGGCATTGTAGTGAGCATTAATTGATTCGTTTGTATATAATTAACTCATTCATTCTTTCTTTAATTTATTTATTCATTTTGTATATATAATTGATGTTTTTGAAATAAAAGAGCATTTTTGAAATATAGAGTAATGTATATCAATAACTACCTCCCAGTAAATAATCGGAAATAAATTAATAAAAATTATATAAATAAATAAAATGACACGATATATATTTGCATTATGACTATACTACAACGACATAATTAAATAATTATTTTTATGCAATACGAATTGTCGACGATCAACATCTTTTAGCAGATAGCTTGAATTTTTTTTAATCTAAATAAAGCAAGCAACTAAATAATCCTATGTCTCCACGCAATAGTCACACTACAGACAAATAAACCTAATAACTAAATAGTGGAAATAGGTTCCCAAAAATCAATCCCAATGCTACAAGGGTGAGAAAACAATTAAGTAAACTAATAATCTAAGTTCTCAAATCTCCTAATCGAAGAGGGAGAATCCTCATCGGCCATGGGATTCAGGTCTTCTTCCTTCTCTTCATGGGCACGATTGAAGATCCACACGAAGAATAGTCATCCAACACATCAATTTCCTCGCACAAAAAAAAATGGAATAGTCAAATCAATGTGCCGTCAAAATATAAAGATATATAATCAAGTAAATCTATTGCATCTGTTGACTCTCCATCAATAACGTCATTTGAACTGAAAATTTTGCTTTAACCAAATAATATCAAGAAAATAATGCATTGTTGTAATTTGCGTGGAGAAAATCCTAAACAAAATATTACTTAATAAAAATTAATCATGAAAAATTAAGTCATATCCATAGAAAGAAACAAATACAATAAGCTCACAACTATATCAATTAATCAAACTTGCACAAAATTTAGGAAAAATTGTTGCATGTAGAATTATCTCGTGAAATCATGCAATCTTAGATATTATGGTTGAGAATAAAGATAAGTGAGGGTGAGACGTGAGAATGAGAGAGTCCAATAAGAGAGTAACAAGAAAAACTATGTAAAATGAAAAAATAATTGAACAAAAAAAAAGGAAAAAGACTAACTAGCCTCTATTGTAGCAAATGGGAGCTTGCTCCCCAACCTGCATGTAGAGGTGATGGCTGATTAGTTCATATTTATGGGTTACTTAAGTATTTAAGTATCTAGACATTAAGTTAATTTTAACATTTAGATAGCATACAATAGGATGAAAATAAATTAATTCATATTTTTAACTTAAATAGCATAATTCATGTGTGACATTATATCTAAATGCATTTAGAATTAACTTAGAATTGCATGCATTTGATTAGTAACCAATTAGGTACATTACATGCATTATTTTAATTAACATAGAAGTTAAAGATTTGTACATAAATAATCATAATATTTTATTATTATTCTTCTTCCGCAGGAATGGCTTCGCTTCCTCCTGCGCCCATTCACTCCAGCCACAATTGTTAGCATTCCTCCGTTAAAAGTGGATTTGGAGCCTTCAATGCTCACGTTCCATTTCAAATCCATGCAGCCATAGCTACAAAGGTGGAGAGTTTGCCATGCGGAGTAGGCCGCCACCCCCTAGTCACCACTGTGTAGAGCTTGAAGCTTGCCTCCATTCCACCATTGCAGGCCTCTTCCCTAGCAAAGCCTCGCCACTGTGGGCGTGTGGAGTGACAGTCCACATCGCTAACCGCGAGTCTTGCAATACCATCACCGTGCTTCACCACTGTGCACCCTCCCCCTATCCATCATCAACACCACCGTAGCCACCACTATTCATCTCCTTCCCATCCTCTGTTTTTCCTCCACCAAAAAGAACCCATCACCTCCTCGCCGCACCACCTTCACCAGCAGCATGCAGCCACTGCCATCCATGCACAGCAAGTAGCCACGCCTCGCACCCATCCACGCCATGCCTCCATGCGCTCACGCAGCAGTTGCAGCTACAGCAACACGCACAGCCCACGCTACCAGCGTGTCGCCCGCGCCCACCTCCAGCGTACCACGTGCGGCCTACGCTACTCCTTGCCTTTAGCCTACGTGCATAGCCGAGCACACCACCGTCACCACCAGCACATTGCCACGCCACGCCTCCACTCGTGCGTGCGGCCCTCCAGCAGTGTCGCGACCCCTCATCTCCACGCACAGAAGCAGCAGCAACAGCCACCGCCGCTGCTCCTCTCCTCCGTACAGTTGGCTCCGACCACGCCACGACTTGTCGCTGCACCACCGCAAAGCCCTTGCTCCACTTGACCTCTGGCGAGCTCCTCCCCTCCAGCCATCCTCTACTCCATGTGTCGAAGGCATCCAAAGGAAGTGCTCTGTTTCTCATTGAATTAGTTTTTACAAAGAATGCCTTTGCCAAAGAGTTTTTTTTTGTTTATTAATTAAATATTATGGTGATTTATGCAAAGGGCCTCCCTTTTTCTCATAAATACTATTTCAGCATAATCTCTTATTATTTTCTGGATCTGAAAGAGGATTTGGGTTTAGTTACTTTGGCTGATGATTTGTGAACATTTGTTTTTGGACCCATATGAGTTTTAATAGGCCATTACCTCCCTGTGGACACGACCCACTCCCTTGAGTGGTTAATTTCAATGCAGTATTTGATTAGTTAATTTTCCACCACTTAAAACTACAAACGACATGCATCATTTTATGTGTGAAAACCATTCGAAAGTGAGAATTGACTCGTCAATGGCCGACGGCATGGCGGTCAACGAGGATGCTCTGGATGAAGAAAGACTCGATGGCGGTGACGACGAACTCAAGCACGGTCGGAGGTGGTGTGGATAGCGATGAAGATGGTGTGGGCTTTGGGTTCACATGGAGTGGTAGGTGTTGAAGAAGAGGAAGAAGCAGTCGCGGTTGTTCGCCGAGGGAATCATGGTGAAGTCGAAGTTGAAGGCACGGTTGTAGTGGTGGTCATGGTTAAAAGATTGGTGCTGTCACCACCGACCACGGTGATGGCAAGGGTAGTGGCAGGTTTGCGCTGAGGGGTAGTGATGTGCATGAGCGTTTGAGGGAGAGCGCAAAGGGGTGGCTCTCGATGAGAGGATGGTGGCGTGGTGTCAGTGTAGAGATCGTTAGAGGGGATAGGCACGCGATCTCAATCTATGTGTGCGAGGGAGAAAGAGCGGAGAGGACGATGGTGATGGTGCTGTGTATGGGGGAAAGGGGTAATTAGCCTATTGTGGAGGAAAGATGGAGGTGTTGAGGTGCGGTGGGTTATGGTCTGTGTCGCAGGTGGAGCCGTGGTCAAAGGGGGTGATCTGCATGGAGGGAATAAGATGGGTGTGCATGTGTCAGGGAGAGAGAGTTGGTGGGGGGGGGGGTTGGTTCTACGGTTATCAAGATAGAGAGAGAATGAGAGGCTAATGCGTTAGTTACGTGAGAAGCAAGAAGGAGCGGGTCTTCGTGGGGTCTGTTCGGTCTGTTTGTGGAAAATAAAAAGTCAGGATGTGTGGCTCCTCATTACTGAGATTGTGGGAGGAAAGTATGAGGAGGGTGGCGGTGGCCTTTGGTGATTGAGAGTGAGGGAGTATACAAGAGAGATTTTGAAAGCTATAAACTTATATCTCTTTCTTTCGTTTGTAAATAAGTTTGACAAAAACAAGAGCTCATAAAAATTCCCTCATGATATCCTTGCCGTTTTTGTTGGAAAATTTGAAGTGTCAAGGTGGCATTCCAAATTGTGATGCTATAAAAATATTGTACTTTCTAAAATGACCCAGCATCAAAAATAAATGATCAATCAAATTACTTCAAAATTATAAAAATGCAAGAAATGATAAAAGTAAAGCCTAATTAATTTTATCGATACCATGCATGCTTTAAATTAAATTCTCATCCTAATAATAATAAACTTAGGTTCTAATTTTGTCTACTAAAGTGAACCTATCGCATTTGCTAAGGATTAGTAAAGTTTAGGCATTGGGTATGATTGCATATCAATCATAGGTCTTAAAATGCTTAAATTAAGTTAGAAACCTAATTTGCATTGTAAATAGGGCATGCATTCCATTTATTTCATGCATTTGCAACTCTGTATATTCTTAGCATATCTTTGTTTTACAGGACAACATATTGAGTAGGAGACAGAGGCATGCAAGCTTAGATAGAACTAGGACATAGGGAGACAAGCTCATGCAGGCTAAGACAAGCTCATGCAGACCAAGACAAGGACATGCAAGATGCAGACAAATCAAACTCGCACTCAACCAACCCACTCAACCCAATTACCTACATCCTAACCAATCCTACACACCCATTGCATACACGTTCATTACATACACGTGTGTCCACATTGCAATTTGCATACGCATATACACGTGCACAAAACTACACACACCTAAAGCTACTTAACCTACAATTAAACCACTCAGACACTTGGCCCAACACCACATTATTCTACCTATTTAGTGCACCAATTCTTTAGTCCACACATACCTCCACATTAGAGGCCCAACACACCCACTTAATCACCCACCTAATGACCTATTAACACAAACACACCCCCCAAGCCACCTTAAGCCCTACCTACTAGAGCACTCTAGAAACCTCCACTAGCCTTATGGTGCACCCTCCTAACCTAGGCCTACACTATTCAATAGGTGCACCACACCTTCACCTAACTCCCCCGCATAACTCTCTTCACCTAACTTCTATAAAAACACCTCTCCTTAGGTTCACCCCCCCTCCACCCTCCATTTTTGTTCTTGGGGCTTCACCTCTCCTCTCCACTCTCTTCTCACTCTCCTCTCCTCTCCACTCTCCTCCTCCCCCACCATGGTGGATGACTAAGTGATGGCACTCCTCCACCATTGGTTGCCATTTGACGTGGTGGTGTGGGCCTTTAAGGCCATGGATCATCACCACTCCCATAAGCCAACAACCTTGTTCCGTCTTTGGCATGGGATTTCTTCCTTCCTCTCTTCTTTTTATTTGCTTCAAGTAGTTAGAGTTTTTATTTCAATGCAAGTAGTTAGATTTTTATTTCCTTGAGAGTGATTAGATGTTCTCTCTCTTCCCTTTGATACAAAAAATATGCAATTTGTTTATGCAAGTTTTAAATCATTGTACGCGTAAGATTCTATCAACTTTTAAATTGCTAACCTAGATAGCGGGAGTATTTAGGATCGTCCAAGGAGGTAACTTTAGTTGTGAAATTGGTACTCTCTCTTTCACCAACTCAAATCCTTTTTTATATTTTTTATTTTGATTTTTTTTAAGGTTTTGAAATATGCTTAGGCAACTAAAGATAGAAAACATGCCTAAGTGATTATGATAAATCGAAGACAAATGAACCCAATCTTCCTAAACTCACCTTAGGCAAGTGTAGCCTAAGATAATTAGGAAGAATGTGTGTGCAATAAAATTAAAGTCACACAAATCAATTAAGAAGCAAAAGTTGAAAGGCAACAATTTTGATATATTTAGAAAACAAGTATTGCCTACAAAATTTACTTGAAGAGCTCATTGTGTAGACGATTCTACACAAGTAATTCTCATGTATAAAGGAATGATTAACTACGGCAAAAATAAGACAAAAATTGAAGATATAAAGCTCTTGAATTGAAGAGAAATTCAATCCTTGCTCCAAGTCCTGAAGTGCTCCTAACTTGAAGAGAACCTCTTCCTTGCTTCCTTGATTGAATGCTCCTCCTCTTCAACTCCTCTTAGGGTGGACGTCCACCACCCTTGTCCTCTCTTGCCTAGTCGTCCTCCAAATGATTGCTCCTTGTCTTGGTACCAAGGATGAAGGAAGAAGATGGACACCAAGGAGACAAGATAACCTCCTTAATCACCTTCAATCCTCATTCTTCCTTGGTCGATTATTTAGGGTATATAGGAATTAAATGGTAGCCAAGGATGGATTTTGGTGGTGGTTACCATGGGTCTTCATATGGATTTTGGTGGTGGTAGAATAGGAAGGGGGGTGGTTAGGACCACCGTAGGTGGCGCCACCTATGGAAGGGTGCAATGGTTTTCCTTCCAAAAATACCTTCTAGATGGAGGGTGGTGTTTTTGGAGGGAAAATGGAGGGCTAGGATGGGCTTTGATGGTGGATGGAGGGTGAAGATTTATGGTGGTTTTGGAGGGAAAGTTGGTGCCACATATTGTGGTGGTTGTGGTATGAAAGGGTGGATGTTTTAGTGCCAACTTGAAGGGTTTCTATTAGTGGTGGTGGTTGCCATAGTTGGTGGCAAAAGGGAGGGGTTAAGGTGGAGCTTGGCTAGGGTTATGCTAGGTGGGTGGCTAGTCATGAGGTGTGGAGTAGGAGCTAGAGTGGAGCTACCTTAGCTAGTAGAGGGTAAGAGCTAGGAGGAGGAAGCTTGAGCTCAAACTACTTTCATGGAGCTGAGATGTAGCTGAAGAACTATCTATGAACTTTGCAACCAACTTAGCTAGTTAGTTCTTTGCTAGCTACTAAGCTGAGTAGTGTTGAGCTAACTTGATATAAATTCATTTTATCTGGAGCTGAGATGAGTTGGAGCTGATCCTCCTAAAGACTTCATAGCTACCTTAGCTAGATAGCTTAGATTTAGTAGCTAAACTCAACTGTGTTGAGCTGAGTTGAGCTACTTGAGCTGGAGATGGGTTGCCACTAGCTGGTTGATGACTCTTCAGCTGACTTAACTTAGCTAGTTCAGGACTAGTAGTTAAGCAAAGTAGAGTTGAGTTTCCATGAGTTGGAATGAGCTGGATCCAACTGAGATGAGTTGGATCTAGCTGAGATGAGCTTCTATCTTCTTCTTCTTGATGGTCTGCCTTTCACATTATCATGGTTTACTTGGTTTCTACTATGTATTCATCCCTGACAATGACATGAGGTATATCAACACATAAAATTATAAGAAAACATAACAATGCATGCCTAAACCCTAAATGCAAGTGAATGTCTAAATGCAGTCCAATACCATATTGCAATGCAAAAAGTTAGGAACTAGATGTGATTTTTATCTTAAGAATGATGATAAACTGGTATTTATCATCCCTTCCCTTTCTTTTGTTTTGATGTTATATTGTTCATTTTTTTCCCTTTTGTTGCTTTAGATCTTGATACACACACATGCATATCCTTTACGCCACCAACACCATCTCTCACACTCACATGCCCACACACCACATGGCCACCACCCTCCACCTTCATCTTTCTCCATGGCCATGCACACACCACCATCACTTCCACCTATTCCCTCCACAACCCAAAACCTCACCACCTCCTAAACACCACCATGACCATGGCAATATAATACACATTATATGTATATAATATATTAGGGGTGTACATAGGTCAAGTTTAACCCAAACCACACCCAACCCAAATCGATTGGGTTGGGTTGGGTTGAGAGTTATAATAAGTTGGATTGGGTTGGGTTTGAAGTTTAATCAACCTAACCCAACCTGCAATCCGATAGAACCCAATTTATACATACATACTATATATATACTATATAGTATCTATATTATATAGTATATATTAAATACATATAATATACATACAATGTAGTATGTATATTATATAATATATACAAGACACCAAGTTACAAATAGAAATTTGAAACCTCATCTTGAGTCTCAACTTATTGTCACTCCTATATCCTAAATTCCTAATTCTCAACCTTCATTAACCCCTCATTTACCTCCACCAGCTCTAGGTGGCACCCTTTACCCTCACCTCTCCTCCAAGCTCTACTTCAAGTAGTGTCTCTTCTCAGCTCCAAGCTGTAGGTGGTGCACTCTCCTCTCCTCGATGGCAGCAACACCTTGCACTTTTTCATGTAACCTTCAACCTTCTCTTATTAGGCCCCCACCTCCTCCTGAATCCTTGACAACTCACCTCTCCTTTCTTCCATCTCACAGGGATCCCCTACCACCAAAGGATGACCCACATCTCCCCTCTTCTCGACAAGGATCCCACCACCACAACCAGAGGACTTCCTCTGTATTTGTTGTCAATTATTGGTATAAACCTGAGCTTGTATATGCACCTATATATCAAGTTTATTATTAAGTATGCTTTTATCTTTTCTCGTTACTTTTTGATCATATCTTTATTGGTTTTGTTTTTACCTATCTTATTCGTTTTTTTATAAGATAGAAGTTTATAAGTTTAAAATTTTTTGTTATTAAGTATGAAAAACATATGAAACATATAGGAAATAAACATAAGCTTTGACTAATCAACATCTCACTCAACCTTACCCATCCTAACTCGATTTTATGGATTGGGTTGGGTTTGGTAGTATAATGGGTTAGGTTGGTTTGGAAAAATTCAAACTCGTAGACCATGGGTTGGGTTTAGGCTGAGTCCCAACCTGTTGCGTCGAAAATTGTCGTAAAAATATAGCGTTGTAGTATAGCGACGAAAATCAATATGACATTTAAATTTATAATGCTAAAAAACAATCGTGAGTTCCGAGGATGTTTGCATGGAGAAATTGTAGCAAACCAATCCATTAATCACAATATTCAATAATAACAGTGCAAGTGAAATAATCAAAATGATATTCAATATAGAGCAAAAATGTATGTCAAATGTTAAGGACTAAAAATGGTGGTTGTAACTACAAATTTAACCCTAGAATTAAGCACTAATCCCAACAGTATTGAGAGTCAAATATTTCAACAATGGTTTTCAACCACTAATCCACGGCTAACCAATGCTTAATAAATCCACAGTGCCCAGAACCAAGCTCAGATGTCGGCCGAGCATATTAGTTGCCTTATCTTTCAAAGCCTCAGAACCTCATGAGTGCCTAAGTGTTGGCACACACTTCGAGGAGCAATAGTACAAAAACCTCCCTCTGATTTCCTTCCTTTTTCCTCAGATCTGGTTATAAGCTAATCAGGTGAATAATACTTGGTAATCAAGTCATAAATAGGGGACTAGACCTGCGAGTAGTGATAGTGGGTGAGGTGTGAGAGGCATGTGAGATGAGGGGACCTCATCCTCGTGTCTGAGGTAATAAGCGTACAACACGAAATCAATTTATGCGCTACTCTGATATTGTCGCCCACGATGTGGGACTAAAGCTCCACTACTTTCTTCGCGTGCACCAACAGTGGATGTCTTCGTTGATTGCAGCTTGAGTGATTGCTCACTTCCTAATTCGATGCCCAGATGGCTTCCTAGATGTAATCTATAGTAGCTGAGATATGAATCGAGGTCGGAGCACGTCAGATGGCGGTAGAGGAAGGCGGAGAACGGCGATGCAGCGAAGTCTGGTGAGGGTACTTGTTACGTCTCGATTCCTGAATCCCTACAGGACACGAGACTGGCCCGACTCGACTGATCCCAAGACTCAGTCGTCCAACGAGAAATAACAAAAAAGCAGGAAAGTAAACCACATTCACTATACTAAGCAACTAACAGTAAAAGAGTACAGCAGCAAAGAAAGTAAAAACTGTTACAGTACATATCACCACCACAACAATAAACAGTAGCAAGGTACAGAAATGTAATGGTGCAAAAAAGTAAAGGTACTGAATGTAAAGTACAGGAGTCTGAACTCACTACTACAAAAGAAGTACAACAAAAGAAGCTACTGCTACTAGGTTCTACTGGGCCCAGCATCCTCTGCAGCCTGAGACTCGGGTTGCTCAACACCTAGACCTGAAAAGGGGTTATGAGTACACATCAGCGAACGCTGAGTAGAGTAGCAACCAACTAACTAAAGCAGTAAAAGTGGACAGGTAGTCGTTTTTCAATTAATTTCTTTAACTAATTTTTTTTTTCACTTGATTTATTTATCATATCTTTCTTAATCTCGAATGTTCCTTGTGGGAATGATCTTGATTGCAGTTTTTTCCGAAGAGTAGAAGTCGCACGTAGTGCTCTCCTGACTGGGAGCCTCCCGTGGTGGTCCTACACCCAATCAACCACCCCAAGGTCACGGATAGACGTAACGGTGACTACGACACGCGCGATAAGCGCACGGGTAGCTACCCTGCACTGGCACGCGGTTAGTCGTTTCCGTTAACGGGTGCCCCTAAGTACAGCACGGAACAGTATAAGGCCTAGCCCTCTCAGTAACAGGGGTCTAGCCCTGAAGAATCAAATAGGAGTCTTGCCCTTCCACAGTCTGCGTACCCTCGCCTGACTACCCTGGTTGACCTAGTGGGTCTAACAAGTCGGTGTAGGGTGGCTAGTTGAACTCCGGACCCTGTGGGGTGGCTAGCTCTCTTCCTACACTAGTAGCTCTCCCCAGTACAGTGTACGTGAGGGCCACGAAGTCGGTGCAAAGTGGCCAAACCCACCCTAGGTCTCAACCTGAAGGCGGCAAGCTCCCCTCTACACTAAGAGGGAACATGCGCTCCCCTTGGTACCACTTACTCAAGGGCTAGCACACTTCCCATCACATTTCCAGATCCATTCCATATATTTCCAAGTGCTCTACTCCTAATTTCCCCGTAGGTTCATTCTCATATTTCTCATGCCATTCCGTACTAGGTTTTATCATCCACATTTCCATTCTCAGGTTATATCTGTGCAGCTCGTATTTTTATTATTCATGTTTCTATTATCAAGTTATACACATACAGCTCGTATTCTAGTACTTAACATATACAACAGGTAAGGTTACATGCAACTGTTTCACTAGCACAGTTAATTCATATTTCACAGGCAGCTCTTGTTCACTTGTTCATTAACAGACAGTTTTCTATCTACTCATTTAAGATTGCAAAACACGCATATAGACATTTCAATTGTTTCTCGTTCTAAGATTCATGCCACATTCTAGGTTCTACTCATTCATTCCACACATGCATTAAGGTTTATAATTAAATTTAGGAGAAGCCACTCTACCAATCAACCCAGGAATATTGGGGACACGAACGGTAGGCTCACGTGCCTCATCAAGTCCCAAACCTACAATGAACGAAGTCCTATAACAAGAAACAATCACAATAGAATATTCAGAACAGTATAGAAAGCCTTCTAACTAGTAGAGAAACTCGCAAGGAAAACACTGGTATCTTATTTGCGTAAAATGGACCTCAAATGGACCCTAAACGGGTCAAAAATAGGGCTGTTGACTCAAATTAGACGTTTGGAACTTCCAGACGTTTTAAAAGTGTCCAGGAATGCACCTCAAGCTCTACGTCGACCTCAGACGTCTAGGAACACTTCTGGACCGTCTGGACCAAGCTCTAGATGTCCGATCACCTCTCCGGACGTCTGGAAGTGCTTCCAGCTGTCTTGTAAGCCACCCAGACGTCTGAAATGCGTGGAAGGGCATGCCCTGCGCCTTCCTAAAGCAAATCCTACATGACACCACAAAATCTTCTCAAAAAGGCCATGCGAAGAGTAGCAGCGGAGCAGCTTGCATGGCCGTATCCGCAAAGGGAATGTACCTTCGCTTAGATCTCTCTTCAGACGTCTGGAACCGCCTCCAGACCTCTGCACCGTCGTCTAGATGTCACTCCAGACGTTTGATTTTGGGAAAAAACCCAGAACCAGAACCTGCTCCCACTCGCTCCCGCCGCGTGCGGCTGCGGCTCGCCTCCTCGCCTGCAGCAGTGTGGGGATGACTTCACCGACGCACTCTCGCATGCGTCGCTCCGGCCGTGTGCCCTCCGGTGAGCTCCCACACGAGCTCGCAAGCTCAACTCCTCTCACGTCGCTCCTCGCCGCTGCTCTCGCACTCACTTGCTCGTGCTGGCTCTCACGCTGGGGTGAAGAGGAAGGGAAGTGGCTGGAGTAGGGAGAACGAGAGTGGAGGAAGGGGTTTATAAAGAGGGTGGGTTAGGGTTCGCTGGAGGCATGGAGAGAGAGAAGGGAAGGAAAATGAGGGTACTGTCTGCGCGTAGCCCGCACGCAGATGCGAGCTCGTAACAAAAAATTTTGATTTCCAGATGTCTGGGAAGGTGTACAAACGTCTGACCGATAGTCCAGACGTCTTAAAAGGCTCAGGATAGAACATGTCTTAACATCATAACAAACTTAAAGGATGTTTCGTCCTCGAAACTTGAACTAGCTAGGGTGCGGAAAGAAATACATACGCATAACAAACTTAAAGAGAACCGAAGCTGATCTGAAAAGACGTACCCTCGAAAAGCTTCAGATATCGCTCTCGCATCGCCGCCTCAAGCTCCCAGGTAGCCTCATCGTACCTTTGGCTTCTCCACAATACCTTCACTAGGGGTACCGGCTTCCGTCTCAACCTCCGGATGGCTTTGTCTAGCATCTGCACTGGTCGCTCGGGGTAGGTCAGGTTGTCACCCACCTCGACACTCTCGTGGCTCAGAACGTGACTGAGATCGGCAACGTACTTCCTGAGGTTGAACACGTAGAACACGTGCACACAGCTGGGAAGGAAGGGTAAGCCTGTAAGTAACGGGTCCTACCCACTCCAGGACCTCAAAGGGTCCCACAAACCTCGGTGCGAGCTTCCCTTTCACCCCAAACCACTGCAAGCCCTTCATGGGCGAAACGCGAAGAAAGACGTGATCCCCAACCTCGAACTCTACCTCTCTGCGCTATCGGCATAACTTTTCTGTCTACTCCTGACAGTGTGAAGTCGTCTATGAATCTGCACAATCACCTCTTGACTCTACCGGGTTAGCCTGGGGCCAACCTCCCACTTGGTTTCCACCTCTACCCAACTCAAGAGTGTAGTACACCTCCGTATGTACAGAGCCTCGTAGGGTGCCATGCCGATGCTCGAGTGATAACTGTTATTATATGCAAACTCTGCAAGGGGCAAGTGCTCCTCTCAAGAGCCCCTCCAGTCCAGTACACAGGCACGTAAAAGGTCCTCAAGTGTCTGCATCGTGCGCTCTGATTGTCCGTTCGTCTGAGGGTGGTATGCCGTACTGAACCTCAACCGTATCCCCAAAGCTTGCTGAAACTCAACTCAAAACTGGGACGTAAAACGGGTATCCTGGTCGGATGCAATCTCATGTGAAACTTCGTGCAGACATATCGCGTCATGAATATACCTTTTTGTCAACTGTGTTGGTCCCAAGGTGACTCGGATCGGCAAGAAACGTGCTGTCTTTGTCAATATGTCTACAATCGCTTAAACTACATCGTGTCCTCGCTGGCTAACGGGCAAGCCCTCCACCAAGTCCATGGTGATGCTCTCCCACTTCCACTCTGGCATAGGAAGTGCCTACAACGACCCTACAAGCCTTTGGTGCTCGACCTTCACTTGCTGGCATACCAAATACTGCTGCACGAACTCACCTACATCCCGCTTCATCCCTCTCCACCAAAAGTCACGTCTCAGATCATAGTAATCTTTGTGTTCCCAGGATGTGTGGTGAACTTGGACCCATGTGCCTCAGTTAGAAGTTCTCTCAACAACTCGTCTCTGGAAATGCACAAACGTCCCCTCATACGCAGTACCTCGTCTGTAAAGGAGAAGTCTCCTGGGTCCCTTGACAGTACTTTGTCTCGCAACGACTACAAGTACGTGTCTGTCATTTGTCCTGTGATGTGATCTATCAGCTCTGGTCTCGTCTGCCGTGTCATTGTCACTGTCCCATAGTTCCCCTGTAACTCTAGGGGTCACCAACTGCCCAACTCAATGAGTCTCCAACTCTGTGCCTATACGCTGGCTAAGTGGGCGGGTGTCATCCGGCTCAAGGCGTCAGCCACCACGTTAGCCTTCCTCGGATGGTAGATGCTGCAGTCATAGTCCTTCAGGAGCTCTAACCAACGTCTTTATCTCATATTAAGCTTCTTTTGATCAAACAAATACTGAGGATTTTATGATCCGTGAATATCTCAAAAGTCTCACCGTACAGGTAGTGCCTCCATGTCTTTAGCGCGAAGACAGCAGCTGCCAGCTCTAAGTCGTGGCTAGGGTAGTTATGCTCATGGGGCTTCAGTTGCCGCGAAGCGTAAGCGACAACGTGACCCCGCTGCATGAGCACACCCTCTAACCCCTGCAACGAAGCATCCATGTAAACAACAAAATTGCCACTATTGTCTGAGATGGTAAGCATAGGAGCCGAAGTCATCCTCCTTCAACTCTTAAAAACACGCCTCACAAGTGTCTGTCCAAGCAAAGGGCATGTCCTTCTAGGTCAACTGAGTCATATGACGTGCAATCTGTGAGAAACCCCTGATAAACCACCGGTAGTAGCATGTTAGTCCCAAGAAACTGCGGATCTCTGTCACTATACGTGGTCTCTCCCACCTGAGCACTGCCTCTACCTTGGCTAGGTTCATAGCAAGCCATCCCCTGAAATCACATGACCGAACTTGCACTTGCTGTATTTGGCATACAGCTTATGTCGTCTCAATGTGTCCAGAATCATCTGCAAATGCTATCTGTGCTGCGTCTGATCTCGTGAGTAAATGAGCACATCATCAATAAACACCACCACAAACTGATCCAGGTAAAGTCTGAACACCTGGTTCATCAAATCCATGAAGGTAGCGGGGGCGTTGGTCAGCCCAAACGACCTAACCAAAAACTCACAGTGTCCGTACCAGGTGCGGAAAGCTGTCTTGGAAACGTTGGTCTCCTTGATCCTCAACTGGTGGTAGCCAGATCTCAAATCTATCTTGGAGAACACCGTAGCACCTCACAACTGGTCAAACAAATCATCGATCCTCGGTAGTGGATACCTGTTCTTGATGGTGGTCCTATTCAGCTGTCTGTAGTCCACACAAAGGCGTAGGGTACCATCCTTCACAAATAACACCGGGGCTCCCTACGGAGATGCATTGGGCCTCTCGCAGCTCAAGTGGTGCCATCCTGTAAGGTGCTATAGAAATGGGGCTGGTCCCCGGTACCAGTGAGATCTTAAACTCGATCTCACGCTCGGGCAGTATTCCTGGCAGTTCCTCTGGAAACACGTCGGGGTACTTTTTGACTATCGGGTTGCTCTGAAAGTCTGCCACGAGGTTGGGATCTGCTACTACATAAGCCAGAAGGCCCTCACACCCTTGACCCAAAAGTCTCGCCGCCCAAAGTGAGAAATACACTTGAAGCCTCCGTCTACCGCCTGTCCGTGAAACTCAAAAGAAGGCAACTCCGATATGGAGATCTTCCTCTCAAAACAGTCCACTAAAGCGTGGTAAGCGATAGCCAATCCATCCCCAAAATCACGCCAAAGTCCTCCATTGGTATCACAATCATGTTAGCGGGGAGGCTGTACCCTAATACTGACCTCACAGTTTGTGTAGACCTCCGCAGCTACAAACAGCTGACCACCTGGACCACTGATCACAAACGGATCCTCTAGCAATACACAGTCCTGTCCCAAACTGATAGCAAAACTCGCAGCAACAAACGAGTGCGTGGCGTCAGAATCAAAAAGTACGTAAATTAATCTGCCAGAAACTGTAACCATACTTGCCACCACTGAATCGGAAGCTTTGGCGTCTCTGTGTGTCAGGGCGTTGATGCGCCCCTCAGCTCTCAGTGCGGAAGAAGCAGCCATACTGCGTCGAACGGGTAGCCGCTGGCTGATACCCTCCTCGCGACTGTTGTCCTCCCCCACGCGCTTGGGAACGATGACCACCTGCTCGGCCTTCAGCGCTTGGTGCGAGAAGCATCTACTGCGCTCTGACCCTAGACGGGCAGTCCCTCCTGATGTGGCATGGCTGGCCACACTGGAAGTAGAGGGGAACTCGACTCCTGCCCTCAGTAGGTCCCTCCTGGCGGCTGGGCGAGGGTCGAGTGCTGGTAGCCGGTTCCTGTCAGGGGCCCGCAAAGGCCACTGACAGCCTCGCAAAACATGACGGCTCTCTTGCGGGTGCCATGTGCCTCCTCTCTCGCCAACCCTGTAAGTACTCTGGCTGGTAGGACCTCTTCCATCCGCTGTCAATGTCATGTGCTGCCGGATTGGTCTCCTCGTATGTTATAGCTGCCTCCACCACTCTTAAGAACGTGGGCAGCTTCAGGGGTTTAACATATCCTCGAATGGCAGGCCGGAGCCTCTCAGTGAGCCTCCATAAGTGCTCTTCAGTATCCACAACTGTCGCAGCGAAACGAGACTAACTCCAGAAAATGTGTACGATACGCGTTGACAGTCATCATCCCCTGGCGGAAAGTGTGAAACTCCCGCCTCCTTTGATCCTACCACGTTTGCGGGAAGTACTGCTCGCAGAAGGTCACAAACTGGTCCCACGTTGGCTCTGCCCTCTCCTGACCTCTGACCGCCCTCCACCACTTGTGCCGCGCTCTTCAGCTGGTACGTGGCAAAGGTCACATGGCACTCCGTAGGGGGCGAAGGGTGTCAAACACCTTCTTAATCTGCTCGAGTCAGTCCTCTGCCTCAGTCGAGTCCTCATCCCCTTGAAGGTGGGGGGCTTCAGCTTCCAGAACTGTCAAAAAAGATCGTAATGTTGCTGTAGTTGGGAAACGGGCACGACTCCAGGCAGGGAGGGCTTGTGTTCGGAAGTGTTAGAGTGCGGTGGGGCGGTGGAGGACCACTTCTTCCCCACGTCTAGCGTTGCGTCAGTCTCGTGGTCCCACAGAGGACTCCCCCTCCACGTCCCCAGGGAGAGGCGCCCGTAGAGGTAGGTGGAGCTCCTCTTGAACTATCTCCCGTATCAATTAGGCGAAGTCCTGGGCTTGAACGCCCGGAAGAAGTGGCTGGTCCACTGAAACGTCAGGCTCAACACGCCTGCCCCTCCGACCTCGTCTGCGGCCCGCCTCAAGGACTCTACGTCGAGGCATCTCCTGCATGGAGACGTGAAAAACAGAACAAAGGGACGTCAACTCTAACGGACATTCAGCAAAAGAATCCTCAGAACAGATGTCAAAAGGTACGATGTAGTGGTTACTCTAGTTACATGTACATGAATTGGTTATTCTCAAGCTAGTTGGTTCATTTCTCGGGACGACCTTGCTCTGATACCATCTTGTTACGACCCAGTTCTTGAATCCCTACAGGACACGAGATCGACCCGACTCGACTGATCCCAAGACCCAGTCGTCCAATGAGAAATAACCAAAAAGCAGGAAAGTAAACCACATTCACTATGCTAAGCAACTAACAGTAAAAGTGTACAGCAGTAAAGAAAGTAAATACTGCTACAGTACATATCATCACCACAACAATAAACAGTAGTAAGGTACAGAAACGTAAAGGTGCAGAAAAGTAAAGGTACAGAACGTAAAGTACAGAAGTCTGAACTCACTATTACAAAAGAAGTACAATAAAAGAAGTTACTGCTACTGGGCTCTACTGTACCCAGCATCCTCTACAACCTGAGACTCGGGCTGCTTAACATGTGGACCTGAAAAGGGGTTATGAGTACACGTCAGCGAACATTGAGTAGAGTGGCAACTAACGAACTAAAGCAGTAAAAGTGGACAGGTAGCTGTTGTTTTTCAATTACTTTCTTTAACTAATTATTCTTTTTTTCACTTGATTTATTTATCAAATATCTTTCTTGATCTTGAATGTTCCTCGTGGGAACAATCTTGATTGCAGTCTTTTCCGAAGAGTAGAAGTCGCACGTGGTGCTCTCCTAGTCGGGAGAGTCCCCCGTGGCGGTCCTACACCCAGTTAACTACCCCAAGGTTACGGACAGACGTAATGGTGACTACGACATGCGCGATAAGTGCACGGGTAGCTATCCCGCACTGGCACGCGGTTAGTCGTTTCCATTAACGGGTGCGCCTAAGTACAGCATGGAACAGTATAGGGCCTAGCTTTCTCAGTAACAGGGGTCTAGCCCAAAAGAACTAAATAGGGGTCTCGCCCCTCCACAGTCCACGCACCCTCGCCTGACTACCTTGGTTTACCGAGTGGGCCTAACAAGTCGGTGTAGGGTGGCTAGCTGAACCTCGGACCTCGTTGGGTAGTTAGCTCTCTCCCTACACTAATAGCTCTCCCCAGTACACTGTATGCGAGGGCGACGAAGTCTGTGCAAAGTGGCCAAACCTGTTCCAGGTCTCAACCCGAAGGCAGCAAGTTCCCCTCTACACTAAGAGGGAACATGCACTCCCCTTGGTACCACGTACTCAAGGGCTAGCACACTTCCCGTCACATTTCCAAATCCATTTTATATATTTCCAGGAGCTCTACTCCTAATTATTTCTCATGCCATTCCGTACCGGGTTTCATCATCCACATTTCCATTCTCAGGCTATATCTGTGCAGCTCGTATTTCTATTATTCACGTTTCCATTCTCAGGGTATACGCATGCAGCTCGTATTTATATTATTCACGTTTCCATTCTCAGGTTATACACATGTAGCTTGTATTCTAATACTTAACATATACAACAGGTAAGGTTACATGCAACTGTTTCACTAGCATAATTAATTCATATTTCATAGGCAGCTCTTGTTCATTAACAAGCAATTATTTTCTATCTACTCATTTAAGACTGTAAAACACCATACAGACATTTCAATTATTTCTCGTCCTAGGATTCATGCCACATCCTAGGTTCTACTCATTCATTCCACACATGCATTCAGGTTTATAATTAAATTTAGGGGAAGCCACTATACCAGTCAACCCAGGAGTATTGGGGGATCGAACGGCAGGCTCACATGCCTCAGCAAGTCCCGAACCCGCAACGGAACGAAGTCTTATAACAAGGAATAATCACAATGGAACATTCAAAACAGTATAGAAAGTCTTCTAACTAGTAGAGGAACTCGTAAGGAAAACATCGGTATCTTATTTGCGTAAAACAGACTTCAAACGGACCTTAAACATGTCAAAAATGGGGCTGCTGCTCAAATCAGACGTCTGGAACAGCTTCCAGATGTCTTAAAAGTGTCCAGGAACTCACCTCAAGTTCTGCGTCGACCTCAGACCTCCAGGAACTCTTCTGGACCTAGCTCTAGATTCCGATCACCTCTCCGGACGTTTGGAAGTGCTTCCAACCGTCTGGTAAGCTACCTAGACATCTGAAATGCATGGGAGAGCATGTCTTGCGCCTTCCCGAAGCAAATCCTGCACGACACCACAAAATCTTCTAAAAAAGGCCACACGAAGAGTAGCAGTAGAGCGGCCTGCATGGCCATATCCGCAAAGGGAACGTACCTTCGCTGAGATCTCTCTTCAGATGTCTGAAACCGCCTCTAGACGTCCGCACCGTCGTCTGGACGTCACTCCAGACATCTGATTCTGGAAAAAAACCTATAACCAGAACCTGCTCTTGCTCACTCCCGCCGCGCGCAGCCATGGCTCGCCTCGTCGCCTGCAGCTTCGGCTATAGCAGTGTCGGGAATGACTTCCTCGACACACTCCTATCGCACGCGCCGTTCCGGCCGTGCACCCTCCGGTGAGCTCCCACACGAGCTCGTGAGCTCAACTCCTCTACTCACGCCGTTCTCTTCGCCGCCACTCTTGCGCTCACTTGCTCATGTTGGCTCTCGCGCTGGGGTGAAGAGGAAGGGACGAAGTAGCTGGAGTGGGGAGAACGACAGAGGAAGGGGGGTTTATAAAGAGGGTGGGTTAGGGTTCGCTAGAGGCGGGGAGAGAAAGAAGGGAAGGAAAACGAGAGGGTACTGTCTGCGCGCAGACGCGAGCTCGTACCCAAAAATTTTGATTTTCAGACGTCTGGGAAGGTGTCCAGACGTCTTACCCGACGTCTGACCGACAGTCCAGACGTCTTAAATGACTCAGGACAGAACGGGTCTTAACAGTACTTAAAAATAATAATACAACCTAAAAGCTCAAATTAGAAAGCTCAATGAAGTCGCCGAAGTGTGTAGTGTGTAGTGGTGGTGGTTTCGTGGAGAGTTGTGAGCTGTGGAAGTCGAATAGTGTTGGAGAGAAGCGTGGGTGATGGGTTTGTTCGATCGAGTGAAAGGTGAACCAAAGCCTTAAATTTGTTAAGGACTTTTGCTCATAAGGTCATGGTGAGGCTTCTGGGGTTGGTGGTGAGGTGATTGGTGTGGTATAGCGCCGGCGTGAGCTCGTCGGAGCTCACGTCGAAGGTGGGGAAGACGAAGGAGTAGGGTAGTTTCGTTGCTGATCCTAGGTTCTAAGGATGTAGAAGTGACCTAGAGAGGGAGAGGAAGAAGATGAGGGGACTTAAGGGTGAGAGGAGAACAACATTGTTCGTCGTTGACCGGCCGGACGCAAGGAAGATGATAAGGTACAGCGAGATGACGGCAAGGAAGGAGAGGTTGCGGATGACTGGGCTTTGGCTGGCCACGGTAGTGAAGAGGAGAGGAAGAAGAAGAGCCAATCAATTTGACCGTTGGTTGGCTGGAGGAGGTCAGAGAAGGTCCTAGAGCCGAAGTCGCGGTGGCTGGAAGAGAAGGAAGGGTGTTTTTCGGTCGACACTTGGCTGAGGAGAATGCTAAGATCTTGGGGCCTTTATATAGAGCTCAAATTCGAGCTCTAAATGAAGGAACAAGCTTGATTAGGCCGTAGTTTCAGAGGAAAAAGTTCCTTAAATTCCTTGAGCTCGCCTGAGCTCTAGGATTTGATTTGGGATCTTTAAGGCGTTTCAATGGATTGGGCAACTTCTCTAGATCAATCCCTCCAAGTTTGGAGGGATTTGATCAAGAAACCAGAGAGAAATCTGTGATTGAATGATCACGAGTTTGATTTGAGGTGTTGTTCACACCTTCAATGGTGGTGGGGACCCATTTGTGAGAATGATGAAAAATTGAGGGGCATGGATGTAAGAAACTTGAAAGTTAGGGGTCTGAGTGTGAAAAATAGAGTTTTTAAGGCTAAAATGTAAACTAGGTCAAGATGAACTCTGATTGGGCCCAAATTTTGGTCTTAACCTAATTTAGATCCAAGGCATCTAGTGGTGAACTTGGATTTGAGTTTTGACCACATTTGACTGGGTAAATTGCAAAGAGGCCCAAATCAAGGCAAATTCATGTCTAAAATTCTATTCTAGGTCAAAATGGGTTCAGATGGTTAAAACAAAGGTACCAAACCTCTTAGAATATTTTTATATTTTTTTTAAGAGATTTAGATTAATTTTATCCTAACTAAAACCTTTTCAATTTAAGTGGGGTTGATAATTAGGGTTTTCAGTCCTATTTTTTCCCTCGAAATGCATGAAATCCTAATTCAATCAGTGTGGACCCACTTTTTAGACTTTTATGCTTAATTGACCTTTAATTAACCCTTTAGTGACCCTATGGTTATTCTGCACTTGTGTTGTACTTGTTAAAATAGTAAAATTAAACATGTTTCCTTGTTTTCTTCTCAAATATGAACATTGTGGAGTTGTGACCCTCAGATGATTAATTAGGAGCATTTATCATCTGAACTTGACTACTTGTGGCTAGTTAGAACTAATGATGGTATTGCCATCACAACCTGACCCATATACACCCCTACATATATTGTTTTTCATAGTTTGCATACACTCCCCTTAAATCTCGAATGCAGGAGATTGCTTGATATACACCTCATAAAGATCACCATAAAGAAAAGCATTCTTCACGTCAAGCTGATGAAGAGCCCAACCCTTATACGCTTCCATAAAAATTAAAATCCTTATGATCAGAAGGCAAGAGAAAACATGTCAAGGAAATTCACCCCATAAGTTTGGGTGAATCCCTTTGCAACAACGTGGGCTTATATTAAGAAATAGATCCATCATGATTATATTTCAAGGTAAAAATCCACTAGCAGCAAACAACAGGAGCACCCATAGGAAAAGACGTCAGCTCTCATGTCTCTCTAGATCGAAGTGCAACGATGTCATCTTCCATGACCCGCTGATAGGACAAGGGTATATGAGAGGCAATGAAAGCAATAGTAAGCATGCTGAAGGTGGACTCGAGACTAGCAATAGAAGCAATCCCAACAACATGGTAGCAAGCACAAGTACGGAGCATCATCCGAATAGCAGCTATTGGAGGATCTATGTCATCCATAGATCGCTCCTCAGAGGAATTAGGAGACAAGTCACCTCTAGCACCATCATCATGAGATCCTGCATCATCACCACTAGGCACACAACCATTAGTATCCTCAACACATACCTGAGATGGAGAGGATGATAGCATTGAAGTGAGGGGGTGTGTTGTCGATATGTAACAAGCAATCTTTAAGATATTGGTGGATCCTTGAATCGTGTAGTTCCTCTATCATCAGTAGCATCAGGTGCATTCTGAGAAATTGGAATATTCTCTAGTGGAATTGCGGGAATGGGCATAGGAGCCACCTCTATCTTAAACGACACTTGATGTCCACTAGTAGAGAAGTATAGAATTGCCTCATGAAATGTAACATCGGCACTTAATGTTTCTTGCCCAAATGATCATAACACCTGTAACCTTTTTGGGTACTACTATACCCCAAAAAGACACATTTGACTTCTCATGCGGCAAGTTGGTCCCATCCTAAGCTAGTGATATGGACAAAAGTTGCATATCGAAAGTTACGTGGTAGATGGTGAAACAATTCTATACCAGGATACAACACTTGCTATGGGATCTACTCATGAATCACTAAACTAAGCATCTTGTTAATTAGATAACATGCAATAAGCACTGCATCTCCCCAGTAGACTGCGGGCACACTATGATGAATAAGTAGCATCCTAGCTACATCTAACAAATGTTGATGTTTTCGTTTTGCCACCCCATTCTATTGAGATGTAGAGGAACATGTGGTCTAATGCACTATGCCATGGGATTTGTAGAAGGATGTCAATTTAGTGGTACAAAACTCAAGCCCATTATCGGAGTGCACAACTTTTATAGCACAAGAAAACTAATTCTTTATTCAAATCGCAAGTGTTTCAATGACATGACCAACATCTGACTTATTATTTAACAAAAACAACTAGGACATTTGTGAAAAATCATCAAAAATAAGCAAATAATAACGATGGCCTAGTTGATCCAAAAATCGATTAGGACCCCAAACATCCACGTGGACTAAATCAACAATTGAAGCAGATCTGGAGCTAGAACTCGTAAGATAAGTACAACAGTGAAGCTTCCCTGTTCAACAAGCATCGCAGTGAATTTTGGTAGCAGGTGAAATATGCAAGATAACACATTTGAGCCTATCTAGAGACAAATGACCAAGGCGATGATGCCATTGTAGAGCACTCCCAGCAGTGAAGCAAACCTCTCCTTGGCATGAAGTTGTAAGTGGTGTCTGGACCAGGCGATACACACCCCCTTCTTCATGTCTACTACCAATATCCTCCTTGTGAGCTTATCCTAAAAAACTAATATAACATCACCAAAAATAGCACAACGGTTAAGAATTGTTGAGAGGTGTGTTTATTGGAGTAGTACATTTAGTACCACATAGTGGAGTGAAGAAAAGTGTGGTGTGTGGAAGTCTATAAATAAGCTATTGTACCCCCTCATTTATCTTTGAGAAGAATAAAAAGAAATCATCCTTACCAAGGGCCTTCTCTTATGGTTCTCTCCCCGCTCTTTGTAGGTGGGGCTTCCACGTAAACTCAAGTATTCTTTATTGTTATGCTTTGATATTTATGTCACATTTTTGCATTATTTATTTCTTAACATGATATCAGAGCAAGTCGTTCTTGGGTTTATTCTCATTGTTTCTTACTATTCTTTAATTTTTTTCATAGCCTATTCTTCCTTATGAGTTCTTGGAGGATTTAAGGGGATCTCAATGGTCTCAACTCACTGGCGATAGAGAAGGTCCCACGACCATGACAAGAGCACCACCAGATCATGCTTGCACAATGGAAGCATGGTGGTGCTCCTAGCGGCAAGGGCGAGGGCAACATGGCTGGAGAAGGTGGTGATAACCCAGAGACGATGGTCATGATGGTATTGCTCATTGAAGATCTTGTGGAGGAACCCTGAGCAGTAACTTGGCATGGTCCTTCCAAGTAAGAAGTGAGAGAAGAAAAAAGGAAGCAAAGCAACGCCCATGGCAGCACTCGCGTGAGGTTGTATGCGAGGAAGTAGGCATCAAAGCATTGCAGTCGAAGACAAGAGCATTATGGCGAGATCATTGTAGCATCAATTGATGACGGTGTCGATGGCGATGGCGATGGCAATGAAGATGATGGTGCCCGTAGCAGCATAAACAGCAATGATCACGGTAAGAATGGTGGTGGCTATTTGCCATTGCTGCTCCTATTACATGTGTTGATATAGGCGTTGAAAGAGGACTGTGCATCGAAGAAGAAAGATCGAAGGTCATGTAAGATCTCAAGGCAACAATGGGTTTTTTTGGGTTCTATTTGAACTTAAGAGATTTTTTTTGGTACTTTTGCATCATTTTCCCCCTGAGTTTTAGTTTATTCCTTTTATTTTAGGCTCATGTTGGGCCTCTTCTTAATATTACAAAGGAGGAGGGGCAAGAAGAGAAAAAAAAAGAAAATCAAGAAAAGAAAGGGGGAAGATGAGAAAAAATAAAAATAGGAAAAAAAAAAAGAACAAAAGGAAGATAAAAAAGGAGATTAAAAAATCAAAAAAAAGAGAGGAAAAAAAGAAAATAATAATAACGATGATGATGACAAGAGGACAAGGAGCTCTTCTCTATTTTATTTTCTTCTCTATGTTTTTTTTATTCTCCCATACAAGTGCAGGAGAAAAGGGGGAGTGTGAGCTTATTTTGGAAGCCAGCATTAGATCAATCGTCTACAACTTCTCTTCAGAGTCCTAGCTACACCTGTCTACTAACAAGTTGAAGATGCAAAGAAGTTGGCAACATAAGGCAGCTATGACCCAGCAGCATCAATTGAGGATGCAATGAAGCCAACAACCCAAGGGACATGAGGAAGCTGTGACTTAGTAGCATCATTTTATTTGTGTTGCGTTTCTTGCTTTGTAGAGTTGGAATATCTCTTGTGCAAGCTAAGCATTCCATACTCTAGCTTAAGGGGAGTATTGAGAGGTGTGTTTATTGGAGTGGTATATTTAGTACTACATAGTGGAGTGAAGAAAAGTATGGTGTGTGGGAGCCTATAAAGAGGCTATTGTACCCCCTCGTTTACTTTTGAGAAGAATACAGAGAAATCAGCCCTATCAGGGGCCTTCTCCCAAGATGGTTTCATTCGATTGCTCCAATAACACCAAGGACCATAAAAGTTAACAACCAAAATGCTGTATTGATGAGAATAATGTTCAAAATTATTAGAGTTTAGCTGAATTGAGCCCACAATGTACTCTTCATCAAATTCATCTCCATGTTTTTTTACATGGGTTATGGGCCTTGGATGAAACTCTAAACCTGTTGGCCTCAAGTTGGAGAATTTACGAATGATTTTTGTGATGTTCAACCTATTTGTTCCCAATACATTGCTTACATCAATTGAAGCAAATCCACATGATAGAGTTGGGAAACTTAAATTAAAAGAAATGTGTAAAAGGTCACCATCAGAACTTTTATCAACTACAATAGAGGTAGAAGTTTGTACTGTCATGTAGTCACTAAATTCCATTCCAAATAAAAACATCATAGTTAAAGCAATAATCTTGCACCAAAAAGTGATGCCTCTGTCAAATCCCTAGGAAGTTTCCTATAGAAGTTGACAGACTTGAGCTTGCTTGCGAAAATCATGGTGACAGACGATTAGGGTTCTAACAATACCCTCAGATCTCTCTTCTTCTCCCTCTTCATGGAGTGGAGAGAGGTCTAACATCTAGTGGAAGGAAGAAAGGAAGGAGATCCAATTGCACGTTGATGGTAATTACTTCACCTTCCCCAAGAGTTTCCAGAGTACCATACTGCTCGAAGGAAGATATTGAGGCTCTGATGCACACAGAGACTCACACACAAGACTAGGCTTTCTTGGGCATGATCTCCGCTCGTCGCAACTCCTTGAGCCATGCATGGAAGAACGAAGAGGCCAAGATCGAAGTCTCTAATACCATGTGAGGATTCATCGAAGAAAAGCGGGCCTTCTCACGTGAAAGAGAACCCACTCATGGAACATGGTGAACAATGGAGAGATAGAGAGAGAGAGGCCAGTGGTAAGGAAAGAGTGAGAGAGAGAGGCCAGTGGTGAGAAGAAAGAGGAAGAGGGAGTTGTAGTAGAAAATGATTTATTGCAACTCAATCAAAAATTACATATGATCTCTTTATATGTAGAGAGATATTCCTAACTCTAAATATGGAAAACAGTAACTAACAAATCAATAATAGGCTAAAAATAGTAAACAAAATATCCCAGTAACAACTTTAATTAATTGACAACTAACATACTAAAATAAGATAACTTGGACTCAAAGCAACCCTCAACCAAAACACCTAGGGCTAATGTTTGTGATGGCTGACCAGACCTGCCATGTGGCCACTTATTCTCCATACTCCCCCTCAAGTCAAGGTTGGGAGGATGATGACTTGCTCCACTTGCGGCGAGGCTAAAGCCCCCACCATTCTTCATCTTTGAGTTTTGAATTCTCAATCTTCTCTTTGGTAGAAGTCACAATGAAGCTAGGGGTGTACACGAGTCGAGTTCAACCTGAACCCAACTCGACTGGGTGGGTTGGGTTGGATTGAGAATTATAGTAGGTTGGGTTGGGTTGGGATTTTCTCAACCGGTAAAAAATGGGTTGGGTTGGGTTTGAAGTTTAATCAACTCAACCTAACTCAACCAAATACAACCCGATTTATACATACATGTATATTATATGTATATAATATATACCATATAATATACATACTATACAGTATATATATTATATAGTATATTATATACATATAGCTATATTATATGTATATAATATATACTATGTTATATATGTATATATATACTAAACATATATCTAATTATATGTATATAATATATACAGGGAGGTAAGTTACAGATAGAAATTTGAAACCTCATCTCGAGTCTCAACTGCTCCTCACTCCTATATGCTAAATTCCCAATTCTCAGCCTTCACTGACCTCTCTTCTCTTCCATGGTTACCTCCACTGGCTCTAGGTAGAACCCTCTATCCTCACCTCTCCTCCAAGCTCTACTCCAAGTAGTACCTCTTCATAGCTCTAAGCTGTAGGTGGTGCACTCTCCTCTCTTGGATGGCGGCAACACCTTGTACTTTTTCAGGTAACCTTCAACCTTCTCTCATTAGCCCCCCATCTTTGCCTAAGTCCTTAACAACCCGCCTCTCCTTTCTTCCTTCTTGCAGGGATGCCCCACCACCATCGAACGATCCACATCTCCCCTCTTCTTCCCTACAGGGATCCCACCACCGCAACCAGAGTACCTCCTCTATATTTGTTTTTTATTATTGGTTTAAACCTGAGCTTTTATATGCACCTATATATCAAGTTTATTATTAAATATGCTTTTATCTTTTCTTGTTACTTTTAGATCATATTTTTTTTTTTTTTATCTATTTTATTCTCTTTCTTATAAGATAGAAGTTGTTTATTTGTTTAAAAAAAAATATATTAAGTATGAAAGACATACGAAGCATGTAAGAGAAACATAAGCTTTAACTAGTCAACAACCCACTCAACCTGACCCAACCCGATCCGATTTTATGGGCAGCATTACGTTGGGTTTGGTAGTATAACGATTAGGTTGGGTTGGAATTAAGTCCCAATCCGACTCATATATGCCCCTAATGGCCTTTACGCCCTCTCCTCGACCTCCACGAACGACCACACCATCTCCACCCTCTCATTATCCAACACCATCACCACTAAAACCCATGTCCTAAGCCTCCACTATCATTGTCCCAAATCACCACCTAGCACCAACACACTCCCATTCCTATTCACATCATCACCATCACCTCCATCCATTCCCATGATGCTTAAAGTCTTTTTATGTTTTTTTTGACACTTTGTTGTATAAGTTGGCTTGGCTAACATTAGAATTGTAATAGATTTCCTTTCTCATGTATTTGCTTTTGTTGCAAGTAGTGTAACATCGTACATATGTTAATGCAATTCCAAGTTCATTAGATTTGTGTTAACTTGTCATTTTTTTCCTTATATCAAAAGAAAAAAAAAGCAAATGAGAAAAGCCTAAAAAGACTATTTTTATTATAGTTGTGTTGTCTTCATCTTGATTAAACAAAAGTCAAAGAAAATATAGTGTTTAGTGTAATTTTGTATCTTTATGGCTTTTATCTAATTAATCAAAAGACCAAAAAAATAAATGACAAATTAGAAAAGTTAAGGGAGATTTCAATCGAAAAAGATCATTTTCCAAATCACCTCCTTGAGGATTGATCGAGATTCAGCTAAATCCAACTTCAAAACCAATTTGTAGTCTCATTATATTTTTAATGATTTGTGGTTAAGACACAACAAGCTAGAATGACAAGATTTTTAAACACTTATCTTTGCACTTTAAGTCACTTATCAATCAACACTTGGAAATTTTGTAAGGCCCTTCCCAAGTAGGGGCTAACTTTTCATTAGGCTCTACCGGGTGGGATGCTCCCACACATCACTAGACCAAATCCCCTTCATTAAATTTATGCTTGCGAACCCACCTATTGTAATCGAACAAGTATTCTCCTTGTATTTTAAGGTTGAGGCAACTACCACTTCCCTACATTCGTCTACTAAATCCAACACTAATCGAAGTTGATCTTCATTGGAGGGAGGATTGTAGAACCGAGCCCTATGTGTAGGGAGGAGAATCACCAAGGGGATTTTCACTTCCGTGCCATATACTAAGATGAAGGGTGTACAACCCATAATAGTCTTTTGCCCAGTCTAATACCCCCATAGAGCGTCTGGTAGTTTGTCTACCCAAGCCCCTTTGGCTGCATTGAGTTGATGCTTTAAGGCGGCTACGATTGTTCTATTGGTCACTTTCGCCTAACTATTCGCCTGAGGGTGGGCAACAGAGGTAAGTTATAGGTGAATCCCCCAACTAGTGCAAAAGTTTTCAAACTTCTTAGAAGTAAACTATGTGCCATTGTTCGTTCATATGATCTGTGGTATGCCATAGCAGTAGTTGATGCTCTTTCAAATGAAGTTGGATTACTCTCATAGCGTTAAGGCTGGCCATGGCTTCAGTTTCAACCCACTTGAAGGAGTAATCAATCACTACAAGAACATATTTCTTTTGTGCTAGAGCTAATGGAAAGGGGCCCACAAAGTTCATTCCCCATCGCGCGAAGAGTATTGGGGAATAAATCGAGACAATGTCCTCAAGTAGCAACCTGGGTATGTTCATAAAGCGTTGACATTTGTCACACTTCTTTGCAAGTGTTTAGCATGTTGGTGCATTTGAGGCCAAAAATATCCACATTGGAGTAGGTTGGCTACCAGGGCCTTATGGTTCCCATGCTTGTCGTAAATGCCTTCATGCACATGCTAGTGGCTTTTGAGGCCTTGGCTTTGATTAGGCATTTGAGGAGGGGTGTTGAATAACCCCATTTGTAGAGTTATCCACCTAGAATGATGTAACTAAAAGCCTTTAGGTGGAAAGACTTTGGACGTGATATGTCAACCGGAATATCGCAAGTCTCTAAATACCTCAAAAGAGGTGTCATCCAGGGGTTTTCAACCCTTAAGGATAACGCTTGCTGAGCAAATACTATAGGATCCATCGATGCATCCAGGCAAATATCATCACCCTCCCTAACTAGGATGATAGATGCTAGAAATGCCAATGCGTCATCCATGAGGTTGTACAGCATGGAATCCGACTGACGAAGGCGGATGCAAAATCCGCCAACTCCGCCTTTGTTTTGTTGGCATAAAGTGCCATATTAAAGTCCTTTGCCTGATAGTCCCCATTGACTTAGTTCACAACCAACTGAGAATCTATGAAGATCTCAAGGGCTAAGGCTCTGAGGGAGCGGGCTAGATGTAACAAGGCTTTGTACTTTGCCACATTGTTGGTTGACAGGAAGTTTAATTTCAAAACATACTTCCGAGTATAACCATCTAGAGAAGTTATGGCATGGATGACCCATCAACGAACAAGTGCCAAGCTTGTCCAACAAAACTATCTCCATGAGTAAACTTGGTGATGAAATCTATGAAAACTTAACCCTTGACGGATATATGGGATTGATACTTAATATCCAATTCTTCCAACTCGAGTGCCAACTTCATTTGTCGGCTCAAACCTGAAGGCTTATTATGCAACGTCCTTCGTAATGGATGGTCTGATAAGACAATTATAGAATGACACTGAAGATGAGGGTGGAGTGTTCGGGCAACTATGATAAGAGCAAACCCTAGCCTTTCAATAGGAGGGTGTTTAGCTTTACCTCCTTGGTAAGGCTTACTCATAAAGTAAACCACCCATTAGGTACCAAAATCACCGCAAACCAAGGCGACACTAATGGCCATAGGCAATGCAGCTAGATAAAGAAACAATAATTTCCCCATCTAGGGAGTAGACAAAATAGGTGGTCTCTGGAGGGCCTCTTTCACCTCATCTAAAGCATTTTGGCATTGAGGAGTCCAATGAGATAAGTTGTAGCCTCAACCCTTTTTGATGCAATCAAAGAAGGGGAGGCACTTATCGAAGGACCCGGATAGAAATCGGCCCAAGGTAACAATTTTCCCTATAAGGGACTACATGACCTTCAGGTTGGCCGATGGGCGTAGGTCCATGACCTCCTGTATTTTGTCCGAGGTGGCCTTAATCCCTCAGTTGGATACCAAGAAACCCAAAAATTATCAAAGGATACACCAAATGCACATTTCTCTGGATTTAGGCAGAGTTGGGTGTCTTGCAAAATTTTAAAGACTTCAATTAGATTAGCCAAATGATCAGTAAGTCACAGACCTTGACAAGCATATCATCGATGTACACCTCAAAAAATTTTCTTATCATTGAAAGAGCCCTCTGTCTATTATGAAGGATGTGTGGAGTCTATCTACCAGCACGAGGCTTATCTAATGACAGCCATTGTAGGCATCCAACAAAAACATATGGGACTGAACCAAGTAGGAGTCAACCAGGCTATCTATCTTAGGTAAAGGGAATTCATCTTTGGGGCAAGCATCATTGAGGTTGGTGAAGTGGACACACATCCACCACTTCCCATTAGCCTTCTTCACCTTGACAATGTTTGATAGCCAGTTGGGATATAAGGATTCCTAGATGAAACCAACTACAAGGAGTTTGTCTACTTCAGCTACAACTGCCTACTACTGCTCAACAAATTTGTGCCAGTGGGCTTGTTTGATTGGTCGAACTCTAGGCCGAATGTTGAAATGATGCTCGATTACAATCGAGTCAACTCTAGGTAAATCCTTAGTAGACCATGCTAGTACGTCAGTGTTACTCCTCAAGAGGAGCAGAAGTTGCTGGACTTCCGAGGGATTCAAGTCTTTGACTTGAACCACCTTTCCTAGGATGTCTGGAAATAGTTGTATCGTTGTAGTCGAGGATCCTAGGCTTATGGTTGCCAACAAAGGAGGATTAAGAGCTTCCTCCAAGGCGACATTGATTTGGGGCCACTTCTTTCCCCACTTCTGAGGCTTGAGTGGTCTCTTTTCAATGGCATGTTCCAACTCAAGTCGAAGCAATTCTTGGCCTGTTGATTGATCCCTGTGGACGATCCCTATTTCAGATGGGGAGTGAACCAAGATGAACTAAAAATAAGAGGAAGGAATGGAACGGAAGCCATGTGTAGATGGGCGACCAATGATGCCACCAAAGGTCACCGTCAAATGGGCCACCATAAAGGTGGTTGTTCAATTGCGATGTCAACTACTGCCGCAGATAAAGACTAGCAAATCAATTTTCCCTTTCGACATGACCTTATGGTTGCCAACACCAACCACAAGGTACAAAGAGGGAGACAAATCCTTCTCTTGAAACCCCAGTCTATGTAGGGTTTGAAGGAAAAGGGCATCCACAACACTTCCCTCATCAATGAGGAGGCATGGCTAGGCTTTCCCCGCAATCATTAAAGTAACAAGGAGGGGATCATTGTGAGTATCTGGATCCGGTAATAGTTGATAAAGTGAGGAGGCAACTTGAGCCACCTCGCTTTATGCAATCGACTAAAGCCATTTAGCCATCGCATAGACTCCAAGAGACCCCTCCCCACTCAACGATGTTGATGACTCTACAATTATCAGTGTTAATATTATCAATTAGAGTCAATTTTGAGGGTACTTGTGCAATAATGACATATTATAATGAGCTCGGGAGCATTGTATGTATATTGCGTGATCTTTACATTTAAATTGCTTAGAATCAATGATTAACGACCTTGGGTATAATCCATATTGAAACATGTCTCAGATGAGCAATCGAACCATATGAATGGATCCGGATCGACGAATAGAGTCCAACGGACTCAAAATCACCTCGATCCGGCCTTTGTAGCTCCCACATCAAGCCTGAGAAGTTTTGACCATTGATCTAATGATCAACGGCCTAAATCTGGCCACGTGTCATGCATCCAAGTGCCTGCTGCACCACTCTCTCTCTCTCTGGTGCTCCTTCATTAAGCGATCTCAGCCATCGATCTGTGATCAGACAGCTAAGGTATCGTGGACGCACGCACAAAGGTGGACCAAGTTGCAACCTTGGTGCAATGGTCACGCCTCCAGCCCGCATGCACCCGACGCAAGTTTGAGCTGCACCTCTCCCCTCAATCGCAATTGGAGCGCACACATTGAGGCGCGGAAGGAGCACATCCCAACACAGTGTGTGCCAGCGCATGCGCGCGGGCCAACAACGCGTGCATTGAAGGCAGTGGGTGCGGGTGCGAGGGTAGGGGCTTTGGCGACGTATGCGACTGGTCTTTAGCGACGCTTTGAATGTCGTTGTTGACCCGAGGACGAATTTTAGCCCTTTCCACCATTATAAAAAGGGACCTAGCCCCCTCATTTGCACCAATCTTCCACCCAAGAGCTACCACCACATTCTAGAGCTAAGAGCATGTCCCGGAGATGTCAAGCCACTGACAGAAGTCCCTCCACTGCCGTGGTTGCCTCGCCTCTCCAATTAGCTAGTTCTTTAGTTTAATATTTGTTGTCATTTTAAAGCTTTCCTCTAGTGTTATTGTGAAACAGTTCTTTTTTTTGGATAATGGATTATCTTGCTCGATTTCTTTCATAGTTAGCTATTATCACATCATCATCATAATACTCTAACTCGATCTCTCTCTCTCTCTCTCGTTCTCTCTGGTTTGCAAGCGAACAAATGATGAATTTTTGTGACACGAAAGCAAATATCTGATCCGATTCCAGGCCTCCCTTTGTTCGACACTCGGACTCACGTCCAATACTTTCATTTAAAATTGATGTCAGAAAACGCACTACAACGAGATAATTAACACAAACACGTTGTTCGACGTCAGTTTTTGGCACCGTTGCCGGGGAGGCAACGGATCTTTTATTCTGTTTCATTTTCTTGGAAATTAATTGCATTCGTGTTATCTAACTTGCTCTTCTCTCTCTTTTTTTGGTTGCAGGAAATGCGTGCAACGACAATGAGAGGAGAATGAATCAGGTTGGGTCGAAGGAAGCGCAAGTAGAAGACTGCCGTCAATCCAAAGGTTCGATCTTGTCTTCCTACAATCTAAAGGTAACTTTTCATCCTAGGACTTAGAAAAAATGGTGGTGTTCTAAAAGAAAACCTCTCTTTTGTTTGTCGAAGAAAACACCACCATTAAGTCTTCAACCCGTTAACTCCGCAAAATCATTTTTTGGATTCAGGTTGAGGACATGATTAAAGGACCCTTAGCACCTCTAAAAATTTTCAGAAAAATCTCAGAGGTGCTCCTTCCAGTAGGCAAACTCCAACTCAAATTTCATAGCCAAAATCTTTGTGGTTTGGCCATGAGAAATTCACTGCTGGAAGTGTGAAGGTTGTCTTGAGTTCTGGAGATCTGTAGGTTGTTCTTGCTTCTACGAACTCCATGTAGCTTGGATTTGTGAGAGATTCATATTTCTGGAAACTCTTGAAATTCTCTACACTTCATATGCAGACCATTTTTGCATTTGAAATTGATTAGTACCTATTCTGATCAAAATATTAAACTTACACATTGATCTAGAAATTCTAGACAGATTGACCCCCTCTTGAAAATATGTGAATTTGGGTGGTCTATCGTCCTCAAAAAATTTTGAAATTAATTTTGTTAAAAAACTCATTCGATTTCGATTAGGATAGGGTCATTGCTTATTTTCATTGGACCCTTCTTGATAGAATCTTAAAAAAAGATTCATTGAGTAGAAGCTGCACACTCTAGGATCTTCCACACTAGGGAGTTTTTATCTTTATAGTCACACAAAAGGCCTTAAAGAAAATCAATCTTCACCAACTGTGTAACTATACATTTGTGCTTTGTTTGAATGCGTAAACAAGTGAAATTTTAAAATCCATTCAAGCAAGATTCAAATTTTAAAAATCACACATATTAATCTTGCTTGTTGAAGGACACTTATTTTGGCATTAGGTCCTTACACCCAATTGTGCACACAGCTTAAACTGAAATTTTAAGGGCATTAGCCCCCCTAACGCCCTTCACTTAATCCTTGAGCATAAGCACTGACCTAGCTCTAAAAATTAAGTAGATGTTGGCCCTAGGAATCATTGAGTTCATTTTACGGTATTTTCCTGAACGCATAGTGAATTAGTGACATCTGCTTGCTCCAAAAGGTGCTGAGTTGAGAGGCTTGATTTTCAAACGACTTAAGAAACCTGAGGATTGACATAATTAGTGGCCTTCGGGACACACTCCCTCTGCTTCGCCTTCCTAACTCTACCACCTTCGGGAGTAAGGGCAACACCGAATTCACCGTGTGGTCGGAATCTACTTCTAAAGCGTAAGTCGCCTAGGTGTATACTATAGGGCTTAGATTTGTTTGCCTGATTGTGCACACACTTCTCGCATCTGTTTCCCTTCGCATCTCTCCTGGTTCTCCAGTATATTCATGGATGGCGATCACTTCATCTCGAATTGGTTGCTTTAGATAGAGAAACTAGGAGAAAACTTGATTTCTCAAAGGGTAGAACTGAGGACATGGCCAACCCACGAGTTGAGGAGGTTGAGGACCAACCTCAACCCGATGCCATGACCATGATTCAGGCTCAGATTACTGTCAACCACCAACTTCAGCAACAACGGATCCATACCATTATGCAAGCCATACACCGACTGCAGAATCCTCAAGGGCAAAACCCACTGAACCCACCTAACCCACCACCACTCCTTGAGGGCCAACCAAGGCCTCTCCATGATTTTTACGATCTGATCCGATCAAGGTCCTCCTTAGGCTCTCCAAAGGGGTAGATGATTTTAAGCTAAAACCCAATGTCAGCTTGATTCAAAGCCATTTCCATGGGAACTCAAATGATGATCCTTTCCAACACTTGGAGGACCTTGATCGGATCGCTCGGACCGTGAAACCTAGGAACATCCATTTGGATATTGTGCTAATTAAGATGTTCCCGTTCTCCCTAAGAGACAAAGTGTCTCATTGGCTTAGAACTTTAGGGAGATTCATCTCCACCTGGGAGGAATTAAGGCATGCTTTTCTTAAGAAGTTTTTCTCCATAGGAAAGACTAATGCCCTTAGGAGAGCCATCACTATATTTACCCTACAAAGTGGAGAGCAATTTCATGAGGCATGGGAAAGATTTAATAAACTATTGAGGAAATGACCACACCACGAGGTTTCAAGGTGGCAATTGGCCCAAATTTTTTACCATGGTCTGGACAGCAACCTTAAGAATTTCGTGGATGCCTCATGCGGAGGCAATTTTCTGAATAAGGATGAGAAAAGCGCGTTCGAGCTCTTTGAGTTAATAAGCGAGAACTCGCTTAATAACGCCTCCATGACCTACTTTAATCAGTCTAGTCAACCCCGTGGTGGGATTTATGAGGTACAAACTAATTCTGGAATGGTTGACATGGACATTATAGCCAAGAAATCTGATCGGGTTGAGCTGGTGGATAAAAAGATTGACGAGCTATCGAATCAATCCCGAACCCCATTGCAGACCTTCTCCCTAGCGAAGGGAGCACACAACGTGGATCTGGTTTAGTCTATGAACCAAATGCACCTAGAAGAAACCCTGACCATGTTCCAGGGAGGGACCTTTGCTCCCACAAACTCTAATTATTCTTTTCCCTCCCCTTCGACACCTTCTACCTTTGAAGATGCCCATGCCATCCAAGGATATTCTAAGCCTAACCCTTTCTCCAACACTTACAACCCTATATGGTGCAACCACCCAAACTTTGCCTGGTCGAATAAAAAATCGAACCAATTTCAGAACCAGCCTAGGCAATACTCTCCCTCCTATCAGCCTAGTCCACCTACCAGACCACCCTATAACCAAAATAGGGAAACTCCTACGTAGCAAAACCAAATGGACACAGTGATTAAAATGATGGCTGATATGAATCAGAAACATCAGGAGGAGATGGCATTAGTGAAGGGACAATTGAGTCAGTTGTTGGATAATAAACAACAGGGTTCCCCTCCTTCTCAGTCACAATTGAACTCGAGGAATGTAATGAACAGAGGCCACAATCCTCAAGGGTTCCAACCAAATCAGGGGAAAGCTCATATGATTCAACAAGCCCCACAGACACCTCCCAAGTTTGCTGCCACTTCTTCTTAAGGACCTAACCCTAGTTCCAATGCCTCAGCTAATGTAATTACCTTGAGAAGCGGCACTCAAACCCAGGACCCCAAATGGCCAACCCCTCCTGTGACTTCTCTACCTGAGATGCTTGATTCTGAGGATGAGCGGGAGGAACCCAAATCCCATACCCTGAAGCCTTGGACAAAGTAAAGAAGAAGAAAAATGTGGCTGAGAATGGGGAGTTGTTGGAAAATTTCAAGCAAGTTCAGATCAATATACCTCTCCTCGATGCAATCAAACATATCCCAGCTTACGCAAAGTTTTTGAAGGATGTTTGCACACCCAAGCGTAAGCCAAGAACCCAAGCATCTAGGAAGGTAGTGCTCTCGGAACAAGCTAGTTCAGTGATATCGAGCAGCCTACCTCCTAAAAGAACTGACCTCGGAGAGCCTCTAATATCATGTAATATTGGTGACATGACGTTTGATAGAGCGCTCTTGGACTTAGGTGCCTCAATTAGCTTAATCCCGACTACCCTTTATCACTAGTTTGGATTTGGAGAGTTAAAACCCACACCTGTGATTATTCAACTGGCCAACTGATTCGTGAAAACCCTGAAAGGGGTAGTCAAGGATGTAATTATTTGAGCTAAGGACTTCTACTTCCCACTTAACTTTTTAGTCCTTGACATGGAAGTCCTCGAACAACTACAGAACACACCCATCATCCTAGGCAGACCCTTTTTGGCTATGACCAAGGCTAATATTGACTGCGACATGGGATGTATGGAAATTTCCTTCAGAGATAGGAAGATGCAATTGGATATCTTCAAGGCAACAAAGTCATTTGATTGTGGTTGGGTTGAGGAATGTGATCCTGTGGAAACCCTGGTTGAAGAATGCCTGACTATAAGCTCTTTAGAAGACCATATGATTCAACCAGTTATTGACCACCCTGACCCATCCCAATCTTTGGAGGTTGAAATCTGCAGAACTGATTACCACCAACAACCTTCATTTAAGGAGATTGATGTTAATCAACTCTCGCGTTTCCCTTACCCATCAAACATTGTCCCACCTACACTTGAATTAAACCTTTGCCCAACAACCTTATGTACGTCTTCCTAGGACCTAATCAGACTTTCCCTGTGATTATCAATGCACACCTAACTAGGCACCAAGAACTTAGGTTGACTACTACCCTTTCTGAACTTTGGGCAGCTATTGGGTGGATAATTTATGACTTAAGGAGAATTAGCCTTACATTTTGCACTCACAAGATCTATTTGGAAGATGGGGCTCAACCTACTCACTAGATGCAAAGGCGATTGAACCCGAATATGCGAGAGGTCGTTAAAAAAGAAATAATCAAGTGGCTTGATGTGGAAATCATCTACCCAATTTTCGACAGCCCCTGGGTGAGCACTACTCAAGTGGTACCAAAGAAGACCGGGCTCACTGTGGTCACGAATGACCAGGGCGAATCCATCCCCACCCGCACCACCACCACATGGTGGGTATATATTGATTATTGGAAGCTTAATAAGGCCACTAAAAAGGACCATTTCCCCCTACCATTCATTGACCAGATTCTTGAATGATTGGCAGAGCGGAAATATTTTTGCTTCCTGGATGGATATTCAGGATATAATCAAGTTGCTATTGCACCAGAGGACCAAGAGAAGACCACGTTCACTTGGCCGTATGGCATGTTTGTATTCCGTCATATGCCATTCGGGTTATGCAATGCACCCGCTACCTTTCAGCGTTGCATGTTAGCCATCTTCTCGGAGATGGTGGGTGAATATTTAGAGGTCTTTATGGATGATTTCTCTATTTTTGGAGACTCATTCGACCATTGCCTTAGTAACCTAGAGAAAGTCCTAAAAAGATGTATCGAGGTCAACCTGATTTTAAGCTAGGAAAAGAGCCATTTTATAGTTCAGGAAGGGATTGTCCTCGGTCATATTGTCTCGCATAGGGCCATAGAAGTTAACCGAGCTAAGGTTGATTTAATTTCCAAACTTCCACCTCCTAGCTCGATCAAGCAAAACAGATCCTTTCTAGGATACATTGGCTTCTATAGAAGGTTTATAAAAGATATTTCCAAACTATCTAAGCCCTTAACTGACCTTCTAGCCAACGATGTGCTTTTTGACATAACACCTGATTACATCAAGGCCTACACTACCCTTAAGGATATAGTCTCAACTGTACCCATTTTACAACCCTCAGATTGGTCCCAAGACTTTGAGATAATGTGTGATGCATCAGACTTTGCTATTGGAGCAGTCCTAGGACAAAGACGAGAGAAGAAACCCGTAGTGATCTACTACATGAGCAAAACTTTGGATGAGGCTCAATGGAATTACACTGTCACGGAAAAAGAGCCACTTGCCATAATTTTTGGATTAGAAAAATTTTGATCATACCTTCTAGGATCCTGCGTGATCATTTACACTGACCACCCAGCTATCCGGCATTTGTTAGCTAAAAAGAATGCTAAACCCAGGCTAATCAGATGGATCTTACTCCTACATGAGTTTGACCTGGAAATACGTGATAAAGCCGGATCCAAAAATGTTGTAGCCGACCACTTATCCAGACTTCACCCGGGACACATTGAACCCTCATTACCCTTAACCGACTCATTTCCTGATGAACAACTTGTAACCGTGCATAAAAAGAGTCTACCCTGGTATGCTGACTTAGTCAATTATTTAGTGGCATGGTAGACCCCGCACGACAGGTCTAGACAGCAACAGGATAAGTTCTTGGCTGAGGTCATGCATTACTTTTGGAATGATCCTATGCTGTTTAGACTTTGTACTAACCAAATCATTAGGAGGTGTATTCCTGAAGAGGAGGTTCAAAGTGTGCTATCCTTCTATCATGACCAAGCCTGTGGTGGCCACTTCTCTAGGAAGCAAACGACTGCAAAAGTTTTGCAGTCCGATTTTTACTGGCCATCACTATTCAATGATGCACATAACTTTGCGAAGACTTACACTAAGTGTCAGACCTTAGGGACTATGACTTAGAAAGATATGATGCTTCTACAACCCATTTTGATCATTAAAATTTTTGATGTCTGGGGCATCGATTTCATGGGTCCCTTCCCACCATCAAACAATTTTGAGTATATAGTAGTCTTAGTGGACTACATCTCGAAATGGATCGAAGCTGTACTCATCCGAAAATGTGCCCATAAGGCTATCATGGACTTTATTAAGAAAAATATCTTTTCTCGATTTGGTATACCTAAAGCTATGATCAGCGATGGTAAGAGTCACTTCATTAATGCCCAATTTCATGCCTTACTTAAGAAATACGGGGTCACTCACCGCATTGCCACCCCGTATCACCCGCAAACGAATGGGCAAACTAAGGTCACAAATAGGTAAATTAAGAATATTCTGCAAAAGACTGTGAGACCTGACCGGAAGGATTGATTCGCACAATTGGATGATGCCCTTTGGGCATACAAGACCTCTTTAAGACCCCGATAGGCATGTCACCATATCGATTGGTCGTTGGCAAAGCTTGCCACCTTCCGGTCGAGTTGGAGCACCGAGCATACTGGGTTGTTAAGCAGTGTAATATGGATGCCTAGATAGCCAGATCTCAGAGGAAGCTCCAACTCTTCGAGCTCGAGGAAATCCGTTGGGATGCTTACGAGGATAATAAGCTTTATAAGGAGAAGATGCAAGCCGTCTACGACATGCATATTAATAGAAAACCTTCGAGCCAAATTAGCAAGTCTGGCTTTTTGATGCAAGACTTAAGCTTTTTCCTGGGAAACTGGGATCTAAGTGGACGGGACTATATCAAGTGGTCAAACCTTATCCCAACGGGGCGGTAGAAATTGCTAATCCCAAGACTGGGCAAACCTTTATTGTTAATGGCCAAAGATTGAAACACTTTCTTGCCCAGATTCCCTCGAATGTAACCCTCATTGAGGGTTAAACTAGAACTTTGCCCAGCTAGAGGCAATAAACACGGCGCTTCTTGGGAGGCAACCTAGAGGATTCAAGCTGACTGGATTAACTGTTGAAACTTAGGTAATTTCTTTCCTTACTCCCTTACATACATTCATTTTCCAATGAGGACATTGTTTAACTTAGGCATGGGGGGTGGTAATTCATATGTTCTGAGTACAAATTGTCAACTTGAACTAATTTCTTTTTATATCAGAAAAAAAAATTTAGGTATTAGGAGCTTGTCAACTTTAGCAAATGAGACGTTAGGGACCTAAACGCGTAGACTCTTCAGGTCTTCAGACTTAATCAGTCTGGATGTCCACTAAAATATGGACTTGGTATCGAGTCTTTGCCATCATAATTCATATTAATCTAGTCAATAAAGTAGGGTGATAAGTATACGACTTATCAACCTGCTCTCTAATTTAGGGAGATTTTTAGTCTAAGCATCTACACACGTTTTACACTTAGGTAGCTAATGAACGTTCTAGGGTGGTATGCCTGGCAAGTTATCGTGGGTAACAGCCTAGTAACTGGTTGTCCAGAGCTCAGCCACATGATCATTCTCTTTCATTACTGCCTTTAGGTAAATCTTAGATCAGGAAAGTCACCTACTTTAAAAAAAATAGAGAGAAATAGGAAGATAGAAAAGGAGAAAAGAAAAAAAGAAATAAGCCACACTTCACCACACGAGTATGGCTGACAAGTTGTCGTGGATAACAGTTCATTGGCTGATTGTCCAGATCCTAGCTCATAAACTACACAAGAATTCAAAAACACTTAAGGAAGAAGCAGGGAAGTAGCATAATCTAGGGACATATACATTGGATTTGCCTTTGTGTTGACCCCACAAAAATAAAAAGTAAGGAGAAAGCTACCAGTCAAATAGATACACCTTTAGACAACATTTTCTCTTTCAGGTCACCTATGGGCGTAGAAATCTGAAATCCATTTTAATTGCCATTGAGTGAGTCTATCATTTTCACAATAAGATGCTTAGTACTAAGAGTCCTTTTCGAGTCTTGGGTGGGTTGGATAGCCGTAAAAAGTTATCCACAACTCCAAAAAATCAAGAAAAAAGTAGAAAAGATGAAAAAGGGAAATATATATATAGTTGCTTCTATATAGAATAAGGCAAGGATTCGGGCGGTCTGCATTTTGGCAGGCAACCTGGATACTGTTGAGTCTTTGCGATTAGGTTCTTAGTAGAAATTTCCTCCGGTTGACAAGCAACTTCTACCTAAGTGATCAATTCCTAATTTTAGTTGTAAATAGCATATAGGTTAAACTTGCTAGGGACTAGCAAGGGGTGGACATGGGGGTATGATGACTCTACAATTATCAGTGTTAATATTATCAATTAGAGTCAATTTTGAGGGTATTTGTGCAATAATGACATATTATAATGGACTTGGAAGCATTGCATGCATATTGCGTGATTTTTACATTTAAATTGCTTAGAATCAATGATTAACGACCTTAGGTACAAGTCCATATTGAAATAGGTCTCAGATGAGTAATCGAGCCATATGGATGGATCCGGATCGACGAATGGAGTCCAATGGACTCAAAATCACCTCGATCCGACCTCCGTAGCTCCCACATCAAGCTTGGGAAGTTCTGACCGTTGATCTAATGACCAACAACCTAAATCTGGCCATGTGTCTCGCATCCATGCTCCATCAAGCGATCTCAGTTGTCGATCTATGATCGGACGGCTGAGGTGTTGCAGACGCATGCACAAAGGTGAACTAAGTCGCCTCCAACCCTCATGCACCCAACGCGAGTTTGAGTCACGCCTCTCCCCTTAATCGCAATTGGAGCACACACAATGAGGCGCGATAAGGAGCAGCAATGTGCGCGCGCGCGCACGTGTGCAGAAGGAGCACAGCCCAGCATAGCGCGTGCCAGCGCATGCACGTGGGCCAATAACAGGCGCAGTGAAGGCAACGGGTGTGGGTGAGGGGCCAGGGGCTTTGGCGACGTATGCGGTGGGTCTTCAGCGACACTTTGAATGTCACTATTGACCCGAGGACGAATTTTAGTCCTTTCCACCACTATAAAAAGGGACCTACCCCCTCATTTACACTAATCTTCCACCCAAGAGCTACCACCACCTTCTAGAGCTAAGAGCACATCCCGGAGATGCCGAACCACCAACGGAAGTCCCTCCACCACCCTAGCTGCCTCGCCTCTCCAATTAGCTAGTTCTCATTTTAAAGCTTTCCTCTAATGTTACTGTGAAACAATTCTTTTTTTTTATAATGGATTATCTTGCTCGATTTTTTTCATAGTTAGCTATTATCACATCATCATCATAATACTCTAACCCTATCTCTCTCTCTCTCTCTCATTCTCTCTGGTTTGCAAGTGAACAAACGATGAATTTTTGTGACACGAAAGAGAATATCTAATCCGATTTCATGCCTCCCTATGTTCGACACTCGGACTCACATCCAATACTTTTATTCAAAATTGACGTCGTAAAACGTACTACAACGAGCGAATTAATACAAACGCGTCGTTTACGTCAGATGTCATTAACGATTGAGGGTTAGTGTTAATGCTGAAGATCACCTCAATGGCCTCTTTACCACTTGATAAGATAGGGGTGTTCCTCTGGGCTGTGGAAGTATTTTGCGAGGAATCCCTTTGAAGGGCCATCATAACCAATGCCTACCAGTGATACTCTTTTGGTGGGAAGTTAGGAGAAAGGCATTGCCCCTTTAAGATGGTGGAGGCGTCGAAATAGAGCTCATTCTCGATGAGGACCATGTAGACTTCTCGAAGCTGCTAAAGCTTCTCCTTATGGTATTGTTAGATCACGAGTAGGGTTATTTAATTAGGTGAAATTAGCGTCAAATTGTGTATAGTGGAAGTGGTTAACCTACAAGCGAATATACACTTGTTTATCAAAAATTTATTATCCTAGCTAGATGAGATTTTAAGATTGTCACTTTTAGGCAAGGGTCAAACTCAGGGAGGTGGGTTTGGGGTTAATATGTTTCTACATGATTCCTATGACTCGCATCAATTCTATTCGCTTATTATATTTTTGGAATTTTCTTGATTTTATTTCTTTGGATAGTCTTGTCATAGAGGCACAAACTCAAAAATTTGTTCTTGGCTATCGCCAAAAGTTGGTCCTTGGCTATTCGCCAAAAATCAAGTTCAAAATGGATCTTGCTACACGCAAGATCGTGTACTTGCAAAGATAAAAGTTATCTTTCTATTTTAGGTTTTTTAGTCTTTTCTTTATCAACAAAATAAAAGACAAGGAAAAGAAATGCGAAAAGAAAATACGAATTGGAAAGGAATGGAAATACTTAGCTTATATATATATATATCTAGGTATAAGTATATATAACAAGATAATAGGATAGTGAATATTGAATCTAGGATTCAATAGAAATGCAACATAATGCTATGTTAACCGTCATCTAGAAAGATGGGATTAACCTAGCTATGTGCCGTGTGTGGGTGTGGAGCGGATGTGTAGAAGTATGGGTGGAAGGCTTGATATGCGTGAATATCAGGAAATATATGCAACTGGTGCGAATATTCCCGCTATATGATACGCGGTGAATGGATACGTGCACGGTATTGTGAGTGAGAGATATGTGTAAGTGTGTGAAGGAGGAAGTGAAATATATGTGTATGTATATATGTATATATATGGTAGCCATATAAGTACATATAAGTAGATATGCATAAGTGTATATATCTTTATATATCTGTATAAGTATATATATATGTATATATATATATATTTATATATATATGTATAGTATATTTGTATAAGTATCTACTTATAAGAATGTATATATATGTATATGTACATCTATATATATGTATACATATGTATATATAAATATATCTATGTATATAGGTAAATATATATATGTATAGATATGTATATATGTATATATCCGTGTGTATGTGAATTTGTATGTGTGTGTGTCAGGATGTATGTGTATGTCTGTGTTTGTGGGAGAGAGGGTGTGTGTGTGTGTCTGGAGTGCATCGTGCATAGGAGCTGGGAGGAGATGTTGCACCACACGCAGGTGCATAAGGGCAGCACATTGAAGGTGTAGCGCGGGCGGGAAGATGGTGAAGTGCAAAGAGATGCAGACGCGCAAGCTATGAAGTCACGGTGACCGGTTGCGAGCAGTAGCACCAAGGTGAAAGAGTGCACGGTCACCAGATAAGTGAGAAGGCACCGGTCACCACACTGTAGCTGCGTGAAGTCGTTGCTACAGTGCACAAAAAGGTGATCGGCTACCCTCGTGACTCCACCGACTGATACTTGCACAGAGGAGCGGTGAAGGCGCATGAGGGATGATGCTAACCGGTTGGATACACGCGTGGAAGGTGTGGAAGGGCCGGCAGGGGCACGTGGGAGAGCAGAGTTTCATCCCTCCCGTGGTTGAAACCTCCACGGTAGGGAGCACCACCGTCTAGCTCATTGTGAGTAGGTAGATGTGGTGTTTATTCCTCAAGTCCTATAAAGGGTGCCTTGCCCTTGTCCTAACTCTCATTTCTATTCACAAACTGAGCTAGACTTCCATGCCAAACCTAGGTCTCAATCTGATCCTTGAGATCCTCGTAATTCTCAATAGAGTGTCCCCAGGCCCTGTGGTATTTACAATATGGGTCGGAGTTTGTTGGCCTCCTCATTAAGGGAGGAGGTGGCAATAACTCTTTATTTGTTGACCATACCTCTATGAGCACATCAGCCTAGTTGATGACCAGGAGAGTATACTCCTAGTAAGTGTCCTAAGTGAGCTAGGTCCATTGTCCCAACCGTGCACTTTGATCAAGGAAATTATTCTTCTGCTTGTTAAAGCGGGAATCACTGCCAGGGCTATTAAGCGTCCGTCTTGCTGCCTTGTCATCGAGGAAGTAACGATTGTCAACGAGGAAGTAACGAGTTGTCTTGCTCTACGAACCTTGTGGCCCTGTACTACAACTCCGCCATATCCCTGGGCAGAGAGTCATCGATATCGTACCAAAACCTCTAAGTCAATATTCCTGACTTGAAGTACTAGATAAAAATGACATCATGTGGCCTCTTACACTTAAAGTACTGGACCTTAAAATTATCGAGGTAAGAGTAGAAGGATTCACCTTTCTATTTTTGTACCTCCAACAATCATTTGTAGTTATCTTTAACCCTTTGCTAGCCAACGAAATACTAGCAGAATTTCTTAGCCAATTTTCAAACTCATGAGATTTAGTCTGCTGGCAACTCGTTATACCACTCATGAGCCATGGCGACCAAGTATGACAAGAATACCCAGCCGAGAACTTCATCCGAGCACCCGAAGACCAACATCATTTGCCAATAGTTTCTGACAAAACTATTCGAATCAAATGTGTTGCCATATTGTAGAAGAGTCGAGTGCTTGAACTTCTTTGGGATGGGTGCATTCATTACCCCCTTCGTAAATGGGTATGTTGTAACATACGCGTGGGGGCGGATACCCCTCATCGCTCATGTAACTTGGCAAAGTATCTCAGGGATGGAGTGTAATGTCCCAAAATCTAGGTCCCAAGTCATTCCGGAGTGGTTCAGGTCACTTCAAACCCATAAACACGGTCGCAGCTTGGTGCAAGCATAAGCACCTCTTGAAATTATTTTTAGTCAACCCCTAGTCAAACCTCATCAAAAGATGCCATGTATGGTACCATTGAATTCCTTTTGTCACAAGCTTTCCAACGACGCTTATTTCGTGCAAATCCAACCTGTATAGCTCAAGTTATGACCAAAACAAGTCGAAAAGACCTAAATGTAAAATGAACCTAACCTAAGGGGCATTTTTGGTGTTTCACCCCACTAATCCTAGCCCTAAACCTAATTCGGGTCTATAAATATACCCTCTTAGTCCCTTGGGTCATCATTAATCCCTAGGTCCTCCAAAACCTAAGAGAAAGAGAGAAGAAAGGATTAAGGTTTCATCTAGAAATCTTAGTTCAAGTTTCGTAGGGACCTTTTTTGCGATAGCGAGAAGTTCAGGCTTCCCCTCTACAATTTTTGCGGAGGCTTCGGTGGTTGCGATCACAGGCCGTCCGATCTGGTGGCGCGGCCTGGATCCACGCCACGTGTTGCAACTGGGAGAGGCTACGGTGTGCGTGTTTGCGCAAGGAGGGAAGATGCATAGGTATCCTCTGCCGCACGATTGTAGACGTGTGGCAATTGTTTAGTGTGGGTGAGCGGGCATGGTAAGCGATTTGTGTGCACATACGTAAGCCAATCAGCCCCTAACATGTGTCACGAGGGGGAGAGGCACAGTCGGTTCGTTTAAACCGGTCGGTCTAGTCTAACCTAAAACCCCCTCACATTGTTTCAAAAGGTTCGAGGCCTTCCCAACCTTGGATTTCAACAAATAAGGTATCGTTGGAATCATATCGATGCTTACTATTCATTGGCATACTTTATTTCCATTTTTTTAGTATTTTTTCCTTAGTGAAAAATCAGAAACGTTCCTAAGTGATTCCTACCCTATTTTTGGTCTGTGTGAACTAGGATTTGTCCTGGTGCGTGCGTGAATTTCGAGGCACGTGTGCTGACTGCCCCCAACCCTGTGTGCACAATTTGGAGTCATCATGATCGTATGGTGACCTTAGGTAGAGTAGTTTACCCTCATTACAACTCTAGTTCATTCCGAAGTAATTATGGACCTATCTCATGTGGTTTCTACGTGTCTATCTCACGGGTTGGTGTGAATCCCTCCTTTACTAAGTTGGAACCCCAATTGAGTATTTCACTTTGATTTTTGGGTACTTAATATGAAATAACATGACATTATAAGATTGAATTAGATTAAGTGATCTAATGTACCCCTATCATCACATGCAAACAAACTCCATTTTCCATGAAACAAATTCTATTGTGTTAGTTAATTGATAAATAATATGGGACCACTGGCATAATTTGGAATCTACTTGTAAATTGATAAGTTGGAGGATAATGTGAATATCTAGTAATCTTGAACCTAATAACTGAAATTGTTAATATGATTTGGTTTAATGACAATTAGTGTAATTATCTGGAATTGATTATAAAATCAATACGACAGTTTAGTCGGGACCCAGAAGATGGATAAATGATTTTAGCTTGCTACTCACTAGATTTAGTTATAGCTTTGATCTGTTAGACCAGTTTTGGGTTGGTTTAGGGAGTTGCTGACCTTCTTACGACTCTTTGGTTAGGCTTAGCGGCCAACTAAGATAGTAGGATGTATGGCTCAAGGTTTGGGAGTGGTTTCTTTCTCGACCGATGTGTGGGTCATTAGTTGTCTGTGAGTCAACATACATAGCACTTATACATGTTTACGTTACATGACGTAGCCACCACCCCTTTCCACAAGGACCCTAGGGTGACGGAGGGTGGTGACTTGATGGGTATAAGTCGTCTTCTCGACCAAGAGGGTGGCTTGTATCAGTCTTGCTTCGTAGAAAGTTACACAAGATCATCTCATGCTTGGAGACGTCGATTGAAGGATTGTGAACTGTAATAACAAGGGCTAAATGCATAAATAGAATTGGATAAGTAATAATTCATAAATGAATTAACTACTGATACAATACCCTCTTTCTTTTACTCTTATCGTTGTTGTTACTTGTTGCAGTTCTACTCTACTCAATTTTACTGACGTGTTTCTCAGGTTCCATACTCAGGTATTGTTGAGCAGTCGGGTGCAGCAGCTGCTGTTGATCCGTCTACTGCAGAATCGGGTCCTACTTAAGGAGACGATCCATTATGAGCCAGTGGCTCTTTAGTTTGTTCCTTTCCGCTATTAGACCTTTAATTCCTATCTTTTGGTAATTATACGAACACTTGAGCACTCTCTACTTTTCTGCTTGCTATGGTGAATTTTATCATATTTGTCAGGACTTTATTTATTTTTCATTTAATGCATTATAAATGAATGTTTGGCTATTGATGTTCTATGACTATGTGCTGGTGACTGCAATCTTGTGATTGGGTTGTGTTGGTTGTTAGCACACGGCGACTCGAGTTTTGTCGATTAGCTAGACTCGAGTTGTCACGAGGAGCCACCTTTTGAAATAGACTTCTTCTGTTGTTGTACCTTATTGAGTTGGCACATGACCAACTCTTGCTCTGCCTAGAAGGCATTCAATTGGGTGAGAAATTTCTGTTCCTTCACCTGGTCCTCCTCAAGCAAGCTAACATGAGGTTGTTAAATCTCATGGGGCACCTCTTTTGAATTTCCCACCTCCCCTTATCAATAATGATCAGTATGAGCAACTCTGGACTCCTTGATCAACGATCTAGATCATTTGTTAATTAGGGTTTATTAATCACTGTAGTAGTATAGTATCGCAATCCAGATGGATTTCATTTTATTTAATTACAATTTTTACTGATTTTATTCCAGGTCATTCACTAGGAGACAGTTATTGATTTACACCACTCTATTGTCCAAAATCATCTTTTATTTCAAAGATATTCAGTTTATTTATAAAAGAATGATTTAGAAGTGAAAGAATTAAAGAATGAACTAATCTAAGTTAATTGTATACAAATTAATACAAATGAAGTTAGCAATATGCCTTAAAAATATGTACAAACAAGGCACAAAAAGAATTCTAAACTAAACTATTTTTAACTTAACTAATACATATGGAACACATACTTATTATACATATTTACATAACACACACACACATATATATATTTACACAATACTCTATGTATATAATTTAACACTAACACTAATATTTACACTTATATAAGCATAAACATACTAAACATATCTAACATATACACATATATACACTATTCTATGTATATAATATACACATGCGAATGCTTAACATATATATATACATACAACACACATGCATGCAGCTAACACTTAGTTGATTTTTAACTTGCACAACACACTGCTAACACAACACTTAGTTTTATTTTAAGTTTAACACTCAACACTTAGCTTTATTTTAAGTTTAACACTCAGCCCATCTCAACACTTAGCCCAAAAAGATTGGTGGTCTTTTTGCACAATCTCAATGGCCCATGGGCCGGAGTAGCTACCACTAGGCCCACCCAATCACCACCTGGCGCCAGAGGCTACCACGTAAGGCCACGCCCTAGTGGGCCACCACAATTGGGCCTTAACCTATGGGCTCTATTCTATACACAACACTCCAAAGATTACATAGTGCATGCATTTTGAGAATAGCACACATAGCGCATGCACCACCTAGGAGCCCATCCCCAGTGTCTCAGGCGATGAGGCTACAAAGAGCTTTTATAAAATACCGCACCAATGCTCTTTCACCCCACGATGCGAGACTAAAGAGCATTGGTCTCAACTGCACACTACAATGCATGCTTATGTTTTATTTTAAAGTTTAAGTGTTTAATTAGTGTATAATTAGGGTTCTAATTTATCAATAAATTATATAATCATACAGAGAATACATAGGATTATCTAGGTTGCTTAGTGTATATATTTCAAAATTAGTTAAAGTTACAGGTATTTACATGTTTAAATTAGTGTTTATTGCTTAGTATAAATTAGTGAATTCATGATGCAATTGAGACTTAATTTAATTAATTTACATAATTATATTATTAATGAAGATTTTTAATTAATTTTATCCAATTTATTTAGTTATTTACATATTTATGTACATGGATTTTATAGATTACATATAAATTATATAATGTACATAGTATTATACATTATAAATAAGATAATAAATATATTTAAAATAAGTTAAGATATAATTTATAAGACTATAGTATAAATTACTTCATTAGTTACTTAACTTACTAATTTAAATTAACTTAACTTAAAAATATACATTATTAACTTATATTAATATATATACAATACATAATTAAATATGTATAACCAAAATAGGTTATTTTACATAATAAATACTGTAATCGGTATATTAAGTTATATACATAAATAGAGTAATATACACATATAGTTATAATTATAGGTTCTAACGGAGGGGGGTGAGATTTGTGTACTATAAAATAAAATGCTGAAATAAAATAACAATCTCACACAATCAATCAATCACAAGCACGCAAAAAATGTTTAGGTGGAAACCCAAACTTGGGTAAAAACCACCACCTAAGCCTCTTGACTTAGGATTTTTCGATCAACCTAGTTGATCAAATCCACTAACTGAGTCACTTAAAACGAAGGTGACTTAACCTCTTACAATTATGCTACTTAAATGAGGGTAGCATACCTCAAACCCCTCCTCTTCACGAAGGGTATTTTGTCTCGCGAGGGAGACAGGAATCGCAAGGCGAATACCCAAACAAAAACAATTACAAAATCTCATAGAGCTACAAAGTATGTAAGTAAAACTAGCTACTATCGGTAAAGTAAACTTCCCTCTGATGGAAGTGTGTTGCCTACCAATATGGGTGCGTAAACCTCGCAATGGCACTACGATGCTCTCATTTGCAAAGGGGAGAGTAGGTGCACGGTGAATATGGTGCTCTCAAATAAATACTTAGGAACTTGGAGAGTAGGATGACTTTTCTTCTTGATTCTCTCTTCTCTTGGACACAATATGAGTAGAAGTATTGCTTTGTTGTGTAAGAAAGCAAGAGTCCTCTATTTAAAGAGGCCCTAAGAAGGGCTTAAAAGTCACTTCTAGCCATTGGAAGGCTTTTATGGCTGTTGGGAATAATTTCAATGCAAATCAGGCCAAAATTAAGATCATTAATGATTTTGATAGGGTTATCAGACGTCTGAATCTATTATCAGACATCTGGGTCATCGTCTAATTTAGGGATTGGTCATCTAATTTAGAAGGGTGGAAGATCTGTGTTAGTTCAACCTCTCATATATAATATTTTGATGATTTTACAAAATGAAGAAAAAGAAATAAAACATAAGCGTAGCATATTTTTCTCTGTAATAACACAATTGCAAGTTTCATAGAGTTTTCCAAGTCAGAGAATTAAAAGCGTGAAGACTAGGTAGCATGAGTACTGTCATAGGTCATAGGCTTTTTATGTAAACTTTCAAAGGTTGTAATCTTTATTTTATTTGAGTCTAAAGATGTTGTAAAGAGCCTCCAAATATAACTTATAAATAACTAACTTAGGCTCTCTACACTTATGATAAATTAGAAACAAAAACCTAACACTAAGATTTAAATCAGACGTCCATAATGACAAAAAATCATTTTCGCGCATTTGGAAGTCGTCGGAAATCATAGTATAGGCTCGTAAAAACGTTTGTCAAAAATTGATTTCTAAAGATAACGAGACTTGAGTCCCGGTCGTTCGTCTCTGGGAGGCGTTGCTTTTACTTTTGAAATCGATCTTTTTGCCACTCTACTTTGTTTAGAATCGCATGCCGGTTCGTGATTATTACGTATTTACGTACGACATGCTTAGTTGCAATAATATTAAGAGTTAGAAACAGGCAACATTAATCACGTAAAAGATAATAGTAATCATTAAGCTCATGGTGATTTCAAACAGATATATATATATGTATATATATATAAATGATTTTCATTCATTCATTTGGGAGTTGTTGCACAAGCAATCTAGAGGAAAGCTTATACATAAATGCTTGAAAATTAAATCTAGCTACTAGAAACTGATCGCATACAAGAATCGATGGGGGGATTTCGCATGCATCATTGGAGGAGAAGTAAGACTACACTACTAAGCAGTAAATAAACGCAGTAAATATACGAAGAGCATAATCTAAATCTATCAGAATGGAAGGGCATTCAGGGGTGGTCCCCGATGGCTTTTGAATGGTTGAGAGAAGGAGGGGCGGCCAATGGAACTTAGGCCGGCCCTTGGAGAGAGGTTGGGGAGCTGATCCAGCTTCCTAGCGTGGAGATGGTGGCCTCCATGGTGGTGCTCAACTCGTGGAGGTGGAGTGGAGATGGAAGTGGCTAGCCTAAGTGGAATGGATGCCAAGGAAGTGAATGGGTGCAAATGGCCACCCAAGGGGTCTTTTTATAGACCTAAGGGAAGCTCTCTAGAGAATTATGGAATTCTCTAGAGAGGCCTATGGTGGGAGCTCGTGGGAGAGTGAGAGAGAGAGGGTGGATGGTGGTTTTTAGATCCACCAAATGTGGATCTAAAAATTGAATAGCTCTTGGTTGCTATTTTTGGCAATCAAGGCAACCACACATGGTAGAGAGTTCTAGAGAACTCTAGGCTAGGTATTTTCGTGTGGATGGTGTGTGTGGGTGTGTGTGGGTGTGTGTGGGTTGAAACTTAGGTGGCTAGGTTGATTAGGTTAGGTTCTAGTAGGTATAGGTCAAGGTATGTCTCAAATTAGGGTTATAAACTCTAATTCACTAAGGTAAAGTGCAATCAAACTTAATACAAGTTTAATTGGGTGTGTGAAAACTTAATTGAGAGTAAAACAACTCAATTAAGTCAGGTCTAGGTCAATTGGACTCTCACTGAGTCCAATTGGACAGTGTGTGCTGAGATCAGGGCTCAATTGGACTCAATGAGTCCAATTGAATAGGCTGATGGAATTGACTAAGATTCAAGTCAATTAGGTTTAGTGAGGACCTAATTAGGTCCTTAGGGAGGTCTAGAGGTGATGTACTAGGGTTAGGGCACCTTAATTTAGGTTCCTATGGGGTTGGAATTGGGTTTAGGGACCAAGAGATCCAAGATCAAGGCTTAAATCTCAAAACAGGAATTGGAGAGCAGTATCAGACGTCTAATAATAGAATCAGACGTCTTATACTAAAAAATCAGAAGTCCAAACTTGTTGTCTGGACGTCCAATCAGAGTCAGGAAGGATTTCGGGTTCTGTTTTGGGTATTCTGCAGGAATTGGACATCTGACAAAGTGTCTGGACGTCCAATAACACTGCAGAAGTGGGTTTGAAGTGTGCGGGAGTTGGCTTAAGGGTCCTGGATGTCTTAAAACTTATCTGGACGTCCAGAGAAGGGTTGGAACTAGGGTTTTAGGACTTCCTAGGGTGTTGTGACCTAATCTAAGGGTGGCTAAGGCTTGGGGAGGTCTCTAGGCTATCCTAGGGCTAGGATGGACCTAAGCTCTTCACATTTTACTGCTTTATTTCTACTTAATAGAATAGAAAACCTTTAACCCCCTTACATTATTATTCCTACATCTAAACTAGACCTTCTGCTCCAACTCTGCTACAACTGCCGTTATTTCAGATCCAGCTTCAGATCCTGCTCCAGATCAGCTTATTCCCTGCAATCGACATAATGCACTTAATCAGCACATTATAACATTATTTCATGCATAGCTAAAGTAAAGCAGTAAAGATGCAGATAATGCGTATGCGTGCATGAATTACCCTAACTTATGCTAAGTCTTAGCTTAATCTAGATCAATTAAGACCTATGATTGCTGCGTAATCATACCCCCATGCCTAAATCTTGCTAGTCCCTAACAAATGCAAGACTAAATTATTTACAACAAGGGTCCCTACGAGACTGATTATTTTATCAAGCCTATGCTCTAGAAATCCAGACAATTGTGAAAGTGTGGCTATGTAGCTTTTGCAACGGATTCGAGTGAAAACTAATACACCTCTAAGGCCTGTACTTAGACCCCTAGTAGAAATTCTAGCGGGATAGGCGGACTTCTTCCCTCGGGGTATTCAAAATATTCTATGAATTTCACCCCAACTTTAGGCTTAGGTAGAGAATCTCTGAGGGAAAGGATTATATATTTGGTGGCTCATTCTCACTTGGTGCTACATAGAGACTAGTACTACAGAGTCCAGATTCCCGGATTACTAAGTAACTCAACTTAGAGAAAGACGAGAAAAACTATGCTCTCTTTGATTCCTTTGTATTCATTCTCTCTTACTCTTTTTCTTAGAGCTCACTACCTCACCAGATTCACACATAGGATCTGTATTTGGTGGTCTCACTAGGCATTAACACTTTAATTAAGTTCTCATAACCCTAACACTAATCTGGAATTCCTCAGCCAATATTTGGGCGGTCAGAAACACAAGAAAAATAGGTTAAGGCCATATTTGGTGGAGCCCAATTGGTGGTATTGCCCCGATGAAATAAACACTAAATATTCATTATTCTTTTTTTTTTCTTTGCTTTTTCTTCTTTTTCTAAGTTTTTTTTCCTATTTTTCTTTCTTTTCATCATTTTTTTTTCATTTCAATTTTTTTTTCTTTTTTTTTTTCAGCATAACACAACTGGCATACATCCATGAACTTTATTGAGGCATTATTAAGGATTGGTGGTACTCAAGAGACATTGGGTGGCTTATTTAGTGGAAGTGCCTACTCACAGCACCGGGAGAGATGGATGGGACGGTGTATTTCTGACCTTGACATCAATACCCTCCTTCAGTCGAGGATTCCGTAAAGAATGGTCGTAACCATCCACCTTAGCCCTAGTTTTATGAAAACTCGCTCTTCGCGTATTTGCCTTATTCGGTGGCTCTCAAAATTTTGCACAAAAATGTATACACGAGAATCAAGAGCGAAAACTATGTCTAATCTCAGAGTATCATTACCTAATTATCTAGGATTCCAGATTCCTTGTACTAATCTTAGAGCACTAATACACTCTACTCTCTCACACTATTTGGTGGATTTCTGGAGGAAAATCTGCCTGACTCCCAAAACATTGTCCAAGGGTTCAGGAAAAGAAGCACCACTTCTCAACAAACTGAAGACGTTTATCAGCCTTCACCGTGAATCCATTGCAAATTCTACGTGTGTGTGAAAAATTGTGCTGGATTCCAGATTACAGGAATCAACTAAAGGATAAAATCCCTAATGCATTCTCTTGATAAAATAATCTTATTCATGAATGCAATATCTATATATGCTATAAACATGTAACCTCATATAATTTGTACTTCGTGAATTTCCCGTATTGGGTTACAATCAGCTTGACCCTAAATTTAGAACAAAAGGTGAGCGGGTGAGTCAGAATTGGTTGTTGCGAACGATTTCTAGCTCCAATGAGAGCACTGGAGGTGGAGTCGGTTGTTCTTTTATTTAAGGTCCTAAAGTACGTTTTGCATGCAGCTCCGAGGTTTTCCTAAGTGTTGGCATAAAATTTTTTTAGTTTTTCTGTATCTACTCCCCCATGCCTAAGTTCTTGCATGTCCTCATGCATGAATGTAAAAAAAAATAAATGATGCAGGGAGAGAATGGGTAGAAATCACCTGTAATTGCTCCTGAAATTATATTCAGCACCGGCCAACCTGTTAATATGCAATATAAAAGGAAAATATGCTAAAACAAAAATATGCTATGTATAAAAATGGTTATATATAAATGATGGTGGAATGTGGGGCGAATGGTATCTATATGTGCTAAGTTTAACGCCTCCAGCTGGGCGAAAACTCAATCAGATGTGTCATTTGTAGCACAGGAGCCGGCTAAGATTAAAAGAAAGATATGCTCGTATGCTCCTAGAATCAGTGGTCCGAAGATACGAACCAGCTGATTGTGCACCCCTACTTCAAAAAGTCTAGCTATAAGAAAGTGTGGAGTGGTGGTGGAAAATAGAGGATAATCAGAGGAGGGATCATGATATTGATTCAGCTGATTTACCATGTCCCACAATTCAGCAGGAAGTTGCTGAGGGAGTAGATCAAAATGTACCTCAGAACCAGAATCTGAGTCATAGGGATCCTCATAATGATAATTGACATCAAAGATCATTCCCTCTCCAGGCTCTGGGTCATACGGGGGTATTCGTGAAAGTAGAAAATCTATGGGGAGGTCACTGAAATCCTCATCAAAAATTACTTCATCCTCATCAGTACCCATCTCTGATTCATCAGAGGCTGTCTCCTCAGGCTCAAAGTCGAGCCATCTACTAGGATGATAGGTGCGTCCCCAGCTCCTTCTGCTCAAAGCTTCACCCTCATATGCATTGGGTTCCTCAGTAATTCCTGCCTCAGGTAGCATATTTATTTCTTCAGTTAAGTCATCCATAGCTACTTCTGGTTTTCGGATGTTAGGATCAGGGATAGAAAGTGTCATCTTAGAATCTCTAATATCCGAATTAGAGATGTAGGTGAAAGAAGAAGAGTGCAGATTAGAAGATGTTGGCTCTAGCACAGGTTCACCTACAATGGGAAGTGGTCTAGATGGATCAGTAGTGTCGCATGTAATGTCTGCCTTAGGATCCATATCCTCAATTGGATCCGCTTCCCTTATCTCGATTGGGTTATCCAACCCAAAAGGTGTCTCCCAGGATTCAGGATAATCTGATTGTGGCTCAGTCCTGGAGATATCAGTCCTTTCCTCAATTTTCTCAATGGAGTTCTCAGATGAACCCGGCATACTTCCTGCTCCTGTCTCATATCCACGCTAGATTCTTTTTCCCCTGAGTGATCTTCGGGCATTTGCTCCCGAGAATCTTCTGTGTGTTCTTCCGACGTAGTTGTTTCAGATTCTTCGAGGTCTTCAATACTATTTTCCACTTGATATCTCAAAAGCAATAGTTCTTGAGTTTCCCGATTTTGTCCCACTCGCCTTGTTATCTCTGCTGTTTCCTAAAGGAGCTCCATCACAGCTTGTTGATGCGGAATCCGGCTTTGTCTTTGGTTCGGCTCAATGATAGCCTAGATTTTGCGTAGATAGGATGCGGCCTTTTCCTTAGCACTCGCTATAGCTCTCTCTGTATTCTATAATGCGACCGCATATGCACCGGTAGCTCTTCAGGGGTTCCAGGGGGTGAATTAGGTTTACCCATGTTCCATGGGTGAGAAGCAGGAGTATGAAATCCATCTCCTGGGTTATAAGATGCGATCCTTTGAGGGATCGACTGGTATGGGTCATAATATCCAGGGTTAGGATATGGGTTAGCCATTTCGGTAACCTGAGGAGAAGGATCAGGAGAAGCGAAAAGTCGTCTTCGCCACCTTGGGTTCTGATCCCAAGGTTGAGCTGATTCAGTGACCCGAGCTCTCAGATAAGCTCGTAGGTCCAGCCCTTCTGGATCTTGATTAGGTCCAGATCCAATGTTAGCCATCACGGCTCAGCAGATAAAAGAAGTGACTCCCTCCTTGGGAGCGGCTCCCAAGGTCCAACCAAGTGAGGTCAAAGTGACCTCCTTCCGTGCATACATTGCTCAACCCCTGGGTTGGTGTAGCCACGCAGGACAAGGCTAAGGCCCTGTCAATCAAATGGTCCTTATAGATCAGGTGACCAGATTTTTTGTTAGGGATATGAATTCCTGAAGATAAGTTCGTCGTACAACTGACTGAAAGTGAATCCCGCCTCTCAAGCTAACCCAGCCAATCTGGTTACGAGGGGACTAAGGGCAAGGTTCTTCCTTTGGCTTACGCCTCCAGTTCCGTTAACCCCTGAGCCGCAGTCGTTTGACACTACCCCGCAGACTTAGTCACCAGGTTGGTAAAAGAGATTAAACTCACCCAGTAGTACGACAACGAACTCGGGTTGATTTCGTATTTTAAAGTTAATTTTAACCCGTTTTCTTCAGTGGGGTTTGTGGTGAGTGGCCCACAAGGTGACCAAGTTCACCGACTAACTAGACTTGATTAAGTCTAAGTTAGCCCAATGTATGGTCTATAGTTGTGACCCTAAAGGTTCAACCTAAGTTGCATGCACTTCTAGGGTTTTTCTCTGTTTCAACAGACCACAAAAATAATGTTGATTCTCTGATAATAATTGGAATCAAATTAATTTGAAATTTTACAAGTAGATTCCTTTTTCAATTCGTTTTTCAGAGAATATTTTTTTCGAATTTTTACTGTTTCAACCGAATTTTTAGGGAATTTTGAATGTTAGAGGGTCAGATTTGGAATTTTGACCCCTGGTCGATTTTTCGCTTTGAAACAGTATCAAATGATCTTCAAAAATTCGGGAAAAATATGGCAAATAAAGCCAATGAGATCAGCTTTCAAAACCCACCATTTTTAGTCAAAACAGATTTGCGAATTCCTCGGAATTACTTTTTGAAATTTGAAAATTTTTGAATCTGGGTCAATCTGACCCCGTGCACTTCATGAATTTTTAAAAATCTTATACTTGGAATTTTTTCAAAATAATGGTGGCGTTTGAAAGATGGTTTGAAAGTGAATGTTTATCCCGAATTTTAGAATTTTTTACTTACTATTTTTTGAAATTCGATTTTTTAACTCAAGCTTGAAATCTGGTCGAAAATTAGGAGATGGTGGAAATGCTTTTTAAAGAGGTTTGAATTGAAATCTAGGCTTTCCACCAAGAAGGATTTTTTTTTTTCAAAACTTTTGCACATTTTTTTTTTCAAAAAGAATTTTTCAAAAGATTCACAGAATTTTTTTTTTTTCAAACTAACCTAAGCTCGAAAAGAAATCTAATCTAGATTTTTTTTTTCAAAATTTTCCTTTTTGATTTTTTTTTCTTTTTCATGAAAATGAGAAAAATCCTTTTTTCTTTTTCAAAAGAGATTGCAGAAAGTAGATCTAATTGTAGGGTTCAGAAAATAAACCTAATCTACGATAGATGATGTGTATTTGATTTTTCTTTGCCGCGCTCGATGTGTGCACAAATCCCGTTTTCGTTCCGTGTTGTCCTGCACATCAAAAACAAAGTAGAAGCAGATTTGTCGGTGATCAGGAAAAATGACATTGCCTCCCCGGCAACGGCGCCATTTGACAAAAAGCCATTTTTGCGCATTTGGAAGTCGTCGCAAATCGTAGTATAGTCGCGCAAAAACGTTCGTCAAAAATTGATTTCTAAAGATAACGAGACTTGAGTTCCGGTCGTTCGTCTCTGGGAGGCGTTGCTTTTACTTTTGAAATCGATCTTTTTGTCGCTCTACTTTGTTTAGAATCGCATGCCGGTTCGTGATTATTATGTATTTACGTACGACATGCTTAGTTGCAATAATATTAAGAGTTAGAAACAGGAAACATTAATCACGCAAAAGATAATAGCAATCATTAAGCTCATGGTGATTTCAAACATATATATATATATATATATATATATATATATATATGTGTGTGTGTGTTTTCATTCATTCATTTGGGAGTTGTTGCACAAGCAATCTAGAGGAAAGCTTGTACATAAATGCTTGAAAATTAAATTTAGCTACCAGAAAATGATCGCATACAAGAATCGATGGGGGGATTTCGCATGCATCATTGGGGGAGAAGTAAGACTACACTACTAAGGAGTAAATAAACGCAGTAAATATACGAAGAGCATAATCTAAATCTATCTGAATGGAAGGGCATTCAGGGGTGGTCCCCGATGGCTTTTGAATGGTTGAGAGGAGGGGCGGCCAATGGAACTTAGGCTGGCCCTTGGATAGAGGTTGGGGAGCTGATCCAGTTTCCTAGCGTGGAGATGGTGGCCTCCATGGTGGTGCTCAACTCGTGGAGGTGGAGTGGAGATGGAAGTGGCTAGCCTAAGTGGAATGGATGCCAAGGAAGTGAATGGGTGCAAATGGCCACCCAAGGGGTCTTTTTATAGACCTAAGGGAAGCTCTCTAGAGAATTATGGAATTCTCTAGAGAGGCCTATGGTGGGAGCTTGTGGGAGAGTGAGAGAGGTTAGATGGTGGTTTTTAGATCCACCAAATATGGATCTAAAAATTGAATGACTCTTGGTTGCTATTTTTGGACACCAAGGCAACCACACATGGTAGAGAGTTCTAGAGAACTCTAGGCTAGGTATTTTCATGTGGATGGTGTGTGTGGGTCGAAACTTAGGTGGCTAGGTTGATTAGGTTAGGTTCTAGTGGGTATAGGTCAAGGTATGTCTGAAATTAGGATTATAAACCCTAATTCACTAAGGTAAAGTGCAATTAAACTTAATACAAGTTTAATTAGGTATGTGAAAACTTAATTGAGAGTAAAACAACTCAATTAAGTCAGGTCTAAGTCAATTGGACTCTCACTGAGTCCAATTGGACAGTGTGTGCTGAGAGCAGGGCTCAATTGGACTCAATGAGTCCAATTGAATAGGCTGATGGAATTGACTGAGATCCAAGTCAATTAGGTTTAGTGAGGACCTAATTAGGTCCTTAGGGAGGTCTAGAGGTGATGTACTAGGGTTAGGGTACCTTAATTTAGGTTCCTATAGGGTTGGAATTGGATTTAGGGACCTAGAGATCCAAGATCAAGGCTTAAATCTCAAAACAGGAATTAGAGAGCGGTATCAAACGTCTAATAATAGAAACAGACGTCTTATACTCAAAAATCAGAAGTCCAGACTTGTTGTCTGGACGTCCAATCAGAGTCAGGAAGGATTTCAGGTTCTGTTTTGGGTATTCTGCAGAAATTAGACATCTGACAAAGTGTCTGGATGTACAATAACACTGCAGAAGTGGGTTTGAAGTGTGCGGGAGTTGGCTAAGGGTCCTGGACGTCTTAAAACTTATCTGGACATCCAGAGAAGGGTTGGAACTAGGGTTTTAGGACTTCCTAGGGTGTTGTGACCTAATCTAAGGGTGGCTAAGGCTTGGGGAGGTCTCTAGGCTATCCTAGGGCTAGGATGGACCTAAGCTCTTCACATTTTACTGCTTTATTTCTACTTAATAGAATAGAAAACCTTTAACCCCCTTACATTATTATTCCTACATCTAAACTAGACCTTCTGCTCCAACTCTGCTACAACTGCCGTTATTTCAGATCCAGCTTCAGATCCTGCTCCAGATCAGCTTATTCCCTGCAATCGACATAATGCACTTAATCAGCACATTATAAAATTATTTCATGCATAGCTAAAGTAAAGCAGTAAAGATGCAGATAATGCGTATGCATGCATGAATTTCCATAACTTATGCTAAGTCCTAGCTTAATCTAAATCAATTAAGACCTATGATTGCTGCGTAATCACATAATGACTATCAGATGTCTGATTCTCAACTTTAAGACGTCTGACAAGTGTTTTAGACGTCTAATTACCTATAGCTTTGCCTTTAGTTCTGACTTCATAAATATCAGTCAAAGCAGCCTTCCATCAGACGTCTAATACTTTACCTGGACGTCCTTAAAACAACTGTTAGACTCAAACACCTCTTGAGATTCAATTCCCTTAGAAAATCACTTGCTCACTACTCTTAGCCTCCTCTTGCCCTTGTGCTGTGCCAACACTCTGATTAAAGGGTAAACCCACACTCCCGGTTCACTTCGTTATGCAAATTCTCAGGGAGTTCTCTTTATGCTTAATAGGTAATGAAGTAATTAAATTATTGAGGTGCTCTATAGATGCTGTTTAATTCTTACTTTTGTACTTTGGGTATCCGACCTATCAGGTCCCCATCTCTTCATTGTGAAGGGAGAAACCTCCGTTTAGAGATCGGAGGTGAGATTTGTAATTAAGGTACACTATCCTTGTTTAAGTAGTGCGGTTAGTGGATTGATCACTTTGTAATAAAAAATCTTAAGTCAAGGGATTAGCTTAAGGGGTGGTTTTCACTCGTTTTGGGTTTCCACCTAAAAATCGGATGCCTCTTTTTGTGATTGAATTTTGTCTTACAATGTTTTATAAATTCACTATTCATCCCCCCTCTAGTGCAATTTCAATCTGGACTGGGTTATATTAAGATGGACGTCTAAAGAAGTGTTTTAAGACGTCTGGGAATCTAATCAGACGTCTAATACTAAACGGATTTCCTTACTGTTTTGTCAAGATCGAAACAGGGCTCTAGTGTTAAGTTGTACAAACGACAGATCGGATGTCTGGCAATAGGTCTGGACATTTGGAAACACAAATCACTGCGAGAATGGATCTCCCGAGGCACAAACGGCTATAAGGTATAACAGGTAGTAATTAGGGTCAAACCTTAGCCTAATGCCTATTTAGCAGACGTCTAGGATACACTACGGACGTCTGAAAGTAAATGTGAACCATATTAAGGGTTAATCCTCAACTATTAGATTTTTCAAGCCAATGGTCCTCTAGTTGGATGTCTAGCAAGGTCCTCAAATGTTTAGACTAAGGGCTGGACGTCTAAAACTAGCAGACAGAGAGAATATTTCCAATTTAAGTGTTTTGGACGTCTGATAAAACAGTCAGACATCTTAAAGTCTAAGATGAGATGTCTGATGTCTAGATTGGACGTTTGATTAGGCTGTCTAATGCCTACTTTGGTTTTCTAAGTTCTCTAAGAGATGTCTAAGTATCCTAGGGTTGAGTAAGTACTCCAAGGACTACTGTTTTGTTACTTTGAGGCTCTTTAACAAACGATCTAAGGAAATAAAAAGCAAAGAACAAAAAGATACAAAACAACAAGAATAAAAATACATAGAACAAAATGTCTATCTTATTCTTCTTGCCTTCAAGCTCCCGCTCCATGCAAAGCTCCTTCTCCGCCAACGAGCTTCTCTAATCCACCATGGATGCGAGTTTGAGCTGCTTCACACTTGTGACCATTTGCATTTATCCTGAAATTCTAACTCAATGTAAATGTTAAATAACAAGTATTTTTTATCATCAAAATTAACGATCACGGTGCCCTTGCACCAACAATCTCCCCCTTTTTAATGATGACAAAATCATAAATGTTAATTCATAAAATTCTCCCCCCTTTTGACATTATAAAAAGGTTTAGTCAATTTTATAAATTTTATCCTATACTCCCCCTTAAAACATGCTCTTCTATTTTCATCTTTTTCACATAACAAGATAGATATGTAACTATCTCCCCCTTTCTAAAGGTAATGTAGCTATGTTATCTTTCAAAACCTCCCCCATAATGATGGACAAATAGCTTCATTGAATTTTGAACTCCCCCTTTCTAAATGTTGTAGATAAAAAGATAGGGTGTACCTCATTTACCATGGCCAATAACATTGCCCAAATGGAGGTTGATGCCAAAATGTATGGGGCTCTCATCCGAAGGTTGGAGGTCCGAGCATCGGAACTGATCTCCAATTTGGTGGTTGACGTGCAGCGGTTCGATCACCTGCCGATTTTCTCATTGATCTTCTCGTCTTCCTCTTTGGTCTTGACGTTGGTTTACCTAGTTTGAGTAGACCATCCTTCATCTTGTAGGTCCATTACTTTATGTTGAACTCTCTCTTGAAACCTACAAAACAAGATCCTAATTGATTTTTCGGTATCCAAGTTAGCTTGTATCCGTGTTTGTTAGTTGGTCTCCTTGAAGGAGATCATTTCTCAACCTTATGTCTAATGTTAATTCTTTCATTAGAGAAGTTATTTAATTTATTCATCAAATTATCAGAATTTTCTTTAAGACATGCAAGTTCTTTTTCTATAACATGCATCTTACTTTTTAAACTAGAAATTTCTATTTTTAAACAAGTATTCTCCTCAATCAATCCACTATTTTCATTGATTATGTTTTTATTTTCTAACAACAAATTATCATTTTCAGAATTGTTACAACTAGAACTACTTTCTAGATCCTTAATTTTAATCTCTAATCTTTCATTTTCAGATTTTAGAAAATTAAGATTCTTTTTAATGCTTTTGTTTTATACTTTTAATGACTTACTAACTTCATAAGGTTATTAAAAGCATCTTGTAATTCAGAGTTTACCTTGTTATCTTCATCCTCGCTATGGCTTGTGATGGCCATGAAGTCCATGCAAGCGACTTCATTTTTCTTCTCAGGATTCTCCTCTTCTTCCTCCGAGGTCGAGTCATCCCAAATAGCTTGAAATGCTTTCTTCTTGTACTTCTCCTTCTCCTTCTTTTCTTTCTTGAGAAAAGGACATTCAGGTTGAAGATGCCCTTTCTTGTTGCAATGATATTAATGTCTTGGGCTATCTCTCTCCTTTTCCTTCTTCTCTTTCTTCATCGTTGGAACTTACTTCGCTATCCTAAGCGGCTTTGAAGGCCAAACTCTTTCTTGGCTTTGGCTCTGATGTGTCCTGCTTCATCTTTGTCTCATAGGCCATGAGATTGCCTAAAAGATCCTCTATGTTGAGCTCCTCAACTTCATTCACCTCCTCGATGGCAGTGACTTTTTGTTCCCATTCGGTTCCAAGGGAATGGAGCAGCTTTCCTGGATGTTCCCCCTTTATAAAGATCTTCCCTAAAGCTTTCAAATTGTTTACTATGAGAGTGAATCTAGTTTCATTTCACTTAAAGACTCATTAGGTTTCATAGAGAGATTCAAAATTTTGAGATAAAACATTAATTTTAAATGCTCTTACCTTGGAGGTACCTTCGTGAGTTACCTCTAGAGTGTGCCATACCTCATATGCGATGACACAATGAGATATCTGGTTGAACTCCTCCGGGCTTAATGCGCAGTACAATGCATTCATTACTTTCCTGTTGAGGGAAAGCTCGCGGGTTTGCTACTGCGAGTACCCTCCTTCGGGTCTTGCCAAGACTTCGTATGAGGTTTCGCATCGTCCCCATTGTGTGAAGTCAGTGGCTTGAAGCCACATCCTCTCATCCTTAGCTTCCAATAGCTGCAGTTGCTTCCACCGAAGTAGGGCGGTCGAACGATAGATTGCCCCTCCGAGGGTCTTGTAGCGAAAATGCTTCCCTCCATAAAATCCTTGCCAAGTTGTAATGTTGATAAGCAAGACCTGCTCTGATACCAAATGTAGGTTCTGATGGAGGGGGGTGAGATTTGCGTTATATGAATTAAAATGCGGAAATAAAATAATAATCTCACACAATCAATCAATCACAAGTATACAAAGAATTTTTAGGCGGAAAACCAAACCTGGGTAAAAATTACCACCTAAGCCTCACAACTTAAGATTTTCCGATCGACCTAGTCGATCAAATCCACTAACTGAGTCACTTAAAATGAGGGTAACTCTACCTCTTACAACCACGCTACTTAAATTAGGGGAGCGTACCTCAAACCCTCCTCTTCACAAAGAGTATTTTGTCTCCCGAGGAAGATGGAAATTCGCAAAGCGAATACCCAAATAAAGACAATTACAAAATCCTATAGAGTCACAAAGTATGCAAGTAAAACAAACTACTATAGGAAAACTAAACTTCCCTTTGATAGAAGTGTGTTGGCTACCAACACGAGTGCATGAACCACACAATGGCACTACGGCTCTCTCATATGCAACGGGGAGAGTAGGTGCACAATGGATATGGTGCTCTCGGATGAATACCTAGGAGCTTGGAGAGCACGTTGACCTTCCTTCTTGATTCTCTCTTCTCTTGGACACAATATGAGTGGAAGAAGTATTGCTTTGGTGTGTGTAACAAAGCAAGGATCCTCCTCTATTTAAAGAGGCCCTAAGAAGGGTTTATGTTACGACCCGATTCCCGAATCCTTACAAGACACGAGAGTCGGACCGACTCGACTGATTCCAAGATCCAGTCGTCCAACGAGAAAGTAACTAAAAAGCAGTAAAATAAACCACATTCACCATGCAAGCAACTAAAAGTAACAAAAGTACAGCAGTAAAAAAATATACTAAAGTACGCACCACCACAACAGTATAGAATTAAAAACAGGTACAGAAATATGAAGTTACAATAAAAGAGTATAAAGGTGTAACAAAATACTCACTACTACAGAAAATGGGTACAACAAAAGTACAACTACTGGGCTCTACTAGGCCCAGCACCCTCCGCAGTCGTAGGCTCTGGCTGCTCAACACCTGGACCTGAAAAAGGTGGTAAGTACGACACGTCAGCGAAATGCTGAGTAGAGTGGCAATCAACTAACTAAGAGAAACAGTAAAGGTGGACATGTATCTATTATTTTCAATTTCTTTCTTTATTTAACTAATTATTCTTTCTTTCATCACTTGGTTTATTTATTAGGTATTTTTCTTGATCTCGACTGTTCCTCGTGGGAATGACCTTGATTGCAGTCTTTTCCAAAGAGTAGAAGTAGCACGTGGTTCTCTCCTAGCCGAGAGAGTCCCCCGTGATGGTCCTACCCTCAGTTAACCACCCCAAGGTCGCTGACAGACGTAACGGTGACTATGGCACGTGTGATAAACGCAAGGATAGCTACCCTGCACTGACACGCGGTCAGTCGTTTCCGTTAACGGGTGCACCCAAAGCACAGCATGGAACCAGTATAGGGCAGAGCCCTCTCAGTAACATGGGTCTAGCCCCTCCACAGTAACCAAACAGGGGACTCGCCCCTCCACAGTCCGCGCACCCTCGCCTGATTACCCTGGTTTGCTCAGCAGACCTAACAAGTCGGTGTAGGATAGCTAGCTGAACCCCAGGCCCCATGGGGTGGCTAGCTCTCTCCCTACACTAGCAGCTCTCCCCGGTACTGTGTACGCGAGGGCCAGAAAGTCGGTGCAAAGTGGCCAAACTCACCCCGGTCTCGACCTGAGGGCGGCAAGCTCCCCTCTACACTAAGAGGTAATATGTGCTCTCTTTGGTACCACGTACCCAAGAGACAACACACTTTCCCATTCACTTTTCTAGTTCCATTCTATTTATTTCCAGGAGCTCTACTCCTAATTCCCCGTAGGGTTAGTGCTCATATTTCCTCAGGCCAAGCCGTACTAGGTTTCACCATTCAGGTTTATTCGCATATAGTAGGTGTTTCCAATATTTAATCTTTCTTTTCCAATTTATATACAAGCAGCTCGTATTTAATTTCAACCAACAGAAATTATATGTAGCAGCTACTAACAACAGTACTCTACATTTCACAGGCAGCTGTTATCGAATTACAGGCAGTTATTATTCCATCTACTCATTTCAAGAATGCATTTCAGGCATTTAATACAATCGATCCAGTGTTTCTAGTCCTAGGATTCATGCCATATCTTAGGATTTATCATTCAATCTAGTTTTCAGGTCCTAGGATTCATGCCATACCCTAGGATCTATCAATCAATCTAGTTTTTCTGGTCCTAGGATTCATGCCATACCCTAGGATCTATTATTCAATCTAGTTTTCAGGTCCTAGGATTCATGCCATACCCTAGGACCTATCATTCAATCTAGTTTTTCTGGTCCTAGGATTCATGCCATATCCTAGGATCTATCATTTATTTCATATATGCATTTATGTTTATAATTAACTCAGGGAAGCCACTCTACCCGCAAAATCGAGAGAAATGGGGGTGTGATTGACAGGTCCACATGCCTCCGCAACCCCCAAGTCTGCAACAGAACGAGGTCCTAACACAAGAATCAACCATAAGAAACTACTCAGAACATGATAACAAGCATTCCAACAAGTAGAGGAACTTATACGAAGAAGAACGAAATCTTAAACGCAGAAATCGGATCTCGAACGGACCCTAAACGAGTCAAAAACGATAATTCTGACTCAAATCAGACGTCTGGAACATCTTCCAGACGTCTTAAAAGGAGTCCAGATCCATACCTCACTCTGTCCTGCTCCTCAGACATCCAGAGATCCTGTTGAACCGTCTGGACCTAGTTCCATACGTTCGACCACCTCTCCGTCGTCTGGTGACTCGCCCAGACGTTTGAACCGCATGGGAGGGCGTGTCCTGCACCTTCCCGAAGCGAAACCTCCACGCATACGCGAAAACTCTCAAACACGGCACGCAACGGAGCTTCGGCGGAACGACCACACGGCCATACCCGCAAAAAGGGATGTATATGCATAATATGTACCTCTCAGTCGTCTGGAGCCTCCTCTAGACGTCGTCCGCGTTGTCTGGATGTAGGTCCAGACGTCTGATTCTGGGAAAAATCCCAGAATCAGAAGCTCCTTCGTCTTCTTCCCGCTGCGCGCGACCGCGTCGCGCTCGTCCGCCTGTTGCTCTAGCTACAGCAGCGTCAGGGAGGACTTCCCCGACATAACACTCTGCCTCGCACACACTAGCCGGCCTCGAGTTGCTCCGGCGAGCTCTCTCTCTCTCATGGCTCGCGCGCTCTCTTCTCTTCCCTCTCGCTGCTCTTCTCCTCTCCGCCGCTGCACTCGGCTGCAGTTGCTGCTCGCTCTCACTCTCGCTCTCGCGCTAGAGGAAGGAGAAGACGGATGGGGTGGTGAATGAGGGAGAGGGGAGAGGAGTATTTGTAGGTACGGGGGGGGCAGTTCTGCAAGTCAGCGAGGGGAGAGAAAGAGGAGAAGGCTACTGGGGTTCAGTCTGCGCACGGCACACGTGCAGACTCACAATCGTACGCACGCAAAAATTAATTTCTAGACATCTAGGAAGGTGTCCAGACGTCTGACCAGACGTCTAGACCAACTCCCAAACATCTTAAAGTGTTTTGATGTCATGGGTCTTAATAGTTTAGAAGTCACTTCTAGCTGTTGGAGGGCTTCTATAGCCATTGGGAATAATTCCAAAGGAAATCAGACCGAAATCAGGATCATTAATGATTATGACAGGGTTATCAGATGTCTGAATCTATTATCAGACATCTGGGTCGTCGTCTAATCTAAGGATTGGTCATTTAATCTAGAAGGGTGGAAGATCAGGATTGGGTTATCCTAAGATAGATGTCTAAAGAAGTGTTTTGAGATGTCGGGGAATCTAATTAGGCGTCTAATACTAAATAGGTTTACTTTCTATTTTGTGAAGATTGAAACAGGGTTCTAGTGTTAAGTTGCATAGATGATAAATCGAACATCTGGCAATAGGTCTGGACGTCTGGAAACACAAATCACTGCGAGAATGGATTTCCCAAGGCATAAACAACTATAAGGTCTGATAGGTAGTAATTAGGGTCAGATCATACATAGCCTATTGTCTACTTATCAGATGTACGGGATACGCTATGGACGTCTGAAAGTGAATGTGAATCATGTTAAGGGTTAATCCCCAACTATTAGATTTCTCAAGCCAATGGTCCTCTAGTTGAACGTCTGGCAAAGTCCTCAGACATCTTCTAAGACGTCTGGACTAAGGGCAGGACATCTAAAACTGGCAGATAGAGAGAATATTTCCAGCTAAAGTGTTTTGGACGTCTAATAAAACAGTCAGACATCTTAAAGTTTAAGATCAGACATCTGATGTCCAGATTAGATATCTGATCAGACTGTCTGATGCTTACTCTGATTTTCTAAGTTCTCTAACAGATGTCTAAGTATCCTTGGGTTGACTAAGTGTTCCTAGAACTACGGTTTTGTTACTTTTAGGCTCTTTAACAAATGATCTAAGGAAATAAAAAGCAAAAAACAAAAAGATACAAAACGACAAGAATAAAAATACATAGAACAAAATGTCTATCCTATTCTTCTTGTCTTAAAGCTCTCGCTCCATGTAAAGCTCCTCCAATCCACCATGAACGCGAGTATGAGCTCCTTCACACTTGTGACCATTTGCATTTATCTTGAAATTATAACTCAATGCAAATGTTAAATAATAAATATTTTTTATCATCAAAATTAACGATCGTGGTGCTCTTACACCAACAATCTCCCCCTTTTTGATGATGAAAAAATCATAAATGTTAATTCATAAAATTCTCCCCCTTTTTGACATTGGTAAACACACATGAATTCATGATAAAATACTTATTTATAATAGTTCCTAGGCTTAGCATTGCATATTATGTTATAAATACTGCATAACATCCATTACATGACATTTATGATAGTTGTATATTATATACACTAATTCTTCCATTTTACATGACCAGGAGGTAGTGCGACATCTTTACGAGCTTTGGATGAAGAATCCGACCATACGGATGAATCCAAAGCAACGATCGTAATTCGTCAATGCGAAAATCACCCCGATCAGAGCTTCGTAGCACCCTCTACAAGAAGAACAACATGGACAGTCCAGATGGTGCCATGTGGTGCCATCTAGATCGCCCAACACGAACCGCAGCCGCCCTACCACTCACGCATGGAGAGGTCGCAGCCGTTGGATCTCAATCCAATGGCTGAGGGGTGCCCTAATCGCGCGACCGCACCAACCCTCCACTCGACAAACCGTGGCTTTGGCGCATTGGTGAAGACACACACTCACAAACCGCTAGTGCGAGTTCGAGCTACGGTGGGGGAGAGCAATCTCGCGAGCGCGGGCACAATCGAATTGCGCCCATTGGATGTCATCAAGAGGCGAGGGCGTCACCACGTGGCACCACTCAATGGGTGCGGATGAAGCACGCGACTGTCGACGCACCTCGAGAACACGCCATCTCATGTGCGATCAAGAGGCATGATCTCCGCACCATCTCAGCCGTTCACTTCTGAATCCAACGGTCGCAGCGCATCCATCCTCAGCGACAGCAAGTCGGCGAGTTGGCGCAACCTCCAGTGATAGCCTGAAGGAAATTTAGTGACGCTTACAACCATCACTAATTACTAGTAGGTGCATGGCTAGCTACGTGCGTGAGCAGGTGTGAGCTGGCTATAGCGATACTTGAGCTGGACCTACAGCAACGTCCTGTAAGTCGCTATTGGTCTTATGCCTATTCTAGCCTCCTCTCATCCACTATATAAAGACCTACACCCCCTCCCTTCAAAGGCATCTCTACCTACTCTACTCCTACCTACTCCTAAGCTATAGCAAGCCTACCAACGCTCCGTTAGAGCTTACTCTCAAGCTCCCGAGGCGCCTATTAGTGTAACGAATCTCTACCTCACCAAATATTTCTCTATCTTCCTATCACCATTTATAGGTTGCTTTGAAGCCGTCCTCCCACCTCCATTTCGGTAGCAGATCATCTCCACATCCTCACCTCCATTCCGGAGCCACATTGAAGCTTTCCTCTACCTGACTCCTCTCGCATCTCACCTCCATCATCCCGCTTCCCAACTCCTTCCAAGCTTCCGCCACATGCCGTCGTCTCGTCGAATAGTCGATTCAGGAGATTCTTTCTCATCTCTCTTTTTTATGCTTTCTAGATTACTGTAATAAATATTTATGCAATATATATCATATTTGCTTCTATCTCCTTTGTAATCCATATTATTTTCTTGCTTTATAAAAACAAACCAAAAAAATAACAAAACTAAAACACTAAAAACAAAAAAAATGAAGTGCGATTTTTGAATTAAGTAAACATCGCCTCCCTATGTTCGACCTGGGACTTCCTTGAAGTTTCGGTAAAATTTTATTTGATAACGAGTTTTGTGACTACAACGACGGGTTACTCTTAACCCTGATTTCAAACATGCGAAACAAGTACATCATTTTGGCGCTATTGCCGGGGAGGCAACGGAATTTACTTTCTTGTTTTCTGTGCTTCTTTGCATTTACATATTACTAACCCCATTTATCTCTGATCTATTGTCTTGCAGATACCCTAGCATGGAGATCAAAGTGCAGTAGACCGGAGTAAAGTGCGGGTAAAGTACTTTGTAAGTGTCCCCCACATTCCCCCCCACTAGTTTCATTTTGCCACGCTGATTACCAAGACTTAATCTATTTATGTGTTTGCATAAACCCTAAGATAGACTTTATGTGTCTTGTTTGCCACCTTCATCCATTTCATCCCTGCATTTTATTAAAAAAAGCAAAAAGATACTTTCTGTAGGAAGAATCAATTTACATACTTTATACACCCACATCAAAGGCACATAACCTGACTTAATTTTCATCTACTCAACTGGGATTCCGACCAGTGGACCCGATACACTAATTCAACAAATAAAAGAGTAGAAATCATATTAGGTTAATCACCTTTCTATGCCTTAATCGGTGGTGCATTTAAGCCGATTGATTGAATTGTTTGGGCTGCACCACCTAATTTAAAAGAAACTCATTTGTAGCTACTCCATAGAATTCAATATTTAGGTCAAGACAGGCACTCCATATTTTCTAGATTTATAAAGGAAAATACTTGAACACATGCTTTCAAAACTTGATTTGCCTCACAAAATTTTGTTGAATACACATAATATTTGAATCCTAAAAGCTACTGAGCAAGATTCGAATCCTAAAACTCTCCTCATCATTAATAATCTTACTTGAAAACTTCGTTGTGCACATTCACACATTCTCAAAAAAATCATTAAGAACACAACCCATTAAGGACCCATCACATTCTAGAAGCCCCAAGCCTAACTAAAATTGAGTAGACATTGGCCCTAAGGACTGGTTCGCTCGTCGGGATCCAGATTGAGATTGTTCATGATTAACCTGCTTATACTAGTCAATCTGATGCCTAGCTAGGGGAGTAGCGTCAAACGACTGCAGCTAGGGGGTACACTAGGAACCGGAGGCGCAAGCCAAAGGAAGAACCTTCCCCCCAGTCCCTCCTTCTAACTGGTTGGATTGCCTGAATATAAGTAGAGTAAATCATCCATAATCTTAGGATGAATTCTGAGGGTCTGTATACCTTTAGGCTACCCAACCTAAGGACAGGCTTGTATTTTTGTGCCGCAGGGCTCCTCTTCCTCATCCTTCCAACTTCCTTCCAGTATATGCTTGAAAGGAGGTCATTGAACCCTAGATTGGAAGGGCCTTTTGACCATTCCCGGAGGAGGAGGTTGAGCTATAGTTAAGCAAATCCCATGGTTGATCAACAACCACCTCCCCTGCCCCCAAACAAGTAGGAGTTGATTTAGAGGTGGTTGGAAGAATTGCAACAGATGCAGTAATGGTTCCAATGAATGAATGGTCAGGGTGCTCGACCCTTAAAGGATTTTTATGATCCTTCAAATTATAACGATTGTCCCGACGTTGTGATCCCCGTTGATGATGTTGAGATCAAGCCCCAGGTTTTGAGTCTAATTAAACACTTTCACAGGCTTGGCTCAAAGGACCCATTCCAACATTTGGAGGACCTGATCACTCTGGTTTAAACCACCAAATTGTGAAATGTAGATGAACATATGCTCATGAGACTTTTCCCCCATTTACTCAGGGATAAGGCCGCACATTGATATCGTACCATTGGAAGACCGATTGCTACCTGGACAGCTTTGAAATCGGCCTTCATAAAGAAATTCTTCCCAATTGGAAGAACCAATGCGTTGCGACAGGCAATTACCACTTTTGCCCTACGGTAGGGGGAACCATTTCATGGGGCCTGGGAGAGATTCCAGGATCTGTTGCGGAAGTGTCCATACCACGAGGTGCCTAAATGGCAACTTGTGCAGATTTTTTATCACGGGTTGAATGATTAACTCTGTAGTCATGTGGATGCTTCTTGCGGAGGCAATTTCCTCAACAAAGACGCAGATAATGCGTATAATTTGTTTGAGGAAATGAGTGAAAACTCTTGAAACCACGCCTCCATGGAAACCTTCAACTAATCCTAACAAACTAGATCAAATGCCAATGAGGTCCAAAATTCTCATACATCTGATATGGAATTGATCTGCAATAGATTAGATAAGATGGATATGGTTGCTAAACGAATGGAAGAGTGGATGTCTGGAAACTCTAATTTTTCTAAATCCACTCAATCCCAGGGATTGGGATTCCATTCTTCTCAAGCTCCTAAGGGACGGGAGTTTGTGAACCAGCTGGAGTCAGGTCGACCTTCGGGCAAGCTCTTCTCAGAACCTTATGGGTTCCAAACTGGGGCCTTTGATCCCAGCTTTTCTGATCCTTCTTCATCCTCATCTTATGAGGATGTTCATGCTGTGCAGGAGAATGTTAGGGCCAACCCTTACTCAAATTTCTACAATTCTAGTTGGAAAAATCACCTTAACTTCTCTTGGAAAGATCAAGGGCAGCAGACCTAATATCGACCCAACAACTATGTACCGCAAAATCCAATGGGTCAGGATCATGTATATACTCAGTTTCCCTCGAATCAGGTTAATCTGTCCATGTGGAATGCTCAACAACCCGCCAAGTAGACTGATTTAAACCTAAAGATGGTAGAAATGCAAGGGTCAATGCTCCAGCTCATGCAACAAATAAAAACTTCACTGGATACCTTGCAATCCAGACTTGGTGCAAACAACCGACAGCCCGGATCTCTACCATCACAACCTGTATCAAACCCAAGGAATGTATAAAACCGAGGCGCTAGGCCTCATGGGTTTGGTAATAATGGAGAGTCATATGCTCAAGCTCATGCTATCAATCAGGCTACCCCAGTCCCTCCTGGAGCGAACCAAGTTCCTACCATAATCAACTGGGAGCCTCCTATTTTGCCCAACCCTCCCCAAAGCACTAACCAACAGCATTTTGCCACTGCAAACACCATCACCTTGAGTAGTAGACACAAGGGACCTACCCAACCCCATGTCAACACCATTAGGCCCCGTAGCAAGAATTCCAGACTCCCAACTAAGAATGTGATCAACCAAACATTAGAGTCTGATTTAAGAGTATGTTGTTGTTGCATGGGCAAACAGAAAAGTCAGAGGAGAAATTGGAGGAAAGGATGTCCTTACTTCAGGCTTTCAAATTGACAATCATTTTACTCCTTGCAGCTATCGGATCAATCCCCGCCTACGCCATAGGTTTACTGAATTCATATAAAGCAAAGCGTAGAGCGGAATCTGAAAACATTAGGAGAGTAGTCTTGTCTGATAACACAAGCACACTGATCTTAAACAAGCTACCTCCTAAGAAGCAGGACCCGGGAGCCCCGCTGATTTCTTGCACAATAGGAAACATCACCTCTGACCGGGCCCTTCTCAACTTGGACGCTTCCATTAATGTGATCCCCACCTCACTGCACATGGAATTGAGTCTAGGCTACCTGAAACATACTAACATAACTTTGCAGTTAGCCGATAGATCCATTACAAAACCAAGGGGTATTTTGGAGGATGTTTTAGTCAAGGTTATTGATTTGCATTACCTTGCTAATTTTATGGTCTTGGACATGGAAGCACCAAAACAGCTCAACCACACCCCGATTATTTTGGGAAGACTTTTCTTGGCTACTGCCAAAGTAAGGATTGATTGTGAATCGGGAAATATAGAAATGACCTCGGGGAATAAAACAAATCGATTTAATATTTTTGAGGTCTCAAAGAAAGATAAAATTAAGTGTGGTTTGATGGAGGAGCTTGACAAAATAAAGGAGGTAATGGCCATACATACCTTAAATACCTTTTTAAGGGCCAACTCAACCCAAACTCAGGAAGAAAATCACACGGTTGCAGAGATAATTGAGGACAATAAAGACATACAACAAACTGTGGCAACCCAGGATGAGGATGATATTTATGAATTTGGAAATTTGTTGGATGATTCACATGATTAAGTTAAAACCCAACAATGTCCTCATCCTGAATTTTTAGAGTTTGAGGTTCAACATTTGGGTGGGAATCACGAAGATCAGGATGGTTGGATTAAGCACCCAAATTGTGAGGATGAAATTGAACTTTGGAGAGAAACTCTTGAAATGTTAGATATTTTAGAGTACCCACAAACCCTCAACTCATCACCAAACCCTCATCATCCTTTTTCACCCAACTATTGGGTAAATTCTATATCCACCCACACCTCCTCTATAATGAATCAACAAAACTCGTATTGGAGACCATTTGGGCTCTCCCTGCACCACCAGCTTACCACTTTTATTGATCATCTCTTTGGCAAGCCCATTTTTACTCTCCGAGACCCATATCTAGGGGCCTGGAAACTATGTTATTGCAGCCTTAATGTTAGTTTTTTTTTTTATTAAGGACCTCGCCTAGCTGAAGGCATTAAACTCAGCATGTGTAAAGACTATTTTGAGCTGACTTAAATCTCACGGAAACCAGGTGCTATTCTTCCACTTCTACTCTCCTATATGCTTTCATTTTTAACGAGAACATTGCATTAGCTAAGCATGGGAGGTGGATATTTCTTATGAATCTGTTTGTCAGCCATAACAATAATTTTCTGTTTTTCATCTTAAAAAAAAAAAAGAATTAGGAGACGAACACTTAGGCATTAGGAGTTGCAAACTTTAGAAATTGATACTTTGGGACCTGAATACTTAGACTCTTCAGGTCCTCGAGCTTAATTAGCTCGGGTGTCCACTCGAATGTGGACTTAGTCTCGAATCCTCGTCAAGTAATTCTATTTTAATTGGTCAATAAATTGGGGTAATAAATATACAACTTATCAACCCGGTCTCTGATTTGAGGGGACTTTAAGCCTAAGCATCTACACACTTTTTGCACTGACTCACTTTTCGACGGTTTCTTCGAAAAATGGGTAGTTAATGAACTATCTAGGGTGGTATGGCTGGAAAGTTGGTGGTAACAACTCATTGGCCGGTTGTTTAGAGCCCAGCTACAAGACCATTTTCGTTATACTGCCTTAGATCAGGGAAGCCACCTACTTAGAAAAAAATAGAAAAAGAAGAAAATAAAAATAAAAAAATAAATAAATAAGACCACACTTCACCGCACAAATATGGCTGGCAAGTTGCCGTAGGTAATAACCGATTGGCTAGTTATCCAGAGCCCAGCTCATAAAAATGCACAATAATTCCCAAAACACTTAGGGAAGAAGTGAGGAAGTAGAATCAACCGGGAAGATATACACTGGGTTCGCCCTTGTGTTAACCCCATAAATAAAAAAAGTAGGGAGAAAGCTACTGTTCAAAGAGATAAACCTCTAAGCAAGGTCACCTAGGGTCGTAGAAATCCGAAGTCCATTTTAGCGGCCGCCTAGTAAGTCTTTCACTCTTTTCACTAGATGCTTAGCACTTAGAGTCCTTTTCAAGTCTTGGGCAGGTCGGGTAGCGATAAAAAGTTATCCCGAAACTCTCAGACTCTAAAAGTACAAAAAAAATAGAAAAGAAGAAAAATAAGAAAAAGAATTGTGTATCTTCTCTTTTCAAATAAGGCGAGGGCTTGGACGGTCTGCATTATGGTAGACATCCGGGCATGTTGACTTTTTGTAATTAGGTCTTGGGGTTGAGATTTTCTAAAGTAATCAACGAATTTTGCCTAAATAATCGAATCCTAATTCTACTTTTATAAATATCATTTAGATTAATTTTGCTTGGGACTAACAAAAAGTAAGCATAGGGGTATGATAAACACACATGAATTCATGATAAAATACTTATTTATGATAGTTCCTAGACTTAACATTGCATATCATGTTATAAATATTGCATAACATCCATTGCGTGGCATTTAGGATAGTTGTATATTATGTACACTAATTCTTTCATTTTACATGACCAGGAGGTAGTGCGACATCTTTACGGGCTTCGGATGAAGAATCTGACCATACAGATGAATCCGGAGCGACGATCGCAATTCGTCAATGTGAAAATCACCCTGATCAGAGCTCCATAGCACCTTCTACAAGAAGAAGATGGACAGTCTGGATGGCACCACGTGGCACCATCCAGACTGCCCAACACGAATCGCAACCACCCTAGCACTAACGCATGGAGAGATCTCAGCCGTTGGATCTCAATCCAATGGCTGAGGGGCGCCCTAACCGCGCGACTGCACTAAACCTCCACTCGACAAACCGCAACTTTGGCACATTATTGAAGACGTGCTTGCAAACCGTGAGCGCAAGTTCAAGCCGCGGTGGGGGAGAGCAATCTCGTGAGCGCGGGCTTAATCGAATTCCACCCGTTGGATGTCATCAACCGGCAGAGGCGTCACCACGTGGCACCACTCGATGGCGCAAATCCAGCACGTGGCCGTCGGCGCACCTCGAGAACGTGCCATCTCACGCACGATCAAGAGGCGCGATCTCCGCGCCATCTCAGCCGTTCACTTTTGAATCTAACGGCCGCGACGCATCCAACCTCAGCGACAGCAAGCGGGCGAGTTGGCGCAACCTTCAGCGACAGCCTGGCGGACATTTAGTGACACTTACAACCGTCACTAATTGCTCGTAGGCGTAAGGCCAGCTGCGTGCATGAGCAGGCGTGAGCTGGCTACAACGACACTTGAGCTGGACCTACAGCGACGTCCTGTAGGTCACTATTGGTCTTATGCCTATTCTAGCCTCCTCTCATCCACTATATAAAGACCTACACCCCCTCCCTTTCAAGGTATCTCTACCCACTCTACTCCCACCTACTCTTAAGCTCTAGCAAGCCTACCAACGCTCCGTTAGAGCTTACTCTCAAGCTCCCAAGGCACCTATTAGTGTAACGAACCTCTGCCCCACCAAATATTCCTCCATCTTCCCATCACCATTCATAGGTCACCTTAGAGCCATCCTCCCACCTCCATTCCGATAACAGATCATCTCCACCTGCTCACCTCCATTCCAGAGCCACGCCGAATCTTTCCTCTACCCGACGTCCTCCCGCATCTCACCTCCGTTGTCCCGCTTCCCAACTCCTTCCAAGCTTCTGCTAGGCACCGTTGTCTTGCTGAACAACCGATTCAGGAGATTATTTCTCACCTCTCTTTTTTATGCTTTCTAGATTATTGTAATAAACATTTGTGCAATATATATCATATTTGCTTCTATCTCCATTGTGATCCATATTGTTTCCTTGCTTTATAAAAATAAACAAAAATAATAATAAAACTAAAACACCAAAAACAAACAAAACGAAGTGCGGTTTTCGACTTAAGTAAACGTCGCCTCCCTTTGTTCGACCCGAGATTCCCTTGGAGTTTCGGTAAAAAATTTTTTGATAACAAGTTTTGCAACTACAACGACGGGTTACTCTTAACCCCGATTTCAAACGCGCAAAACACGTACATCAGACATTATCAAAAGGTTTAGTCAATTTTACAAATTTTATCCTATACTCCCCCATAAAACATGCTCTTCTAATTTCATCTTTTTCACATAACAAGATAGATATGTAATTATCTCCCCCTTTCTAAAGGCAATATAGGTATGTTATCTTTTAAAACCTCCCCCAAAATGATGGACAAATAGCTTCATCAAATTTTAAACTCTCCCTATCTAAATGTTGTAGATAAAAAGATAGGGTGTACCTCATTTACCATGGCCCATAACATGGCCCAAATGGAGGTTGATGCCAAAATGGATGGGGCTCCCATCCGAAGGTTGGAGGTCCGGGCAACGGAACCGGTCTCCAATTTGGTGATTGGCGTGCGGCGGTTCGATCACTCGTCGGTTTTCTCGTCGATCTTCTCGTCTTCCTCTTTGGTCTTGACGTTGGTTTACCTAGTTTGAGTATACCGTCCTTCATCTTATAGGTTCATTCCTTTATGTTGAAGTCTCCCTTGAAACCTACAAAATAAGATTCTAATTGATCTTTCGGTATCCAAGTTAGCTTGGATCCAGATTTATTAGTTGATCTCCTTGAAGGAGATCCTTTCTCAACCTTTTGTTTAGTGTTAATTCTTTCATTAGAGAAATTATCTAATTTATTCATCAAATTATCTCAATTTTCCTTAAGACATGCAAGTTCTTTTTCTATAACATGCATCTTACTTTTTAAACTAGAAATTTCTATTTTTAGACAATTATTCTCCTCAATCAATCTACTATTTTCATTTATTATGTTTTTATTTTCTAACAAGTTATCATTTTTAGAATTGTTACAACTAGAACTAATTTCTAGATCCTTAATTTTAATCTCTAATCTTTCATTTTCAGATTTTAGAAAACTAAAATTCTTTTTAATGTTTTTGTTTTCTACTTTTAATGACTTACTAATTTCATAAAGTTCACTAAAAGCATCTTGTAATTCAGAGTTTACCTTGTTATCTTCATCCTCGCTATTGCTTGTGATGCCCATGAAGCCCATGCAAGCGACTTCATTTTTCTTCTTGGGATCCTTCTTTTCTTCTTCCTTCGAGGTCAAGTCATCCCAAGTAGCTTGAAATACTTTCTTCTTGTACTTCTCCTCCTTCTTTTCTTTCTTGAGAAGAGGACATTCGAGTCAAAGATGCCCTTTCTCGTTGCAATGATAGCAACGCCTTGGGCTATCTTTCTCCTTTTCCTTCTCTTTCTTTGAGTTCCTACAAAACTTAGAAAATTTCTTAAGTAAAATCCTAAGGTCTTCGTTGTCGGACTTGCCTCGCTATCCGAAGCGGCTTTGAAGGCCAAACTCTTTCTTGGCTTTGGCTCCGGTGTGTCCTTCTTCTACTTCATCTTTGTCTCATAGGCCATAAGATTGCCTAAGAGATCCTCCATGTTGAGCTCCTCAACTTCATTCGCCTCCTCGATAGCGGTGACCTTTTGTTCCCATTCAGGTCCAAGGGAACGGAGTAGCTTTCCTGGAAGCTCCCCCCTTATGTAGGTCTTCCCTAAAGCTTTCAAATTGTTTACTATAAGAGTGAATCTAGTGTTCATCTCACTTAAAGACTCATTAGGTTTCATAGAAAAAGATTCAAAATTTTGAGATAAAACATTAATTTTAGAGGCTCTTACCTTGGAGGTACCTTCGTGAGTTACCTCTAGAGTGTGCTATACCTCATATGTGGTGGTGCATTGAGATATCCGGTTGAACTCCTCCAGGCTTAGCGCGTAGTACAACACGTTCATTGCTTTCGCGTTGAGTGAAAGTTCGTGGGTTTGCTGCTGCGAGTACCCTCCTTCGAGTCTTGTTGGGACTTCGTATGGGGTTTCGCATCGTCCCCATAGTACGAAATCAGTAGCTTGAAGTCACATCCTCATCCTTAGCTTCCAATAGCTATAGTTGCTTCTATCAAAGTAGGACGGTCGGACAGTAGATTGTCCCTACGAGTGTCTTGTAGAGAAAATGCTCCCCTCCATAGAATCCTTGTGGGTTGTAACACCGATAAGCAAGACTTGCTCTGATACCAAATGTAGGTTCTAATAGAGGGGGTGAGATTTGCGTAATATGAAATAAAATAACAATCTCACTCAATCAATCAATCACAAGTACTCAATCAATCAACCACGCTACTTAAATGAGAGTAGCATACCTCAAACCCCTCTCCTTCACGAGGAGTATTGTCTCGCAAGGGAGACGGGAATTCGCAAGGCGAATATCCAAACAAAGACAATTACAAAATCCTATAGAGCTACAAAGTATTAAGTAAAACTAACTACTATAGTCAAAGTAAACTTCCCTTTGATGGAAGTGTGTTGGCTACCAACACGAGTGCGTGAACCACACGATGGCACTACGACGCTCTCGTATGTAACAGGGAGAGCGGGTGCACAACAAATATGGTGCTTTCGGATGAATACTTAGGAGCTTGGAGAGCAGGGTGACTTTCCTTCTTGATTCTCTCTTCTCTTAGACATAATATGAGTGGAAGAAGTATTGCTTTGGTGTGTGTAACAAAGCAAGAGTCCTCTATTTAAAGAGGCCCTAAGAAGGGTTTAGAAGTCACTTCTAGCCGTTGGAAGGCTTCTATAGCCGTTGGGAATAATTCCAAGGCAAATCAGGCTGAAATCAGAGTTATTAATATTCTGATAGAGTTATCAGACGTCTGAATCTATTATCAGACGTCTAGGTCATCGTCTGATCTAGGGATTGGTCATCTGATCTAGAAAGGTGGAAGATCTGGATTGGGTTAAATCAAGACGGACGTCTAAAGAATTGTTTTAAGACGTCAGGTAATCTAATCAGACATCTAATACTAAACGGGTTTCCTTCTTATTTTGTCAAGATCGAATAGGGTTCTAGTGTTAAGTTGCACAGACGATAGGTCGGACGTTTGGCAAAAAGTATGGATGTCTGGAAACCCAAATCATTGTGGGAATGGATTTCCCGAGGCACAAACGGCTATAAGGTCTCATAGGTAGTAATTAGGGTTAGATCATAGCCGATCGTCTATTTATTAGACGTCTGGGATACGCTACGCACGTCTGAAAGTGAACATGAATCATATTAAGGGTTAATCCTCAATGATTAGATTTCTCAAGCCAACGGTCCTCTAATTGGACGTCTGGCAAGGTCCCCAAAACGTCTTTTAAGATGTCTAGACTAAGGGCTGAACGTCTAAAACTGGTAAACAGAGAGAATATTTCCAACTAAAGTGTTTTGGATATCTGATAAAATAGTCAGACATCTTAAAGTCTAAGATCAAACGTCTGATGTCCAAATTAGATATCTGATCAGGCTGTCTGATGCTTACTTTGGTTTTCTAAGTTCTCTGAGAGATGTCTAATTATCTTAGTGTTGAGTAAGTGTTCCTAGGACTACTGTTTTGTTACTTTAAGGCCTTTAACAACAAATGATCTAAGGAAATAAAAAGTAAAGAACAAAAAGATACAAAACGACAAGAATAAAAATACATAAAATAAAATATCTATCCTATTATTCTTGTCTTCAAGCTCTCACTCCACGTGGAGCTCCTCCTCCAACGAGCTCCTCCAATCCACCATGGACACGAGTTTGAGCTCCTTCACACTTGTCACCATTTGCATTTATCCTAAAACTCTAACTCAATGCAAATGTTAAATAACAAGTGTTTTGTTATCATCAAAATTAACGATCGTGGTGTCTTTGCACCAACAATAACTATATACATATAAGTTATATGCATATGTTATAATTAATTGTACAATATATATATTATATACATACTTTATTTATATATATTATATACATACTTTATTTACATATAACTTACTATATATTATTAACTTATATATATATATATGCATGTATTTACACTATATACATTCACTATTTTTGGGCCTTTTTGAATTTTTCTGATTTTTTTTTTGTTTTTATGTTTTTAATGAAGAAAGAAAGAGGAGAGAAACCTAAGGATGAGGAGAGGAGACCCTTTTTAGTGTTTTTGTTTTAAAAATTTTATTTCTAAACCTACAAGAAGTCTAGAACTTCTTCAGGTAAGTTCTCCTAACTAGGAGACTCAAAACCTAAATCTGAGGACTCTAACATCTAAAACATACTAAAGACTCAGTCAAGACACATTTCTTTTATTTATTTACATTATTTTTGTATTTTTCAAAGTATTTACAAGTAAATACTGAAAATAGGCCTTAAAATGATTTGAGATTGTAAGCAAGCCAAAGAAATTGTCTTAATATGTTAGAAATAAAGGATTAAGCATTAGAAAATTCTAGAAATTGATAAACATCAGAATCAAAGTTCGAACTATGGTTTATGCATTGAATTACATAAGATCAACAATTTGGATAGATTTCAGACTTTGTTCATGCAGATAGAGAATTCTAATAGACTTTAAAATGAATTACAAATCAATATAAATCCAAGTTAAATCTTATCTAAGTACATGAAGGTTTTCTACCTTTGGTTCAACATTAGTACATTATGAATAGCTCTTTTTAGCCTTAATTGACATCTAATTCCCATTGTAATTCTTGCATCATACTCCTTTCCAGGTCCTGACAAATGAAGTAATTCTATTGCTGACAAACGCAAGATCAATCTCATCTGAGAACTATTAAGTGAAATCCAAGGTATACTTAGCCATATGAAATGTAGAGCTAAATGATATCTAATTTAGGAAATTTATAGCAATTACAAACTTGATCAAAACACCCTAAAAGATCATTAAAACTCATTCAGAATAACTGGTTGCTACTAACATAAGTCTATCAAATCAGAATTAGAAGCTTAAAACTCTCAAACAATCACTTCAACTTGTCACATAATCATCACAAAGATCTTTTTCAAAAATTCGTTTAAAGCATTAGATCAATGGTTGAATACTTAAGTCTCAGGATTACTCATTAGACCTGGGTGATGGATACACATCCCAGATCTGACTCCAAACAATAATATAGCCATTGAAATTGTCACAAATCATCTCTGAAGGTTGTAGAACTCAATAAAAATTAGATCAACTATCAAAGAAGTCTAGAAACCCTAACTTGATCCCCACCTTTATGCTATAGACAGCGTGAAGGCAAGAGATCAGATCAAGCACACAAACCAAATGGAATTGAGTCACAAACCTTCATTCAAGTATCTTAAACATTATTCAAACCTCGAATAGAAAATTAAAATAAGCCTGATCAAGAATTCATTATCGCCTAGGTGGGCATTTGATGTGAATTGCCATACTGATCTAATCATCAAAACACCATGCACATTATCAATTAGTGTTTAAGGTGTTTAGGCGATCCTTAAAAACTATTTGGATCATCGCGAGGACCTCAACTCAGTGCACCTAAGTTCATAGGTCCACGCTACCTAGGAGATGAAGAAACATAGTACCTAACATAGAAATTGGGTGCGAGCTCAATAAATGACAGAAATCAAATCTCAATGCTCAATCCCATCGCAATTAATCCAATTAAACAAATGTGAACTCAATTCGATCAATTAAAACTGATTAAAATATGATTACTTCATAAATTCATCTATCAATCTCAAAAATCAAATCAACATTAATCGACCAAATTGACACAATTCAGGGAGGGTCCTTGTGACATAATGAAATGTATGAGGAGACCCTTAAATAGATGAGAGCTACTGAGCTTCGGATCTAATGGATGCTCAAATGGATGTAATGATTGGTGAATAAAATAGTGAGGAAATAAGGAGAAAGTGAACATGGAATGAGGAAGATCAGTGAATCGAAGTAGGATAATGGATGTTCCTCTCTGATTAGAATTGATCAGAAATGGTGAATTGGTAGAGCACTAAAGTTACGCTAATCTACTCCTAATTTAAAGCAATCGAACAGTGAATTCTAATCTAAACTACCTAATTAAGCTAGGAAAGTTGTAAATCTATCTATCAAAGCAGTAAAGTCCTATCTACTCAGATGAAGGTGATTCCAAGGTCCGCCCGTCATCGGCCGGTGGCGACAAAAGGGAAGGGGCCTCCAGCAGAAGAAGGAGGTGTCCTAGGCCAATAGCCGTCAGCTGAAGACAACAAATGGGGAAGAAGACAACACTGTTGTCACCAGTAAGCGAAGAAGGGGAATTGGAGTTGCAGGGGTGGAAGAAGGGACCAACTCTGGGGGAAGGGAGTTGATAAAAGACTCAAGGGTGCCTGGGAGGTGTTTATATAGGGAGATGGAGCTCAGGTGACTGGGGTTTCAAATGGGAGATCGTTGACTTTCAACGACCAACATTTGATCTAGAGGGCACGAAGTGGATCAGACGTAATGTGAGCCGCTAGATGTGATCTAGGAATGGGCGGGAAAGTCTGGGCATTCGCTATATTAGATTGGAGGTAGATCCATCGTAGGATCAAATGTAGGAGGATGAATGGTGGAGGGTTCTTGTGTTCTTTCCTAAGGAATGATACGTACAAATCTCAACATAGTTAATTAAGGTTATCATGTTTAATTAATCACGTAAAGAAATGACTTAGGCTAACTTGAATCAGTTAAATCGTTGTCGTTGATTGTAATATAAGGTCAAGCTAACCTAACATTTTAGATTTAATTCTTTTTAATTGGTTGAGTCCAGGTCGTTTACTGTGAGACATAATCGTAATTTTTATTTCACCACTCTTATTCTATTGCATAATTTACTGATTACTTAATTAATTAAATCAATAATGAAATTGCACTAGAGGGGGGGTGAATAGTGAAATTATATAGTATTGTAATACAACAAATTCAATCACACAATATACTCAATTATTTTTAGGTGGAAACCTAAGATGGGTGAAAACCACCACCTAAGCCAATCTCTTGACTTAGGATTTTCGATCACAAGGTGATCAATCCACTAACCACACTACTTAAACGAGGGTAGTGTACCTCAATTACAATTCCCACCTCCGATCCCTAAACGGAGGTTTCTCTCTTCAAGATGAAGAGACGGGGACCCGACAGGCCGGATACCCAAAATACAGAAATTAACAAGTAAAAATAACACCTATAGAGCACCCCAATAATTTAGTTGCTTTCTTATCTACTAAGCATGAAAAGAACTCCCTGATGATTTGCAGAACGGAGCGAGCCGGGAGTATGGATTTGCCCTTTGATCAAAGTATTAGCACAGCACAAGGGCAAGATGGAGCTTAGAGTAGTGAGCAAGAGATTTTTCTAATGGAATTGTATCTCAAGAGGTGTGTAAAGGCTCCCCTCTATTTATAGAGGCCTTAGGAAGGCTTTGGAAGGCTTAAGAAAGGTTCTATAGCCGTTGGGAACAAAGCCCAAGTGAATCAGCCCGAAATCAGGAACAATCATTGTTCTGACAGGCTTATCAGACGTCTAATTCTAGCATCAGACGTCTGGAAGTTCACTATAAGACGTCTGATTCAAAGGTCAGACGTCTGATTTTGGGCGGGTCTCTCCCTGACTTGAATCAGATCTAAATAGGGTTTTTGTGCAAGTCCATCAGACGACATACAGGACGTCTGGCTCTAAGTCTGGACGTCTGGAAACCTACTTTTACTGTGGGAATTGATTTCCAAACGTTGCAACGGCTAGAAAATCTCTGAGAAGAGATTTTGGGTCAGCCGAGGCAAAACGGTCAATTATCAGACGTCTGGAAAGGCCTAAGGACGTCTGATAAGGCTCTAACGGTCATATTCTTGAACGGTCCACTAATTGGACGTCTGGAAAATCCATCAGACGTCTTCTAAGACGTCTGGTCTAAGGTCTGGACGTCTGATTTCATCAGACAGAACTACCTATGTCCAGCCTAACAGTTATCAGACGTCTGAAACAACAGTCAGACGTCTTAAAATACTTTATCAGACGTCTGATTTGTGAATTAGACGTCTGGAAAGTCTGTTTTAACCCTATATTGATTTTCTAAGTATTCTACAGAAAACCTAAGTATCCTAGGGTTGTGCCGGTGTTCCTAGGACTACTGTTAGGGTACTTTGAGGCTCTTTAACATAATTTTCTAAGGAAAATAAAGTGCAAGAAAGATAAAGATAAAAGTACATGAAAGGATTAAAAAGAATCTATCCTATTCTTCATTTCCTTCCATCTTCAATCTTTCACTCCACGCGAACCTCCTCTGTTTTCCGTCAAGCTCCTCCAATCCGTCCTGGATGCGAGCTCGAGTTCCGTCTAAACACGTCCACATTTGCAATTGACCTGAAATCTAGGACTCAAATTGCAAATGTTAAATAACACGTGTTTTGTTATCATCAAAACAAATGATCGTGGTGCTCTAGCACCAACAATCTCCCCCTTTTTGATGATGACAAAACCGTAAATAATAATGCATAAAAATCCTCCCCCTTTTTGACATTATCAAAAAGGTTTGATTGATTTTAAATTTCCTATAACTCCCCCTTAAAACATGCTCTTCTATGAATTTATTTTGACAAAGGTAATATTCTCCCCTTTTTGTAACAACAAGATAGCTATTATTTTTCTCCCCCTTACTAAAGGAAATTTAGCTACCTTATTTCTCCCCCTTAAAAATTGACAATTAGCTCATAAAAGTTTTAACTCCCCCTATCTAAATGCTACTGATAAAAAGATAGGGTAAAGGGTTTTACCTCACCTACCATGGCCAATAAAATGGCCCGAATGGTGGTGGTGGATGCCACATCGGATGGGGCTCTCATCCGTAGCTTGGAGGCCCGGGCATTGGCGCCGGTCTCCAATCTGGTGGTCGACGTGCGGCGGGTCCGTCGTTTGTTCGCCGTCTTGTCGGTCTTCTTGTTCTCCTCCTTGGTCTACTCCTTAGTTCTCCTAACACGAGTTGACCAGCCTTGAGCTTGTAGGTCCAGTCCTGTGTATTGTAGTTATCCCTGAATCCTACAAAACAAGATTCCAAATTTTTCTTCGGTATCCAAGTAAGCTTGGATCCGGATTTGTTAGAGGGTCTCCTTGATGGAGATCCTTTCTCAACCTTAGGGCTATAAAACTTGTCTACTTTATTGATTAATTTGTTAGAATTTTCCCTAAGACATGCAATTTCTTTTTCTATAATGTTCATTTTAGTCTTTAAATCTGAAATTTCTAATTTTAGACTAACATTTTCCTCAGTCAATTTATTATTTTCATTGATGAGGTTATGATTATCTAATAATAGGTTATCATCCTTAGGACTAGCTTCTATGTCCTTAAGTTGTTTTTCTAACCTATCATTTTCATTTCTAAGAAAACTAAGGTTCTTTTTAATGCTTTTATTTTCCACCCTAAGTGATTTACTAATCTCAAAAAGTTCATTAAAAGCTTCTTGAAGATCGAGATTTACCTCGTTGTCTGAGTCGCTTTCGCTTTCGCTGTCGCTTCCTCTGGCCATGAAGCCGAAGCAAGCGGTTTCTTCTTCTATGGTCTTTTCTTCTTCTTCCTCCGAGCTAGAATCGTCCCAAGTGGCTTGGAACGCCTTCTTTTTCTCCTTTTTGAGAAGAGGGCATTCTGGTCGCAGATGCCCTTTCCCGTTGCAGTGGTAGCAACGTCTCGGGCTTTCCTTCTTCTCCTTTTTCTTTTTCTTTAATTCCCTACAAAACTTGGAAAAATTTTTAAGTAAAATTCTAAAGTCTTCGTCGTCGGAACTTACCTCGCTATCCGACGCGGCTCTGAAGGCGAGAGTCTTCTTTGGTTTAGGCTCCGGTGTATCCTTCTTCTTCTGCTTCAACTTACTCTCGTAGGCCATCAGATTGCCTAGGAGATCTTCCATGTTGAGCTCCTCCATTTCGTTCACCTCCTCGATGGTGGTGACTTTCTGTTCCCACTCCGGTCCAAGGGAACGAAGAAGCTTCCCTTGAAGCTCCCCCTTTATGAAAGTCTTTCCTAAAGCTTTCAAGTTATTTACAATGAGAGTGAACCTAGTGTTCATCTCACTTAAAGACTCGTTAGATTTCATTGAAAAAGATTCAAATTCTTGAGAAAGTAAATTAATTTTTGAGGTTTTTACCTTAGAGGTACCTTCATGAGTTACCTCGAGTGTGTGCCAAATCTCGTATGCGGTGGCGCACTGCGAGATTCTGTTGAATTCTTCCGAGCTGAGCGCGCAATACAACGCGTTCATTGTTTTCACGTTGAGAGAGAGCTCCCGGATCTGCTGCTGCGAGTATCCTCTGGCGGGTTTCTCTGGGATGTCGAAGGGGGTCTCGCACCTGGCCCAGACTGTGAAGTCGGTGGCTTGAAGCCACGTCTTCATCCGCAACTTCCAGTAGGGGTAGTTGCTCCCGTCGAAGAACGGCGGACGGGTTGTGGACTGCCCCTCGGAAATCCTGCTTGTGGAACAGCTTCCCTCCATGTGATCTTTCCGCGGATGTTACTCCTGTCGGCGGAAAACCTGCTCTGATACCAATTGAAATTGCACTAGAGGGGGGGTGAATAGTGAAATTATATAGTATTGTAATACAACAAATTCAATCACACAATATACTCAATTATTTTTAGGTGGAAACCCAAGATGGGTGAAAACCACCACCTAAGCCAATCTCTTGACTTAGGATTTTCGATCACAAGGTGATCAATCCACTAACCACACTACTTAAACGAGGGTAGTGTACCTCAATTACAATTCCCACCTCCGATCCCTAAACGGAGGTTTCTCTCTTCAAGATGAAGAGACGGGGACCCGACAGGCCGGATACCCAAAATACAGAAATTAACAAGTAAAAATAACACCTATAGAGCACCCCAATAATTTAGTTGCTTTCTTATCTACTAAGCATGAAAAGAACTCCCTGATGATTTGCAGAACGGAGCGAGCCGGGAGTATGGATTTGCCCTTTGATCAGAGTATTAGCACAGCACAAGGGCAAGATGGAGCTTAGAGTAGTGAGTAAGAGATTTTTCTAATGGAATTGTATCTCAAGAGGTGTGTAAAGGCTCCCCTCTATTTATAGAGGCCTTAGGAAGGCTTTGGAAGGCTTAAGAAAGGTTCTATAGCCGTTGGGAACAAAGCCCAAGTGAATCAGCCCGAAATCAGGAACAATCATTGTTCTGACAGGCTTATCAGACGTCTAATTCTAGCATCAGACGTCTGGAAGTTCACTATAAGACGTCTGATTCAAAGGTCAGACGTCTGATTTTGGGCGGGTCTCTCCCTGACTTGAATCAGATCTAAACAGGGTTTTTGTGCAAGTCCATCAGACGACATACAGGACGTCTGGCTCTAAGTCTGGACGTCTGGAAACCTACTTTTACTGTGGGAATTGATTTCCAAACGTTGCAACGGCTAGAAAATCTCTGAGAAGAGATTTTGGGTCAGCCGAGGCAAAACGGTCAATTATCAGACGTCTGGAAAGGCCTAAGGACGTCTGATAAGGCTCTAACGGTCATATTCTTGAACGGTCCACTAATTGGACGTCTGGCAAATCCATCAGACGTCTTCTAAGACGTCTGGTCTAAGGTCTGGACGTCTGATTTCATCAGACAGAACTACCTATGTCCAGCCTAACAGTTATCAGACGTCTGAAACAACAGTCAGACGTCTTAAAATACTTTATCAGACGTCTGATTTGTGAATTAGACGTCTGGAAAGTCTGTTTTAACCCTATATTGGTTTTCTAAGTGTTCTACAGAAAACCTAAGTATCCTAGGGTTGTGCCGGTGTTCCTAGGACTACTGTTAGGGTACTTTGAGGCTCTTTAACATAATTTTCTAAGGAAAATAAAGTGCAAGAAAGATAAATATAAAAGTACATGAAAGGATTAAAAAGAATCTATCCTATTCTTCATTTCCTTCCATCTTCAATCTTTCACTCCACGCGAACCTCCTCTGTTTTCCGTCAAGCTCCTCCAATCCGTCCTGGATGCGAGCTCGAGTTCCGTCTAAACACGTCCACATTTGCAATTGACCTGAAATCTAGGACTCAAATTGCAAATGTTAAATAACACGTGTTTTGTTATCATCAAAACAAATGATCGTGGTGCTCTAGCACCAACAAATAATACATATAGTTAGGTGCATGAATAATTGCACATGAATTTAAACTCAAAAGCATGCAATTATTCCATTAATAAGAAACAAGTGTACATGAATGATTTTCAATGAATAACAAGAGTAAAGGAATGATTATTACAAATGATACAAGATAGAAGGCATATAAAGATATTTACAAAGAATATAAATGCCTCTTATACAGTATAAAGTTCAAAGTCTCTCTTCTCAACTCTCAGCCTCCAATTAAACGTCTGATAAAATGATTAGATGACTTAAAAATTAATATTAGACTTCTTATTAATATTTCAGACGTCTCTCTTTATATTTCTTTTCTTCTTTAATTTCCCCACTCTTTCTTCTTCTCTTTTCCTTATTTTAATTTCTTAGCTCTTTTAATTCTTTCTCACATCTCTCTCTCTCTTCTTCCTTCATTAGCTTCCTTTATTTCCTTCTCTCTTTTAGCTTTAAGCCCTCTCTCCTTTTCTTTAGCATTCTCTTTATTGTGCACTTAAGGATCCATACTTACCCATTTTCATGCTCAACTTAAGCCCATATTATTCTTTACTTAACAAAAATGTTGTAATGGGCGGCTAGGCTTTTCAGGGATGTGCAGCACCCGTTAGGGTGGGACTAGACCCTACTAAGCCTAAGCCTAGTTCAGATTAGGTGGATTTTTAGCCATTTAACCTATGCACAATCTCAGGCCCATACGCTCGCCCACCTGGGCCCACACACACAGGTGTGCACACATACCTGCATACGCACACGCTCACGTGCATCGCATGCATGCACAGATCATGATCAAGAGAATGGGATAAAGGTATAGGTTGTTTTGTGCGCCCAGCGCTGATGACTGAAGCGCTGGGTGCATAAGACGCTTTTATACTAAGTCAAGCGCTTGCAGCCGCTTCCTCCTTCGCGTGCAGCTACTTCAGGTTGATCTTCAGAAGAAGATTCTGACTGACTCACTGAGTCAAATCGAGCACACAAAGGCTCGATGGAAAGCTAATCAGTTATTCAATTTTAACCCCAATTTGAGCTTTGGATTAGATTTGATCCACAAATTTAAAAGCGGAACATGGCTGCTTCGCCATGCCTGAAGACATGTTCTCAGTGATGAATTCTCAAGTCTAACGACCTGGAGAAGAATTAATTCCCTCAATTGAGGGTCTAGATAGCTTCAGAGAGGTATTGCACAAGGATTACAAGAAGAAAGCTTCAAAAGCTTCATATAGCTTCAATCTAGAGGTTAGAACCTCTGATCCTGAAGTGAATCAGTCCAGATGAAAGATAAAAGCCCCAAGAAGAGATCTAGATTGATTCAGTGAGTCAAAAGGGATTGATCTAATTGAGATTTGAGCTTAAAATTCATCAGGAACACCAAGAATAGTGTCGGGTTCCTTTTGGAACCCAAACTGTACAGATCTTTGAATCTTCCTCAATCCTTAATAAAAATCACTCAAATCAGTCTTAAACCATTCTAAATAGAAGCAGGAACTTAACTAACTCAACAATTCAAAGAATTAAGCATGAATTTCTCAAATTCATTCTAGGGTTGACCTAACTCAGGTCAAAAGTTGACTTTCAATTCCTGAGCTTCACAGAACAAATTATGGACCTAAATAGCTCTACTTCATCCTCAGGAAACGATTTCGCATTTCAAAACCAAGTTTTGAGCACTCCTTGAGTGCTCTCAGGCATTGCCTCCTAGGATCAAAAGGTGATAAGTTCGAAAAATGTTTCCAAAGGTTCTCAAACCTAATCAACACCTAGAATAGGTTCTCTAGGGTCTACTGGTGCTTCAGGACCTATTTCTAAGTGCTTGGCCTTAGCGGTTAATCTTCTCCAACTCCACCGGAGTTGGAGAAGATGAAGATCAACCAAGCAAATTAATCACCTATACTCAATTATAGTGAGTGCATCTTGATCTTGAGATCACAAGGAAGTGATCTGGAGCTTCTAAAGGATTTCTGAAGGCTGAGACTTAAGTTTGGTTCACCGGAGCTCCGGTGAACGTCGCTTGAATCGATTGGAGATTAATTCTCCATCAAAAAGACCAAAAGTGGTCTTAAATGACACTTGAGGTCTCAAGGAACCTCGGGATCATGTCAATTGATCCAATTATAGATCAGATACATGGATTGATCATTGAATTCAGTAAAAGCATCTATTGAGTTTGCCTAAACTCAATAGTGACCCTCTCACTCAATTGAGTGAGGGGAAAGACTAAAGGGAGTCTGGCGATGATGTGTGAGTGATTAAGTGAAAGAACTCCTCGAGCTCGCCATTGACAGCAACTCAGAGGTTGTAGGGAGTTAGGCGTTTGATGTGTGATTGTTAATTTGCCTAATTAAGAGGTAGATTAGGGCCCTAAATTGATGATAAAGTGATGAAGGGCCCCTAATGGCTATGAACTACGCCAGAGAGCTTCGCCATAGATAGTGGAAGTTTCCGATGAAGGTGGAATGGGATTAGGCGATTAGATGATAGAATTGAGAGGAAAGAAGATGAAAAATGATCATGGCGGGAAAAGAAAGGTGATCAGGTGGTAAAAGATGCCAGGGTTGGCCTCACCGGAGTCGAAGAAGATGATCTTACAGATGAGCTAACACTAACTAATCAACCAACCAACTAACTAACTAAATCTAAACTAAACTAAAATCTACGCTAATCTACGATTACCTGGACGAAGGGGGAAGATCTTCGTCGATGGCGCATAATGGAGGACGAAATCTGATAAAGTTGGATCAGAGTCCGGTGAGAAAGGAAGCGGAAAAGAAGGGAAGTGGCACACTCCCAAGCTCTGTCACAGTTGCGGGAGAGGAAGAGGGGTGAGGGAGACGAACACCTCCGCTGGAGGCGCTCCGAAAGGAGGGTGAGAGGTCGTCGGAGGGGAGGGAATAGCCTATCGTCGGTCTACGGTTAGGGAAGAGGGAAGGGAGTTGACTCTTGTAATCGGAGAGGTAGGGGGTATTTATAGGTGGAGCAGGTGATCAAGGGGGAGAACCTGAATGGATACACAGCTAGATACATCCTAACTCACCGGCGTTATAGCTTCTTCGCTTAGGAAAAATAGGATTAGAAGGTCATCCGGACCGTCAAATGGGAAGGTGGAGGTAAGTAGAAGGCTAGCGACAATGGCGAAGGAGTTCTGACGATGGATGGAAGGTGATCAGTGGGTGTAGTCATCGGACAACCTTGTCCATCCATGAAAAGAATGAAGATGAACACAATGAAAAAGTGGTGTACACAGGGGCATTTTTGTAATAAAAGGACCTGAATGAAAATAATTGAGGACTCAATTGAAATGAAAGTTAAGGACCTAAACGTAAATAGTGAGTTTCAAGGCTTATTTTAATTTATTTCTTTTTCAAATTTTATATGTTATTATAAATTAGGTAAATATTATATTTATGCCCTAAAATTATTTTTTTTTCCTTTTTAGCTATATTTATTTAAATGATTAATTTACTTAAGTTAATTAAATACTTAAGTCTTAATATTAATTAAGTTAGTTTAAATATTAAATAACTAGGTATATGATTATTAATTGAGTCTAATTTATTAGTTAAATTATTATTAAGATTAATTGATATTTAATCTAACATTTTTAACTTATTTTGAAGGTCCTTAGTAATTTAACCCTTATAGTATAATTAACCCTATATTAAGTATATTCTTAGTTAATTAACTAGGGAAATTAGTTAATTATGGATAGTTAGGAGTCATGATGAGTCTCTCATTAAGGAGCAAGAGAGAAGAGGAGCACACCAGGTCTTTTGGTGTATTTATACTAAAGGCCCAAATTTGAACGAGTAGAACAATTGTACTCAGACCCAAAAGTAATGGGTTTTCAATGCAAAGTTGTCCTTGAGGTTTACATAGAAGTCCTTGGCAGCTTTCAAGTAGGTCCTTAGCAACTTTTGGAAGAAGAAAATGTGAAGGGCTTGATATAAGAGGACCTAAATGTAAATCACTAATTCCAAGGCCTTAATAAGGTCAAATCTCAATGTAACTTTTAGGGCAAATAAATTGAACATATTAGAAAATATTCCAACCCTTGATTTGTGTTTAACTGGCATTTAGATCATCCATTCACATATTTAGTACAGAATCTCTTAAATGTAACCTAATTATGCATTTTTAACACAGATTTGATGATTTACGTCATTTTCCTTAATTCTCACACTTAACCCATTTCTATTATTAATTTGATAATGTTTAATCTAGTTCTTAGCTTAACTTGGCCATTGTACTTATGATGAGCCACATCTCATTACTCCTCAAGTCTAGGGTTCTCACGATTTACTCTTGACGAATTGTGAGTAGTGGGAGTCATCTCAGCTTGCCAGGTAAAAGAGAAAGTAAAACCAACTTTTAAGCTAGGATTTCCCATAGATAGCGCCAATCGATCAAAACATTTTTAGATGGATCTTGTTGGGTTCAAACAAGAGCAAGGCTGATCACAAAAATAAAGCACTTCGCAAAGGAACACAGGAAGTTCATTACCTAGTTCCACCTAGAAGGTGTACATCTGGGAGAGTACTATAACTCCCAGCTATTTTACTATAATCAAGGTGTTTTATAGAAGAATTCTCAAAAAAAAGCATGTCTGCACATAATGGAGATCATTACTTATTTAAAATATTAAACTCATAACATCTGGAACTTCATGCCCCTAAGATCCTTAGATATAGCGTTACGGATTGAAGATCAGTCATCGGTCACTAACTATTATGAGCCAAGTAGGCCACATTGGCCATCTTTTGTAACAGATGTCACTCAGTCAAGTAGTCGTGCTCTCTATCGACTACTGTAACTGCTTGAGCATACCGATTGCCGTTACTGGTCTTATTGCTTGAGCATACCCGTTTCCAATGCTAGTCTTATTGCATAGGTGTGCGTCGTCAGCCTCATCCCCTATTCCGACTCAAAGTCTTTGGCAAGTCAAGCTTACCATAGTTTGGTAGGTAGCTACATACGGCTTGACCTTGTTCGCCTTCGTTTATGGGTTACGATCCTTTAAGTGGGGTTTGCCCATTTACTTTTATAGTCAAGTTTGTACTCGATTGTAGGCCATCTTGGGTTGTTAATCATGCCCATTTAAGGTGCCTTTCCTATTTGGGCCTAATAGGCTTAACGGGCTTAATTAGAAAATTTTCTTCCCTCGTTACATAGATATAAAAAAATAAAAGAATTAGATTTTGCTTGTCTTCCTCTTTCCCAATCAAGATCACAGTGCATACAACTATTCTACATTTAGTAGTGTAATGTACTTAAATCAATGATCAGATTCCAGCATTAAGAGCAATTATTGTGAATAATAAGTGAGGACAGTAGAAATTACCCCATTGATAGAGCATATATGTAATGAAATGTATTCCTGGGGTGAATAGGATCATCTCATGACAAAACTTTTTTCATAGGGATTGAGAAAATGAGGTGCTTAGCCACCAACCTGTATTAAGGCTCTCTGCAGACCACTCAGCAGAGAGAAGACTGGTGGTGAAGATGTTGCGGGTAAGCGAGAGGTCGTTGTAGGCCAATCAGCAGAGAGGGGACCGATGGTGAAGACATTGCACATTGAGGTCCATCGGTGGACATGAGGCCGGTCAGGTTTGTGAGATTGACAAGGGTGCAGTGGTTGAGGTTAGGGATGATATTGAGGATGACGACACCGGTTGTCGGGGAAGGGGAGTCATAAGGGCTGGCTCAGCGGTGGGGTTGACAGTGAAGGGGATTAGGGGAGGGAGCAAGAAGGACGATGCACAACAGCAAAGGTCGTGGAGGAAGGGGAGTCGCAAGGGGTGGGTCTGCAGTAGGGTCAATGGCGAAGGGGATCCGGGGAGGGAGCAAGAAGGGCGACGCGCGACGGCAGAGGTCTTAAGGATAGGATGGTTGTGGAGGAACTCGCAAGGATCGATGTTTACGGGGGCATGCGAGGGGAGGAAGGAACAAAGGGGAGAGGGGCAGGTCACGACGGGTTATGGAGAAGCGGGTCGTGAGGGGGAAACAGGTTGTGGGGAGGTGCAGGATTTTGCAACGAAGTAGGATTTCCCGTTGAGGGCACGAGAAGCATTTTACGGAGGGGAAGTTGAGAGTGCCGTGGGACATTTTGAAATAATAGGCATTAAAATCTCTTTTTTTTTTGTCAATCTATTATATTTGTGATCGTCTTTCACTATCCCAAAAACTATTATTACATGATTTTGATGATCACATTCTTATTATCACAAAAAATGAATGCATACACTTTTGTGATAATACAACTAACCATCACATTTAACCATCTCAAAGACATTATTTTCTCATAGGGATACTTGTTTAATTAAGGTAAAAAATAATGTTAGATTTTTAGGCATTTATATACAAAATGAAACAATATAAAGGTAAGTATTTTGAAGAAAATAATCACTGAATCCAATATATTATTTATAAAGAAATTTATGTAAAATATTAAATTATATCTTCATGCATTAATGAATAGTAACTTTCTTTGAGAGCATATATTTTGAGATGATCCATACATATCTTGTTAAATTGTAATAATACCAATATTTTTATTCAGCAATGTAATAGCAAATAAATGAACATATTCCTAACTCATAAAACTACTAATGAATAATATTTGATGTTAAAAATATTTGTTAATCAACATATTTACATAATGGTAGGTACAATAGTTATGTCGTTAATGCATGATTTTATAGACATAAAAATTTACTTCTAAAAAGAGTTGTTAGCTAATTTTGTCTTACTAGTAACAAATTATTTAGATATATCACTAGAATGTACTATTAGCAACACATATTTTACTTATTACAAAGTAAAATGTTACTAAATTTATATTTTATTATAGTGTAGGATGAGATAAGTAATTGTAATACATGTGTAAAAGTTTTAAAAATTTTGTAGTATAGACATTTGTAATATAAACATTTGTAATACAAAATAAATTAAACTAAGTGATTGTAATACATATGCGAATATACTGACGAGTGAAGCCATAAACAAGTAACAAACTTGCAGAAATCCGTTATGCAAACATTTGTAACTCAAAAAGGGAATGACACTAAGATACGAATCATACAGATATCATTGTACTAAGATGTGTGAAACATGTTTGTTTGTGCTGACGCGTTTGAAACATGAAAATAACTTACCAAAAATGTTGTAATACAAATATTTTCAATACAAAAGTAAAAGAAACCTAACGAAATTTAACACATATGCGATTATACTAAGTATAGCCAAACGAAAAACTTCAAAATTTAATCCGCCATCGTCGGAGATGCCCATACCAACCAAAATAAATAAATAAATAAATATATATATATATATATATATATATATATATATATGAAGATTCAACCTAAAATAAACAAAAAAATTACAACCAATTAGAATATATTAATGTATAAAAAATAAATCTACTTAATAAAGAATTATACCTTTGAAGAAAGAATGCTGCAGAGCAAAGACGATAACGAAAACTGTCGAGCAATGTCAAAAATAAGAAAATATGAAAAATGAAATGATACATTAACATGAATTTGATTTTTCATATTCAAAATTGCCATTAATGACTCTGACGACTTTGTGGTGCACTCCCATACATGACGTAGTGGTTTTGGAAACCATTTAAAAACAAAGCATCATCGAGAAAGAACAAGATTCAACGAGTGAAAATGTGTGCTTTTTGTTTTGAGGTTTACGATCCCTGTTCTCAAAAGCCTACAAAAAAAAGTTCACACTTGTATCCATTAAATGATAATCTTCGTTGATAAAAGTCACTGAATATGTCAAAAGGTTATTTATAAAATCATCATACATATTTCTGGATAGTATATTTTTACGTAAATACTGAATTGTATTATACCTCTTTTCGTGAATCACATTTGAAATATATTTAATTAATCATTACATTATTATGAGAAGATAAACATATTATATTTAGGGAAGAAAATTTCTAATTAAAATAATTAAAGATTAATTATCCTTAATTATTTTAATAGACATTTTTGTTTGTAATACCTATAGTAAACTCGTTTCTTATTTTTAAATTAAACTTAATTTTAGTAAAGACGAGCTTTATGTAGAGTACCATGTGAAACTCGTCTTTCCTAAAAATAAATTTCATACGTCTCATTTTTTAACTTAGAAGCTTTAGAGACAAGGGTTGTGAGTTGGTTGGTTGTGGCATTTAGTGTGCAAATGCCACAATTTTTGTATATTACTATGTCATGGTAGATATTGTTGGAATCTAATTACACCTCTCTTTTGTGTTTTAGTGTTAACAAAATCATTTTAAAATTTAATATGTTTATGAAGTATTACAGGACAAAAGAATCTATAGATGCAAGCAACAAGATAGCATTGAAGGGACAAGATAACATATGAAAGAAGATTATAGTTTTTGTTGTATTTATTATATTTTAGAGTCTTTATATGTCTCCTAACAAGTAAAACATAATCTAGGAGTTAAAATCAAACTAGAGATAATTAGGGTTCAAAATATCATTCATTCATTTCAAAACTCAAATTCAATTCTTTCGAAATAAAGTTGTATAGAGTAGATGGGATAACTCTAAAAATTAACTTAAATTCATTCTTGGTACTTGGCACAGGTTTGGGTTTTTAGTCCCAAACTGTGAACAATAAGTACCGGTACTCATCATGAGTACCGGTACAAGGTGCTCACAGCTTGTAGATTAATGTAGTTCCTGAACCTTACAAGTATCGGTACTCATCATGAGTACCGGTACATGTAAGTCACAGGATCCAAATCTGAGTCACAAGTATCGGTATTCATCATGAGTACTGATACTTAGTAACTTAGTTGGGCTGACTGTAGGCAATCAGTACCGGTATCAAAAGTTTCGTACCAGTACCAACTAACCGTTGTGACCAGTCTAAACATCTATTTTGCAATTAAACCTATCTCTAATCTTCCCAAATTGCCTTTAACTGCTAATATTCATAGGAGAGGTGTTTAGTGGCTTATACAAGCACTCTTTGAGTGTCTTTTGTACACAACTAAAAAGCCAAAAAATACTATTCTTTCCTACACCTCCAATTCTCAATTTTTCTAGCTCCAAAGGAGCTTGATTTGTTGCATTCTTCTCAAGGCCTCTCTCCATTTGTAACAAGTCATCAAAGGCGATCGTATTCTTCATTGTTCAATCGTTCGTTTACGCCTTAGTATTCTCGTTAGATTAATTTATATACTCTTATTAAACAATATACTTGTTAGAGACTTAGGAATTTATTGTAAGCTTTTATTTGCATCTTGCTTACACCTATATCTTTATTTCTTTTTGATATCTTGTAATTGGGTCAAGGTAACCCGTTAATTACCTTAGGTCATTAGTAAATTGATTCCTCCGGGTTGAGGGAATCAGGTTAAAAATCCTAAGTCGGGAGACTTAGGTAGTTGAGTACCCAAGTGAGGGGAACCACTATATATCTTGTGTATTTTTGTAGTTTGTTATTCCTACAAATTTTTATCTACCATACTATTCATCCTCCCTTCTAATATACTTATGCATTATAGATCCTACAGATACCATTCTTACCCTGTTACATGCATGTATCACAATTCCTCAACTTATATTTCTGTACATCTAGCGGCTAATAATTGTTTCCCCACTTTTAAGGTCGTGGATATGCGGAGTTAATTTATGGGATGTTTGGAATAACAACTCTCTTTCAGGAGTACTTTTACTTGTCTGTTTTTGTTGTATTCTTGGCAGTGCTTGTTAGCATCTTCACACTTTTGATTTTTTCTTTTTTGCAAGTAGAGACGTTTGCATGCATTACAATTGAAGCAATCTCTATTTTGGAGAAGATGCATTCAAATTAAGAGGTTAGCTTCGAGCCCTAGCTGCCTCTCTATTTAATTCTTTGTGCCTATTTAACATATATGTAATTGCTAAAGATAGTGAAAACTGATGACAACTATATATGTTCATGGGGATGTAATGCAAAGCCAGAGAATTTTTTACTTGACCCTCCTGCAAACTCCAGAAGATTAGAAGCTCTTTTTTGTTGATCATATTGCATGGCCTTAGCGAGGGTTTGTCGATTAAGTCTATTTAGCCATTTTGTATGGGATTGCAATTAAGATTTGTTTGTTTATTGAACAGCAACTAGCTAGCTAGGTTTAAAGACACAAATAATTCTCATGTTGACGTACTATGATCAAAAGCCTCATGCTTTGAGGTAAAGCAGTGGAAAGTCTGTTTGGTTTGAGAAAATCTCGGAGTTATCTTCAGGATTCATTTCCTTTGCTTATGTATAACGCATGGGGATGGTTCGCTAAGCCTGCAGTGTGCATGCTATCCTCCCCTCTGAAGAATAGCTAGTTAGTACGAGAGATGATTTAGAGTCTCTTGCTTCTTCCAGTTGTATTTCTTCTACGGGGTCGACTTCCTTGCCTAAGGATATCTGGTTTTTTTCTTTGGCACTAAAGGTGTGCATGTGCTCCTTCCCATGTTGGCATATATCTTCATATGAAATGAACACCTTCAAAGATAGCCACACATTGTAATTAAATTCATGAATGTAGGTATGTGATAGGATATAAGGATTTAGAATTACTATTTAACAACTTAAACTCAAGTATTTTGAGTGATAATTTGAATTTGTGATACGCATATCTAATAAATTATCAAAATCAATTTTTCTCGATTAGACTCGAATCTAGACTCAAGGTCATTTCATGAGATTTACAACCAACCAACTCACAACCCTAGCCCCAAAGCTTCAAAGTTTAAAAATGGGATGTATGAAGTTTCATTACTATATGTATTTAAAAAAAAAATCCTCTTATGATAAATTAAGAATAATTAATCTCTAATTATCTTAATTAAGAATGTTATTCCATATATAGGATCAGGTTGGAGCATGAGCTCTGGAAATTTCAAACTCATTAGTCGCTAAGCTCGACGACAGCCACGAGCCCAAATGAAATGAATTTAGTCAGTACAAATTTAAGCTGCCTGCCAAAACTTTGTCAATTTATGAGTCAACCCTAATTATGGTGGCGTGGGTTTTTTCCAGCCTGGGCCTAATTAAATAGGGTTGGACTAGAGGATTCAACACATGTGCGTGTGTGTGTGTATCCCTGGGAACTTTAGCTAGCTAGCTTGCTAATATTTAGGGTGAATGACCTCAACACCGGATAGAAAAGGAATTAATAATTAATCGGAGAGATAAAAAGGTAGATACGTAGATGGAAGTAACTCCCACATATGAATTGAATGAATGCAGCGGGTGTCATATATTATATGCTACGTACGTACCGCATCATCGATCATCTCACAGGCGAAGGAAGGAGGCCGTCCACATCGATCTCTGCCCCTTCGGATGAGAAGGGAGGCTACTGGAGGATGTCAAGATGGTGTCAGTAGAGTAATCGATCGAGCTCCATCTTCTTTGATCGATCTGATCAGATCCATCTTAATTAATTAATTAAACTGCAGATTACCTCGATCGATCCTTTCCTATTATCCCGATTTGGCATTCTTCATCCGATTAACTGCTGGTTGGCAGAGCATGCAGAAATGGATTGATTGGAGGTCGAATGGTGGCTGGGGGTATTATTATTATTATTATTGGGCTGAACTTTCGGATCGAGAGGAAGCTCTTTTTTTTCTTCGGTCCACGTGTATATATATATATATGAAAAATGTTTAAGGTATCTCATATCTAACCTAAAATTTCACATAGATGAGAGTCACAAGGGGAGCCCCACCAGCCCAAACCTCGAAGACGAGCAATAGAGGTGGCATCGCACTATGGAGGATGAAAATGCCTATCTGCGCGAACAACTCAAAAAGCTAAAGCTAGTGCTTAGTAGCCAGAAAGGGGAAACTCCTCCTAACCTGCCAAAGGTTCCTCGCCCGCCATCATCGAAAGAAATCTTGGGGGCTCAACCCCTGACGGCCGGCAGCAGAGGCTCGATCCCTGAGATCGTCCGCCAGGTCATTAGGGCAATGCAAGGCATATGCCCTCGAGCCTACTGATAAACGCCAATTTATCATCATCCTTAGCATCCATTCACATCTAGTTCCTAAGATTTTGTCAACTACATTACATTATATCATTGCATTTAACATGCATGTGCATTTAGGGTTTAGAGCATACATTAGCATTCATTTCACATTATCTCATATAGTTTCCATTTGATTGCCAGGGATGAATGCATTGGAAATCAGAGAAACCCTAACAGTATGGAAGGCACTTGGAACATTTGTGAAGACAACAGCTCCAATAGTTGGACCCCAGCTCAACTCAGCTGGATCCAACTCAAATCCAACTCCTACCCTACTCCCTCTCCACCTTAATGGCCATCCACCAACATTAAAGCCACCAACCATTGGTGCCTAAAATACACTCCTTGGCACCCTTTCACATGGCACCAAGGAAGCTTCCTAACCATCCTCTTTGGCACCCTTTCATATGGTTCCAAAGAAGCTTCCTAACCACCATCCAAGCCACCCTCCTTGGCACCCTTTCACATGCTACCAAAGAAGCTTCCTAACCACCATCCATACTAGTCTATAAAAAGACCCCCCATCCTACCATTCAAACCATCCTTGGCAAGCAACAATTCTTCCTATCAAACACTTATAGCCACCATACATCCCACGGACAAGAAAGGAAAAGGAGAGAAGAAGATTAAGGGAGCAACCTACTCTCTCCCTTGGTACCTTCTACCTCTTCTCTCTCCTTTCTGGTGCCATGCCAAGGGGCAAGCTATTCACTAAGGAGGATGGCCAGGTAGGAGGAAAGAAGGGTGGAGGACGTCCACTCCTGAGAGGGAAACTCAAGCAACTAGAAGGAAGTCTTCTTCAAGTCTGGGAGCCACCATTCTTGGAGCGAAGCTACCTCAGCTACTACGGAGAATTTTCTATCTTTTATTTTGTTGCATTTTAATTCCCGCTAAGCATTCATCTACATAGGGATTAACTAAATGAAACCTCTGCTTAGTTGAGCTCCCTAGGTACTTTGTAAACATTTCTTCTTAATAGCAAAGTACCTTTCTTCATTCTTGAATTTTCAATTTCATGTAGCAACTTTATTTATTTTAGTGCATCACATCTCTCTTCTAATTACCCTAAGCGCACTTGCCTAGGGTGAGGTTAGAACAGAAGACTTCTTTTGTCACTTAGGTTCTAGTTGTTAGGCGTAGTTTCTTTAGTGTAGTTCTATGTTCACATTCGTATCCCGCTTATTTCCAAATATAAAAATTTACAAAAATCAAAATACAAAAAGAGAAGTGCTGATTTGAAAGGCGAGAGAGAGAATCACTTATTTGACTAACAAATTGGCCTCCTTGGATGACCCTAAATACCACCACTATCTAGGAATATAAATTTAAAAGTTGATCGATTTTACGTGTCTCAACGACAAAAACCCACTTTTGACAAACCGCATATTTTCCATATCACTTTTTAGTGCCATTACCAGCGGGGCACAACTTAGTCACACATTTAATCTCTCTCTTGCTTGCTTGATCTTCATGAAATTTTATTTGTTTTGATTTTAGGTGTGAATCAGGAGCGGGAGAGGGATTTGGAGCACTTAGAGCGGTAGCTTCAAGTTTCTTTTCTTCCTGCGTACTTTAGGTTAGTACCCCAGGCCTTTTCTTATCAAAAACAAAAGCTAAATCTCTTTATCAAAAAAATCAAAAACAAGAAAAATTCAAGGTGGTGGAACCCTAAAAGTCATTTTGTTGCTTGTTTGCTTCATTTTTCCACCACCTTTGCCTTATTGGTGTCTGATTTTTGAAAATCCAAACTTCTGTCTTGTTTTTCAAAAATTAGGTTCGAGCACTTATGAGATTCCTAAAATCATCAAATTTCATCGAAGGAAACCCCTTTGAGTTAGGAAACTTAAACCCAATTTTCAAGAAATTTTATTGAATATAAAAAATTTAAAAAATCACAGACTGAACAGGGGTTAGACCTTATTTCCTTACTATTTTCTTACTGTCTGTAAATTTTATAAATTTTTATACTCATTAGATTTGGATAAAATTTATATTTCTGGAAACTTTGATAAATTATCTACATAATAGAAAATTCTCAAAAAATTTTGAGGTCATTTGTGGTTTCTACAGAATCAATTCCCTGAATCTATCATTTCTAACTCTTGACACTAGTAAGAAGAAAAATTTTAAAAAAATATCAAATAATTTTCTAAAATCTTTAAAAAACTATTTTTGGATTCCTTGCTTGATTTTATATCAGTTGGTGGTTTTTTTGTCTTTTTTGGATCACCACCTAAAAGATTTCAAAAAGAAATTCATTTTTAGGAGTTGCAAAACTAGGAATTTCAAATTTTAGGGTTTCTGATTTTCTTTCTTAGTTACATCAATTTTAAAGAAATTGACTTCCACCAACAACAAATTGTTTGCTATTATTTTGTGGAACATCAAAACCTTGTTTGAATCATTAATAAAAGAGAATCTTAAAAGACATTAAATCTTAATCAAAACCCTAAAACACTTCAACTAAAAAAATCCTTGTTTGCAAACCCTATTAATTTTGGCTTGGGCACCACTTCCCGCCCAATTTTTGCACACACAAAAATTGAAAAAATCGGGCATTACCCCAATTAATGTTCATCACATTCCTTATGCACTTTAGCCTCCTAGTCTTAATTAAAATCTATAGCAATTTAACCCCTAAGGATTTATCAAACTTAAGCTTGCTACCTAAGTTTTAAGATTTCCTTAGTTGGTTTCAATTCCTTCATCTATATCTGGTGCCAGACTGAGGGGTTGTGTCAAATGACCAGGCACGGGTTTATACAAGCCCCTAGCGATTTTCTTGGAACATGCTTGGGCCCAACCCTCTCCTTAATCAATCTAGCCAGATTTGTTGAGGGAATGGTTATCAGCTACTGATTTCTTATTTGTTAGGTAGACTAAGTCTTAAGTAATTTTTAGGGAGTCACCCTTAAGTTAGGTCTAGAATTTTGCTTGCTTGCTTGCACATTTATTCTTCTCATCTTTCCTTCCTCTCCTCCCCATTCTTCCATTGCATGCATAGGTGGCAGTCCCAAAATCCACACTTGGAGGGACCTCTTGATTCTGCTCCCCGTACAAAAAGACTTTCTTCCTCTCATTTTCATTCTTCAAAAATGGAAAATCCCCAAAATAGGTCCTACACCGCCTCCACCTCTCACTGAAAAAACACTTCCAATCCCACCACTAATCCTGTTTCTAACCCTTCCACTAAAAATCCACAATCTAACCTGCTTTTTGACTTACCTATCCCCAACCTGGCCATCCTAGAACTACTTGAGATGCCACAAGGACAAAATCAAGGCCTCCTGCCCAATCCCCTATACATGATGGTTGAGCAACTAGCTCAACTATAAGCAAACCAACAACAATTGGCTAGGACTGTAACGAACCTAGCCAACCAAAGGCAAAACCCACCACCCCGTCAGTAGCCTATCGTTCTTCTTAAAGATTTTTGCGATCCTTCCAATTATGAGGACAGACCAGGCGTGGTCATACCAGAAGGGGACTTTAAAATTAATCTTGTCATTCTGACCTTAATCAAGCGCTTCCATGGCCTTCCTCAAGAAGACCCGTTTAGCCACCTTAAGGAACTTACTCTCCTTACACAGATGACCCGTTCTCATAATGTGCGAGAGTATTTATGGCTAATGCAGTTATTCCCACTTTCCCTAAAGGACAAGGCCACATACTAGTTCAGAACCATTGGCAAACCCATTACCACTTGGCCTCAACTTAAAACCGCTTTCCTAAAGAAATTCTTCCCCATTGGTCGTACGATTTCCCTACGACGATCTATTACGACCTTCCAACAAAAACCTGGCGAGACCTTACATGATGTTTGGGAGTGATTCCAAGATCTTTTAAGAAGTTGCCCGCACCACGAGGTTCCATTATGGCAGCTCATGCAGATCTTCTACCATGGATTAGAAGATCAACTTCGACATTTCGTCAACGCCTTATGTGGCGGCAACTTCTTTAATAAAGATGCTGAGAGTGCCTATGATCTTTTTGAAGAAATGAGTGAAAGCTCATTTAACCATGCGTCCATGAACACCTTTAGCAGGACTACCAACTCGCAGTTCGGTGTTCATGAGATAGGCACTCAATCAATCCCTACTACCAAAGACGACCTTCAAATGATTTCCCACAGACTGAACCAGATGCAATTAAATCAAAAGAAAATCGAGGAAAGACTTACTACACCCACTGATGTGGGTGCGCTTCACGAATTAAAATCGGGGTTTGGAGGACCTGTCGTCGTAGCTCGCAAAACGCATCTATCAGATAAAATTTATAACTGAAACTCGAAAAGTGAGTCCCAGGTCGAACACAGGGAGGCGAACGTTTGGTTTTGAAAAATCCGCATTTTGCTTTTATTTATTTTTGTCATTTTATCTTTTCTAACTTTTTTTTGTATTTTTATCAAGTAAGAGATTAGGTCGATGAAAACTATGTCTACTTGCAAAAAATATAACAGAGAGAGAGAATCACATATATTTCTGAATCCAATGTTTTCTACAACTAAGAAAGCAGGAAAACTACACTAGAAAGCAGAAAAGATAGATGGAGATGAGAAAATCCCCCTCGATGGTTGCTTGAAGGACGACTCACTCTGAAGTCGCCTGGAGGAAGGTGGTGAGGAGCGGGACGAATGGGGACGGAGCTGGAGGACGAAGGAAGGGGCGGAACGGCGTCACGACGAGGATCTTCTTCCCGAAGGGCAGTGAGGGGACAGCCACGGGATGCTCCACAAATGGGGATGATGGAAGGGAAAACTATTTGATTTTCTACTCTAGAGGAGCATCCCGAGCTTAGGACAAGCTCTCTCTAGAGTCTTAGAGGTGGTGAGTGAAAGAAAGGAAGAGATGGTTTGGAATGGTGGTGGGTAAGTCCTTTTATAGTGGAGGAGGAAAACAAATTCGCATCTGGGTCGTTACTGACGTTCGTAAACGTCGCTACAGATCCCTGCAGCTATTGCTGAAGATACGCCCTTCAATTCCTCTTGCTGGCGCGTGCAGACCATTAACGACAGCTGCAAGCGTCACTAAAGGCCCGCTTCACTGAATATGCACCCGCTGCTCATGCTTCGCTGGCGCACACATCGCGTGCACGCTCGAGTGCTGGAGTGCATTGGCTGCTGCTACGCGCAGCTATGCTGCCTTGCACTGCATGCGAGTGCGCTAGCTGGTGCGCGCGCATGCGGTGGCCGGTGCGCTGGTGCGCACTCAATTGGCCAAATAGGGGGGATATGGGGATTCGAACACGCGCCTCTCCCTTGAGGGTTAAGTGCTTAACCACTGCACCAAGACGTCCAAAAGGTCGAGAGGACGACTTAGCGCACGTGGTGGAGGAGCATTCGCAACCATTGGATCAAGATCCAACAGTTGGGAATGAAGGTCGCGGATGATACTAGCCGATGTTGGGCGGCTTGGATGGCGCCATGTGGCACCATATGGGCCGTCCATTCTTCTTTCTTTTACAGGGGGTGCCATGATGCTCAAATCGAGATGATTCCTGCGTTGCCGGACTGCGATAGTTGCTCCGGATCCATCTGTACAGTCGGATTTTTCATCCAAAGCCCGTATGGATGTCGCATTGCCCCCTGGCCGTTGATCTTCCTCAAACTTCGTATGATGCTACGGGACTCCAATCTAGACGATTTCAGAGGTGTTAGACTCTGATCGTCATCCTGATCAAATCCGTACGGTCCGATCATCCATCTGAGGCCTTGAAATAAATCTTCTTCTCTCCTGACCATAAAAAGGACCTAATTAACCTAAAATATATACAACTACTCTAAATGCAGAATGATGCATGCTATGCAATATTTATAACATGAAATGCAAATCTAAGCCTAGGAACATGCATGATTAGGCATTTTAACCTAAATAGAAGTGTCTATATCACCCACCCAAGTTTCACATCCGACCTCACCTAAAATTCTAAAGAGAGAACTTGCACAATCTCAATACTGTCCCTACTGACTATAATCAATTTTCTGAAACTTTATATGGTTCCTCGGGGACTTGCAATTATCCAAATTCTAACCCCAATGAGAATATTTTCGTCCTCCAAGAGCAATTTAGAACTCCCTCCAACTCCAATTGGAGGAATTACCCGACTCACTCCTAGCCCAATCAAATGCCCTCTTAGGAATAAAACCAATTTGGAGGGTATGGGCAGAACCAGACTTTCTATCAGCCTAGGCCATCCCAAGAAGACATCAATGCCCAGGTTATGAAAACCCTGTAGGGGATGCAAAATCAGATGTCGGAGGTAACCCGTGTCATTACAAATCTCCATAATCAGATTGGGGTTACTTTGACCCAGAGACCTACAGGACATCTGCCTTCCCAGCCCATACGCAACCCTATCAATCAGAGGCACCACTACCAGGGCGGGCACTCAAATCAGAACCATACTAATCAGCCTCCAATCGACCTAGCATCACAGCACTCACTAGGTTTCCTGCAACATCAGGCCCCCCAAACCCCTCCCAGGAACAACCAAACTGCCAATGCAGTTACTTTGAGGAATGGGAAAACAATCACCAATCCTGGGCCTTCACACCAACTAGATGAAACCCACACTACCCTAGTGCAAGTCCACTCTCCTAACACCATCACTCAGGGAGAAAAAGAAATTTATTATCACAACACGACTCATGTCCCTTTTCCTTAGGTTGTCCACTCCACCACCAATAGAAGAAAAAAATCTGAGCCCACAAATGAGGAATTCATGGAATTATTTGGGCAAGTTCAGATCAACATCCCTCTCCTAGACGCAATCAAATATATCCCTACCTATGCTAAGTTTTTGAAGGATCTCTATACTCCAAAAAGGCAGAATAAAAACCTAGGAAGAGTGCATCTTTTGAAGACAGTAAGCTCTATCATACAGAGCAAGTTGCCTCCTAAGATGAAAGACCTAGGCATGCCTTTGATTTCTATGATTATTGATGATACTACATTTAATCGTGCCCTTCTCAATCTCGGTGCCTCAATCAATATCATCCCCGCAATTCTATTCGAGGAATTTACAATCGGTGATCTCAAGCCTGTCGAGGTTACCTTACAATTAGCTGACCGATCTGCAATCAAACCTCGAGGGATTCTTGAGGATGTCCTTGTCAAGGTTTAGAATTGTGTCTTCCCTATAGATTTTCTGGTCCTTGACATTGAGGTACCCGAATCTCTAATCAATGCCCCTATCATTCTTGGATGACTCTTTTTGGCCACTGCGAAAGTAAATATAAATTGTCATACGGGTAAAATGGATGTCACTTGTGCAGGACAAGCAATTACTTTAGATATTTTCAAATCCTCCAAGAAATTCCATGATGATGATGACTTCTTCGCAGACTCAAATATTGAAACATCTAATTTGGTGGAGGAAACAATGCTGATAGATTCTCTTCTCGACCATAATATTTTCGAGGATTCTAACTCTAAATCGATGGTCAGCGACATCAAAGACTTGGAGCCTTGTATTCACTCAAAATCTCTTCCTAACTATTCACCAGACCCGCCGACTCTAATTTCATCTCACCCGCCCACTCTAACTTCAATTCAACATCCCACCCTAACTTCACCCACCCTTCATCTTTCTAACTTTTCCCCCAGTCCCTTTCCCCTAAACCTGACATCTAATCCCCCCAGGAATGGCCCTCTTCCTGAACTAAAACCTTGGCCAGACTCAGGTATTTCTTCCATTTTTCACACTCATTTAGTCACCCTACTTCCACCATTTCTTTCCAGGGGACCAAGAGGAAGATTGCATTTTATAAGGCATTCACGTGTCTAACTATCTTCACGATTGACCATCTTCTGTGCATCACTTCACGCCTGACCAAATGGCAATAAAGACAACATTGGTTGGGAGGTAACCCAACAACATTTTCCTTTCCGCTTTCATTTTCTTTTTTAGGTTCTGCAAAACTTCGTCTCTATCCTAACTTCCTCTCTCAGGTGATATTTTCTCCTACTCTTTTCCTTTTGCAAGGGACTTGCAAACCTTAAGCATAGGGGGGGTAACTTCAATTCTGTTAGGCATTTCATTATTTTTCAGAACCTAAAAATATTAAAATATTTTGCATTCGCATCATCTGCATCTGCATATGCACTCTATTTGCGTAACTTCGAAAAAAATGTTTTGAGAATTTTTAGTGAAAGAAAGGACCAATGGTTGAACTTTAATTCAAACTAGGTGCACCTAGGGTTTAATCATTAACAAACTGAGGATAAAGTTGCGGTTTCATTTTTAGACGTTCCAGGTCTAGAAACCTAGACTAGATTAGGTATCCTGCAAAGAATTCCATCCTAACACTTGATGATTCAAGTAACCGGACTTTGTTTAGCGACCTGGATAGTACCTAACTTAGCTCTCGATCCAAAAATTTGCTTTTCTTTTGAAAACCTGGTGTCAAACATTGCACACACAAAGTCAACACTACCCAAGCCCAAAAACATCTAAATAATTAAAAAACTCTTGCAAAATCTTAGTAAAATACTAAAACAGATGATTGGTTTGAGTTCCCACCGCCGAGAAGGAAAAATACTTCCTTTGAAGATGCGATGTCAATGTGTTACCACCTCAGCGCTGCTCTATATCTATATTTCATATCTTTAAATGGAGCATTAAGGTGCATTTTGCAGCTCAGGTGTCATGGACGGTACTCTACCCATAGCGTCGAAGCAAGAGCTTGAGTTTGCTTAGAGCGACCCTTTACACCGCATTGTGTTTCGAGGTTGTGAGCTCCTGGGGTGTGTCTTGCGGTACTATCTCAAAGTGCCGGTGCCAGAGCCCCCTTGAGGAGTGGTAATGAGAATGATTATCCTGACACATCTGTAGTAGGATTAAGCTAAGGCTAAGCATGGGGGAAATAAATGAAAAAAAAAAGTTTCAATAACATGACCTTATCCCAAAAATGTTGGCATATCACAATGCACTGACACCTGAATTTTCATCAACATGCGAGTTATGGATCAAGTTCATGAGCTAGGGAAATCCTAACAGCAAAAATGGTTTCGGGATATTTGGATTAAAAAGGAGTTAAGTAGTGAATTCTCAAAGGATACAGTGGTCCTAATTTGTCTAATCTTTGAATCCAAAGCTAAGTTCGGATGTTTTATCCTTAATAAACCTCGTACCTACCTTAACCAAAAATCAACCAAGGTCCTATCTTGAACTTTTCCTTAAAACACAAAAAGATGGTTTCTTGAGAAATAATGTGGTGCAATCACAATTTTTGCTAAGGGACTAGCAAAAAGATAAGCATAGGAGTGTGATAAACTCCAATTTATCATCATCCTTAGTATCCATTCACATCTAGTTCCTAAGATTTTGTCAACTGCATTGCATTATATCATTGCATTTAGCATGCATGTGCATTTAGGGTTTAGAGCATACATTAGCATTCATTTCACATTATCTCATGTAGTTTCCATTTGATTGCCAGGGATGAATGCATTGGAAATTAGAGAAACCTTGGCAGTATAGAAGGCACTTCGAACATTTGTGAAGACAACAGCTCCAATGGTTGGACCCTAGCTCAACTCAGCTGGATCCAACTCAAATCCAACTCCTACCCTACTCCCTCTCCACCTTAATGGCCATCCACCTACATTAAAATACACTCCTTGGCACCCTTTCACATGGCACCAAGGAAGCTTCCTAACCATCCTCCTTGGCACCCTTTCACATGGCGCCAAGGAAGCTTCCTAACCACCCTCCTTGGCACCCTTTCACATGGTTCCAAGGAAGTTTTTTAACCACCATCCAAGCCACCCTCCTTGGCACCCTTTCACATGCTGCCAAGGAAGCTTCCTAATCACCATCCATACTAGCCTATAAAAAGACCCCCCATCCTGCCACTCAAACCATCCTTGGCAAATAACAATTCTTCCAATCAAACACCTATAGCCACCATACATCCCACAGCCAAGAAAGGAGGAGAGAAGAAGATTATGGGGTTCTACCTCTTCTCTCTCCTTTCTTGTGCCATGCTAAGGAGAAAGCTCTTCACTAAGGAGGATGACCAAGCAGAAGGAAGGAAGGGTGGAGGACGTCCACTTCTGAGAGGGCAACTCAAGCAGCTAGAAGGAAGTCTTCTTCAAGTTTGGGAGCCACCATTCTTAGAGCGAAGGCTACCTCAGCTACTGGGGAGAATTTTCTGTCTTTTATTTTGTTGCATTTTAATTCTTGTTAAGCATTCATCTACCTAGGGATTAACTAAGTGGGACCTCTGCTTAGTTGAGCTCCCTAGGTACTTTGTAAACATTTCTTCTTAATAGCAAAGTGCCTTTCTTCATTCATGAATTTTTAATTTCAAGTAGCAACTTTTTTTTTTTTAGTGCATCACATCACTCTTCTAATTACCCTAGGTGCACTTGCCTAGGGTAAGATTAAAAGAGCAGACTTATCTTGTCACTTAGGTTCTAGTTGTTAGGCGTAATTTCTCTAGCGTAGTTCTATGTTCACATTCGTATCCTGCTTATTTCCAAACATAAAAATTTACAAAAATCAAAATACAAAAAAAGAAGTATTGTTTTGAAAGGCAAGAGAGAGAATCACTTATTTGACTAAAAAATTGGCCTCCTTGGATGACCCTACATACCACCACTATCTAGGACTATAAATTTAAAAGTTGATCAATTTTGCACATTGCAATGACATTAAAACCCCCATTTATAAAATCATACAAATCTCGCATCACCTACGTCACCACCAACCCCTTCACCGAGGAGGTGATGACGGCTCTCTTGCCTGAGAGATTCAAGAAGCCCATCAGGGCCCCATATGATGGGACAGTGGACCCCAACATCTTCGTTGGGAGCTACCACCAGATGATGTTGGTGCACGGCTGCCCTGACAAAGTACTCTATTGGGTATTCCCATCCTATCTGTCCGGCATGGCCTATGGGTGGTTCAACGAACTGTCGGCCGGGCAGATCGCATACTTTCAGGAATTGGCGGACAAGTTCTGCCAATATTTTGTCGGACAGCAGAGGGTTAGAGATAACCCTAAGAGTCTGTCGAAAGTCCAATAGTGGAAGAATGAATCTTTCCAATCATACTTAGACCAGTTTAAGGCCCAGTACTTCAAATGTAAGCGGCCTCGCGATGCCATCACCATCCAATACATCAAGTTTGGACTCTTAACTCAAAGGTTTTGGTGTGACATTGATGACTTCCCGCCTAAAGACATGGCAGAGCTCTGGGACAAAGCCACAAGGTTCGTAGAGCAGGATGACTCTTTCCACTCCCGCAACTGGCTGGCGAAGGGGTCTGAGGACGATGCTAGCCCAAATCGGGAAAAGCAGACTCCGGCTGAATCCGTCCCTATCTCCATCCGCAGAGGTAGTCGCTCCAACAAGTGTAAGGTTAGCTTCCTGAAGCAGAGGAATGATCAACCAAGCAAGGGCCGAAATAACAAACCCCGCCAACCTAGGCGAGATTATTTTGAAGAGTACACTCCCCTGGCCGTGAACCAGGCAGATGTACTGGCGGAGGTATGGTCTACAGACAATGACCTGCTACCCCCACCAAAGCCCACGAAGAAGAAGGCTAACTCCAGGCCCTATTGTAAGTATCACAAGGCCTACGGGTATGCCACCAAAGATTGCTGAGACCTATAGGACCAAATCGAATCTCAAATTCAACAAGAAAATGTGGCCACTTCGTCAAGCGGAGCGAAAGCCAAGATAAGGGCAAAGGCCCCATGGAGGGCCTAAAAGACTACCACAAGGAAAGGCTTCAGCATTTTCGTGGGATCAGCATGGTATTTGTTGAAGGCCCAAAGCCCAATGATGCCATGGCTCGCCACGTCGAGCAGGCGGTATCCCTCCTACTTCCCCCGGCTGAGTATCACCGCTAAATCCTAGCAACTATGCCTGGATTGCCCCAACATATTCACCACCCACTCCTCATGGGCGCGGAGGTCGAAAAAATTTTCGACGTCAACACCACTCCAAGTCGGCAATCCAACCCTCCTAGGCGACCAACTCATAGTGCTTTCTTCACCCTTCAGTGGGGCGAGAGAGGTTCCGTCAGGCAGGCGACCTCCCAACTGTTCGCCTCCCTCCCAAGTCTGGTGGAGCATACTGACCCACTATTAGTAACACTCTCCTACTAGTAGGGTGATAGCAACCCTGGCTCCTCGTTGATGAAGGTAGTGCCCTGGACGTCCTCTTCCTAAAAACCCTACATCACTTGGGTTTCACGGAAGAGCACCTCTCCCCTTCGGTCCACTCAATTGTAGGATTCGACAACCACAAGGTTATGCCGAATGGAGAGATTAGCCTCCCTTTGTCTGTCTGCGACGTGGATAGACACCTCAACCGGATGACCACGTTATAGTGGCTGGATTAACAGCGACATTCAATGCCATCCTCGGCTGCCCCACCACCCATGCCTTCTGACCAATTCCTTCATCATACTTCCAATTTATGCTTTTCCAATCTCCACACGAAGTAGGAATAGTGCACAGGATTAGTCTGCCATGCATGAGCTCCTCAGAATCAAGCTGGAGCAGTCCTTGGAGCCAAAGGCCCCAAGTCACAAAAATGGGGGAAGAAAAGAAACCAAGTCCAGGTGATCCAGCAGGAGACCATCCCAACTGATCAACCGATAACTTCGAGGCTACAACGAGGCTCTTCAGCCATGGATATACAAATGTATCCCAACGATGCTGCCAAGCTTGTCTAGGTCGAAGTGGACCTTGCGTCCCCCAAGGTACAGGAGTTGCTGCTTCTGCTTCGGGCCAACACAGACATTTTCACTTGGTCCACCAACGACCTACCTGGGGTAGACCCATCCCTAATTCAGCATCATCTGAATATTCAGGTGGGCATCCACACAGTCAAGCAAGTGCACAGGAATAAGTCGACCGAGCAATGGCAAGCGACTGAGGCTAAAATTCAAAAGCACCTGGAAGCAAGATTCATCGAAGAATCCCTGTACCCAACATGACTTTCCAATGTGACGATGGTGAAGAAGGCCAACAGTCAGTGGCACATGTGTGTCAACTTCACCAACGTGAATGAAGCCTGCCCAAAGGACAAGTTCCCCCTACCAAGGGTGGATTCCCTGGTAGACTCCTGTAGAGAACAATCCCACATGTCCTTCTTGAATGCCTACAACAGGTACCACCAGATCAGCCTTGCTCTAGCGAACAGACCTCACACCTCCTTCATCACCGATAGGGGCCTATTTCAATATAGGGTCATGCCCTTTGGCTTGAAAAACACTAGGGAAACTTACCAAAGCCTTATAAATATGATTTTCTTAAAAATAATAGGAAAATCATTTGAAGTATACATAAATGATATGCTGGTGAAGGGGTCCAATTTTCCTCAACACCTAGAATATTTGGCAGAGGTGTTCCATATTCTAAGGAACACCCACTTCCACCTGAACCTCAACAAGTGTACCTTTGGGGTCTTAGCCAGCAAGTTTCTAGGGTTCCTGGTCTCTAACCGAGGAATTGAAGCCAACCCGAACAAGATCCAGATGATTGTAGACCTGCAATCGCCAAGCACCTTGAAAGGGATGCAGTCGTTGGCCGACAAGATCGCCTCATTAGGACAATTCTTTTCTCAATTCTCCAACAAATCTCTCCCCTTCTTTGAGTGTATAAAGAAGGACAAAGGCTATAATGCTGCCCACTGGACTCCTCACTGCTAGAAGCCCCTAGAGGAAGTCAAAGACGCACTCCGAAGTCCCCTCGTTCTAACAACTTCCCAACCTGGGGAAGTTCTCTCACTATATCTAGCCGCATCTGTCTCCGCCATTAGTGCTGTCTTAGTCAGCGACCCATGTACTTTGTCAACAAAACCTATCAAGGCACAAAAGCTAAGTACACGATATTTGAAAAGGTGGGGCTAACTTTGGTCACCGCAGCCCGAAAGCTACGCCCATATTTCCAAGCCTATACGATAATGGTCTTGTCAGACTACCCCCTTCGGCGAATGGTACATAAGCCCACGGGGTCTGCACAACAGATAAAATGGACTATGAAGTTGGAGAAATTTGATGTAAAATATTAGCCAAGGAAAGCAATCAAAGGACAAGTCCTAGCGGGTTTCACGACCGAATTCATAGACCCTGATGCCTCCCTCACACTCCCCAGTCGGCTATATGTTGACAACTCGTCTATGACAGCCAAGTCTGGAACCTGGATAGCTTTAACCACTCCAGACGAAATTACTCATAAGTACGCCATAAAATTGGACTTCCTTGCATCCAATAACCAGGCTGAGTACAAGGCCATGATGGCACGCATCCGGGTAGCCAAATCCATAGGAGTGACCTAGTTAGAGGTTTACATGGACTCCCAGCTAGTCACCAATCAAATAAACGGCAAATACCAGGCTCGAGATCCAAACATGATCTTGTATGCTAATAAGGTCAGAGAGGAGCTGGAGGATTTTAAGACCGTCTCGATCATGTGGGTGCCCCAAGCAGACAACCCCCTGGCAGACGCATTAGCCAAACTTGTTACTGCCATCCCTTTGGGACAAGACGAGGATATCTGCCTTCATACCCTAAAAGAGCCAACTATTCTCGCTCCCAGAACGTTCACGATAGAGCAGTCCACCTCTTGAATGATGCCTATCATTACTTATCTGAACTCTGGCGAACCACCTTCGAGGGAACCTTGGCCCAGGGCCTTCCGCCTTAAAGCCTCAAGGTACACCTTGATGAAGGGAAGCTACACAAGCGGGGGTATTCCACCCCCTGCTACGCTGCCTAACTCAAGAAGAAGTGGCCCAAGCCCTCCAAGAAGCCCACGGAGGTGTATGCGGGAATCACGAAGGGTACAAGGCACTCCTAGCCTAACTATTCTAGGTGGGCTACTTCTAGCCCCAAATGAAGCAACATTGCAAGGACTTTGTGCGCAAGTGTGACAAGTGCCAGAGGTTCACTACCTTGCACCACTTGCAGCCTAGAAAGTTAGTACCTGTGATGTCGCCCATCTCCTTTGCAAAATGGGGCATGGACTTCATCGGCCCCTTCCCGCCAGCCCTGACCAAAAAGCGATTCATTCTAGTGGCTGTCAATTACTTTTCCAAGTGGGTCAAAGATAAGGCCATGGCCAGCCCCACAACTGATAAAGTTATATCCTTCGTCCGAAAGAGCATTATACCTCGATACGGGATACTCCACTGCATTGTCACGAATAACAGAACCCAATTCACCTGCAAAAAATTCAAAGAATTTTGCACCAGCTGGGACATCCGTCTATGCTTAACGTCAATGGGACATCCCTAGGCGAACAGACAAGCCGAAGTGACCAACCGCGCCATCATCTCAGCACTCAAACGCCGACTGGATTCAACCAAAGGGAGATGGGCGGACGAGCTGCTGGATGTTCTTTGGGGCTATAGGACTTGCCAGAGGACTTCTCATACACCATTCAGTGTGGAAGCTCGGCTGCCTATCAAAATAGTCCTCCCCACCTTCAGAACACAACTCTATGACCCTACCACCAACGATGATCAAGTTGACCTATCCTTAGACCTCTTAGATGAACTGAGGGATAAGGCATCAGAGATAGCACTCAAGCATAAAGTAGCCACCGCCGCCTCCTACAATAAGTGCATCTATAAATGGACATTCTCCCAAGGAGACCTGGTCCTACGTAAGTGTGAAGTCTCCATGCCAAGCCAATCCAGCGGGAAGTTAGACCCACCATGGGAAGGGCCTTATAAGATTCGTAAAGATAGTCTAGGAGACTTCTACGAATTACAAATCCTAGGCGATAATGACATCCCCGCACCTGGCATGCGAGCAACTTACACATGTACCATGTATAAATACTAACGAGCAATAAAAATAAAGATTTTCTTCATTCAAAAAGGAGGTTTTCCAATTACATTTCTTTTTAAAAAAAATAAGAAGAAAAAGGCAACACTAGTGGAAGGTTCAGGGACTCTGCACCCATGACCCAAACATGTCCCCCCAGCCATGGGCGAAAGGAGGAGTGGGCTGATCACCCTTGCAAATGGATCAGCAGCCTCCGGCTAGACTACCTCCTCGGTAACCAGCTGGTTCGTAGGCAACTTCACGGGCTTTTCATCAACAATAAGATCGGCCGCTTTCAGACAGTCATATTCTGACATCAACTAGTCAATAGACCAGTCACATAACTCTTCGGCAGAGGCATGCTTCCCCATAATAAGGGCCTGCACAGTAGACAACGTTTGCTTCTAGATCTCCTTTGAGACTTGCTCTCAGGTCGCTGCCATAGACGGATGCGGGGCGTAAAATGCCATCACTGTCTCCGCATCCAACTCTAGCTCCCCATCCTCCTCCAATTCTGTCACCTGCTAGCCCCTCTCCGTCGCGAGCTACTAGGCCTTACTAAGGTTGGCCCTTAAATCCTCTGCAGTCACCTCTGCCTTCTTTAGACTTGCTCTCATAGAAGCAAATCTATCAACCGAGGCGCTTAGGTGGACACACTCTTCCTCAAGAGCCCTCTCATACCCCTCCACGAACAAGGAGTGTTCAGCCCTAAGTACTTGCACCTCCTCCTTCAAAGAAAGGATGCTGGTGCAAGCAACTGAGAGGCATTCAGATAAGTCCCCCAGCACCCTCAGATGGGCACTATGCGCCCCCATGAGGCTCTCCTCCAATCCCTCGCCAGCAAGGGAGGCCCCCCTCATAGCAAAACGGACCTTCTTCAGCTCCCCCTTTAGCTGACCCACGTCTTTGGCCACCTATTGTTAGGAGTAGTGCTTTCGCTCGACCTCCTCCACTGCCTTCTCTGCCTTCTCTTGGGCAGCAACGGCCTCCGCCACTTGGTAGAGCAATTGTCGATGCTCTGCCTTGACTGTGAGAACCCACTGGGCAGCCAAGTTCACCGCATCAGCATGACCGACCGGGCTAGGAAGGTCCGAAGGAGTGTCATCGCGTGAAATAAAGGACGACCCAAGCGTCTCCACCTGTAACCCACAAGTGCGTTAGAATCACAAAGAACTCCATCTAAGAAAAAGTCAATCAATAAAAGATAGGTCCCACGAGCTTACCACGCACGTGAAGTAGAAGAAACATGGTTAAAATTTGTGCCCCTAGGCCCAGAGGTGGCCCAAGACAAGGCATCATTCAAGTGCCTTAGCACCTACCGTTCCAGACTAGGGGCACTGCTTGATGCTCCCTACTGCATCGGCACCACACACCCAGATGCGGACCCACTCGAAGCGCCCTCTAATATGAATCCAGCAATGGATCTGACTGTTTGACCGATTATCCCTGAGCCCCCTCGGCCAAGGGATCCACCAAAATCTGGACACCTGTAGAGCTTCGCCGGTAGTATGGCTACCCAAAAACGCTGCCAGAGGCAGCTGCCTCTTGCGCCAACAAGGCGAACGCTCCCGAAGCAGTCTACGAAACTAGAAAGCCAACAGTACCCCCTGCATGAGCCATCTCTAGGGGCACCTCCAGAGGAGAGTCACTCTAGGTAATCTCCTTAAGTAGCCCAGACGGCTACAGGGGGAGGAAGGCACACCTTTCCCCTCAACCTCATTAGGGTTCTGCAGAGAGGACATCACTGACTCCTCCCGCAGAAGCTCCACAAGAGGACCCTTCTTGGAATGCCTCAAGGGGACCTCCGGCTCCTTCGCGACATCTTCAAGGGCCACCTCCTCCTTCCACTTCAACCCCTTCTGGTAAAAAGGTTGACTTCCCTCCCCCTGCTCCACTGGCACCTCCTCGCCATGTCGCGACACACGTTGAGCCAAGCTACTGCCTCGACCCTTGGGCACGACTAGCCGAGCAAACCGTTCGAAAGCTGTAGCCAAAAGAACCAAGAAATATCAAATTAATAAATAACTCACGAGTACAATGTGCGACACGAAAGCTATTCACCCCCCCCTACTTACATGGCATAGGCAACGAGTCCGCCACCCATGACAACGCCTCTTGGACGTCCTTCCGCCTGAGCTCCGATCGAGCAATCAGACTAAACATTTTTTTTTTTTTTGCATCCACCCACATAGACGGGTCAAGCACCTCGGATCAGGCTGGTTGGTCCCTCTCAAGCAGACCTTACCAATGTAAGGGACTCCGAGATCTTCAATATTGGAAAGAAAAAAGAAATGGTGGTCTTGCCCCTTCAAATTATCGGGGAGATCCACTATCCGGTATCCAGTCTGCCAGCTATACAGCATGTAAGTGCCTAACGGAGGCTTGCCCTTCTTCACCTTCAGAGGCATTAGCCCAAAAGGTAGGCAGAACAAAATAAGGTGGGGGGCAATCCCCAAATGAAGGGAGAGGGCACTAAAGGCGTTCAAAACCAGGTAGCAATTAAGGCTGAGCTGTGAAGGGGCGAGGTTGTAAAAGGAAAAGGAGGATAGGAAAGAGGTCAAAGGTACTCGTAGGTCATGCTCTATGGCGTATCTAATGATGATAAACATGGCATTGAAGGTTCTGACGAAGGGGGTAAGATATGCGTGAAAAATAAATAATGTGAAAATAAAAGATATCAATCACACAAAATGAGCAATCACAAGAGTACACAATGCTTTTTAGGTGGAAACCCAAACTCGGGTAAAAATCACCACCAAAGCCTCTCGACTTAGGATTTCCTGATCGTTCTAGTTGATCAAATCCACTATTCAAACTACTTAACATGAGGGTAGTTCAACCTCTTGCAACTGACACTACTTTGAACCTGAGGGTAGTGTACCTCAAACCCCTCCTCTTCACAAGGAGTATTTTTTCTCACAAGGGAGACGAGAATTCACAAAGTAAATACCCAAACAAAGACAATTACAATAAATCCTATAGAGCCACAAAGTATGTAATTAATCTAGCTACTATAGGCAAAGGAAACTTCCCTTTGATGGAAGTGTGTTAGCTAACAATGCGATAAGCGTGATCCACGCAAGGCACGATGGCGCTCTTGTATGCAATGATGGGACAGTGAGTGCACAGTGAATATGCTGCTCTCTAGTGTGGGCTAGAAGATCTTGAAGAGCAACAACACTTCTCTTCTTGATTATCTATTCTTTGACACAATAATGGTGGAAGTAGTATTCTCTCGGTGTGTTTTACTTAGGAAGAGTGCTCCTCTATTTATAGAGGTGCTACGAAGGCTTTGGAAGGCCTTGGAAGGCTTTTATAGCCGTTGGGAATAAATCCAAGGCAAATCAGGTCAAAATCAGGGTCATTTATGCTTCTGACAGGGTTATCAGACGTCGGTTCTAAGGTCAGATGTCTAGGCCATCGTCTGATCAAGGGATCATTCATTTGGTCTAGAAGGATGGAAGATCTGGACTGAGTTGGATCAAGACGAACGTCTAAGATTCAATTATAAGACATCTGGGAGAATAATCAGACATCTAATCCTAAGATGGTTTCCTTCTTGTTTTCACAAGATCGAAATAGGGTTCTAAAGATAAGTTGCACAGACGACAAGTCGAACGTCTGGTAAGATGTCTAGATGTTTGAAAATAGGATTCTCTGTAGGAATTGATTTCCCGAGGCTAAACGGCTATCAGGTCTGACAAGAAGTGATTTGGATCAAATCTTAGCCTAACGTCTATTTATCAGATGTCAGGGATAAATAGACAGATAAATCATATTAAGAGTTAATCCTCAACGATTAAGTTTGACAAGCCAACTGTTCTCTAGTTGGACGTCTAGCAAGGTCTTCAGACTTCTGAACTAAGGGCTGGACATTTGAATGTGGCAGACAGATAGTGGGTTTCTAGCCCAAGTGTTTTGGACATCTGATCAGACAGTCATACTTCTTAAAGTCTAAGATCAGATGTCTGATGTCTAGATTGGACTCTGATTAGGTTGTTTAATGCTTACTTTGGTTTTCTAAGTTTTCTATGAGATGTTTAAGTATCCTAGGGTTGTGTATGTATTCCTAGGACTACTGATTGATACTTTGGGCTCTTTAACAATTAATTTAAGAAAAATAAAGAGCAAAGAACATAAAGATACAAATACAAAATACAAGACAAAAGGATATCTATCCTATTCTTCTTGTCTTCAGGCTCTCGCTCCATGCGAAGCTCCATCTTCACCATCAAGCTCCTCCTATCCACCATGGATGTGAGCTTGAGCTCCTTCATACTTGTATCCATTTGCATTTTCTTGAAACTCGTAAATGCAAATTTTAAATAACAAGTATTTTGTTATCATCAAAATTAACAATCGTGGTGCCCTTGCATCAACAGTCATTCGTCTCATCTGAACAGTGACGGGTTTCGGACCCACAAGCATGAAATGATACTCCACCGAGTCCATATTCCTCCAAAAAAGATAAAATTGCGAACCAACTTCAAAAGTCTGACAAAAAACTATATAAATCCTTAGTCTCAGCAAAGACTCCGAAAGAGGAAGTAATGGATTTACCCTTTCTAGAAAAACCCAACATGATGATCCTTCCTTTAAGAGACCTCGAAACAACGATGCTCCGACGAAGGATGCCTTCTCATAGCACTCTGCCGAGAGTAATTTCCATGCATGGTACTCTCCGAGGTAGGTGGCCATTAACTATGACCCACCACCCCTATATATAACCCCCACGGAGGGCAGTTCCCCCCTTACGGGGAGTAACTTTCGAAAAAATCAAATCCAGCCGTATTCGACGTGGATTCCAAATATGATGCCAAGAGCGAAAGAAACTCAGCCATCATTACGGACATTTAATACCCCCTACACGCATATCCACCATCGCAGACAGGGTAGTCCCATCAATGACAGGCACGACACTTGAGGCCCTCGCCTCATCAGAATGGCAATTAATGCTAGTCTTCACAAATAACAAGACAAAATATCAATCTCGATGTAATTGGCCATTACGCGCAGAAGTGGAACAGGTGCATACGCCTCTTACCGCCTCTTAAGGTCAGTAATAGAGCAGGCGAATGCACCTCTTGATCGCCACTTAAGGCCGATAAAAAAGCAAGCAGACGCACCTCGTGCCACCTCTTAAGGCCGATAATAAAGCAGGTGGTCGCGCCTCATGCTGCCTCTTAAGGCCAGTGTTAACAGTGCTTGATCGGGTTTTAAAAAGGTCGCGTTGTAGTATAGTCAAAAAAGCGTTCAAAACAAATAAATTTTATTACTCGAAGTTTAAGTCTGAGGTCGAACACAGGAAGCAAATGGAGTTTATGCACTAATCTCAATAATCGATGCAATTTGAACACATAAAATTACTCAAAATCTAATTCAAAATGTCAAGCATGAGTTTTATAAATAATAAAATGTAGCATAAAAGAGAAATTGGGAAGAATTGGACTATAAAATTAGATGTCTTAAAAGTGTTTGGTTCTTCTTTCTTCTTTTGCTTCTTCCTTTGGCTCATTCTTCTCTTTCTCTTCTTTCTTCTCTGTTCTTCTTTCCTTCTTCTTTAGCTTCTTTGGCTTCTTTCCTTTTCTGACTTCTCCTTCCTTCTTTCTTCTGTTCCAGCTTTTGATCTTCTTCAGTTTTCTTCTGCCTTTTAGCCCTTAGCTCCTTCAGCTTTCTCCTTCTTCAACCCTGCCTTCTCTTCAGCCTTCTTCTTCTCTGCGGCTTCACCTGTGGCTTCCTCCTTCCTCTTCCTTGGCTCTGCGCCCTTGGCTTCTTCTTTTCTTTCCTGAGAGCAAAACCTACCCCCTACCCTCCCCCGTGAACTCTCTCTCTTTTCTCTCTTAGGCTCACTCTCCCAGAGCCTTTCTTGGGTAAACAGGTCGAGTCAGTGTGCCCGGGACCAAGCCCACCGGCGTGTGTGGTGGGCGAGAAGTGCACACGTAATCGGGTCAAGATACCAAGTCCGCAAAGTAGTGTATCACGGACGAGGCATGGGAGGCGAGTAGGACCTCACCCCGTGTTAGGAGGCGATAAGCCCCTGACACATTTTCATCTTATACCGCTCCACACGCTCAAAAACAACCGAGGTGGGACTAAATGTCCCACCTGCTTTCTCGCGTGCGTTCTCAGGGGTCGTGCTCAATTGCTGAAGCTGCAAGGGTCTCCAAAGCCAATCGCTGGGCGTGAGTGGTTCGCGAAGAGTGTCCGCATCGCCTAGGACCTAGATGCCTGAAGCCTGGCACCTAGAGTGAAGGTTGTGAGCTGCTTCAAGCCTACTCCAATGGCGGCCGAGGTCTGATCCTACTCTCAAGTAAAACGGCCTTGTGGCCTCATTAAATCACACAGGGGGCTTCGTCGTGGCACAGCGAAGGTGTCTCGGTGGGTGGCGTGGCGCGGGGCGGCCTGGGCGTGCGTGCCTAGGTCGTTCTGTGGATGTGGAGATGGGTTTGATAGGGGGAAAAGCGTGGAGGCTGTGGCGGTTAATGGAGAGGGGGAAAGTTATCAGTGGGATGAGGCGATTCTTTCGAGGTGTTTGGCGAGGTGGGTGGGTGCGTGGAGTAACGGAAGCACCTCGCCGGTGGTCTGTCGGAGGTGGAGAAGATGATGGTGGTCTGTGAGCATCGAGGGGTGGAAATAGAAATAGAGAGAGGGAAAATAAAGAGAAGAGAGAGGGGTAGTATCTAACCTAATTTAAAGACGAAAGGATAAAGGAGGGCGGCCGGCTCGTATCTGCCACTGCCGGAGATGAAGATCCCAGTGGAGGGGGATGGCAATGACGAGGAGGTAGCTGGCGCGTGAGTAGGTATGGCGCGACGCAGATGATGGAGGCAAAGGCAACTCTGCCACTGGTATTGTGGCAGAGCGACGAGAGGAGGAGATATAGGTCGCCGGAGCTCGCTGGGTGTCTGGTCGGAGGAGAAGAGAAGAAATTGGGGGGTTATCTCCGGCCAAACCAAGTTGAAGATGAACGGCAGGGCCTGGGGTGTCTTTTATAGTCGCAAGCAGAGGGCCTTGTGCTTGGAAGGCAAGCTTCCAAGCATGGGCAGCCTCGCCGGACTTGGAAGGTCGAAAAGACCCAAATCTCTCATGCATCCGCATGAGAGATTTGGTAGGATTTGGAGCTCGAGATTGTGTTCATACGCACGGGAATTCCTCAGAGAATCTCCCTTTCAAATTTGAGGAGCCTCTAAGGAATCAACGAGATATCACCCTCGAATCCTTGCCGGAGTAGGATTCCTCCGTTGTAATGGCAGAGGGACCTAATTTCAAAGAACGATGAGGAAGATAGGGTGGTGTCTGTAATGGTTTTCAAAAGCTAGGGGCATAAAAGTAATTGGGTTGAACTATTTTGCAAAGTAGGTCAAGGTGAACTCTCCTTAGGTCCAAATTTTGGTATAAACCTAATTTGGACCTAAAGAATCCAATGGTGAAGTTAGATTTTATTTTTGACCACGTTTGACTAGGCATTTTACACAAAAACCCAATTTAGGGTAAATATTTGACTAGGACCCCTATTTAGGTCAAAATAGGTTCTAAAGGCTAAATTGAAGGTTCTAAACCCTAGAGGATATTTTTTCATGAATTTTAGAGGGTTTAAGTGAATTTTATCCTGACCAGAACCTTGCTATATTAAGTGGGCCTGTTTCGGGTTACAAGAAGTCATTTAATTCTCAGATTTTACATTAACACTTTTCTGATTGAACCAACCCACTTTTTATCTTGCTAAGACCATTTGACCTATGTTTACCCCCTGAGAAATCACGTTGTTGCACTGCAATGGTAAAATTACAGTTTTACCCTTTGTTTCTTATTTTTCTTTCAAATCAATTATTCTTTGAGTTAGGCCCTTCACTTGGTTATGTAGGAGCTTTTGTTCTCTTTTCTAGGTCAAAATGAGCTAGTTAGGGTTCATGATGGTGTTCCCATCAGTCGGTCATAAAGTTGGCGAATGCATCTCACGCCGCCTCTTCAGGCAAGTGATACAACAGACACACACGCCTTATACCACGTCGTAAGGTCGATATAACCATAGGCATTCGCCCTTAAATCCCACTCCATGATAAATGCTCCCCTGCTTAAACAAACATTACTTTCTCAAAAAGCATTCTCTAGCTCGAGATTAAGGGGCATATGATGAGGGGCAAAAAATGCCCTCGAACCCAAAACTTCGCAAAAGGCTCGAAAAAAAGGATATGATCCAGAAAGACCTGGATACAGGTGGGTCTAGGGATCCGACCCACGTAAATCCAAGTAAGGTCCTACGCACAAGCAGGTCCATGAATTTGGCCCATCGACACCCAAGAAGGTCCAGCTACAGTCGAACCCAAGGATCCTATCTGCTAAAAGAGACGGCGAAAAAAGTACAGCACGGCCATGCCCCCAATAAATGTTGATGTGATGACCTGAGTCCCACCAAGCGACAAAACCTAAGCCTCCATGTGCTAACACTAGCACAAATCGCCCCCAAGATTGCAGTCACCCAACACATAATCATAAAATAAAAACATAGACAACAAACAATTCATATTGTAAAATTTAAGGAAACATAAATTGAATACTAACTGGAAGAATTATCGTAGTATACCTGAGATGTACAGCAGAAATCTCCTTGCGAACTACCAAGTATACCTGAGTACGGAACCCAAAAACATGTCAGTAAAAACTGACTATAGTTGAAACAACAACAGCAGAGTGCAACAGTAACCAATCACAAGAGACAGTGGATACTATAGCTTTAATTAATCCATTTATTAGACATCACGTTATCTGATTCCATTTCTTATATTGAAGCCCAATTTATTACAGTCCTCAATTTATCAATCGACGTCTTAGGGCACGAGACAATTTTGTGTAACTTCCTGCAATGCAAGATCGATATAAGCCATCCTCCTGGCCAGGAAGACCACTTTTACCCATCGAGTCGCTGCTCTCCATCACCCTAGGGTCATTGCAAAAAGGAGTGGCGACTACGTCGTGTGGCGTGAACACATACATGAGCTATGTACACTGAACCACAGACAACCAATGACCCAACCACCGGCCGAGAAAGAAACCACTCCAACCCTCGAGCCCTGCAATCCACTACCCCAGTTGGCAGTAACCCTAACCAAAGAGTCATAGGAAGGCTAGCAACTCCCTAAACCAGCCCAAAACCAATCTAGTTGACCAAAGCTACAGCCAAATCCGGCAAGTAGCGGGCTGAAATCAGCTATCTGATTCCTTAAATTCCCAACAAATCTGTGGTACTTATTCTTAAATCATTTCCAGATAACTGTATATTTTGTTCCTATTAAATCCAATCATATTTAAGAATTCCACATGCTTAAGTCCAAGATGTACAAGTATTCATACCACCTCTAATATTATTAGTTTGCAGATAATTTTCATATTATGATGATTCCATACTATTTACCAATTACAAATTTGATGGAACTGTTTTCACATAGGTCCGAAAAATCCTTGATGGGAACACCATCATAAGCCTTAACTAGCCACTTTTAGTCGTGATTGAAAGATAAATGCTCCTATATAACCACCTGAAGGTAACAACTCTACATTATTCTGCTTTAAGAAGAGAACAAGTATGGTTAATTCTGTAATTTTAATAGCATATCATGAACACAGAATAACCACGAGATTTTTCATGGGTTAACTGAAGGTCAATTGAGCATTAAGGACTAATAAGTGGGTCCATGCAGACAAAAACAGGGTTTCACACATTTCAAGAACCAATACAGCACCCAAAATCCTAATTTCAGATCCACTTAAATTACAGAGGTTTTGGTCAAAATAAAATTCATCTAAATCTCCTAAAATTCATAAAAAATATTTCTTAAGATTTGTTATCCTTAATCTGACCTTTCGAACCAATTTTGACCTTAAACAGAGCTACAAACAGAGTTCTGCCCTAATTTGGATTTCTATGCAAATTATCCAGTCAAACTTGGTCAAAACTGAAATCCAACTTCACCATTAGATTTCTTGGGTCCAAATTAGGTTTGTATAAAAATTGGGACCCAATCAGAATCCATCTTGACCTAGTTTGCATTTTAATCCATTTAAAATTTATTTCTCTCAATCAAGCCCCTAGCTTTTGAATTTCTTTCATTTAGCCCCCCAAATTTGTTACCTTCTTTGCAAGAAAGTCCCTACTGCCATTAGATGTCAACCAACCTCCAAGAAACCTTTGACCGCACCTAAACCTACTCAAATCATCATCAAATCCTACCAAATTTGGTGGAATTGATATTCTCACTATGAGGAATTGATTGGGACTGATCTTGGCTTCCAAATCACAAGGAAAACCTCGTGCGAATGCACAATATTTTTGGGTAAATTTTCCTTCCATCACAAGACTTGTATAAGCCCTTTCCTTGTCTAGAGCTTGCTCCAAGCTCTATATAAATCTCCATAACTCAAAGCCAAGCTCCATAGCGAAGTTTTAAGCCTGAAATACCGTCTCTTCCTCAAGCCTGACCGTTCGCACCTTCATCTTCGGTGAGCCTCTTCGTCTTCTTCGTGGAGTCAGCCAACGATCAAATTGACCGGCTCAACATCTTCCCCTCATCCTCGCGACCATCGCCAGCCAAAGCGCGACCGTCGCCAGCCAAAGCACGACCATCATCTCCCTCTCCTTCCCTACCACTATATCACCATCGACTCTTCCTTCTCCAGTGCTGGCCTATCATAGCCGGTCACATCCGCTCACTCTCTCCCTCTCTAACTCTCTCTTTCTCTTCCTCTCACCCTCCTAATCCTCCCCAACCCCTTAGATTTAGGTCGTACCCAAACCAACACCATACCCACTTCGTCTTCTTCCGCTCCAGCCAAGCTCCAGCAAGATCGCCCCAACGCCACAAGCCACCAAAAAACCCGCTACCACCCCCACAACCTCCGCCTCATCTCCGTGAACAAAACCCCTCAAGAAATTGAGGGGATTAATCACTCCAAAGCTCCACCGAACACCACCCTCACCGCACTACTTCCTCGAGCACACCACACGCATCCTCACTCCACGAAACCACCACCATCATGTTCCTTGGAACATGGCGATCCTTCTGAGCTTCTCTGACATGGCCACAAGGCCATGTTCTCTATTTCAAGTCTTTGTCGTCGCTCCATCGCCGCCACCATCATCTCCGACCTCGACTGCAGATCTCCTGCCATATTCTTCGTTGCTTCCACTCCCAGGTCATGCGGCTCAGTTCCAAGAAGCTTCCCAGGAATCCAATTGCAGCTACTAGACTCTCCTTCACCTTCAATTGGAGGCATCATCTCCTCAATTGCTACATGAAGAAGCCGTGGGAACATAGTTCCACATCGTTAACAGAAGGGCCTCCAGCTACACATAAAGGCAAAACGTGACGAAGCCTATTCGCCTTCGAACATTAGGGTCAGGTCCCTACCCCACGCCCCTGCACATGCCGCGCGTCACGCGCTCATCCACTCCCTCGCCCGCGCTCATGCCTCATGGGTCTGAGCGGTGGTTCCGGTTACCCGTTACTCGGGTTTGATCCCATTCTGAGCTTGGGAAGAGAGAAAGAAAATCTAAGAGATAGGGGGTGGGTTTTGCTTCCTCGAGATTTGAGCCTTCCCCTCTCTATACTTAGCAAGATTTGTCAAGCCCTTGAGCCTCTGTCGCTGCTGCTGCTATAGTCTTGAGGCTATTGAAGGAGAAGAGCCTTATGCTTCTCTTAAGAAGGGCCCTTGAGCCTCTTCTGTTAAGGCATCTGAAGCCTTTGGCCTATCGTCTGAGGCCTTCTACTCGTTACTATTGAGATATTTAAAGTGCCTAATATTGATTGTGATTTATTGTTGAGATATTTAAGTAGTTGTGAGACTTAAAGGGTTAATTTGGTGATTAAAATCACCATTTTAACCCAATCTTTTGGCACTATTCTTCTGATTTTATTGAAATATCATTCAGAGTGTTATTGATTTCAATTGCATATATTTCTTGTGATTAGTGAATTGAAATTGCCTCTTTTCTCCCTGCGAACGATCTCAGACTCTCTTTTCTGAATCTGAGTTTATAAATTTAAATATTTTGAGCAATTTTGTCCTATACTACAATACATTTTTTTTCCCAAACATTTGGCACTGTTGCCGGGGAGCAATGCATAGTTTGATTTCACTAATTACAATTTCTGATCTGATTCTAACTTGTTCTATCTATTTTGTTGTGGTTGTGTGAGGTACACGAAAGAAGTTCAGCCACACGACAGCTACTCCAGGGGCAGGTAATCTTGTTTCCTTCTTCTTAAGCCCCTATTTCAGGAAGGAATTAAAAAAGAGGAATCAATTAGGATCAACTCACATTCTTTATTAGACTTAATCACTTGAGTTGCCTGATTTGATTTATTTTAGACATCGTCATCCAGATTTCTACACCCACTAAGGATTTAAGGTGCCTAGGGCTATTGACTTTATTGATTGAGCCCTAGGTGCCCAATTTGGAAAGAATTGGACCTCGAAAAGAGTCAAATTAGGGTTTCGATTTTAGGGTATTGAGGAAAAACACTTGCCTAAATTAAAAGAGAATTGATTTCCCACATTGTGTGTCAACCAAGCCTTGTTTGAATTGACCTAATCAAGAAAGCTCTAACATTCACATGAATCCTTAAAACTTAGGACTTAATAACCTACTTGCAAACAACTCAAGGTAATTTTTGGGTTTATTACCCAACTCATCCTAAACTTTAGGGGAGGTTGGGTGAAGTTGACCGACCTTGTGGGCAAACCAACCTTCAAATTAGGTCACAAATTACAATCAATTCTAAAGTTCAAGTGAAATTCAAAGCACCATAACTCAGGATTAAAATTGCTAGAGTTAAGGGGTCAAGTAGCTCATTCTGGTCTACTTAGATTCTCAATGACAAAGAAGGTCGAGTGGGGGAAACCCTATAACCCGTGGGACGCTCTACCTTGTAGGGGTCTTTGTGGGGCACTCCTTTTTTGGCTGCCCAAGTATTTCTTAAGTGAGTGATTTTCTAATCAAGAGGTATCATCTGCCTCGAACCTTCTTAGTCATCCAAAGATTTTTGGGTGCCTCGATTGGGCCTGTTACACATTCTGTTCCTCATTTGGCTCACTAGAGCATGTTCGGGAGGAGATCCTTAAGACCACCCTTGAGACCTCCATTAACAGTTCACTCCCGTCAAGGCCAAGCCTCAACTCACTTATTTGTGCTTCCTTCCAACCATATTGATATCTCTTCCAACTCTTCTACTTCTGAGCCTAGATCTCCTTCAGCTACATCTATGGAAAATCAAGAAGAAGAACCCAATCTCCAGAATCAGCTACAGCACCTTAATGATCTATTTCAAACATTCATGAACCCACCGCAGCATCCTATGATGTGAGATCATTACAATCCCACTGCGATAGCAATCGAACCTAGAGTTCAAATCCCAGCTGGAGGACCTGATACTGAACTCAAGCCAAATATGCTTCATGCTATCCCCAAATTCCATGGGCTGAACTTTGAAGATCCTTTTCAGCACATCCAGCAGATGAAACATTGGCCCAGACCTTTGGGCCACCAATTCAGAATCGTGATATCTTGCTCATGAAGATATTCTCTTTCTCCCTCATGGATAAGGCAGCCCACTGGTACCAAACTCTAACAAATCTGATCAACACTTGGGTTGAACTCCAATTTGAATTCCTAAAGAAATTTTTCCCGGTTGGTCAGACAAATGCTTTGAGACACCAGATCACGCACTTCATGCAAAACCCAGGAGAACCACTTCATGAGGCATGGGATCGCTTTCTGGATCTCATGTGGAAATTCCCACATCACGGAGTTCCTAAATGGGAACAGGTTTAGTCTTTTTACCAGGGACTCCGTGAGGATATTAGACTCTTTACCAATGCAACCTGTTGTTACGACCCGGTTCCCGAATCCCTACAGGACATGAGAATCGGACAAACTCGACTGATCCCAAGACCCAGTCGTCCAACGAGAAAGTAACCAAAAAGTAGTAAAATAAACCACATTCACCATGCAAGCAACTAACAATAACAAAAGTACAGCAGTAAAGAAAGGAACTACTACAGTACACACCACCACAACAGTAGAGAATTAAAAACAAGTACAGAAATATGAAGTTTACAATAAAAGAGTACAAAAGTTTAACAAAATACTCACTACTATAGAAACGGGTACAACATAAGTACAACTACTGAGCTCTACTAGGCCCAGCACCCTCCGCAGCCGTAGGCTCTGGCTGCTCAACACCTGGACCTGAAAAAGGTGGTAAGTACCACACGTCAGCGAAACGTTGAGTAGAGTGGCAACCAGCTAACTAAGAGAAACAGTAAAGGTGGACAGGTAGTTGTTGTTTTCAATTTCTTTCTTTTTTCAACTAATTATTCTTTCTTTCATCACTTGGTTTATTTCTCAAGTCTTTTTCTTGATCTCGAATATTCCTCGTGGGAACGATCTTGATTGCAGTCTTTTCCGAAAAGTAGAAGTAGCACGTGGCACTCTCCTGGCCGGGAGAGTCCCCCGTGGTGGTCCTACCCTCAGTCAACCACCCCAAGGTCGCAGACAGATGTAATGGTGACTACGGCACGCACGATAAATGCACGGGTAGCTACTCCAAACTAGAATGCGGTCAGTCGTTTCCATTAACGGGTGCACCCAAAGCACAGAACGAAACCAGTATAAGGCAGAGCCCTCTCAGTAACAGGGGTCTAGCCCCTCCACAGTAACCAAACAGGTGTCTCGCCCCTCCACAGTCCGCGCACCCTCACCTGACTACCCTGGTTTGCCTAGTAAGCCTAACAAGTCGGTGTAGGATGGCTAGCTGAATCCTGGTCCCCGTAGGGTGGCTAGCTCTCTATCTACACTAGTAGCTCTCCCCGGTACTGTGTATGCGAGGGCCAAAAGTCGGTACAAAGTGGCCAAACCTAACCCCAGGTCTCAACCCTAGGGCGGCTAGCTCCGCTCTGCACTAAGAGGTAACATGTGCTTCTCTTGGTACCACATACCCAAGAGACAACACACTTTCCCATTCACTTTTCCAGTTTCATTCTATTTATTTCCAGGAGCTCTACTCCTAATTCTCCGTAGGGTTCATGCTCATGTTTCTCAGGCCAAGCCACACTAGGTTTCATCATTTCAGGTTTATTTGCATATAGTACGTGTTTCCAACATTCAAACTTTCTTTTCCAATTTATATACATGCAGCTCGCATTTAATTTCAAACAACAGGAATTACATGTAGTAGTTACTAACAACAGTACTCTACATTTCACAGGGAGCTGTTATCTAATTACATGCAATTATTATTCCATCTACTCATTTCAAGATTGCATTTTAGGCATTTAATACAATCGTTCCAGTGTTTCTAGTCCTAGGATTCATGCCATACCCTAGGATCTATCATTCAATCTAGTTTTCTGGCCTCAGAATTCATGCCATACCTTAGGATCTATCATTCAGTTTAGTTTTTCTGGTCCTAGGATTCATGCCATACCCTAGGATCTATCATTTATTCTAGATATGCATTTATGTTTGTAATTAACTAAGGGAAGCCACTCTACCTGCAAAATCGAGAGTAATGGGGGCTCAATCAACTGGTCCGCGTGCCTCCTCAACCCCCAAATCCACAACGGAACGAGGTCCTACACAAGGATCAATCACAAGAAACCACTCAAAATGGGATAAAAGTATTTCAAACGAGTAAAGGAACTTGCACGGAGAAGAACGGAATCTAAAACACGGAAATCGGACCTCAAACGGACCTTAAATGGATCCAAAATGATAATTCTAACTCAAATCAGACGTCTAGAACACCTTCCAGACGTCTTAAAAGGAGTCCAGATCCATACCTCACTCTGTGCTACTCCTCAGACATCCAGAGATCCTGCTGAACCATCTGGACCTAGTTCCAAACGTGCGACCACCTCTCCAAACGTCTAGAGATGCTCTCCGCCATCTGGTGACTCGCCTAGAAGTCTGAACCGCGTGGGAGGGCGTGTCCTGCACCTTCCTGAAGTGAATCCTGCATGCGCACGCAAAAATTCTCTCAACACAGCACGCTGTAGAGTTTCGACGGAACAACCTACGTGGCCGTATCCGCAAAAAGGAAGGTATAGGCACAGTACATACCTATCAATCGTCTGGAGCTTCTTCCAGACATCATCCACGTCGTCTGGATGAAGGTCCAGACATCTAATTCTGGAAAAATTCCCAGAATCAGAACCTCCTTCGTCTTCTTCTCGCTGCACGCGACAACGCCGCGCTCGTCCACCTGTTGCTTGAGCTACAGCAGCACCGGGGGAAACCTCCCCAGCACAACGCTCCTCCACGCGCATGCCAACCGGCCTCGAACTGCTCCGGCGAGCTCTCTCTCTCACAGCTCGCGAGCTCTCTTCTCTTCCCTCTCGCTACTCCTCTCCTCTCCGCCGCAGCACTTGGTTGCAGCTGCTGCTCGCTCTCACTCTCGCACTCCCGCTGGAGGAAGGAGGAGACGGATGGGGTGGGATGGTGTGAGGGAGAGGAGGGGAGTATTTGTAGGTGTGAGGGGGGAAAGGTCCTGCAGTCGGCGAGCGGAGAGAAAGAGGAGAAGGCTGCTGGGGTTCAGTCTGCGCGCGGGACGCACGCAGACTTGCGATCGTACGCACACAAAAATTAATTTCCAGACGTCTGGGAAGGTGTCCAAATATCTGACCAGATGTTTGGAGAAACTCCCAGACGTCTTAAAGTGTTTTGATGTCACGGGTCTTAACAACATAACAAACTCAGCCTGGGACCAACCTCCCACTTGGTCCCCACCTCAACCCAACTCAAGGGTGCCGTACACCTCCGTCCGTACAGAGCCTCGTAGGGTGCTATGTCGATGCTCGAGTGATAACTGTTATTATAAGAAAACTCCACCAGGGGCAAGTGCTCCTCCCAAGAGCCCCTCCAGTCCAGTACACAAGCACGCAAAAGGTCCTCAAGTGTCTATATCGTGCGCCCAAACTGTCCGTCCGTCTGGGGGTGGTATGCTGTACTGAACCTCAATCGTGTCCCCAAGGCCTGCTGAAACTCAGCCCAAAACTGGGACGTAAAACGGGTATCCCGATCGAATACGATCTCCCGCGGAACTCCATGTAGCCGTACCACGTCGCGGATATACCTCTCTACCAACTGTGCTGGTCCCAAGGTGACTCGAATCGGCAAGAAATGTGCCGTCTTCGTCAATCTGTCCAATATCACCCAGACTTCATCGTGTCCTCGTTGGGTAACGGGCAAGCCCACCACCAAGTCCATGGTGATGCTCTCCCACTTCCACTCTGGCACTGGAAGTGGCTGCAACGGCCCTGCAAGCCTCTGATGCTCGACCTTCACCTGCTGGCACACTAAACACTACTGTACGAATTCACATACATCCCGCTTCATTCCCCTCTACCAAAAGTCGCATCTCAAATCATGGTACATCTTTATGTTTCCAGGATGTATGGTGAACCTGGAACCGTGTCCCTCAGTCAGGAGCTCTCTCAACAGCTCCTCGTCCCTGGGAACACACAAACGTCCCCTCATGTGCAGTACCTGGTCTATAAAAGAGAAGTCCCCAAGGTCTCCTGACAGTACCCTGTCACGCAATGACTGCAAGTACGGGTCGGCCATCTGTCCAGTGATGATGTGGTCTATCAGTTCTGGCCTCGTCTCTCGTGTCACAGTCACTACCCCACAGTGCCCCAGTAACTCTAGGGGTCGCCAACTGCCCATCTCCTCCATGAGATTCCAACTCTACGCCTGTAAACTGGCCAAGTGTGCGGGCGCCTTCCGGCTCAAGGCGTCAACCACCACGTTGGCCTTTCCCGGGTGGTAGGAAATGCTGCAGTCATAGTCCTTCAGGAGCTCCAACTAACGTCTCTGTCTCATGTTGAGTTCCTTCTGATCAAACAAGTATCTGAGGCTCTTATGATCGGTGAAAATCTCAAAGGTCTCACCGTACAAGTAGTGCCTCCAAGTCTTTAGTGCGAAGACGACAACTGCCAGCTCCAGGTCGTGGGTAGGGTAGCTATGCTCATGGGATTTCAGTTGCTGCGAAGCGTAAGCGACAACGTGGCCCCTCTGCATGAGCACACCCCCTAACCCCTGCAAAGAGGAGTCCGTGTACACAACGAACCCGCCACTACTGTCTGGGATGGTGAGCATGGGAGCCGAAGTCAGCCTCTCCTTCAACTCTTGAAAACACGCCTCACAAGCGTCTGTCCAAGAAAAGGGCACATCCTTCCGAGTCAGCTGTGTCATAGGACGTGCAATCTACGAGAAGCCCCTAATAAACCGCCTGTAGTAGCCTGCCAGTCCTAAGAAACTGCGGATCTCAGTAACTGTATGCATTCTCTCCCACCTGAGCACTGCCTCAACCTTGGTTGGGTCCACCGCCAAGCCATCCTCGGAGATCACATGGCCCAAAAAGGTCACCTCCCTCAACCAAAACTCGCACTTGCTGTATTTGGCATACAGCCTACGTCGTCTCAGTGTGTCCAAAACCATCCGCAAGTGCTATCCGTGTTGCGTCTGATCTCGATAATAGATGAGCACATCACCAATAAATACCACCACAAACTAGTCCAAGTACGGTCTGAACACCCGGTTCATCAAATCCATGAAGGCAACGGGGGCATTGGTCAGCCCAAACGGCATGACCAAAAACTCGTAATGTCTGTACCGGGTGCGGAAAGCTGTCTTGGAGACGTCTGCCTCCCTGATCCTCAACTGGTGGTACCCAGACCTCAAGTCTATCTTGGAGAACACCGTGGCACCTAGCAACTGGTCAAACAAGTCGTCAATCCTCGGCAGCGGATACCTGTTCTTGATGGTAACCCTATTCAGCTGTCTGTAGTCCACACAAAGGCATAGGGTACCATCCTTCTTCTTCACGAACAATACCAAGGCTCCCCACGGAGATCATTGAGCCTCACAAAGCCCTTCTCCAGAAGGTCCTGCAACTGGGACTTGAGCTCTCACAGCTCAAGTGGTGCCATCCTATACGGTGCTGCAGAAATGGGGCTGGTCCCCGGTACCAGTGAGATCTCAAACTCGATCTCACGCTCGGGCGGTAGTCCTGGCAACTCATCTGGGAACACGTCGGGGTACTCTCTGACCACTGAGATACTCTGGAAGTCTGCCACAAGGCTGGGCTCTGCCACCACACAAGCTAGGAAGCCCTCACACCCCTGGCATAAAGTCTCGCCGCCCGAAGTGCAGAAATGCACCTGAAGCCTCCGTCCACTGGCTGCCCATGAAACTCGAAAGAAGGCAACTCTGGTATGGAGAAGACGATCTTCCTCTCAAAGCAGTCCACCCAGGCATGGTAAGTGGACAACCAGTCCATCCCCAAAATCACGCTAAAGTCCTCCATCTGTATCATAATCAGGTCAGCAGGAAGGCTGTGTCCCCCAACACTGACCTCACAATCCGTGTAAACCTCCTTAGCTACGAACAGCTGACCACCCAGACCTCTGATCACAAACGGATCCTCTAACAACACATAGTCCTGCCCCAAACTAACCGCAAAATCGGCAGCGACAAACGAGTGCGTAGCGTCGGAATCGAAAAGCGTGTAAACAAGCCTGCCGGAAACTGTAACCATACCTGCCACCACTGATCCTGAAGCTCTGGCATCCCTGTGTGTCAGGGTGTTGATCCGCCCCTCAGCCCTAGGTGCGGATGAAGCAGCCACACTCTGCGTCGGACAAGTAGCTGCTGGCCGGTACCCTCCCCGCGACTGCTGTCCTCCTCGCGTCTAGAAACCGCGGCCTCCTGCTCGCCCTCCAGTGCTTGGCGCAGGGAGCATCTACTGACCCCCAGCCCTAGATGGGTAGTCCCTCCTGATGTGGCCCGGCTGGCCACACTGGTAGCAAAGGGGGACTCGACTCCCGCCCGCAGTGGGTCCCTGTTGACGACTAGGCGGGGGTCTGGTGCTGGAAGCTAGCCCCTGTCAAGGGCCCCCAAAGGCCACTGACGGCCCCGCAAAGCGTGACGGCTCTCCTGCGGGTGTCACGTGCCTCCTCTCTCGTCGGCCCTATGAGAAGTCTAGCTGGTAGGGCCTCTTCCGCCTGCTATCAGGGTCACATGCGGACGGGTTGGTCTCCTCATACGTCATAGCTGCCTCCACCACTCTCGAGAATGTAGGCAGCTTTAGGGGTTTGACATACCCCCGAATAGTAGGCCGGAGCCCCTCGGTGAACCTCCAAAGGCGCTCCTCCTCGGTAGCCACGGCTATCACGACGAAACAAGACAGCTCCAGGAAACGCGTGCAGTACGTGCTCACAGTCATCGTCCCCTGGCGGAGAGTGTGGAACCCCACCTCCTCTGGTCCTGCCATGTCTGGGGGAAGTACTGCTCGCAGAAGAGGGTGACAAACTGTTCCCAAGTCGGCTCGTCCCTCTCCTGACCCCTGACAGCCCTCCACCACCTATGCGCCACGCTCTCTAGCTGGTACTTGGCAAAGGCCACGTGACACTCCACAAGGGGGCGAAGGGTGTCAAACACCTTCTCAATCTGCTCGAGCCAGTCCTCCACCTCGATCGAGTCTTCATCCCCCTTGAAGGAGGGGGGTTTCAGCTTCCGAAACTGTCCGAAAAGCTCGTAATGGCACTGAAGTGGAGAAGCTGGTACGCCTCCAGGTAAAGAGGCCTCGTGCTCGAAAGTGCCAGAGGAAGGTGGGGGCGGTGGAGGGACACCCCCTCCCCCACGTCCAGTGCCGTGTCCGTCTCGTTGTCCCACAGAGGACTCCCCCTCCGTAGCCTCAGGGAGAGGGGCTCGTGGCAGCGGGTGAAGCTCTTCTCGTACGATCCCCGTATCAGCTGGGCGAGGTCTTGGGCTTAAATGCCAGGGAGTAGTGGTTGGTCCACTGAGGCATCGGGCTCAATGCGCTCACCCCTCCAACCTCATCCTCGGCCGCGTCCGCGGCCCACCTCGCTACCTCCTTGTCGAGGCATCTCCTGCAAGGAGACGCGAACACGGAACAGAAAAGACATAAATACTAAACGACATTCAACGAAGGAACCCTAGAACAGATGTCAAAAGGTACGTTGTGGTGGTTACTCTAGTTACAAACACGTGAATTGGTTATTTTCCATCCAGTTGGTTCACTTCTCGGGACGACCGTGCTCTGATACAATCTTGTTACAACCCGGTTCCCGAATCCCTACAGGACACGAGAATCGGACCGACTCGACTGATCCCAAGACCCAGTCGTCCTACGAGAAAGTAACCCAAAAGCAGTAAAATAAACCACATTCACCACGCAAGCAACTAACAGTAACAAAAGTATAGCAGTAAAGAAAGGAACTACTACAGTACACACCACCACAATAGTAGAGAATTAAAAACAGGTACAGAAATATGAAGTTTACAATAAAAGAGTACAAAAGTGTAATAAAATACTCACTACTACAGAAACAAGTACAACTACGGGGCTCTACTAGGCCCAGCACCTTCCGCAGCCGTAGGCTCTGGCTGCTCAACACCTAAACCTGAAAAAGGTGGTAAGTACGATTCATCAGCAAAACGCTGAGTAGAGTGGCAACCAGCTAACTAAGAGAAACAGTAAAGGTAGACAGGTAGCTATTGTTTTCAATTTCTTTCCTTTTTCAAATAATTATTCTTTCTTTCATCACTTGGTTTATTTCTCAGGTCTTTTTCTTGATCTCGAATGTTCCTCGTGGGAACGATCTTGATTGCAGTCTTTTCGAAAAGTAGAAGTAGCATGTGGTGCTCTCCTGGCCAGGAGAGTCCCCCATGGTGGTCCTACCCTCAGTCAACCACCCCAAGGTCGCTGACAGATGTAACGGTGACTACAGCACGCGTGATAAATGCACGGGTAGCTACCCCGCACTGGCACGCGGTCAGTCGTTTCCGTTAACGGGTGCGCCCAAAGCAAAACATGGAACCAGTATAGGGCAGAGCCCTCTCAGTAACAGGGGTCTAGCCCCTCCACAGTAACCAAACAGGGGTCTCGCCCCTCCACAGTCCGAGCACCCTCGCCTGACTACCCTGGTTTGCCCAGTGGGCCTAATAAGTCGGTGTAGGACGGTTAGCCGAACCCCGGGCCCCATGGGGTGGCTAGCTCTCTCCCTACACTAGTAGCTCTCCCTAGTACTGTGTATGCGAGGGCCATAAGTTGATACAAAGTGGCCAGACCTAACCCCGGGTTTCAACCCTAGGGCGGCTAGCTCCTCTCTGCACTAAGAGGTAACATGTGCTTCCCTTGGTACCACATACCCAAGAGACAACACACTTTCCCATTCACTTTTCCAATTTCATTCTATTTATTTCCAGGAGCTCTACTCCTAATTCTCCATAGGGTTCATGCTCATGTTTCTCAGGCCAAGCCACACTAGGTTTCATCATTTCAGGTTTATTCACATATAGTACGTGTTTCCAACATTCAAACTTTCTTTTCCAATTTATATACATGCAGCTCGCATTCAATTTCAAACAACAGAAATTACATGTAGCAGTTACTAACAACAGTACTCCACATTTCACAGCCAGTTGTTATCCAATTACAGGCAATTATTATTTCATCTACTCATTTCAAGACTGTGTTTCATGCATTTAATACAATCGTTCCAGTATTTCTAGTCCTAGGATTCATGCCATACCCTAGGATCTATCATTCAATCTAGTTTTCTGGCCCTAAGATTCATGCCATACCCTAGGATCTATCATTCAGTTTAGTTTTTCCGGTCCTAGGATTCATGTCATACCCTAGGATCTATCATTTATTCCAGATATGCATTTATGTTTGTAATTAACTAAGGGAAGCCACTCTACCTGCAAAACCGAGAGTAATGGGGGCTCGATTAGTAGGTCCGCGTGCCTCCACAATCCCCAAATCCACAACAGAACGAGGTCCTACACAAGGATCAATCACAAGGAACCACTCAGAATGGGATAAAAGTATTTCAAACGAGTAGAGGAACTTGCACGGAGAAAAATGGAATCTAAAACGCGAAAATCGGACCTCAAATGGACCCTAAACGGATCAAAAATGACAATTCTGACTCAAATCAGACGTCTGGAACATCTTCCAGACATCTAAAAAGGAGTCCAGATCCATACCTCACTCTGTGCTGCTCCTCACACGTCCGGAGATCCTACTGAACCGTCTGGACCTAGTTCCAAACGTCCGACCACCTCTCCGGACGTCTGGAGACACTCTCCGCCGTCTGGTGACTCGCCCAGACGTCTGAATCGCATGGGAGGGCGTGTCATGCACCTTCCCGAAGGGAATCCTACACGCGCACGCGAAAATTCTCTCAACACAGCACGCTACAGAGTTTCGGCAGAACGGCCTGCATGGCCGTATCCGCAAAAAGGAAGGTATAGCACGGTACGTACCTATCAGTCGTCTGGAGCTTCTTCCAGACGTCGTCCACATCGTCTGGATGAAGATCCAGATGTCTAATTCTGGAAAAATTTCCAAAATCAGAACCTCCTCCATCTTCTTCCCACTGCGCTCGATCGTGCCGTACTCGTCCGCCTGCTGCTCAAGCTGCAGCAGCACCGGGGGAAACCTCTCTAGCACAACGCTCCTCTACACGCACGCCGATCGGCCTCGAACTGCTCTGGTGAGCTCTCTCTCTCACGGCTCAGGCGCTCTCTTCTCTTCTCTCTCGCTGCTCCTCTCCTCTCCGCCGCTGCACTCGGCTGCAGCTGCTACTCGCTCTCACTCTCGCTCTCGCGCTGGAGGAAGGAGGAGACGGATGGGGTGGGGTGGCATGAGGGAGAGGTGGGGAGTATTTGTAGGTGTGAGGGGGGAAAGGTCCTGCAGTCGGTGAGGGGAGAGAAAGAGGAGAAGGCTGCTGGGGTTCAGTCTGCGCGCGGCACGCGTGCAGACTCGCGATCGTACGCACGCAAAAATTAATTTCCAGACGTCTGGGAAGATGTCCCGACGTCTGACCAGACGTCTGGACCAACTCCTAGTCATCTTAAAGTGTTTTGATGTCACGGGTCTTAACACCTGTGGTGGCAACATCATGGGTCAGCATGAAAATACTGTTTAGGAGATTCTTGAGAATATGTGAGAGAACTCCATAAACAATGAATCTATGGGTATGTTCGACCAAATAACTACCCGTGCATTGAAAAGCACACAGGGGGCACACAAGACTCAAGGTCTATCTACATCCGTCGATCTGGAACTGATGGCTAGTCACCTGGACAAGGTCTCTATTATCGAGAAGGTGGACGAATTGACTTGACATCTACAGAGAGCCACCTCAGCATAGCAGAACACGTATGCACAACCGCCCCCCGGTAGGGAGGCTGTGCACAACATCTATCACCACTCTCACCAGGGGATGGACTCATACCCACCCCCGTCTGATCATGGTTTCAGAGGAAACTTCGGAACTACCTACTTTAGTTGGGGGAACTCTGAACCCTCGTATTCTGACTTCTCTGGAGTTCCTCAAACCTGCGAGGATCTACACGCCATCCAAAATAATCCATTCTCTAATACTTATAACCCTGGATGGTGTAATCATCCTAACTTCACGTGGTCAAGAAATAATTAAAATTCAAGATCTCAATTCCAGCCCTGACCACAAGTTCCACACCCATACCAACCTGCTTAACCTAGGCTCAATCCAAATTATCAATCCAAGCCATCAAGGGAAGATCAAATTGACTCTGATTCTACAAACCTTGGCTGACATTCAAAAGACCAATGCGGCTATGCAGAAATAGCACAAAGATGAGATCACAGAGGTTCAAAATCAGCTCACACAAATGGCGAATTCTCGCCAGCCTAGTGGACTTCCATCTCAACCTCTAACAAATCTGAATAACATACCGAATCAGAGATGCGTTATGAACCCGAATCAAGGCCATGCTCACTATGTTTACCAGGCCCCTTCTGTTCCATCACTTGACGGGATGGAGGCTTCAACATCATACACGGGATATCAACAACAACCACCACTTCTGCCAACCCCGAACCAAAACCAGGCGAGACTAAATTCTGTTACCACCCATAGTGGCATGTCGACTCAGGATCCACCTTATCTGAGCCACTCTCAGCCTAGTAGTTCAAAGCCTAACCCTAGGTTGGTTATCCAGGACACCCATATCCCAGATCCAGAACCTGAACCATTCCCAAAGAAACCTGCAGAGATTCCATTTCCTGAGGCCTTGACTAAAGGAAAGAGGAAACCCAAACCCGTGGCACTTGAGGAAGATCTGGTCAATCTCTTTGAGCAAGTCCAGATAAACATCCCCTTGATGGATGTGATCTGTCATGTACCGGCATACACAGGATTTCTGAAGGATTTATGTACACCTAAGCGTGAGCTACAAAGCAAAGACGAGAGTCCGATCGTATTGTCCGAGCAAGTCAGCTCGATCATTTTGAGCAAGCTCTGGTAAAAAGCAAAAGATCCTGGCACCCCTTTAATTTCCTGTAGGATCGACGATCTAGAATTTGATCGAGCATTATTGCATTTAGGATCCTCCATAAACATAATTACCTACATCCCTACTAGACCATTTCGAGGAAACTGAGCTCAAACCGACTGAGGTGACCTTGCAGTTAGCAGACCGATCAATCAAGTCACTTAGAGGAATTCTCGAGGATGTTCTGGTTCGGATCCGTGATTTCTATTTTTCAGTGGACTTCATCATGTTAGACATGGATACTCCTGAAAATCTGAGGAACACACCTATAATTTTAGGGAGACCATTCCTAGCCATAACTAGGGCAAATATCAAGTGCAAAGAGGGCCAGATCGAGTTGAAATTCGGCAACCAAACACTAAAGACTGATATCTTTAAGGCCCAAAAAGGAATAAACTGTGGGGTAATCGAGGAAGTGTGTGACATTAGTTTTATGGTTGAGGATCCACTTGTAGAGGAAGACCCAATTATCTATGATCCCCAACCTCGAGAAGATTCTGACCCACAGATAGAGGAGCCTAGAGCTGATCTAGATTCACCCTTAGCTCCCACTTTATCTTCTGAGGCCCATCCCAAACACTCACCTGCAGCTGATAACCCGGTTATGGAGTTGAAACCCCTCCTAGATCATCTGAAGTAAATGTTTTTGGGTTCCAATCAAACGTTTCCTATGATTATCAATTCCCGACTCACATCTGATCAGGAAATAAAGCTGATTTCTATTCTCCAGCAACATTAGAGAGCCATCGAATGGACTCTCGATGATCTTACTAGTATCAATCCCTCCTATTGCACACACCATATCTACACTGAAGAGGGCTCACGACCATCTCGAGAGATGCAGAGAAGACTCAACCCAAATCTACAGGAGGTCGTGAAGAAAGAGGTCATCAAGTGGTCAGATGTTGGTATTATCTACCCGATCTCTAATAGCCGCTAGGTAACCCCGATCCAGGTTGTGCCTAAGAAGGCAGGGCTCACCGTTATCACGACTGAATCTGGAGAGACCATCCAGACCCGCATTGCAAATTCGTAGATAGTCTGCATAGACTGTCGAAAACTGAATGCCTCCACGAAGAAGGATCATTTCCTACTTCCATTCATTGACTAGATTCTTGAGAAACTGGCAAGAAATCAATCTTTCTGTTTCTTGGATGGTTACTCCAGATATAATCAGGTGCCAATTCATCCAGAGGATCTGGAAAAGACCACCTTTACCTGCCCCTACGGTACGTACGCATTTCGCAGGATGCCATTCGAGCTATGCAATGCACCTACCACCTTATAGCGGTGGATGCTAGCCATATTCTCAGATATGATAGGTAATTACCTTGAGGTCTTCATGGATGACTTCTCGATATTTGGTGAATATTTTGATGGATGCCTCCTGCATTTGGTCCATATCCTTAAAAGATGCATTGAAGTGAACCTGGTTCTCTCCTGGGAAACGAGCCACTTCATGGTTCCTGAGGGCATCATTCTTAGACATCTTGTCTCTGAGAGAGGTATCTAGGTTGACCGAGCTAAGGTGAATCTGATTTCCAAGTTACCTGTGCCTAACTCGACCAAAGACATTAGATCATTCCTGGGGCATGTTGGATTTTATTATTGATTCATACCTTATTTCTCTAAGATTGCACGCCCCTTGAAGAATCTCCTTCCAAAGGACACCTTTTGAGATATCGAGTGAGTGCATTCACGCATTTGAGATCCTGTGTGACCGAGTCACCCAAGCACCAATCCTGCAATCTCCCCCAGACTAGTCTAACCCTTCAAGATCATGACCAAATCATCTGATTACGCAGTAGGAGCGGTGCTGGGTCAGAAAATCGATAGGAAACTGGTGGTCATATATTACACAGCAAGACATTGGATGAGTCTCAGCGTAATTACACTATTACAAAGAAAGAGCTGCTTGCTGTAGTATTTGGTCTGGAGAAATTCAGATCATACCTCCTGGGTTCCCACATCATCATATACTCGGATCACACTGCAGTGAGGCACTTACTCACGAAGAAGGACGTAAAGCCGAGATTAATCCGCTAGATCTTGTTGTTGCAAGAATTCAATCTTGAAATTTACTACAAGGTGGGAAAGCAGAACGTGGTAGCTGACCATTTGTCCCGCCTTCCTTCTTCGATCATTGACCCGTTGATGAGAACCTCATCATGAACCCTAACTAGCACATTTTGACCTAATAAATTGAACAAAAGCTCCTACAAAACCTAAGGGAAGGCCTAAATCAAGGAATTGCAAATCTGAGAATAAAATAATACACAAGGGGTAAAACTGTAATTTTACCATTGCAGTGCATGAACAGGATTTCTAAGGGTCTAGACACAGGTCAAATGAACTTAATAAGAGAAAAAGTGGGATGGTTTGGTCAAAAAAGGGTTATGACAAAATCTGGGAATTAAATGGCATTCTGTAACCCTAAAACAAACCCACTTTAATTCACAAAGTTTCAGGCAAGATAAAAATAAATTAAACCCTATAAAATTCATGAAAAAATATCCCCTAGGGTTTAGAACCTTCAATTTGGCCATTGAAACCTATCTTGACCTAAATTGAGAACCATACCCAATTTTTGACCTAATTTGGGTTTTTGTGCAAAATGTCTGGTCAAACATGGTCAAACCTAAAATCCAACCTCACCAATGGATTCCTTAAGTCCAAATTAGGCTTATACAAAAATTTGGACCTAAGGAAAGGTCGCCTTGACCCATTTTATAAAATGGTCCTCAACAATTACTTTTTGACCCTTAGCTTTTTGAAGCCTTGCAGGGACCCCCCTACCTTTCCCGCCATCTTCTTCATTCGCATCCCTCTGCCACCCGCCTGCACAGGCCATACCTCCGGTGACTTTGCGCGGAGGATGGCACCGCGCATGCATGGGGAGCCAACCCCAGATTTGAAAGGGAGACTCCCTGCGTTGTCCCCTGCAGCATGGGCCAGTCCCCATGCCCTGTCAGCCACCATACCTCTCGTGCGAACGCTCGAGAGGTATGGGTCTCGTTCCGTCCATACCTCCGGCGAGGTATTCCCATCTCCTCCTCGTGGTTCTCTCCCAGCCAATGCCTATTTAAGGAGCGGCAACCCCTGCCGCATCCTTCAAGCTTGTTCTGGCCGGAGAATCCCCCTTATTTTCATCTTCCTCACCTCCGGCCATCCGCCCGCAAGCTCCGGCGATTCTCCTCCTCCTCTCTCGTTGCCCTGCCACCATACCAGTGGCAGGGTTACTTCCGCCATCTTCCACCGCGCCTTGCCGTACCAGCAGGAGCCCTCCAGCACCTCCTTGTTGCCATCTCTTCCCCCTGGGAACCTTCGTCTCCAGCGTCAGCAGCACAGTCGCTTGCCACCCCGTCTCCAGCCTTCGTCCAGAGACTCTTAGATAAGCCCTCTCTCTCTGCTTTTTATTTTTTCCCTCATTTATTTTTGTTATTTCGCCTCACCGCTCACACACCACCACCACTTCTCCACCATCGGTAGACCACCGGCGAGGTGTATCCACTGCTCCATGCATCCAACACTTCCCCTGAACACACCCATTTTCTTCACAATCTCTGCCACAACTCACTGATCACAACCCCTCTTCCCATTCACCACCACACGCTCCCAACACTTCCTCTGAACACACCCATTTTCACAGCCACAGGGCGACCTGGGCACGCACGCCTAGGCCACCCAGTGGCCAGCTGCCCCCCTCTTCACCTTCGCCGTGATACGACGAAGGTTTTCCCGTTGTTTGTCAAGGCTGCAAGGCCGTTCTTGTGTCATGAAGATTCCAGCCTCCGTCCGCCATTAACGAGCAAGCTAGCTTGCTTGTTCCCGAGCTCTAGGTCGCGTACTCCAGGCTTCAGGATGCCAGGCGACGTGCGTTGAGTGGGTGAGTGCATCCAACCTGAGAATAGGCCTTGCGCGACTCACAGCTACTCCAATTGGGTGGAGCTCACCTCCTACGGGAGCTAGCAGAAGCGGGTGGGACATTTAGTCCCACCTCGTAAACGCAGGAGCGTGATGGGCTACATAAATTGTAAAACTGCATAGGGCTTATCGCCTCCAACTACACGAGGTGAGGTCCCTCACCCACCACCTGGCCTCGTCTACGACCCATGCCCCCGCGGACCTGGTCTAACCCGATTACCCAACCTACGCACACCTCGCACACCACCCACGCCGGTGCGCTTGGTCCCGAGCATGCTTACCCGACCCGATAACCCGAGAAGGCTCTGGGAGAGCTGTCCTGAGAGCGAAATAAAGAGAGAGAGACGCGGGGAGGGTAGGGGTTAGGTTTTGCCTAACCATACGCCTGTGCAGGGAACAGGAGAGGAAGCAAGGAAGGAGCGGCTGAGGACTTAGCTGCAGGAAGACAGCTGCGGCCAGAGAGAAAAGAAGGACTTGGAGCAGCAGAGAAGCAAAGGAGGAAGATGGCACTATAGCCGCAGAGATGCCGAGGCAGAAGGAGAAAGAAGAGAGAAGAAAGCAAAAGGCGCGCAGCAGAGAAGAAAGAAGAAGAAGAAGAAGCCAAGAAGAAGAACAATAAGCAGCAGCAGCAGTAGCTGAAAAGAAAAGGAGAGCACAAGCACTGTAGCAAGTGACACTTAAGGCGTCTCATCCTTGGAGTTTGATGTCTGAAAAGAGAGAGAAAGGAAGACAAGAGAAGAAAGAGAGAAGAAAAGAAGAGACATTTTTATTTTCCTCTCTTTAATCTTTTTGTAAAATAGTACATTGTAAATTATGATTTTCTACATTTCTAGAATCAGGTTTGCTCCCTAAGTTCGACCTCGGAGATTTTTTGTATTTGAATAATAAAATATAATCAAACCGGTGGCAGTTACACAAAACCCGCCACCAGTTTTTGGTGCCATTACCGAGGAGCAACGGGTATTCTAGAAGCTACTATATCATAATTTCTGATTGAATACTGACTTGATCTCCCTTCTGTTGTGCAAGCGCAAGAAGGCAAGAAGGAACAAGCAGCAGCACAACAACCACACCATGGGACAGGTAACCTTCTACCCTCTATCTTATGACCCTTAAATTCTAAAGAGGAAAAAGAAAAGAAAAATCAATCTAGGGTTACCTATTTTCCATACTTAGTAATTCACAGAGTTTCCTGTCTTTAAATTTCAACACATTTTATCTGCATATCCACTTAAGGTAACTAGGGCCAAAACCTTCTTACTTGAGCCCTAGTTACCCATTTCTATGGCAACTAATTGGACCAATTAGAGCCAACCTAGGATTCCAAGCTAGGGTTTTAGAGATGCATCTTCTAATCAAGAAATGAAAATTCCAAAAAGACGTGTGACTGAACCACTGCTTGAAAAGACCTATTAAGAGAAACCATAAGCAATCCGGCTCTTAATTCACTTGAATAGTAAAAGAAAGAACCTAATAAGCTCTCACAGGAACTAATAGGTGAAGTTGATCCCTTGGATCAACCAACCTTCAAATTAGGTCACTCTTGCACAACAAAAGGATTAAAGTTCAAGTGAAACCCTAAGCACCTTGATCTTAATTAAAAGTGGTAGACTTAAGAGGTCAAGGTCCCCATTCTGATCTACCTGGAATCTCAATGACAAGAGAGGACAGGTGGGGGAAACCCTGTAACCCGTGGGGGCGCTCTGCCGTGTAGGGGTCTTCGCGGGACTCACCCTCTCTGGTTGTCCAAGTAATTCTCAGGTGGACGACCTTCTGATCAAGGAGTATCATCCGCCCCGAACCTCTATAGTCACCCAACATATTTTGAGTGTCTTGATTGGGTCCAACACCTTCTAACCTCGTCCAATCCATCAATGCATGTTCGGTAGGAGGTCCTTGAAACCTCCTCTAGAAATCCACTCTCCCTGAGGCTAAGCCTCGGTACCCTTGTTTGTGCGACAACCACTCCACATAGACCTCTCCTCTGATTCTGAACCTAGTTCCCCTTCTTCTTCCATCATGGCTCAGCCTATTGAAGAAGAGATTAATCTTGAGCACAAGCTCCATCATCTTAATGATCTCTTCCAAAACTTCATGAACCCATCGCAGCGTCCCATGACGTGAGATCACTATAATCCCGCTGCGGTGGCAATTAAGCCTCGAGTCAGAATCCTGACTAGAGGACCTAATTCTGAATTGAAGCCCAACATGATTCATGTCATACCTAAATTCTATGGGCTTAACTCTGAAGATCCCTTCCAGCATATCAAACAGCTTAAGCATCTGGCCCAGACCTTCGGGTCATATGCGCAGAATCGAGATATCTTACTCATGAAGATGTTCTCTTTCTCCCTTATGGACAAGGTGGCTCATTGGTATCAAATGCAGACCTGCCTGATCAACACTTGGGAAAAACTTCAGTCCGAGTTTTTGAAGAAGTTCTTTCCCGTTGGTTGGACAAACGCCTTGTACCATCAGATTGCTCACTTCACGTAGCAGACGGGAGAACTCTTCATGAGGCATGGGATCGATTCCAAGATCTCATGAGAAAGTGCCCCCATCACGGAGTTCCTAAATGGGAACAAGTCCAATCTTTTTACCAGGGACTCCGTGAAGATATTAGACTGTTTGTCAATGCAACTTGCGGAGGGAATATCATGGGACAACATGAAGACACCGTGAGGGAGATTCTCAAGAATATGTGTGAGAACTCCATCAACAATTACTCCATGGGACTTTTTGACCAGACGAATACCCGCGCAATGACGAAACTTAGGGGAGCACATGAGACACAGGACCTGTCCGCATTAGTCGACCTGGAATTAATGGCCAGTTGGTTGGACAAGGTCTCAATTATTGAGAAGAAGGTGGACGAGCTAACTCAGCACTTGCAGTGAGCCACCTCTACATAGAACTCCTTCGCACAACCCCCTCCTGCACGGGAAACTATGCAGAACATTTTCCACTGACCTTCTCCTGGGATGGACTCGTATCCACCCCCATCTGACTCCAGAACCAGAGGAACCTCCAATCCTTTCTATTCCTACCGGGGGAACTCTACTCCCCCATTCCCCGACTTTCCTAAGGCTCCTCAGACCTGCGAGGACCTCAACGCCATCAAGAATGACCCATTTTCCAACACCTACAACCCTGGATGGTGAAACCATCCCAATTTCCAGTGGGTAGGAAATTCTCAGAACCCAAGACCACCCTTTCAGCCCCGTCTACAAGCCCATCATCCTTATCAGCCGCCTCAGCCTCGGCCCAACCCCACTTATCCATCCGGGCCCAACCAAGACCAAATGTCCCTTATCCTCCAAACTCTAGCTGACATCCAAAGAACGAATGCGGCTATCCAGAAACAACATAAGGACGAAATCACAGAGGTCCGCAACCAACTCGCCCAGTTGGCAAATTCTCGCCAACCAGGCACACTTCCTTCTCAACCTCTGCCTAACCCAAACAGCGTGCCGACCCAAACCCGGGCCAAGCACACTTGATCTATCAGGCCCCTTCTGTTCCATCACTTGACGGGATGGAAGCATCAACCTCCTATGTGGCTTACCAAAAACAGCAGCCCATCTTACCAACCCCCAACCAGAACCAGGCAGGACTAAATTCGATAACAACCCGTGTGGTAAAGCAACCCAAGATCCACCTTATCCTGACCACTCCAAGCCTGGTAGTGACCCAAACCCTAGTACAGTTATCCAGGATGTTCCTATCCTATCCCAGATCAAAAACCTGGACCTATCCTAGAGGAATCAACCAAGGTTCCATTTCCCAAGGCCTTAACCAAGGGAAAGAGGACAGCTAAACCCGTGGCTCCTGAGGAGGACCTGATCAAGCTCTTTGAGCAAGTCCAAATAAACATCCCCTTGATGGATGCAATCTGCCACGTACCGGCTTACGCACGATTCTTGAAAAACATGTGTACACCTCAGCGTAAGCCGCAAACCAAGAGTGGGAGTCAGATTGTACCGTCAGAGCAAGCCAGCTCTATGATCCTGATTAAACTCCCACCCAAGGCAAAAGACCCAGGCACTCCCCTGATTTCATGTAAGATTGGTGAAACCCAGTTTGATAGAGCATTATTAGACCTAGGTGCCTCCATAAACTTGATACCCACATCCCTGCTTAACCACCTAGAAGAATCTGAACTGAAACCAACTGAGGTGACATTGCAGTTAGCCGATAGATCTATCAAGTCACCTAAGAGAATTCTTGAAGATGTTATTGTTAGGATGCGAGATTTCTACTTCCTTGTATATTTCATAGTTCTAGACATGGACGCACCTGAGAATCCAAGGGATACACCAATCATACTAGGGAGACCTTTTCTGGCCACTGCAAGGGCCAACATAAGTTGTGAAGAGGGTCAAATAGAGGTGAAATTTGGGAATCAGACTCTCAAGATTGATATCTTTAAGGCCCAACAAGGGATTAATTATGGTGTCGTAGAGCAAATTTGTGACATCAGAGCCGTGGTTGATGAACCACAAATTGAGGACAACATGATTATCCCTCATCAACCACAAGAAGATCTAAAACCGCAATTGGAGTAGTCAGAACTTGATCTAAACAAACCCATAACTCCTACCCTTGTACCCCACACCCACTCTGAACCACCCGCTGCTGTTGATAACCCCGTTCTTGAACTCGCCCCTTCCCGACCATTTGAAATATGTCTTTTGGGGTTCCAATCAGATACTTCCGGTGATTATAAACTCCAAACTCACACCTAATCAGGAATCCCGTCTGATTGCTGTTCTCCAGCAACATTGCAGAGCCATTGGTTGGGCTCTCGATGATTTGACTGGAATAAGTCCCTCTTATTGCACACACCGCATCTATTCTGAAGAGGGCACACGACCTTCACGTGAAATGCATAAACATCTAAACCCTAATCTGCAGGAGGCCGTGAAAAAGGAGATCATTAAGTGGTTAGATGCAAGGATCATCTACCCGATCTCCGACAGTCGTTGGCTGAGCCCAATCCAGGTTGTACCTAAGAAGGCAAGGCTCACCACCATCACGATTGAAATCGGCGAGGTCATACCTACCCGTATAGCCAACTCGTGGAGAGTCTGCATAGATTACCAAAGACTCAATTCCTCCACGAAGAAGGATCATTTCCCACTACCGTTTATTGATTAGATTGTCGAAAAACTAACAAGAAATAGATTCTTCTACTTTCTTGACGGGTACTCCGGTTACAACCAAGTGGCGATTCATCCAAAGGACCAAGAGAAGACCACGTTCACCTACCCCTTCGGGACTTACGCGTTCCGAAGGATGCCTTTCGGTCTCTGCAATGCACTTGTGACTTTTCAGCGGTGCACGTTTGCCATATTCTCTGATATGGTAGGTGATTATTTGGAAGTCTTCATGGATGACTTCTCAGTTTTTGGAGCATCATTTGATGATTGCCTCCAGCACTTGGTTCACATACTCAGGCGATGCATTGACGTAAATCTGGTTCTTTCCTGGGAAAAGAGCCACTTTATGGTGCCTGAGGGGATCATTCTGGGACACTTAATTTCTGAGAGAGGCATCCAGGTGGATCGAGCCAAGGTTAATCTGATTTCTAAACTTCCTATGCCTAGCTCGATCAGGGACATTCGATCTTTTCTGGGGCACGTCGATTTTTACCGTCATTTCATCCCTGATTTCTCGAAAATCGTGCATCCTCTGACCACTCTTCTCTCCAAGGATGTACCCTTTGAGATTTCCAAGGAATGTACTCAAGCTTTTGAGATCCATCGTGACTGAGTCACCTAAGCCCCGATCCTACAGTCCCCTGATTGGTCTCAACCCTTTAAGATCATGTGTGGTGCATCTGACTTCGCTGTAGGAGCGGTTCTGGGGCAGAAGATTGACGGGAAACCTGTGGTCATCTACTACGCTAGCAAGACACTTGATGAGGCTCAGTGTAACTATACAGTTACGGAGAAAGAGCTGCTAGCTGTAGTATTTACCCTTGAAAAATTCAGATCTTATCTCCTAGTTTCCCACGTCATAATATACTCGGATCACACAGCTGTGAGGCATCTCCTTGCAAAGAAGGACGCGAAGCCTCGATTAATCTGATGGATCTTGCTGTTGCAAGAATTCCACCTCAAGATTCATGACAAGGTAGGAAGACAGAACGTGGTAGCTGACCACTTGTCTCGCCTTCCTTCTGAGATCATCAACCCTTCTAGACCCATCACGGAGCATTTTCTTGATGAGCACCTCTTGACTATTGGCACCGGGCTTCCATGGTTTGCTGATATAGTAAACTACTTGGCATCGTACCAGATCCCATCTGATTGGCCGAAGGCCAAGAAAGACAAGTTGTGCTCCGATGCCAAGTACTACATCTGGGAAGACCCGTACTTATTCCGCATAGGTGCTAACCAAATTATCCGGCGATGTGTCCCGGAAGTTGAAATTAATGACAATCTCTCTTTCTGCCATGACGAGGCATGCGGTGGCCATTTTTCTGGGCAAAAAATCGCATTGAAAATCCTCCACTGTGGCTTTTACTGGCCCACTATCTTCAAGGATGCATACAGTCACTATAAGGCATGCAGTCGTTGCCAAACTTTGGGCAACATGAGCTATCGCGACATAATGCCTTTACAGCCGATTCTCATATGCGAGATTTTCGATATTTGGGGGATTGATTTTATGGGCCCCCTCCCTATCTCAGACAACTTCGAGTATATTTTACTCGTTGTTGACTACGTGTCCAAATGGATCGAAGCCATTCCAACCCGAACCTGTGATCACAAGATCGTCATCAAATTCATTAATCAGAATATCTTCTCATGGTTTGGGATTCATCGTGCTATCATCACCGATGGAGGGACCCATTTTACCAACACTTAGTTCATGTCACTAATGACCAAATAAGGGGTGTCGCACCGAATCTCTACTCCTTACCACCCCCAGACTAATGGTCTAGCTGAGCTATCAAATCAGGAGATCAAGAAAATCCTGCAGGTTACTGTTTGACCTGACAGAAAGGATTGGTCATCCCAACTTCCGGAAGCTTTGTGAGCTTATAAGATCGCCCACAAAATCCAATTAGGCATGTCCCCTTTTAGACTGGTGTATGGGAAGGCGTGTCACCTTCCCGATGAACTGGAGTACAAAGCCTATTAGGCAGTATGGAATTGCAACCTAGATCTTTCTAAGACCGGAACCCACAGAAAGCTTCAGATAAGCGAGATTGATGAATTATGCCTTGATGCGTATGAGAACTCGCGAATCTACAAAGAGCGGGTTAAAGACTTTCATGACAAGCACATATCTAGAAAGATCTTTCACCCTGGTCAGAAGGTCCTACTCTTCGATGCCCGACTTAAATTGTTCTCTGGAAAACTGCGATCCAAGTGGGTCGGACCATACCTTGTCTGACATATTTTTGGAAATGGAGCCATCGAGATTAGTCCGCTCAGCCACGATTCCGAACCTTTCGTCGTGAACGGCCAGAGACTCAAACCGCTCATTGACGTAACCAATACAGATTTGGCTGAGTCATCATTTATCCCCCATTCTCCCTGAGCTAATTGCGCCCAGCCGATGGCGTAAAACTTAGCACTTAATGGGAGGTAACCCGCCATTCTTTTTGAAAACCTGAAACCCTTTTCTGACATTTCTTTGCACTTTAGGATCATTCCTTAAGACAGCCGACATTACCTCAGGTACTCGTACCTGAAATTAGAAATCGTTCGCAACAGTCACCTCGACCCATCCACTCACCTAATATCTGTCCTAATGCATGAACCAAGCCAAATAAAAACCCACCTAATGTACAATGAGGACATTGCAAACCTTAGGCATGGGGGGGTATGAAAAGTGCAATAAAAAGTCATAACAAGAAAAGGTTTCAACAAAAAAAATTCACATAAAAAAATAAAATAAAATAAATAAATTTTTGGAGGAGGGAAGAAAGTGCTGGTAAGCTTCACAAAAGGAGGAAAAGAGCAGAATATTAAAAAGGGTCACAAAATAAAAAAAGAAAAAGGGAGAGTCATTAGTAAGAAATTAAGGAATTAACCAAAATTCTATACCACATTAAAGAAAAGTAAAGAGAAAGTGCACAACAAGATTAGTAAGAATGCGAACCTTAAGCCTTCTTGGTTAGACTCTTAGTACCCGCTAAGATCTAGATATTCCTTAAGAGGTTAAGGAAAATGAAAAGCCCAAGCATTAGGTCTAAGGCTTAGGGAGTATTTGGCCTCGTTAACTGACCTTCGGTTTATGGGACTCGGTAACCTAAGCACCCAAATTCACACACAGTCTGGTTCAGTGAGCATAAATATCAAAATCACGTAGAAGTGTTTCAAATATTCCGAAAATGTCACCTAGATTAGGAGCGGCCGATCAACACAAGTTGATTTGGACAAGTTCTCAGCGTGGAGAGGTGGGAAATTCCCCTCGAAGATGCGTAACAGCATATCATCTCCTCGGTGCTTGTCTCCTAGGATATTTACATATCCTATTAGGGGCATGTAAGCACTCTGCTAGTTCAGATTCCATGGATGGCATTATCACGAAGTGTCAATTACCAGGGTCTGAATTCGACCACGGAACACCATGGATGGGATTATCTCAAAATCTCGAAAGCCAGGGTTCTGGGGGTTACCATGGCGGTGCTATTTCGAAGCATCGATTGCCAGGGACCTTTGATGATTGATGATGGGGACGAGGAATCCGATACAGACCGTGTTGTGAAGCCAATCCTAGGCTAGAATTAAAAAAAAGAGAGAGAGAAAACTCTCCAAACAAAGAACCCTCTGTCTCTCTCTTACAAAACGTACTGCAAACTGAACCAAGGCTAAAAATATCTCAAGCACAGGTGCTTTAACCACGGAGTCCAATAAACTTTAGAGTAGTTCCTGTGGGCCTTAAAAACATTTACTAAAGACTAAGGTTAAAGCTAGACAGATCTAGATCTTGGTAGGTACTAGAGTACCTTTGAGGCCCATGATTGGCATTCTAACCTAATCAAGGAGACAAGAGAAAAAAAAAAAGCACTTATCAAATTTGATGAAAGGAATTCATGGTCTATAATAAAGGTTAAAACCTTAAATTTTTGCTAAGGGACTAGCAAAAGCTAAGCATGAGGGTATGATGAGAACCTCATCATGAACCCTAACTAGCACATTTTGACCTAATAAATTGAACAAAATCTCCTACAAAACCTAAGGGAAGGCCTAAATCAGGAAATTGCAAATCTGAGAATAAAATAATACACAAGCGGTAAAACTGTAATTTTATCATTGCAGTGTATGAACGGGATTACTATGGATCTAAACACAGGTCAAATGGACTTAATAAGAGAAAAAGTGAGATGGTTTGGTCAGAAAAGGGTTATGACAAAATCTGGGAATTAAATGACATTATGTAACCCTAAAACAAACCCACTTTAATTCACAAAGTTTCAGGCAAGATAAAAATCAATTAAACCCTATAAAATTCATGAAAAAATATCCCCTAGGGTTTAGAACCTTCAATTTGGCCATTGGAACCTATCTTGACCTAAATTGAGAACCATACCCAATTTTTAACCTAATTTGGATTTTTGTGCAAAATATTCTGTCAAACATGGTCAAACCTAAAATCCAACATCACCATTGGATTTCTTAGGTCCAAATTAGGTTTATACCAAAATTTGGACCTAACAAAAGGTCGCCTTGACCCATTTTACAAAATGGTCCTCAATAATTACTTTTTAACCCTTAGCTTTTTGAAGCCTTGCAGAGACCCCCCTACCTTTCCCGTCATCTTCTTCAATCGGGTCCCCCTACCACCAACCTGCCTAGGCCATACCTCCGGTGACTTTGCGCGGAGGATGGCGCCGCGGATGCATGGGGAGCCAACCCCAGATTTGAAAGGGAGACTCCCTGCGTTGTCCCCTGCAACATGGGTCAGCTCCCATGCCCTGTTGGCCGCCATACCTCTCGTGCGAACGCTCGAGAGGTATGGGTCTCGTTCCGGCCATACCTCCGGCGAGGTATTCCCATCTCCTCCTCGCGGTTCTCTCTCGGCCGATGCCTATTTAAGGAGCGACAACCCCTACCACATCCTTCAAGCTTGTTCTGGCTGGAGAATCCCCCTTATTTTCGTTTTCCACACCTCCGGCCATCCGTCCGCAGGCCCCGGCGATTCTCCTTCTCCTCTCTCGTTGCCCTGCCACCATACCAGTGGCAGGGTTACTTCCGCCATCTTCCACCACGCCTTGCCGTACCAGCAGGCGCCCACCATCACCTCTTCCCCATCACCATCTCTTCCCCCTGGGCACCTTTGTCTCTGGCGTCGGCAGCACAACCGCTCGCCACCCCGTCTCCCCCCTTCGTCCAGAGACTCTTAGATAAGCCCTCTCTCTCTGCTTTTTATGTTTTCCCTCATTTATTTCTATTATTTCGCCTCACCGCTCACACACCACCGCCACCTTCTCCACCTTCGACAGACCACCGGCGAGGTGTATCCATCGCTCCACGCATCCACCCACCTAGCTAACCACCTCACAAGCTCCATCATGACTCACTGATCATAACCCCTCTTCCCATTCACCGCCACACGCTCCCAACACTTCCCCCGAACACACCCATTTTCACAACCACAGGGCAACCTGGGCACGCATGCCTAGGCCACCCCGTGGCCAGCTGACCCCCTCATCACCTTCGCCGTAATACGACGAAGGTTTTCCCGTTGTTTGTCAAGGCTGCAAGGCCGTTCTTGTGTCATGAAGATTCCAGCCTCCGTCCGCCATTAACGAGCAAGCTAGCTTGCTTGTTCCCGAGCTCTAGGTCGCGTACTCCAGGCTTCAGGATGCCAGGCGACGCGCGTTGAGTGGGTGAGTGCATCCAACCTGAGAATAGGCCTTGCGCGACTCACAGCTACTCCAATTGGGTGGAGCTCACCTCCTACGGGAGCTAGCAGAAGCGGGTGGGACATTTAGTCCCACCTCGTAAACGCAGGAGCGTGATGGGCTACATAAATTGTAAAACTGCATAGGGCTTATCGCCTCCAACTACACGAGGTGAGGTCCCTCGCCCACCACCCGGCCTCGTCTGCGACCGACACCCCCGCGGACCTAGTCTAACCCGATTACCCAACTTGTGCACACCTCGCGCACCACCCACGTCGGTGCACCTGGTCCCGGGCACACTTACCTAACCTGATAACCCGAGAAGGCTCTGGGAGAGCTGTCCTGAGAGCGAAATAGAAAGAGAGAGAGACGCGAGGAGGGTAGGGGTTAGGTTTTGCCTAACCATACGCCTGTGCAGGAAACAGGAGAGGAAGCAAGGAAGGAGCGGCTGAGGACTTAGCCGCGGGAAGACAACTGTGGCCAGAGAGAAAAGAAGAAGAATGACTTGGAGCAGCAGAGAAGCAAAGGAGGAAGATGGCACTGTAGCTGTAGAGAAGCTGAGGCAAAAGGAGAAAGAAGAGAGAAGAAAGCAAAAGGCGTGCAACAGAGAAGAAAGAAGAAGAAGAAGACAAGAAGAAGAAGAAGAAGCAGCAACAACAGCTGAAAAGAAAAGGAGAGCACAAGCACTGTAGCAAGTGGCACTTAAGGCATCTGATCCTTGGAGTCAGACATCTGAAAAGAGAGAGAAAGGAAGACAAAAGAAGAAAGAGAGAAGAAAAGAAGAGACATTTTTATTTTCCTCTCTTTAATCTTTTTGTAAAACAGTACATTGTAAATTGTGATTTTCTATGCTTCTAGATCAAGTTTGCTCCCTGAGTTCAACCTCGGAGATTTTTTGTGTTTGAGTAATAAAATATAATCAAACCGGTGACACTTACACAAAACCCGCCAGCACCCGTCTTGCCCTATTACTGAGCACTTTCTGGATGAGCATCTCTTGGCCATTAACGGACTTCCTTGATTTGCCACCATCGTGAACTACTTGGTTACGAGGAAAATCTCACCAGATTGGGCGACTTCCAGGAGAGACAAGCTGATTTTCGATGCCAAGTACTATGTCTGGGAAGATCCGTATCTTTTCCATATCAATAATGACCAAGTGATCAAGAGATGCATTCCCGACGACGAGGTCAATGAGGTAATCTCATTCTGTCTTGACCAGGCCTATGGTGGCCATTACTCTGGGCATAAAACCACAACGAAGATCCACCAGTGTGGGTTCTTTTGGCCCACAATGTTCAAAGATGCATAATCCTATTGTAGGGCATGTACCCATTGTCGGACTCTCGGCAACATGGGATCGCGAGATATGGTGCCCTTAAATCCGATCATCGTGTGCGAAATCTTTGACATCTAGGGAATTGATTTCATGGGACCCTTTCCAGGATCTAATGGCTCCAAATACATCTTACTTGCTATTGATTACGTCTCTAAATGAATCAAAGCCGTCCCCACCAGAACAAGTGACCATAAAGTTGTTCTTCAGTTCATTTAGGAGAACATCTTTTCCAAATTTAGGGTTCCAAAAGCTATCATTAGCGATGGCAGGTCTCATTTCACCAATGTGCACTTCCAATCCCTAATGAAAAAGTATGGGGTGTCGCATCGTATCTCGACTCCTTATCACCCCCAGACTAATGGATTGGCTGAACTGTCAAATCAAGAGGTCAAGAAGATCCTTCAAGTCACTATTCGACCTGATAGGAAGGATTGGTCTACCCGCCTTCCAGAAGCCCTGTGGGCCTATAGGACTACTCATAAGACCTAGTTAGGAATGTCTCCCTTCAAACTCGTGTACGGGAAGGCATGTCACCTCCCCATAGAAATGGAGCACAGAGCCTACTGAGCAGTACGGAAGTGTAATTTAGATCTTTTGAAGGCTGGAATTTACCGTTGGTCACAATTGAGCGAGATTGAAGAACTACGCAATGACGTGACGAGAACTCGCGAATCTGCAAAGAGCGAGTGAAAGCCTTCCATGACTGGCACATTTCACAAAAATCCTTCTATCCAGGTTAGAAAGTGTTACTCTTCGATGCCAAACTCAAGCTCTTCCCAGGAAAACTTAGATCAAAATGGATTAAACCATTCCTTGTGAGACGAGTATTTGGAAATGGAGCGATCGAAATCAGTGAACTCAGCCACGAAACAGAACCTTTTGTCATGAATGATCAGAGACTCAAACCGTTCTTCAAACACACCAACTTGAATTTTGCTGCAGTATCTTTTGATCTCCAATGAGCTTCATTACGCCCAGCTGATGGCATAAACTTAGCGCTTAATAGGAGGCAACCCGTCATTTTTGAAAAATCCGAAACCTTTCTAACATATCTCTTTGCTGAATTCATATTATACTTTAGGGTTCATCCATTAGATCAACCGACTCCACCTTTAATACTTGTATTAGAGCTAGAAATCATCCACAATAGTCATTCCAACCCGTTCACCACCCACCTGTTCTAATGAACGATCTAAATTGAACTCGAACCCACCTAATTTATAATGAGGACATTGCAAATCTTAGGCATGGGGGGTATTAAAGTGCAAAACGCTATGAAAATCAATGCATGAAAGGGTTTTATTCAAAAAAAAAAAAGAAGAGGAGAAAAGAGGAAAGGAGAGGCCAATTTGAATCAAGCTAAATGAAAAGAGAAGAGGAAAAGAAAAGAAAAGAAAGAGAAAAAAAGGAACAAATAAAAAGAGAAGAAAATGAGTTAGTCCCTTTAAATTGAGTATGGAACTTACCTAACTTCTAGATTGGATCGGATGATGAATTAAGACCTGAAAGGCTAAAACTTAGGAGATTAGTGATGAGTACCGACCTTAGGCCTCTTGGAGCTGTTTCAGGGTTTAAACATTCACATATTTGTTAAGATCTAAATTAATCCTCAAGAGGTTGAGGAAAGTACGAGGCTGATGTAGTAGGTCTAAGGCTTAGGAATTATCCGGCCCATTTGCCTACCCTTTGGTTTGCTGGACATAGTAACCTAAGCACCCAAAAATCACACACTAAGTCTGGTTCAGTGTGCTTAATAAAGAAAATCATGCCAAAAGTATTTTGTTCTGAAAAGCCATCTCGAAGATCTAGCGTAGGAGCGGCTCGACAACACAAGTTGATTGGATAAGTTCCCGGTGTGGAGAGGCAGAAAATTTCCCTCAAAGATGAATAATAACATATCATCTCCTCGGTACTTGTCTCCTAAGATATCTAAATATCTTATTGGGGGCATGTAAGCACCTTGTGCTAATTCAAGTGCCATAGGCTGTATTATCCTGAAATGTCAATTGCTAAGGCCTGAATTTAGCTACAGAACTCCATGGGTGGTACTATCCCGAAGTGTTAAAAGCCATGGTTCTGGGGGTTGCCATGGGTGGTGCTATCCTGAAGCATTGAAAGTTAGGGACCCTTCGAGAATTGATGGTGGGGACAATGAATCTGATATAGACCTTATTTAGGGCTAATTCGAGGCTAGATTTTAGGAAAAATAGAAAGAAAAGAGAGAAAACTCTCTACATGAAAAAAGTTCTCTATCTCTCTTATAAAAATGCACTAGCAAACAGAACCTAGACATGTTACAATTAAGCACAGGTGCTTTAAGCCCTTGGGTCAACGAACCTTTGGACAGTTTTGCGGGCCTTAGAAACCTTCGCGGCAGACTCAAGCTAAAGCTAGTCAGGTCTAGATCTTGACTGGTACTTGAGTACCTCTAGGCCTATTATTGATATTCTAATCTAATTTCTAGAGATGCAGCTTAGTAATGCATCCTGACAGTTACATCCAACCTAAAGACCTAGTTTGATCCATAGGATGTTTGCCAAGGGACTAGCAAAAGCTAGGCATAGGAGTATGATGGGAATACTATCATAAGCCTTAACTAGCCACCTGTAGTCAGGATTGAAAGATAAATGCTCCTACATAACCATCTAAGGGTTACAACTCCACATTATTCAGTTTTGAGAAGAGAACAAGAAGGTAGGGTTAATTCTGTAATTTTAACAGCATATCATTAACACAGAATAACCACGGGGTTTTTCAAGGGTTAACTGAAGGTTAATTAAGCATTAAACACTAATAGTGGGTCCATGTAGATAGAAGTAGGGTTTCACACATTTTGAAAACCAATACAGCACCCAAAATCCTAATTTCAGACCCGCTTAAATTAAAGAGGTTCTGGTTAAGATAAAATTCATTTAAAACTCCCTAAATTCATAGAAAAATATTTTTTGAGGTTTGGTATCCTTAATCTGACCTTTGGAACCTATTTTGACCTTAAATAGAGTCACAGACAGAGTTCTACCCTAATTTGGGTTTTTGCACAAATTACCTCATCAAACTTGGTCAAAACTAAAATCTGACTTCACCATCAAATTCCTTGGATCCAAATTAGGTTTGTATCAAAATTTGGGCCAAATCAGAGCCCATCTTGACTTAGTCTGCATTTTAGTCATTTAAACTCTATTTCTCTCAATCAAGCCCCTAGCTTTTGAATTTCTTGCATTTAGCCCCCCAACTTTGTTATCTTCTTTGCAAGAAAGTCTCTGCCACCATTAGATCTCAACTGACCTCCAAGAAACCTTTGACTGCACCTAAACCTACTCAAATCATCATCAAATCCCACCAAATTTGGTAGGATTGATGTTCACACTATGGGGAATTGATTGGGATTGATCTTGGCTTCCAAATCACAAGGAAAGCCTTGTGTGAACACATGAGATTTTTGGGTAAATTTTCCTTCCATCGCAAACCTTATATAAGCCCTTTCCTTTCCTAGAGCTTGTTCAAAGCTCTATATAAAGCTCCAGAACTCAAAGGCAAGCTCCTTAGCGAAGTTTTAAGCCAGAAATACCCTCTCTTCCCCAAGTCTGGCCGTCCACACCTTCGTCTCTGGCAAGCCTCTCCATCTTCTTCGTGGAGCCAACCAACGGTCAAATTGACTGGCTTCACATCTTCCCCTCATCCTCGCGACTGTCGCTAGCCAATGCATGGCCGTCACCTCCCTCTCCTTCCTCACCACTATATTGTCATCGACTCTTCCTTCTCTGATGTCGGCCTATCATAGCTAGTCGCATCCGCTCACTCTCTCCCTCTCTAACTTTCTCTTTCTCTTCTTCTCACCCTCCTGATCCTCCCCAACCCCTTAGATTTTAGGTCGTACCCAAACCATCACCATACCCACTTCATCTTCTTCCACTCCGACCGAGCTCCGGCAAGGTCGGCCAGACGCCAGAAGCCACCAAACAACCCATTACCACCTCCACAACCTCCGCCTCTCCGCGAACAAGATTAATCACTCCAAAGCTCCACCGAACACCACCCTCCACCGCACTACTTCCTTGACCTTGCTAGCACACCACACGCATCCTCACTCCACGAAACCACCACCATCGTGTTCCTTCTAAGCTTCTCTGACATAGCCAAGAGGCCGTGTTTTCTATTTCAGGTCTTTGCCATCGCTCCGCCACCGCCACCATCATCTCCGACCTCGGCTGCAAACCATTGCACCATCACGAGGCCGTGTCGCTACTGCTACTATGGTCTTGAGGCTCTTGAACGAGAAGAGCCTTGTGCTTCTCTTAAGAAGGGCCCTTGAGCCTCTTCTGTTAAGGCGTCCGAAGCCTTTGGCCTATCGTAACAATAGATCTGGATTAATTTGGGCTTGGAAATTCAACTAAAGCTCTATGAACTCAACTGTAGTTCAAATTTGACCTAATATGGGATGAGATCTAATTTCACTAAAATCCTCAATAAAACTTGTTTTAATTGATCCTAACAAACTTGTAACTAACTCAAGACTCCAGAAATGTTGTAAAATCTAAGTTTTGAAGTTTGATGCTTAATATCTACCAATGTTTGACCATGAAGAGCTCAAATGTTGACTTTGTATAGAAGAGTATTTCTTGCTCAATTAACTAACAAAATCGACAAAACAGAATCTCAAAAACTCATAACCTCAAAATTTGAATTTTGATGCTTGAAACACCAAGCCCCAAGCTTCCTTCCTGAAAGTTAAAAGGGAGTTGGTCGACAGACCAATCTAGAGATTTAACTGGTGATCTAAGGGTTGTTCTAAACTCAAAGGATCCTCGAGAAGCCTCTAGACCTATTCCTAAGATCTGTAGTCACCTAGAATTGCTTTCTCAACTTTGCTAGAGCTGACGAAGATGACTATGCTCAAAGAGTATCAATCAATAAAACTTGAACCTAATAGGTGGAAACTAGTCAGAAGACTCATATAAGATGATCTGGAGTCCTTCAAGGTGAATCAATAAGTATACCTCATTGTCAAAGTTGCCAAAACTCACCGAAGCTCCGGTAATCAGCAAATCTAATCGCCAAAAGTCAAAACTTGATGAAACAACAAAAGAAGTATATCAAAAGCTTCTTGAGCTTATTTTGAAGTTCAAGAATATGTCAATTCAATCAATAAAAGCATATAACAGTTGCACAAACTCAAATTGATTTGATATGAAGTCTGAGTCCGTCTGAACTCAAAAGATGTTTCACTCAATAGAGTGAGGTGAAATTCTCAGTGAAGTAATGCGAAGGTGATGGACTGGTTTGATTAAATGAAGGAACTCCTCCGACCTCCGCCGTAGACAGCAGTAGCAGGATGTTGAGGTGGATTAAGCATATTGTGGATAAAGGTTAATCAGTGAAATAAAGAAGTGAAAATTAATTGTGAAAAGTTAAAGAAGGTGGAGGAAGTATGGATTAGGTGATGGAAGGCCAAGCAAGGTCAGATTTGACCTTGCCGGCATTGGAGAAGATGAAAGAAGACTCACGGATTAACTACTCTAATCTATCTAATCAACTAGGATACACTAATCTACACTAAAAGGTAAAGCTAAGGCTACGATTACCTGGACGAATGGGAGAGAGAAGCACCGATAAGGTGTCGCTGGAGCGAAGAAATCAAAATAGGTAGGGAAGAAGCTCCAACAATGAACACGAGCAGGAATGGGAGGTGGAGTCGCAGCTCTATAACCGTGGCAGAGTTGAAGACAAGGAAGACAGAGAAAGTCAGATTTGTTGGAACTAACTAGAAGGAGAAAGTGGATGCCGGAGTTAGGAAGAATATTCTATGAACAACTCAATGTGGGAAGAGGGAATAGGAGTTGCTAGCTCAAAATCAAAGGTATCTGGGGGTATTTATAGGTGGTGAGCAAGGTCAGGGACCTTGAACCTGGACCAGAGGACGTCTAGGTACATCTGAAATGCCGTCGTCATCTTCAACAACGGCGAGGTTTCCAAGTGTCTACAATGCATGTGCACGACATCCAAACCATTGCATGTGAAGGATTTGTTACGGCGAAGCTTGCCGTGCACAAAAATGAAGCTCTACCCTCCGATGTTGCCGACATCGGAGAAAAGTCGTGGTTGAACATAGACTGTCAATCGTAGTGAAGAAAAGGAGAAGGAAAAACTATGAGGACCTAGATGCAAATATGAAGGACCTATGTGTGAATAAAAGGACTTAATCAACATAAAAATTAGGGACTGAATTACAAATCATGGGTTTTAAAGCTTAAATTAAATTTTTACATATAATTATAAAGGCAAAAGGGATCGTGCCGGTCACCAACAGGCAAGTTGGGTGCAAGAACTGGTCTCCACTGTTGGGTATGGCTGAAAAGTGCCAGTCTCCACCATTGGATATGGCTGAGATTAAATCCCTTCCCCCCCCCCCCCCCCCCAACCCCTTTTCCCCCCACATGACAATCTCCACCGATAGGCCTCTCCTCCCACTCCCCCAATAACCCTCTCCTTCCTCCCCTCCGCAGCTCCTTCCTCTCCTAAACACCAAACCCACCCACCCACCCCCCCAGTAGGCCTCTCCCCCCTCTCCTTCGTAGCTCACCCTTTTCCCTCCCACCTCTCGTTACCTTCCCTTTGTTGCCATCACCCCCTCGTTGGTAGCAACCACAACCCTCTCCCCCTCATTGTAGTATAACCATGGAATGATTCTAATTTTTACTACCATTATTATTTTCTAATGAAGAGAAACAAAATTAAAATAAAGCTTCATGGATAGATGGCTGTTTCTAGATACATGCTTCTACAACTACTAAGAATGCAGTAAAAAAAAAGAACTAGAGAGAGAAAGGTAGGGAAATGAGAGTAGAGATTAGGGCACTGATGGTGCTCCGACGAGGAGTGCTTTGGTGGCCTTGGATTGCTACAAAAAGAGCAACAAAACCAGCCCCTTTGGTGCTAAGGGGGTGGTCGGGTCCGGATAGGTTGTGTTAATATGGTGATTTTATCGTTGAAATAAGTATAGTGGTTAACCTAAATCGAGCCTAACCATCTCTTTACAAAAAATTTTTTTACCTGGCCTACTTGATTTTATCTTGGTCACTTTTAGGCCAAGGGTCGAACTCAAGGAAGTGGGATTAGAGGTGAATAAGTTTCTACGCCTTTCTTACAACGAATCTCTTCCGTTCGTTTATTATGTTTTTTGTGTTTTTCTATTTAATATTTTTTTTCTGATAATTTTTGTCCTTGAGGTACACCCTCAAAATCAGGTTCTTGGCTTTGAGCCAAATTAGGGTTCCAAAACTGGTCTTGCTATTCACAAGACTAAGTACCTGCAAGTCAAGAATTATTTTTTCTCTTTTGTATATTTTTTATCTTTTTAATGGCAAGAAGAAAGAAATAGAAATAAGGTAAATATAGTATATATATATGTATATATTATATACGTATATAGGGGTGGGGGGTGGAGGTGGAGATGGCGTGTAGCACGGTGTCGAGTCGGTCGTCGTCTAGGAAGATGCAACCAACAGGACGAAGTACCGCATGGAGTGTAGGATGGATGGGTGGAAGATGTGTGTGAAGATGCTTTCTATACGTGTGTATCGGGGAATATCAGCAATTGGTGCAGATATTCCTGTGATACAACGTATGGTAGGTGATATGAAAAAATATATATATGTATATGTATATATGTAAATATATATATATGTATATGTATATGTATATATGTAAATATATATATATATGTATATATATATATGGTTATAATTATATAAGTGTATATGTAGCTATATATATATATATATGTATGTATGTATGTATGTATGTATGTATGTATGTATAGATAGATGTATATATATGTGTGTGTATATATATATATATACATATATATATATATATTTACATAGATATATATATATATATAGTAATATATGTATATATATAGTAATATATGTATCTAGTTATATATATATATGTATATGTGTATATATATATATATATATATATATATATATATATGTATAAGTATCTATGTATATAGATATATGTAGATAGATATACATATATATATATATGTATGTATATATGTATGTATATTTGTATATATATATGTGTGTATTCATATATATATAGATGTATATATACTTATACTTAGTTATATAGGTACTAATATATGTATAGATATATGTATATATATATATATATGTATATAAATATATGTATATATATCAATATATATATGTATATGTATATATATAAGTATATAATAGTGTATAAGTGAGTGGGTGTGTGTACGAGAGTGTGTGTGTGTGTGTATGTGTGAGGTGAGTGTCTGCGAGAGAGAGAGACAGAGAGGGAGAGAGAGATCGTCTACTGGAGTGAAGAGGTCCAGGAGGGTTAAGCCGTCTGAATCCAGCAGGCGACGTCTGATGTCCACGAATACGCGCAGGCGTGTAGGTGCGCTAAGACGTAAGCGCACGCAGGAGGGAGTGGGCGTGGGAGGAAGAGACCGCAGCGCACTACGCTGCGCGAAGAGGCAGGCGCTGAAGCGAGCGAAGATGCAGGCGCAGATGGGTGCGGGCGCGGGGAGAGACGCGGGCGCGGGCGTGCGTGGACGGGCCGGCGTCGGTAGCGGCACGGAGAGAGAGCGTCGGGTGACCAGATAAGTGAGAAACTTACCGGTCATCGCACGGTAGCCACAGAGTTCCGCTGAAACGCGTGAACAGTGGCTACAGTGCGCGCTCAGCTCACAAGACCGGGTGCTGGCCATTCCGTGAGTGCGGGCACCGCTGAGCGAGCTGGCGCATGCACGGAAGGACTGCGTCGGCTACTGGCGAGCGCAGAGAGAGGCGAGGGCGCCCTGCAGGCGTGCGCGGAAAGAGCTGCGCCGGCTGCTACAGGGGCACGTGGTGGCCTGCGCGCGGGCGAGAGGCTGCTACGCCATGCTACTGCTGCTGCCGAGCTTCAAAGCTTGACCCTGCGGCAATGGCGGAGATGCTTGGAACGATGAAATCAGAGAAGAGAACCACCACGCCCACCGGCTCTTTGATGAGCTGGGCGGTGGTGGGACTCACGGTGGTGGTTGTGCACCACTGTGAGGTGCTCCTGCCCGTTGAGTAGCTCCTCAGAAGGAGGAGAGGCTGCGTATGGAGGGGAGAGGGGAGGAGACGGCCTGGAGGATGGAGGTGCTGTTGTTCCTTTTGTGGACCAGGCTCCCTCTGCACAGAAGATGGTCGTGCCTTTTTAAAGAGGAAGAAGGCAAGAACAACCATGCCCTGGCTGTGCATGGCTGTGCATGCGGCTAGCAGGGAGAGCATGTTGCAGAGAATGGCACGGAGAAGGAAGCTACCATGCCTTGCAGCAACGGAGAAGAAATTCAAAGTCAAATAAAAATAAAAATAAATATGGATATTTTGCGAGACAGCACTTGAGGAAAATGTTAATTTCAAGGCCATTTTATTCACTCTCCTCCCCTCTTAAATAAATGCATGCATACGTGTATTTTTACAAATGCGACTACGCTACCTAATATGCACAGGCAATGCTTGGAAATAGCACAAGATGACACAATTGTTGGTGTATTTTTGCTACGCAATCATACCCCCATGCCTATCTTTTGCTAGTCCCTAGCAAAACATTTTTTTGTATTGTATTTAGAAATGATCTTAAGCCGAAGATTTTCTTCTAAGGTGACATAGGTGTGTTTATTGTTGGATATTGTGAGAACCAATTGCAGAGAAGACTACCAGTATTTTAAGTCTTACATGACATAGACCATCTCTAAACTAACCAGGACTCTTGATATTTAAACCTTAAGTACGATTTCCAGGATCCAGGAGGTTTTTGCCATACTCGGGAGCTCAAGAGATTATGGCTTGTGCATAAAGGATCAAGACTGACCAGATGAACATTAAGACTCAAGCCCAGGGTTTCACGAATTTTTAAGTGCAGGTTGGTTCCAATTTCAGCTCATGTCTTTGGATTGTCCCTTAAAAAGATGACGGAAAACTCAACTCCCATGTTCTGACATTTATGGCTCAAAGAAAACAGGGTATTTGCCTTGAAGAACTTTTTTGTAGGAAGATTTTACAGACATTTGTGAGATATACTGACTTATTTGTACCATTTTTTTTTTGAAACATGTGTCAGTATATCTCTTACAACTTTATTTGGAGGAGCACACTTTTCTTTTGGTAGGAGAGTTCCTTTTTGGTGGAAAGAGTCTCTCCTAAACACAAGACTAAAGCCTGGGATAAAAAGTCTACCTGCGCGCACAGGTAAGAACTCCACCTTCCCTAATGAACACTAGGGTTGGATCTTATGTTCACCTGGTCTTTCTTGATATGTGTAGTGTGAACCAAGATTATTTAGACTCTCAAGTAAAAGCAAACCAACGGATCCTGTACTGGTGTTTCAGGTACAAGAACATGTCCTTAGTTAGGAGAGATTCTGATTTATCTTGTCAATGCTCAAGTGAATTAAGCCGAGCCTGAGCGAATCAAGCTTCTGTGGCCTGGAAAGTCTTCAAAACAATGGTTGAATATCCATAAACACTTATTGTATTTTTGTTTCAGCCTTCAGATCATTACTAAACACCATTTTCATTATTATTATTTTTTTTTTTTTTTGAAACATATTTATAGATAAATGGAGACTACATGATACCATAAAATACCCAGATCCTATGGATGCCTATCCACCCCCCCATGCCAAACGATGCTATGTCCTCATATGCATGCAGGGAAGGGTAGAGGAAGGACGAAAGATCAGGTAACGAGAGCTGAGATGCAGGGTATATAGTAGGGTGGTAGGGTGGGTGGATGGTGGGTGGTGAAGTGAAAAGTGAAGTGAGCGTGATAGTGGCGGAGTGTTGTTGGGGTGCCTCCCAACGAGCGCTGAATTTAACGTCTCCAGCTAGACTCAGAATGAGGCACAACATTAGTTACCCTCCAGCAGGGCAACAGTTTCTCCAACGGGGGTAGGTTCATGAGTAAGATAGGGTTTCAAACGCTGCCCATTGACCGTAAATTTATTCCCAGATTTAGGATCTTCAATCTCAACAGCCCCGTTGGGAAATGGTCTCGAGACCAAGAAAGGACCAGTCCATTTGGACATCAATTTCCCAGGAAAGAATTTAAGCCGGGCATTGTAGAGCCAAACTTGCTGAGATGGCTCAAATTCCTTCCGCTGAATACGGCTGTCGTGAAAAGCCTTAGTGCGTTGTTTGAAAGTTAAGGCAGAATCATAGGCTTCACGACGGAGCTCTTCCAGCTCCTGGAGTTGGAGTTTCCTTTCTCGACCACACAGGTCTGGGTCAAGGTTACATTGGCGAACCGCCTAATAAGCGCGATGCTCCAACTCCACGAGCAAATGACAAGGCTTCCCGTAAACGATTCTATAAGGATACATACCAAGGGGAGCCTTGAAGGCGATTCGATACGCCCAAAGTGCATCAATCAGCTTGTTGGACTAATCCTTACGGTCAGGCCGAACCGTTTTCTGGAGAATTTGCTTGATTTGCCGGTTCGACACTTCTGCCTGGCCATTCGTCTGAGGATGATACGGAGATGCGATACGATGGTGGACTCCGTATTTCCTCAAAACTGCCCGAAAAGAAGCATGGGTAAAGTGGCTTCCTCCATCCGAGATAATGGCTCGAGGGATCCCAAAGTGCGCAAAGATGTGGTCTTTGACAAATCGAGTGGATATAACATGGTCAGCACGGCGCGTGAGAATAGCCTCGATCCATTTCGAAACATAATCAACAGCCACGAGGATAAATTCGAAGCCGTTGGAGGGAGGAAAGGGACCCATGAAATCAATTCCCCAAATGTCGAAGATTTCCGCAACTAGGATGGGTTGTAAGGGCATCATGTCACGACGTGACATTGACCCTAACGACTGGCACATAGTGTAATGTTTGGCATAATTGTGTGCATCCTGGTGAAGGGAGGGCCAAAAGAAACCGCACTGCAACACCTTGGCAGCAGTTTTCCTCCCAGAGAAATGGCCTCCACAGGCCTGATCGTAGCAGAAGGATAGCACACAAGGGAATTCGCTGTCAGGAATACAACGACGGATGATTTGATCAACACCTATTCAAAAAAGAAGTGGATTATCCCAGAAATAATACTTTGCTTCTGCCATGAGACGCTCCCGCTGGTTTTTAGGCCAACCACGTGGAAGGGATCCAGAAGCAAGGTAATTGGCAATGTCGACATACCAAGGTCCACTTGCCACATTAATTGCCAATAGGTGCTCATCAGGAAAAATCTCGTTAATCGGCAGAGTAAGTCCAATATGGTCAGGGTCCAGTCTGGAAAGATGATCAGCCACAACATTCTGGGCTCCGACCTTATCGCGGATCTCAATGTCAAATTCTTGGAGCAGAAGGATCCAACGAATCAATCTGGGCTTGGCATCCTTCTTGTGCATGAGATGGCGAATAGCCACGTGATCAGTGAAAACAACAACGTGTGAGCCCAGAAGGTAAGAGCGGAATTTCTCCAACTCAAAGACGACTGCGAATAGTTCTTTCTCAGTGCTAGTATAATTACGCTGGGCCTCATCACACGTCTTACTGGCGTAGTCCACCACGAAGGGGTGTCTATCACGTCTTTGTCCCAGGATGGCTCTGACTGTAAGGTCAGAAGCGTCACACATGAGTTCAAAGTCGAGGGACCAATCAGGTGGCTGGAGAACAGGGGCCTTGGTGACTGCATTACACAGCTGCGTGAATGCTTGTATGCAGTCGGGGCCCATATCGAAGGGTACGTCGGTTGATAGGAGATGAGTTAAAGGTCGAGAAATCTTGGAGAAATCTTTGATGAATCTCCTATAGAAGCCGACATGTCCCAGGAAGGAGCGAATTTGTTTGACAGAGCCAGGCACAGGTAAATCAGCAATTACAGCAAGCTTAGCTTTGTCAACCTCGATACCCCTATCGGAGATGATATGTCCGAGAACAATTCCCTCGTGTACCATAAAATGACTTTTTTCCCAGGAAAGCACGAGGTTTACATCAATACATCTCCTAAGGATACGGGTCAGGTTGTCAAGACATTCATCGAAAGATGGTCCAAAGACCGAAAAGTCATCCATGAAGAGCTCAAGAAAGTCACCCACCATGCCATGTGTTACGAACGCGCGGCTTCAGACGTCTTTTAAGACGTCTGGGAGGTGGCCCAGACATCTAGAACCCCTTCCAGACGTCTGGGATTCAGTTTTGGCGGCACGCACAGTCTCGTCTACGTGCCTGTGCGCGCAGACTTGTAGATGCTCTTTTCCCCTCTCTCTTCCGCAGGCTGCGCCCTCTGTTCCGCTTTCTCTCTCCTCCCCACATGGCTTTAAAACGCCACACCCTCTTCCTCACTCTCATCACCTCCGCCCCCTTCCTCTTCCCCTTCCAGCCGGTGCGCAAGTGCGAGCGCGAGTGAGCGACGGCAGTGACAGCCGCGGTGAGCGTGGGAGGAGGTGCTGCGCGAGGAAGGAGGCGCTCAGCCGAGAGAGCGAGCTTGCCGGGGCTGCTAGGGCCGGCTGGCGGGGGGAGCAGCAGACGCGGGGTGACGCGGGAGGCCTACTGCAGCTCGAACAGCAGGCGGACAAGACGCGGCGCGGCCGTGCGTAGCGAGTGGAGGGCGAGTCGCGCCCTAATTCTGGAAATTTTTCCAGAATCAGATGTCTGGGCTTCCAACCAGACGACAGGGAGGACGTCTGGAGGACTGTCCAGACGTCTGAAAGGTGAGTTGTTTTTGTCCTTCTTCCTTTTCGTCGGCCGTCCGTACTGAGAGAGAGAGAAATGGGTACACGCAAGTTCTGGATTCGCCATCCAACGCGATTCAGACGTCTGACTGCAGTGCCAGACGACGGGAACGACATCCAGACGTCCAGGGTGACCATCGGACGTCTAGGAACTAGGCCAGACGCCCCTGCAGGCTTCTGGACGTCTGAGAGACCACGCAGGACAAGGTACCATCTGATCCCCATTTTTAACACGTCTGGAAGAAGTTCCAGACGTCTGATTTTGCACTGTTTCGTCATTTTCGACCCGTTTAGGGCCCGTTCGGAGTCTGTTTTCCGCGTTTCGAGTTGCGTGCTTTTCAGAATTAAATCCTCTACTCGTCTACAGTAGTTGTATACTGTTTTGAGAAACTCCTTGTGTTTGATCTTTGTGATAGGACCCTGTTCCGTTGCAGTCTCGGGGGTTGCGAAGGTACGCGGGATTCCCGACCACGCCCCCAGTACGCCTGTTGTAACCAGTAGAGTGGCTTTTAAGTTTATTAGTATAATCTGTTAAATTATGGAACCATAAATAGAACCTAGGACATTGCATGAATCCTAGGAATGAGAAATAAATTGAATGATAGATCCTAGGTGTTGCATGAATCCTAGGGCTGGAAAACTAGATTGTATGATAGATCCTAGGATATGGCATGAATCCTAGGACGAGGAAAACTAGTGGAATATATGAATACTGCAGTCTTGGAAAAAATGGAAAGGAACAAATAGCTGCCTGTAAATTGAATTAACAGCTGCCTGTTATGAATAAATAAACGTGACTAAGAACATGGATTGTAAGAACGTGAAATTGGAAAGTGAAACCTAGATGTTCTGAGTTAAAAGAGCTGGAACCCTACCGGGAATTAGGAGTGGAACTCCTGAAAAGAGAAAGGAATGGAACTGAGAAAGAAAGACGTGGTAGATGCTGCCTCTTGGGTACGTAGTACCAAGGGAAGTACCTGTACCTGCTTAGTGCAGAGCGGAGCCAGCCGCCCCAGGGACCCAGGGTTAGGACTGGCCACTTTGTACCAACTTGCTGGCCCTCGTGTACGTAGTACCGAGGAGAGCTACTATTGTAGGGAGGTACTAGCTACCCCACGGGCCTCGGGGTTCTGCTAGCCTCCTACACTAACTTGTTAGGCCCACTGGGGCAAACCAGGGTAGTCAGGCGAGGGTGCGCGGACTGTGGAGGAGCAAGGCCCCTGTTTGGTTACTGTGGAGGGGTTGGACCCCCTGTTACTGAGAGGGCTCTGCCCTGTACTGGTTCCGTGCTGTGCTTTGGGCGCACCCGTTAACGGAAACGACTGACCACGTGCCAGTGAGGGTTAGGTACCTGTGCGTTTATCGCGCGTGCCGAAGTCACCGTTACGCCTGTCCGTGACCTTGGGGTGGTTGACTGAGAGTAGGATCACCACGGGGGACTCTCCCAGCCAGGAGAGCACCACGTGCTACTTCTACTTTTTGGAAAAGACTGCAATCAAGATCGTTCCCACGAGGAACATTCGAGATCAAGTGAAGGATCTGAGAAATAAATGAAATCGTGAGACAATTGAAAAACATGAATAAAGAAAGTAACAGAACATAACAGCTACTGTACACTCTACTGTTTCTTTGTTTTAGTTGCCACTCTACTCAGCGTTTTGCTGACGTGTTACACTCGTTACCTTTCAGGACCAGGTGTTGAGCAACCAGGGTCAGCGGCTGCAGAGGACGCTGGGCCGAGTAGGGTCCAGTAGAATTACCACTGTTCTCTTGTACCTCTTTTTGTTCCACTGTAGTGAGTAGTTCTTGTTACCGCTGTACTTTTCCTTACCTGCAATTCATATTATGTTAAGAATGTTGTTCTACTGTTGTGGTGGTATATACTGTAGTGGTTTCTTTCCTTACTGCTGTATTTTCTTACTGTTAGTTATATTCATGCTGAATGTGGTTCATTTTACTGCTCTTTTGGTTACATCCTCGTTAGACGACTAGGTCTTGGGATTAGTCGAGTCGGTCCGGTTCTCGTGTCTCGTAGGGACTCTGGAATCAGGTCGTTACACCATGGAATATCGTAGCATACATCTCTGGAAAGTTGCTGGCACGTTACAAAGTCCGAACGACATCCTTCTAAATGCAAAGGTGCTGAAGGAGCAAGTAAAGGTGGTTTTCTCTTGGTTCCAGGGGTCAATTGCCACCTGGTTATATCCTTAGAATCCATCCAGGAAACAGAAAATTTTATTTCCCACTAATCACTCCAGGATTTGGTCAATGAAAGGTAGCGAAAAGTGATCTTTCTTGGTTGCAGCATTGAGTTTCCTATAATCTACACACACTCTCCAAGATGTAGGAGTGCGTGTAGGGATGGATTCGCCCCTGTCATTGACACGGATGGTGAGTCCTACCTTTTTGGGCACGGCGTGAATCGGACTCACCCAGGGGCTATCGCTGATCGGGTAGATTATACCCGCATCCAGCCACGTAATAATTTCCTTCTTAACGACCTCCCGCATGTTAGGGTTGAGACGTTGCTGCATTTTGCGGGAAGGTCGAGCCTCCTCCTCCATATATATACGGTGAGTGCAGTAGGAGGGACTAATGCCAGATAAGTCTGATAAAGACCATCCAATGGCTGCCTTGTGTTCCATAAGGACCTTCGTTAGTTTGCACTCTTGCTCCCTGGTCAATTTTGAACTGATGATTACAGGGAGCGTTTCATTTGGTCCCAGGAAAACATACTTAAGTGTACTAGGCAACTCTTTCAGCTCGGAAGTGGATGGTGAAAGATCTGGCATTTCTTGGGACGAGAGTGTCCCAGGCGGATCAAAAAACAAGTCAGGAGGAAGAAGTTGGCCCCCAGATTGGCCAAGAAGAGGGGCTTCTTGGATAGATGGATCCAAAAAGGAATAGCCCTAATGAGAAGTATGTGGGCTCAAGGTCCCAGTGTGGAGTTGCAAATCCGCCTGATTTGGTGGGAAAGAAAGGGCAATCTAATCTTCAAGAGTGTGGATCGGCGGTGAGTAGCCCGAATATGACTCAGACCATGAGGTATGGGAAGCGGAGAAAACCTCGTCAGAAGTCTGGTAAGGAGAAGGTACGGGAATAGGGAGGGATGGGGGAACGTCACAATATGTGTCGGTCAGGCAATCGTCAGTGTTTACAGGTAATCCGCAGCAATCAAAATAGGTCCCAATTAGTCCGATACACGCACTGACAGCCATGTCCTCGTCAGACGTGTCATCCTCGATGCAATCGCAATCAAAGTTCTTGGCTGCCTTGAAGATGTTAAGCTTGAGCTTTTCAAATCCAACGGCAATCTCAATACAGCCAAACTCGTAGTCGATATGGGCGCGGGCTGTGGCCAAGAAATGTCGACCAAGGATGATCGGACAATCAGAAAGTGAGCTAGGAACTTCCATATCTAAAACAAGAAAGTCAACAGGAAAACAGAGACTGTTGACCCTAACCACCACGTCTTCCACCACAGCCTTTGGAATTTTGACAGAACGATCTGCCAACTATAACGTGACAAGGGTGGGTTTCAGATTTCCCAAGGAAAATTTTTCAAGCATGATGGTTGGAATAAGGTTGATGGAAGATCCTAGATCAAGCAGGGCACGGTTAAAATTGCAGCCTTGGATGCTATAGGAAATAAGTGGTGTGCCCAAATCTTTCTGCTTCGGTGGTAGATTTGACAATATAGCACAACTCGCATGAGGCAAGAGAACCACCAGATTCTAAGTTTTCTTTGACTGTCACCTAGGTGTTGTGTAGTCTTTGAAAAATCAGGTGACAGTAGGTATGTAATCGATAGCCTCGAGCAGGGGTACCTTATTTCAACATCCCTGAATAAATTACGCAGGTTATTAAAGGCCTGCATATCCTTCTTCTTGCCTTTTGGCTCCCTTAGAAGAGCCTCAGGGAATGGGACTGATTCTGGCACCAATTTGGGTGTATCCTCTTCTCGCGAATGCGGTGCACATACCGAATGAGAGGGTAATGAAGAAGACTGGCCAGGATCAGGTCGAGGTGGATCGACAGTCTGCTTGCCGCTCCTCGTAGTGATTGCATTGGACGATGCGGGTCCAGTGGGATCATAAGGCGGAGGAGGGTTCGCAATAGGGACATAAGAGTGAGGTGCTGCAGCGGGATTAGCCTGAAATCTCGGTGGAATGCTCGAAGCCTGTAGAATTTGATGTACCTGCCCCTGAGAAGGTCATACCTGTGGTTGAGGACCACGGGGTATGAAATTTCGCAGGTTTGGAACAGGTTGGGCTGGAAGAGTGCCCTGAGATCGAGTCGCCATGCGTAGTTGACTAATCTCAGCATTCTACTGCGCCAATTGGTGCTGAAGAGAGGTCATGTTCTCTTCATGGCACTTTGACATTTCCGTCATCATTTGCATCAATTTATCAAGAGGACTTGATGCGTGTTCTATTTGTAGTACACAAGGACTCGATGGCGGATTCGCCATAGGATTATACTGGGCCCTTGGGATGACGGGTGCGGACGGTTGCATTGGTCGACCCGTGGGGTTTTGGCACTGTGGGTCGTTGGACCATGCGAAGTTCGGATGATTTCGCCACCCTGAGTTATAAGTAGCAGAGAACGGGTTGTTCCCCAGGGCGCAAGCGTCTTCTATGCCAGAAGACGTGTTCGCATGTAAATACGCTTCCGAGCACACGGAGGCTTGGTCCTCCATGTCGAAATACTGGCTCGCAGAAGCCAGATCCACATGACTTACCGAATCGCTCGATGCGACACTCGGTAAGGAAGGTCTTACGGGGTTTCTCGGGATAAGCCTGGTGTTGGAAGAATTGGGATTGTGACGAAGTGGGGAGGTGGGGGTGTTCGCCATAGAACAAGCGGGGTTGGCCAGAAGCTCGTCCAGCTTCTTGTGCACGACGGAGACTTCATCCAATTTCTGTGCGATAAGGCTGAGATCTGTGGATGAATGGGAGGGTCCCGTGTCAACTTCGTGGACATTACGGGGTAGGCTGGTACGATTAAAGGCGACAATGGAGGCATTGTTCATTGATTTTTCACTCATATTTTCAAATAATTCGAATGCTCCATTCTCGTCTTTGTTCATGAAATTCCCTCCGCAGGAAGCATCTGCAATCTGCTTCAAAGTCTCATTTAGCCCATAGTAGAAAATCTGGGCTATATGCCACTTCGACAGATCATGGTGCGGACACTTCCTGAGGAGGTCATTATATCTCTCCCATGCCTCATGAAATTGTTCGCCGTTTTGTTGCGTAAATGAAGTGATAGCACGGCGAAGCGCATTGGTTCGCCCGATTGGGAAGAACTTCTTAAGAAACGCTGTTCGCATCTCTTCCCAAGAGTGGATGGTTCTCCTAAGGGTGCGTAACCACTGCGACGCTTTATCCCGCAATGAAAACAGGAACATTTTCATGAGGACTATTGGTAACCCAATATTTCTTAGTTAAACTGTTTCAGCCAATCGGGTTAGGTCTTCCAAGTGGAGAAAAGGATCTTCACTTGCAAGACCATGGAAGTGAAAATTTATCAGGCCAATTATGTTAGGTTTCAGTTCAAAGTCGTCCCCGCCCATTGGGACTCGAATTTATCCTATGGTCTCTGTAGCAGCGGGATTCTAATATGAGCTAAGAGACCTAGGCTCCTCCCGTTCGGGGGGGTTCTGCATTTCCTCCAATGTTTCCCTAATGGCCTCAATTTGTTCATTATACATTTCCATTTGGGCTTGGAGGCGGGTTATGGGATCTAAGGCTCCACCACCTGGTGGGTTTTGAGGGCGGTTTCCTCCCTCGGGATTTGGGGGTGGGCGTGCAGGCATGTTTATGGAGGAGGAGGATGATTCAGCTACTTTTCTAAAATTATCAGGCAATTCACGCAGTTCAGGGTTTTGTGACCTCCTCCCAAACATGCACTACCGCAGAAAGAATTGGGGGGATACGAAGGGAAAAGGAGATGAGAGAAATGATGCCGCAAAGGTACACTTGATGACAAATCAACACAATCAAATTCCTAACCTCTACAGTGTGCCCTTAGACTAAAGATCTAAGTTACCTACTATCACGAACTATGGAACAGAATGCGAGCACCGCGAAACCACCGGGCCAGATTGAAAGGCCGTTTGCCCCAGTCTTAGACACCCGATAGCACGTGGGAACCCTCACCAGCACGTAGGCGCTACACGCAAGTAGTTAGACCTCCAATCCTTAATAAGGGTCAAGTTGCTACCAATTTTAGTTAGAGGCCTAGGATCAAGTGCTTCTGGAATGTGAAGGGCGTTATTTATGGGTAATGCCCAAGTGATTGATTTTTAGAGTGTGTAAACCAAGCATGCAACAGGGAAATCTCCCCGAATTGAAGTTTTAATTGGTGAATGGTTTTTAGAGTTTCAGCCTTAAGTAGTATGGATTTTAGGATTTCGCTGAATTACCAATTCAACCAATCTCCGAGTTTTAAGAGAATACAAGTTTTCTTCTATGCCCAACAAACCCTTCTTCAATGTCAGTTGGTTAATACATGCTAAAATGCAATGGGCTTCCCTAGATGGAGATTTCTATGTGTGGATGCATGAATCAATTTTACATTAGTGTGAAAGGGAGCCAAAGCACTTCAATTCAAGTGCTCCCAATCACCAAAATGATTTCCACACACAAGGCTCAACCATAAGATAAAGAAAATCAAATTGTTGGGGTTGAAGTATTCGGGATCGAATCTTAGGCATGTGAAAGGTCGTGGTGGGGTTGGAATCAACTCAATTCCAAGTCTCCCCACCAAAAAGGTGATCTCGAATTGCAGATAAATGAGGCAAAGAGGGATGGCAATCAATCTTTTTATTTTTGCCTCAAAGAATACTTCACACGGCGAAAGATTCAAGAATCAAGATTCTAGGATCTTCGCTATGCGAAGTTTGGCGGGAAATCCCAAGGCGGTGGGAGTGATGACAAATAATCAAACAATTGATTTTTAATCCACTTGCCCCAAGAGATCCCAAGAAGTCTTTTTTTTAGTTTTTTTTTATTTTTTTTTATTAAGGTGACAGGTTAACCTAAGTTGCTAAGAAAGAAAGACCTACTTGTTCAGCAACGTGTACAAAGTTCCAATGCAGTGCCAGCGTCTTCACGCTCTCGTTCCCGCCTTGGATCTGCCCACGTCTCCTACTTCGTCTGCCTGTCTTCTCCTTGCAACAGGTTCACCTGCACAGCAACAAACAAAAACACCCATGAAGAGAAGGGTACGAGAAGAGAAAAATTGAAGGAATGGAGTAAAAACTTACTTGAATGCACACTTCCCCAGCAACGACACCAGAAAAGAGCTATGGTCGGGCCCAGATAGGTTGTGTTAATATGGTGATTTTATCATTGAAATGAATATAGTGGTTGACCTAAATCGAGCCTAACCATCTCTTTACAAAATTTTTTTTTACCTGGCCTACTTGATTTTATCTTGGTCACTTTTAGGCCCAGGGTCGAACTCAGGGAAGTGGGATTAGAGGTGAATAAGTTTCTACACCTTTCCTACAACGAATCTCTTCCATTCGTTTATTATGTTTTTAGTGTTTTTCTATTTAATTTTTTTTTTCTGATAATTTTTGTCTTTGAGGTACACCCTCAAAATCAGGTTCTTGGCTTTGAGCCAAATTAGGGTTCCAAAACTGGTCTTGCTATTCGTAAGACTGAGTAGCTGCAAGTCAAGGATTATCTTTTCTCTTTTGTATATTTTTTATATTTTTAATGGCAAGAAAAAAGAAATAGAAATAAGGTAAATATAGTATATATATATATATGTATATATTATATATGTATATAGGGGTGGGGGTGGAGGTGGAGATGGCGTGTAGCACAGTGTCGAGTCGGTCGTCGTTTAGGAAGACGCAACCAACAGGACGAAGTGCCGTGTGGAGTGTAGGATGGATGGGTGAAAGATGTGTGCGAAGACGCTTTCTATACACGTGTATCGGAGAATATCAGCAACTGGTGCAGATATTCCCGTGATACAACGTATGGTAGATGATATGAAAATATATATATATGTATATGTATATATGTAAATATATATATATATATGGTTATAATTATATAAGTGTATATGTAGCTATATCTGTGTGTGTGTCTATGTGTGTGTGTGTGTGTGTGTGTGTGTGTACATAATTAGATATATATGTATGTATATATAACTATATATATAGATATAGATATATATATATATGTATATATATAGTAATATATGTATCTAGTTATATATATATGCATATGTATATGTATATATATATATGTATGTATGTATATTTGTCTATATATATATATACATATATATATGTATGTATGTATGTATAAATATATGTGTATATATATGTATATATATATAGATGTATATATACTTATACTTAGTTATATAGGTACTAATATATGTATATATATATATGTATATATATCAATATATATATGTATATGTATATATATATATAAGTATATAATAGTGTATAAGTGAGTGGGTGTGTGTACGAGAGTGTGTGTGTGTGTGTATGTGTGAGGTGAGTGTCTGTGAGAGAGAGAGAGAGAGGGAGGGAGGGAGAGAGAGATCGTCTGCTGGAGTGAAGAGGTGCGGGCGGGTTAAGCCGTCTAAATCCAGCAGGCGACGTCTGATGTCCACGCGCAGGAGCGTAGGCACGCTAAGACGTGCGCACACGCAGGAGGGAGCAGGCGAGGGAGGAAGAGACCTCAGCGCACTGCACTGCGCAAAGAGGTGGGCGCTGAAGCGGGCAAAGATGCGGGCGCAGACGGGTGCGGGCAAAGGCTTACGCGGGAGCGGGCACTGGAGCGGGCGTGGGGAGAGACGTGGGCGCGGGCGTGCGCGGACGGGCTGGCGCCGGTAGCGGCACGGAGAGAGAGCGCCGGGTGACCGGATAAGTGAGAAACTTACCGTCACCGCACTGTAGCCACAGTGTTCCACTAAAACGCGTGAACAGTGGCTACAGTGCGCGCTCGGCTCGCCCGACCAGGTGCTGGCGGTTCCATGAGTGCGGGTGCCGCTGAGCGAGCTGGCGCATGCGCGGAAGGATTGTGCCGGCTGCTGGCACGCGCAGAGAGAGGCGAGGGCGCCCTGCAGGCGTGCGCGGAAAGAGCTACGCCAGCTGCTACAGGGGCGCGCGGTGGCCTGCGTGCGGGCGAGAGGCCGCTGCACCATGCTGCTACTGCTGCCGAGCTTCAAAGCTTAACCCTGCGACAATGGTGGAGATGCTTGGAACGATGAAATCAGAGAAGAGAACCACCACGCCCACCGGCTCTTTGATGAGCTGGGCGGTGGTGGGACTCACGGTGGTGGTTGTGCACCACTGTGAGGTGGTCCTACCCGCAGAGTAGCCCCTCAGAAGGAGGAGAGGCTAAGTATGGAGGGGAGAGGGGAGGAGACGCCCTGGAGGATGGAGGTGCTGTTGTTCTTTTCGTGGACCAGGCTCCCTCTGCACAGAAGATGGCCGTGCCTTTTTAAAGAGGAAGAAGGCAAGAACAGCCATGCCCTGGCTGTGCATGGCTGTGCATGCGGCTGGCAGGGAGAGCATGTTGCAGAGAATGGCGCGGAGAAGGAAGCTGCCATGCCTTGCAGCCACGGAGAAGAAATTCAAAGTCAAATAAAAATAAAAATAAAGATGGAGATTTTGCGAGGCAGCACTTGAGGAAAATGTTAATTTCAAGGCCATTTTATTCACTCTCCTCCCCTCTCAAATAAATGCATGCATGCGTGTATTTTTACAAATGCGACTATGGCTACCTAATATGCACAGGCAATGCTTGGAAATAGCACAAGATGGCACAATTGTTGGTGCATTTTTGCTGCGCAATCAGGGGATGGTGAGGAGCTTCGAGGAGGGGAGCTTCTTTAAAGTGGAGTTCGAGCTAGAGCATGCTCCATGGAGATGAATTCAATCATGTAGCAGGGGTCCTTGATCCTTTAAATAGGAAAATTGGGGGGTAAAATAGGTATTTTAGGACCCCCATCCATGCCATCAAACTTGGACCGTCCATCTGACAATCAAGGGCTCAAATCACATCAACAGCAGCCTTAGATCACGCTCCATCGTGCACCACCACCTACTGCTGCCACATGGCTCCATAACGCGCGTCCGATCGTGATTGTGCAATCGTAAGCATGACAAGCCCATTCTCCTTGCAAACGCTCCATCCGTGGCCATTGGATATAACGATCAACGGCTGCGATCTTCGTTAAATGCATGCTCATCACGCGTCGAAGACTAGCACATGCATGTGTTGGTGCGGCATCAACCACATACCCATCCTCCAGTCGTCCGTTGAGCCACGTGATGCACCGCCTACCCCTAATGTACATCCAACGCTTAAATTTCACGCGCTCCTCAGTCGTCGCAATTGAGTTGCTCCTCATGCTTCAAACGAGCGTCGCCCGCTCATGATAGTGCGCTCAACCAACGCGCTACCCCCACGTTTGTGTCGAGATGCTGCTTTCATGCGCGCGCTGCCTCAGCCGTTGGATGACGATCCAATGGTTGAGATGAGCCTTCTCTCGATGAGGCGCTGGGTTGGTCGACGTGGCATAACTGTGATCGTTGGATGACAGTCCAACGCCCCATAGATCGAGTGGAAACTCTTTCAGAGGCTGAGGGCGCAGCGGAGGGCCATTAGGATGGCGCCACATGGTGCCATCCTGACCATCCATCTTCCCAACTTTGTAGATGGTGCTACAGGGCTCTAATTGAGGTGATTTTTACATCGTTGGACTACATTCGTTGCTCTGAGTCCATCCGTACAGTTGGATTTAACATCCGCTACCCTGAATCATCTGCAATTAATTAGAACATAAAAATAGCATTATTCTTTACATGACTAAATAAATCAATTATAATGCAACTATGCAGCTCATGCATGTATTATTCCTAAGTTAAGCTAATATTTGACTTAATTTCGATTGATTAGGTCCCATGCTTGCTGCGCAATCACTCTTCTTATTCTTCTTCTTTTAAAAGAGTAAACATTATCTTTCGTTATATAAAGTACTATTTTCAATCTCCTTTTTGTATCAAGTAGAGTTGAAATGTTGGTAGCATGATAATGATTTTTTTTATATAAAGTAGTATTTTCAATCTCATAGTTGTGCTTGAGAATTTTGGAGTTGTATTTGTTGTTAGTAGAAGTGCTTGAGGATAATATATCCTATGCCTCACATCATTTCAATAATGTTTTGTGGTTGTGGTGGAGAAAGTAAATGATTTGCTAAAAACATGTGCTACGTTATCTAGCATAGCCTTGTAATTTGGTTAGAGAGGCCAAACTCAGAGGTTATGAAGATCATTTTTTATTTTGCTCTTTCTTCCATGAAAAACTAATGTGTTAATATTATCTTGCCATTGCATTTTTTGTTTCATTATTTATGAAAGGGAATTCTTGCTGTGTATCTTTCTTAGTAATGATGTGGGATGGGCAAGCAGGTGGGCTAATTCACAAGAAGATAGATTTTGTATTTTTTCGTGTGGTATTTTGACACAACATCGTTACTTTGAATTGTAAAATGCAGTTGTTGTCTTTAGTTCATTAGTTCAAATGAAGAAGAAATTGAAAACTACGGAAAAAATGAGTGACAGAGAGAGTGGACCAATGAAAGGTATTTGTTTTTTTTATTGACTTGTGACTGACATTAATTAGTTTTAAAGGCTATTGTTTTTTACTATTTATATTTTTTAATTTTCTTAGATCCTTTAGTGTTACAACATTATTGTTACATAGTTGATTACGTTAACACGATGAAAAGATCAGATCTTAAAAAAGATCATATAGAAGTCATGAAGTCCACTCCATTCCAATGGCTTTTGGATTTACAAGTCTCATCAGTGAATGTAAGATTTCTACAGGAGATTATTCTTAGGTTTAAAGGGGGTAACATATTTTTACTTAGGAAGAAATAATTTAAGTTTTATGTTGACAACGTGAGTGTCATACTTGTTCTTCCATTTAGTGCAGAACAAATCATGTAAAGGGGCTGAGTTAAGCCCACTCTAACCCAAGAACAAATTTTTGGAGAGGAGGTTGTTTTAGGCAAAAAAGAATTAGAAAAGATGATGCACAAGATTATTCATACGAAGGGCAAAAGGTAGGTTGAGAACATCAACAAAGTATTGATTTTGTACATGTACGCCACTTTCTTATTACCAAATCGTGTGGGTGTGCTCCACGCACACTAATGAGATATGTGGATGACATTTACGCACTGCATGCATACAACTGGCTAGAGGCAATCCACAATTGCATCATGCATAATGTTGAAAGCATTTGCAATAACCTAAAGATGGTGCGGAAGGGAGACCTGCAAAGGCCACACAAGGTTGTACTTGGATCCACAGTTTGTTTGTTGGTAAGTAATATTAATTTATACGTGTCATAGGTTTTATTAAATTTTTTAATTTTCTTATTTAGTTTAAAACTTAATTGTAGGTGTGGGCTTAACATGTAAACCTCCTGACCCCAACCTTTCCTTATGAGTGGCCAAGAATAAAAAAGTACAAAAATAGGAGTGACACTCATTAGTCTTTGGCAAACATAAAAGTAAAGGATTACAAGAGTTACATCATTATAGAGGAAGAATGGTTGAATCTAAAGAATTCAGTAAGGCATGTATATTCTTCAACCCAAAAGATGCTTGACTTCAAAGAAGACACCAATATTGATTGTGGTCATTAGTCTGATGAGTGTACTAAGGAAGTGTTGAAAACAAGAGAGGATGAGGAAATGAAGTTTGATGGTGATGAGCTTGAGAAAAAAATTAAAGAAGAATTAGGGGAAGAATTCAATGGTCGATTTTTGGCACTAGAGGTGGAAATACATCAACTTCATGAGAAAAACAAACAGTTGAAGATTCAATTGTCTTCTAAACACTTGGAAATGGTTGAATCAATAGCCATTCCTACATGTGTTGCTTTAAAGAATACCTCAAGTCCAAAGTCTACTTCAAATAAGCAAAAGAGAACTCGCTGCACTCATTCAAAGATTTGATGTGAAGGAAATTTTTGGGATGAAAAAAAAAACAAGACAAAAGACGTTATAAATGTTGATAGCCAAATAGAAAGTAACCCTACAAAGATGGTATACATATACAACTAAGCTTGAGTCATTTCTATCAACTTTTATGTTATTTTAAAGTATATATTGATTGACACTTTTAGGTTTTTGTGCCAACTGACATGATTAAGAAATATGTGGCTATTCAAGTCTTCCTACTAAGGGGCGAGAGATAATGGAAAGTTTTTTGGGTGAACTGATCACTGTGTATGTTAAAATTTTCATTGTTTAAATTATAAATTTCACATTTCTTATGTCTACTCTCAATCTAAATAGGGAGGTCATATGCAAAGAATTTAAGGACAACTATGTAAGTGGGTTTTAGATAAAGGAGATGCTTTTTGGAGGAATGATAGAAGATGATGTAACTAATATATAATTATGTTATCATTCATTCGTACTAACTCATCATCAAGTTTATAATGTATTATTGTTAATTATTGTAGATCATTGATGTTTGCTTATATAAGATTCACGGCAATATGTGCCATTTGACACCATATCTCTATGACCATATCTTATCTTCCGTGCATGCAACTTCCACATATCGATGACACAAAAGAGCGAATCAATTGAATTTTTGATTGAAAATTTGAAGAACTATTATGGAATGAGTGATCCTAAATGTGGCTTAAAGAAAATGTTCTTAGTTTTACATTCCAGCATCCATTGGAACCTAGTGCTTTGTTATTGTGAGGCAAAGCAGTTTCACTCCTTTAACTCAATCAAAGGATAGACTTCCCATGAGAAATTAGTTATGGAATGGGTTAGTTTATTCTTCGCCATTATTCTTTCACATTTATTTAGTGTATGAAAATTACTTTTGCTTAACATCTTTTATTCTTTATAAAAGGTGTCGATTTTAGGAACTTTCCTAGAAGAGCACTTTAACATTTCGGATGCAAGGAATTGAAATCTCATTTTTTAAGAGCCTTGCCCTAGTCAAATGGAAATGAGTTTGAACTGTGAATTATTTGTTGTTAAATTTGTTGAATATTTTCTACATGGTCGAGAATTGAATTTCAATGATGAAGACATGACTACTTATCGAGCTGACCTTGAAAGTATGTTGCTAAAATCAAGAGGACGTCAATAATACAATTTTGTATGTAGTGAAATTTTACACCTTTGGAATTTTGCTCTCAATTTGAAAATTTGAACTCCATTAGGTCTAATACTGTGCGTGTACTTTACATGTCTTCAATACATGTATAAGGCTGCTACAAGCAAAAAAGATGAGGCTGTGGGCTAGATGTGTTGTGTCAGATCGAAGGTATTTTGAGTTTTAGTTGGAGCAGGCTAAGCCTTTTGGGGTTGTGTGGTCCTTGTGTTAACAACATAATGGGTGGTGTTTAAAGGCGAGAGGTGATTGGTGTATAGGAGGAGCATCAAGCTCTTGTTCTTATGAGTTCGTCGAGTAATGACTTGTAAGCTGTAAATGAGTAAATGTTTTGAACTAGTGTTAATGCATTGAACTATGTAGAATTAGCAAAGTATATGAATGCTTTTAGCTTTCCAGGTTCAAGTAGTGCATATAATATGATTGTGATGTTTATGACATTCACTTTTTTATAACAATATACTTGGATTCTAACAATCTATTGTTGATATGTTTGTGATGCTGTGAGCTATACGTTTGCTTGATACTGCTACTTTTTAGGAAATGTCTGCAGGTCCCTATAAGGGGTCAAGGAGCATCACAGGTTCTTGTAGGGGCTAGTTTTCAATATTGCATCGTATTGAACAAAGCATGTCGGACTTATGATAAATTCATTAGGATCCATCCAACATTGAGAGATTGATTCATCCTGTAACTGTTTTCGATCTGCAAGCAACCCAAGAAAGGGAAGAAGTCCTAGTAAACTTGTTCAAATTCGAACGAACATGGATTTAGCACATTTTGCATTAGCTTCTTGATAATAGAAGCAACCGTTAAAGGTGTTAAAATGAAGGAGCTGATCAAGGTGGAAAAAGAGATGATGTAAGTTGTGGATCACTTGTTATTCCAGTTTCTTGTTATCGACTTCCCCATCGATATGATCTTTACATTCCAGTGTATAAAAACAAATGATTAAATTTGCTCAGAATGGATGTATAGTCTTCATCAATGTATAGTCTTTAAATTTATCGACTAGAGGAAGTGTATGCACTTAACTTCCAATTTACAAAAATAAAATTCTCCAAGTTAGTTTAGCATTTGTCACATGAGAGTGTCACACTCATACATCGTCAATCACTTGTGTTAAAATTTTAAATTATTTGCTCAAAACTTAAACTATGTGTCACTTATTTAAACTATGTATTGTAAACTTAAATAATGTGTCACACTCATACGAACCTCAAAATGCACATAACTTAAACTATCTATGTTTAACTTCATAAAGTCTGTTACATACCATCATCGATTACTTGTGTTAAAAAGTAAATTATTTGCTCAAAACTTAAACTATTGCCATTGAATTAAATTATGTGTTGTAAACTTAAATAACATATCCCTAACTTAAATAATGTGTCACACTCATACAAACCTCAAAATGCAGGACTTAAACTATTTGTGTTTAACTTCATAAAGTCTATTGCATACCATCATCGATTAGTTGTGTTAAAAAGTAAATTATTTGCTCAAAACTTAAACTGTCACTGAATTAAATTATATGTTGTAAACTTAAATAATATATCCCTAACTTAAATAATGTGTCACACTCATACAAACCTCAAAATGCACATGACTTAAACTATCTATGTATAACTTCACAAAGTCTATATTACTTACCATCGTGGGTTACTCGTGTTAAAAACTTAAATTATATGCTCAAAAATTTAACTATGTGTCATTAATTTAAATTATGTGTTGTAAACTTAAATAATATGTCGCTAACGTAAATAATATATCACACTCATACAACACACAAAATGCATGACTTAAACTATTTGTGTCTAACTTTACAAAGTCTATATTAATTGCTTACCATCATGGGTTACTTGTGTTAAAAACTTAAATTATTTGTTCAAAACTTAAACTATGTGTCACTTATTTAAATTATATGTTCTAAACTTAAATAATTTGTCCCTAACGTAAATAATTTGTCACACCCATAGAAAACTCAAAATGCACATGACTTAAACTATTTGTGTCTAACTTCACAAAGTCTATATTACTTACCATCATGGGTCACTTGTGTTAAGAACTTAAATTATTTGCTCAAAAATTAAACTTTGTGTCGTTGATTTAAATTATGTATTGTAAACTCAAATAATATGTCATTGACGTAAATACTTTGTCGCACGCATATAAAACTAAAAATGCACATGACTTAAATTATCTGTGAACTTTGCAAAGTTTATATTGCTTACCATCATGGATTACTTGTATTATAAACTTAAATTATTTGCTCAAAAATTAAATTGTACCACTAATTTAAATTATGTGTTATAAACTTAAGAAATGTCCCTAACATAAATAATGTGTCACACTCATACAAAACTCAAAATGCACATGACTTAATGTGTCTAACTTCACAATGTCTATATTCCTTATCCAAATAAATTCTACGTTTGGTAACAAAAATAAGGCATGTTGTGATCAAGCCAACCTCATGTTTTGGCTATCATCAATGGGAGGCAGAAAATTTTATTTTGCTCGTTTGCTTTACAACCTATCAAAGTGGGACTAAAAGTGTTGCATTGCAGCTATGTTGAACACCACTTATTAGTTATGTTACAAACTTAAATAATATGTCCAAGAACTTAAACTATTAATCACTGTTTGAAATAATCTATTTCAAACTTAAAAAATATGTTTCAAACATATTTTTTAAGTTTGAAATGGATTATTGCAAACATAAATATTATGCTCTCTTTTAAAAGTAAGTGGCGCATCCCCCAATTTGTATAAAAAATAAATAATTTGTCTCAAGCTTAAAGTTTTTTTTTTGAAACTTAAACTATTTGATAATTGTTCAAAAAGTTTGCTCTATAATACTACAACACCAAAGAAATTGAGTACATTCACCAAAGATACAATACTACAACACCAAAAGAAATTGAGTATATTCTCCAACGATACATGACTACAACACCAAATAAATTGAGAACTTTCACCAAAGATACAATAATACAATAGCAAAGAAATTATGTACTTTCACTAAAGATACAATAATAGAACATCGAAGTAAACGAATACATTGTGATCCACAAAACACACAAAAGTTGATATTCACTTTCCTTCATTCTGCACATCTTTATATTCAGTAATCCTGAAAATTTAAACAAAATGTAAATATTAAATGTACTTATAAGTTAAAACATGTATGTAAAAAAAAAGTTCAAAAGTACCTCTTGAGACATGTGGTGCGATAATGTACTTTGTCTCCACAGAAATGACATGTTTTTTTCTTTCCTTCAAACTTCGATGTTAATGACTCAATAGCAGACTTGTAGCCTTCCACTTTTCTTGGCCGGCCCTTTGCCTTCACACACTCTGGATCCCGAATATCTAAAAAGCTTCCTTGTGACTCCAAGATATCCAGAGGAGGGGAGTTGCCTCTTAGAGCAGCTGTTGAATCAGTGATAGATGTAGGTAGGGGAACATGAAACTTAGAATGTTGTTTTATACGATTTCTAACTTCTTCAACCAAAGTCATAGCCAACTAAAAATTTTTCATACTTGCTCTTCCACATTCATTTAACTCGGATAAAATGGAGTTGAAACTCATCAACATATGTAGTGTTGGTTCATTTGCAGCATTATTGTAATCAGGTTGATTACTAGCAATAAATCTACTATCCATTCCCCAACGATTCAACAGGTAACACTCAGGCAACTCTAGAAATTCCTTCGTCCTAAAAATGAACAACACATGGCAACATACAATACCTTCTTGCTCAAACTTCTTACATGAACATGACCATCTTTTGTCATTAATAAGGAACTCAACAATGAAGATTCTCCTGCTATTCCCATGCATATATACCTCATAAGAACTCTTATCCACAACACTTGAAATTTTCTTCAATTCACAATCATACATCTTTCTAAACTCCTCTTGGAATATAATAAAATTGGATGGACTATAGAAATTACCTGCTTGCAACTCTATAGGATGATTTGAAATCAATGGCGATTTTGTCGTTAAACCTTTGAAATCCTGACTCTCTATATCATTCTGACAGGAACGTAATGCTCGATCATATTGTCAAACAAACTCAGACAATGGTGTTTAAGCATTGATAAAGCCATCAAAGAAAGAATTTATGCTTTCAGCTCTTTGACTCGTTGACATTCCAACTCAGAATGTGTCTCTTAGATATATAGGTATTGTCAAACATCTTACATAACCAACTTCCATTTGCTATTTCATATTTATCCTTAATTCTATCCATCAGCTCTCAAATTCTTCTATTGATTTACATGTATTGATCCATCGATTATAATCTTCTTGAAAATGATTGACACATCTTAGTTTTTGCAAATGGATCAGCACATTCTTCCCAATGTGCCACATACAAAATCTATGAACTGATGAGGGAAAAATTGTTGCAATTGCCTCATAAATAGCTGGATCTTGGTCTGTGATTATGGCTGTGGGCATTTTACCATACATACAACTTAACCAACATCAAAATAACCACTTAAAGGTTTCTGCAGTTTCGTCAGCAAGTAACGCACAACCAAACAATGCTGATTGTCAATGATGATAATACTTATAAATAGTGCACATGGCATCAAGAATTTGTTCATTCTATAGGTAGTGTCAAAAACCAACACGTCATTAAATTTTACATAATATGATCTCGATTTACCATCATCCCAAAAAATACTTCTCACAAGACCAGTGTCATCAACTTCAAATTTAAAAAAGAAATATAGATCTACTGCCATTTTCTCCAAAAATGATCTTACAACCGATCTACAGTCCTTACCAATATTATTCTTTCAACTAACTTTTATTTGATCTCTACAAAACAAGCTACTGACATCGTTCACACCCATTTCAGTCATGACAGCAGAAATCTTTGATAGGGGTAAGCCACAAGAATGTAAGGTACTTATCATTTTCATTGTAGAGGAAGGTACATTCTTATGTGATCTTAACTTCTTAACCTTAGATGAGCTTGCTATTACATTATTATGCTCATCGGGTATTGTTTTCACAGACCAAATTCCTTCTTCATTTCAACATAAATAAATATGAGGTTTACATCCATGTCGGCTTTCTCGTTGTCGTTTAACTTCTCATCCTTCGGTACCCTTTTTCCTCAAATCTTTACAATCCTTCACTGGAACATACAATCATTCTAGCAACAATAAGTTTTGATCTTCTCAATCATCATACCCAATCCTTGTGTATAGAAAAACCCTTTGATTTCACAAATGCATTATAAAAATTATATGCATCGTCTTCAAATTTAAACTCCATACCAACTATTGGTTTATCTCCTCCAACATTCACATTTTCAAATTTACCATCAATTGATGATTCACATTCTCTAGCATTAGCTTCTGCTTTGACTACGTTGTAATTTCAAACTTGATCAAGTTCAATTTCATTGTCCAATTCATTTCTTCCAACGTTGACCTCATCAATTGATGCATGCTTATCGAAATTAAGATCATCATTCAAGTTATACTTCTCCATTTTCACGTAATTTTAATTTAAAGTGACAAATAAAATAAGTCACAGCATAATAGTTGGTGAACCACTACGAAAATGATCATTTCTAAAAAATTAACCATTAGAAATATAATCAAACATCGCAAATTAAATATCGACACAAATTTATTATATAACAAACATCTAAAAATCATTATGGATGATCAACAACCATCCTAAAAATGGTGGTCATTGGCTAGATGACAAGAATGACGGAGGTGCGGCAACAACGGATGTAGCATTAAGAGCTTTTCCACAAGGAGCTGAAGATGGAGGTGAAAGGGAAAACCAAGCGTTGTCCACAAGGAGTCGGAGACAGAAGGGAGAGAGGGACCACTGTCCAATGTGAAAGGGAGGGTGGGGTTCTTCAGAGGAAGGGGGAGGGAGGGGGGAGGTGGTGTGATCCTAGGAAGGACGGGGGAGTGCAATGTGGAGAGAGGGTGGCAATCCAACGAGGGAAGGGGGAGTGCGATGTTGGGGGGGGGGGGGGGGCTATCGCGAGAGAGGAAGGAGAAGAGGGATCAATGTTCGAGAGAGGGAGGAAAGGGTTATCGAGGGAGGAGGAGGAGAGGCCTATCTGGGGGAGAGGGGGGGTTCGGTGTGGAGGGTTTGGTCTTCGGGAAAGGAAGTTGCAGAGGAGAGGGCTTTCGGCTGAGAGGGAGGGGAGGCCTATCGGGGGGTGGGGGAAAGGGATGAGAGGGTTGTTGTGAGAAGGTATTGGGGTAGACTATTGTTGGGGGGAAAAGGAATTTATCTCAGCCATATCCAACGGTGGAGACCAGCACCTCTCAGCCATATCCAACAGTGAAGACCAGCACCTACACCCAACTTGCCTGCTGGTGACCAGCACCATCACCGACCCTAATTATAAATAGGGTAAATAATTTATTTATGACATGAGTTTGCATTTTTACCATTTTTAGCTATATTTATTTAAGTACTTAACATTATTAAGTTAATTAACAACTTATGCGTTATAAATAGTATAAGTTAAATATAATACTTATATATAGCTAAATGCTTGGATTTGAGTCTCATTTATTAATTAACCATTAATAGATGTTTATTAACGCTTAATTTAGGTATTTTAACATATAAATAAGGTCCTTATGTATTATAAGTTTATCGTATAATTAAGCCCATTATAATGTTATTTATTAGTACTTTATGTAAGTAAACTATCTAATTCGTGTGAATTAGGAGCCATGATGAGTCCCTCATCAATAGCGAAGCACAACAATCTCATATTATTGAATTTGCAAGGGCCTTACAATTTCAAAGTGCAACTCCATTGAAGTTCTGGTTCTATGCGGTACATACAGCTTATTTAATCAATATTCTACCCTCTTCAATACTTGATGGTGCTATTCCCTATAAAAAATTGTATAATAAATATCCATATTACAATTTCTTGAAGGTCTTCGATTGGGGATATTATCTCCTACTTCGAGTTTACAACAACCATAAACTTCAACAACAAACTAAACTTCATGTATTCCTAGGCTACAGCTCTTGCCACAAAGCTTACAATGCTTCAATCCTCTTACATCAAAGATAATTATATCAAGGCATGTTCTGTTCAATGAGGATTTGTTTCCCTCTGCACAATTGCAACAACAACCATCAATTGTCCAGCAAATCCCAACAACACCTCCAACCATTCTATCAATTCCCTCCACCTTTTATCCCCCACAACCACTTTCCACCTCATCACCAACACTGTCTATCCCACCACCAGTCCCTCCCACTCCACCCCCCCAACCATCCCTACCAGCATCCATTCCCCAACAAACAACCCAATCACTCCATCACTAATACCCTTCCAACAATCCCAACAATAACCAACCCAACCACATATTTTCCCACCACCAATACCATCTAATTCTATGCCAACCATCTCCCAATCACCAGCTCCACAACAACATACCATGGTCGCCCGATCCATGAATCATCTCCAAAAAGAAAGCCTACATAGCCTCAAAACACCCTCTCCTACCTTCCTTAACATCTCTCTATAGTGAAACCAAATCCACATCCTTTACCCAGGCCTTCAAACAATCACACTAGGTTGTTGCTATGGCTGAAGAATTCAATGCATTGCTTCAAAACAAAACTTGGACGTTGGTTCCTAAGCATCCAGATATGAATGTCATTGGCACAAAGTGGATTTATTGTATTCAACAAAAATTCGATGGCATCATAGAACTCTACAAATCTCGACTCATTGCAAAGGGATTTCATCAAATGCTAAGGGGTGATTACTTTGAAACTTTTAGTCCTCTTGTCAAAACAACCACTGTCAAATTATTGTATACTTTGGCAGTTGCAAATCAATGGCCAAAGACCCAATTGGATATACACAATGCCTTCTTTCATAGTAAGCTTCATGAAGATATTTATACGTTGCAATCTCATGGATTCATTCACCATGACTTCCCTAATCATGCTTGCAAACTTCATCTCTCCTTATATGGGCTAAAAGCAAGCACTCAGAGCCCAGTTTAATAGGCTATCTTAGTTCCTTATTACTAATGGTTTTCATGGGTCCAAAACGGATACATCCCTATCTATAAGATGCACAACAAATCATGCCATCTATTTTCTAATTTATGTTGATGATATCCTTATATTTGGCTCTTGTTCTCTTGTGATCAATCAGCTTATTTCTGACCTCAGTAAGCCTTTCTTGTACGTGATTTAGGATGGCCATCATACTTTTTAGGGATCGAAATTCATGCCCACCCATCTAATTTATTCCTATCTCAACAAAGATGCATAGCAAATCTTCTAATTAACTTCAATTTTGATGGCCTGAAGCCAATGCAGACACCTATGGCTCCTTCGCAGCTTTCACAATTAACCAAGGCAATCGATACTGTACTTACTGATCTAATGCCCTTTAGGCAAGTAATTGGCAACCTTCAATATCTTCTATCCACTAGCCCTAATGTTGCATTTACTGTCCAAAAATTAAGCCAATTCATGGGAAATTCAACAGATGTTCATTTCAGTATGCTTAAGCACCTTCTTCACTATCTAAAAGGTATCACTAATCTTGGTATTTATTACTGCAAACACACTAACCTCTACCTTCTCGCTTATTCTAATGTCAATTAGTCTTCTTGCCTACAAGTCAACCATCGACTTTATCATTTATCTAGGGACCACCCCTATCTCATGGTCGTGTAAGATGCAACCTCCAGTTTCTCGCTCATCAACCAAGGTCAAATATGGGGCACTTGCAAATACCACTATTAAACTGACATGGATAGAAAGTTTATTAGACAAATTGGGCATTTCCTTACACCAACCTCCCATTCTTTTTTGTGATAACATTGGTGCTAACTATCTAACTATCAATCCTATTTTCCATGCACACATAAAGCACATTGAAATTGATTATCACTTCGTACGTGATTGTGTTGCAAGGAAAGAACTTCTAGTCCGCTACATGCCCACAGAATATCAGCTTGCTGACATACTTACCAAGCCCTAACCATCAACTCATTTTCATTTCATCAGAAACAAACTTTGCCTTCAGCATAAACCATCAGTTTGAGGGGAGTGTTTGAGAGTGATGTAAATATTACAAATACAATGAGTGTGTCAAGAGATATTTTAGAAAAGAGAGATGTAAATATTACAAATACAATGAGTGTGTCAAGAGATATTTTAGGTGGTATGGCATGTAATTTATTTCTGATCTCAACCTATTTAGAAAGGCCATTAGTGCCTTTGTAGTCGAGCAATTGCTGCTACTATATATACATAATAGAAAGGGAGGAGTGCACTATGCGTGGACAAAGCAACTTCCAACTTCCTTCTATTTGCATTTATACATGCTGGTGTCAATTTAGACTCTCCATTGGTTCTCTATGAATACAACCATAACCCTTCCCCATTCCTAATTTTGATGAAACCCATGCATGGTTCCATTTTGGTCTATAATGCCCTCATATGTACGTGATGAGGGACTCATCATAACTCAAAATTCACACAAATTCGCTAGTTTACCGAGTTAAATCACTAGTAAATAACAAATAAACAGGGATAATTATATAATTAGATAATAATAGCAAGGACCTTAATTATACGATAAAATACCTAAATTAAGGGTTAATAAGCATTCCTTTATGATTAATTAATACATAGGACTTAACCCTAATCATTTAGCTTCCTATAAGTATTATATGCAAACTTATAATATTTATAGTACCTAAGTTATTAATTAAGTTAATAATTTTAACCACTTAAATAAATAAATCTAAAGAGGGAAAAAATATAATCTCATGTCATAAATATATTATTTATCATATTTATAATAACATATAAAAAGTTGAAAAAGAATTAATTTAATTTAAGCTTTAAAATCCACTATTTACATTTTAGTCCCTAACTTCTATCCCAAATAAGTCCTTTTTATTATAGTTAGGTCCTTTATTATTTACATTTAGGTCCTCTTTACAACTTCTCTTCTTCCTTGTGAACAGTCACCGTTCACCGATGATAGGACCACCTAATCACTGCCTATCCAACACCTAAACTGCTTCTCTCTTGCTGTGGAGCTTTCTTTCACCTTCCTCATCTCATCCCTCGATTCTGATAAACCATCAATCTTATTTTTTATAGATGAATACGCTCATCATCGTCAAAGACAACGATAGTGAATACGACGTATCTAGACCCCCATTTGTCTAGGTTCAAGCTCCTAGAGCTCCTAACCTATAAATACCCCTTCAAACCTCCGATTGAAGGTTAGAGACCCCTTTCCTTCTTCCCCAAGATGAGGTTGCTCATTAGGATTTGTCCAAGCTCCAGTGTCCCCTCCCTCCTTTCTCAGGTGTTTTCCACCGAGGAGTGCTGCCTTTCTCAACTCTTCTTCCTCTTCTTCGCCCTGCCAACGACGAAGAAGCGCTCCACCTTCTTCTGTTCGCTTTGCTCAGCTAGAGTTACTATTCTCCCACAGCTGATTTCTTCCCTGTCTCCACCTTGCCAATGGCATAGTCCCTCATCCTTTCATCCAGGTAAGTAGTCTAAACTCTTAGGAGTAGCCTTTAGATTAGTTTAGAGTAGTTAGATAGCTAGGAGTAGGTGTAATTAGCTCCCTCTTCTCACCTCCTTCTCCAACTCCGACGAGTCAATTCCGACTTGTTGGACCACTATTCACTTCATACACTTCCTGATCATCTTCCTCTCTCTTCCATAATGTCATTCCACATTCTAATTTCCTTATTTTATCATCTAATCGCCTAATGCATCCTACACCTTCACCTGAGAGGTTTGCTATCAATGGCAAACTCTCAGATCACTTTAACACGTTCGATTAGGCCCTCCACCGCACTCCACAAACTATTAGGGCCTTATTCCACCTATTAATTACATCAATTAGTCCATATATGAAATTACCCTAATTCACTTCATCTTCTCATCTCCGCTATCAATGGTAGAGGTAAGAAGCACTTCTATCACCTAATTAGTGATCACTCACCTTCGTGATCTTACACAGAGTAAAACGCCTCACTTAATTGAGTGAAATAACCTTTCTTGAGTTCTGGCAAACTCAAGTTACATTTCTAAGAAATCTTTAGTTCATATCCTTGATTTACTTGATATTTGAGTTAATTGATGAACTCTTGATGATTGTTAGATCATTAGGAATCTGTTGAGCTACTTCTTGATCAATTTCATGGAGTTTTGCACTTAGGCATACAAAATCCGAACTGCACTGGAGCTCTGGTGATCTCTGGCAAAGGTAGCCATGAATCATACACTATGAAACTTCTTATAAAAGCTCCAGATCAGTTAAGCTTGTCACGCTGATTGTTTCCCCAACTCTGGCGGTGCTAAGGAAGTATCTCCAATGGTTCTCGGAGCTTCAAATCAAGTCTAGGAGCATCCTTAGAACCTAAAGAATCTAGATTAGGTCTTCCTACAGAGAGTTGACCTTTAGTTTGGTCTAACGACCAAAATCACTTTTAAATCTCAAGCGATGGACCTAAGATCAATATTCTATAGGTCAAAACTTCATTTTGAATAGCTAGGAACATTCCTCAAGATCTATAGAGTTGATCTGGGCCTTTAATTGAGTGTGAGATCTTTCTGAATTAAAAGTCAACTTCTATGCCTGATTTGGTCAACCCTAGTTGTTAATGGAGCTCAGGACTTCTGAGCTTAGTTTTAAAGGTTGAATCTTTATCTTTAGGTTGATAGGAACTCATTTAGATCATTTTTAGTGAGTTTTAACAACAAATTAGGATCGATTTCATTCTTGTTCAGTTTGGGTTATATATGAACCCCAGTTGCCTTTACCATGCTCCAGATGAGATTCTAAGCCAGAATCAGCTCAAATCATTTGCTTTTGAACTCCTGAATTCAACTAGATCCATTCTAGAGGTTCTGATCTATCTAATAGTTCAAGTGACCCTTTTATTCCTTGTGTTTTGAGCTTCAGATTGAAACTCTAAAGCTTGTCAAGCTTCTAAAGCTTACCAAAACCTCAATTCCTTCTTCAAAGGTTGTGGAATTGTTTTAGGCACTTGAGTGATGCCTTAGGCATGGAAGAGAGAGAGAATCCCAAGCCAATTTGAAGATTCATGTCGAGCTACTGCTACTATGGAGAAAAGGCACCAAACCGATTTTAGAGCTTAATCAGTGGAACACCTGTGCTCCAATTCTTAAATTAAAAAGTGAAATCGATAGATTTATGTTAGATATAGAGATCTGGAAAGTTGTGAAGTGATTGAAGCACTAAGGTGATGGGAATCAAAGGATGAAGTTAGCGTTGGAGACAAGCACGTTGAAAAGAAAAAGGACTTAGATAGCCCTACATCGGGAGTTGAGGAGCGCTTGCTATGGTATAAATGGAAACATGCCCATAAGCCTTACCAAGCGACTACAACGCGATGCCCTGCAGGGTATCCTTACGTGACTTCTAAAGCCTCATGCGCTACACGTGTGCTACGCACGTGTATGCATCTAGGCATGTGTGTGGGTGTGTGCATGGGTGTGTGTGCGTGTGACATGTGGGCTTAGTAGTGGTACCAATCAAACTCTGTGAGTCGTTGATCCTGCGAAAAGCCCACAACATTTTTTTAAAGTGACAAGTGTATAACACTTAGCATGATTTGCGAAGAAGTTGTGAAGGCATGTAATGTAAAGGCTGTTAAGGCTTTAATAGTCTAAGTGTTAATAACAACTTTGGATTTAATGTGTTGTTCTAAAACAACATTTTTTGCATTTAATTTTTACAATTCATTGCATATTCTTCTTAATTCTTTTATGGAATGATTGCCAAGTTTAATTGTTTATTTTCATGCAATTATTCATGTGGATAACATATTGGAGTTAATTAAGTAGTTAAACTAATTATATAGGTAAATATCCATGTTAACTTATACTGTAATTAAGTCTATAGGTTAGTAACTAAGTAGTAATTAAATAGTGAAGTAATCTAAGTAGTATCTATATATTTTAGTAAGTTATAGTGTATAGTAGTTAAGTTAGTAGTTATATCAAGTATGTTTATAGTTTAATTAAGTATAGTAATTATTTAGATTAAGTAATTTAAGTATGTAATTAAGTTAATTAAGTAAGATATAACTTAACTAATTAAGTACTTAAGTTAATAATATAGTAACTAAGTAGTAACTAGGTAAGTTAATTAAGTTAAGTAACTTAAGTATATAGTAAACTATGAGTAAGTTATAGCAAGTATATATGTATAGTAAGTAGTATCTATAGTAGTAATTAAGCAAACTATATAAGCATAAGTATTATAGTTATAAGTTAAGTATATGGTAGTTAGTTAATTATGGTAATTAAGAATAAGGAATAAATTAAAAATACTTGGTGAATAGACTGCCTATTTAGCCTCCCAACAAATGACCTGGACTAACCAGTATAAATTTATAAAATATGTGAACTATTGCTCACTATACTATAACTTAATAATGACATATTAACAAAGTGAGGTAATTTAACATCAACACATCCTCTTATACTCGAATTATCCAAAGATCACTATATGATTAGATTACAAAAAAACTCCCAACTGCCTGCTAGATGGAGTGAGTCCCCAAACAATTAATTCATCCTGTGTTGGTCATTAGTAACCGACTCCTCTCTTTGTTGCCCGGCAGCGGATAAACACCAGGGTCCCATTTGGAGGCGGATTAGTGGGAGTTATTCCCTCTTGGAGTTTTTGTTGAAGGTTTTTCTATCAAATCACAATAACCTTCACTCACACTTTTAATACTAAATAAATATCCACTAATATTTTCTACTCTCACTTTTAATATTAAATAAATACCAACTACATCCTCCACTTACACTTTTAATATTAAATAAATTTTCATTAAAATCACATAATACACCAATGATATTATTTTATCCCCCCACATATCGTATTACTTATTCTACCACCCAAACAAATACCTTTCTCCACTTATTTCTCACTAACCTATCCTTATAATATTTTATGCTAAGTCCAAATGAGCCATAAGAGTTGTACCTACAGGAGGAGCAACCAGAAACATCAAATTAACGCCATCCACCATGCTCCAGTTATCTGCACATCAACAACACAGTCCACTCTTAGCCAGCCAAGCAATCGCTATACATAATTAGAATTTGCTGGTGCTTTCCGTGTTATGGTGAGTCCATGCCAGATGAAGTTTGTGGACTTCTAATTAAGGGTAGAGAAACAGCAATAACTGGACGATTTGATTTCTGCAGGATGTGCGTGCCATATGGTATAGATTCCCCATGGCCAAAACTCTGTGGTAATATACTGTATATAATTTGAGATCTATATCTGTATCTCTTGCATATATATCCTTTAATTAGTTAGCAATCCTGAATTGAGATGTCTCTAGGCATATGTTATCTAGCACTCACGCCAACCGTCAACTAGAGTGTACGTGGCTCAACTAGCTCCACTTGACAAGGATCGTCCTCTAGATGACCTGAGGAAACTAATTATTAAGATCATTCAAACTTGAAATCTATATATGTGTGTGTGTGTGTGTAGAGATTACACGTACCCTTTTGTTTGCAATATTCTTTAATTCAACATCTACTCTTTTATGGACACTTCACCATGCAACGCGTACTAGGAACCTTGAGTCCGCAACTTGTTAAATTTCACCTAAACCCATCAATTTTTATATCCATTGCCCACATCATACGGTTGGCATTGGCTTTTCTACCATCTGGATGAGCAAGCAGTTTAATTAGGTAGGCTCAAGCACAAGCAAAGCTTGCAAACGTGCATAGCTCAAGGGCTAGTGGTCCACCTATTTGTCCCAATGCTCTGTCTATCATAGGACAAAATTCTTATGGATCATCATGCATTTCTAATACAATCTGTCTTCATGCTTCTTCGAATATTTCAATTTTTTTTTATAAAGTTGAACTAGGCTTATGGAGCTAAATTGTTCTCGAAAACCAAATCTTAATGCACAAGATCCATTATTACTGGTTGAAGAAATTCTTACTGGACCTAGACTATATGGTCAAAGGGATTTAGACTTGAGTGCCGTCGCCAATAATCCGGCATCTAAACTAGATACATAACACGCACGTATGTCCACACATGCACACGCATACCCACATTCACACCCGCAAATGCACACACACGCACAACCAGAGCCATCCACCCACCCACACACACACATATTAACCGTCACCCATTCTATATATATCTACATCAAAGCTATTAGAATTTGACTTGGTATTGCCTTGCCTTGGAATTCTTATGCAATGCACCTGTTAGATTGATTGTTTTTACGGTCTTGATATCAATGCATTAATTGTCGATAATCTTTCATAAGAATAATTGTTATAGAATTTTGAAAGTGATAAGCCAAACTGAAGATTTTCTTAGCCTTTACCTCCACAACTCAACCTTGGTGGAGGTATCCCTCTCTTTTTAAGGTTATCTCAACCTAGGTTTTCTCTTTGTCCTTTGTAACATCAGATGTTTGTTCCTCGATATTCCCTGCGTTTGGTCAATGGTGTATCTCCAGCATCCTTGACCTTAGTCACTCCATCTTTATTGGAGGTGATCGACCCAATGGAGCCCAACAACCGGTTCTCCTCTTGTAATCTTGCACTACTCTATAAACGGTAGTGGTAGTTTGGATCCCTACTAATCAACAAGAATGGCTTTCTATTCCCACCTGATGCAACCCTCTACAAAGGGTATTCTACCCTTCTTCATCGTCACTGGCATGTTTTCCCTCCACTGACAATGGTGGAATCCTCTCTTTACGTTGGATAATCACTCGGATTATAGGATGTATCTTAGAGGAAGAAACAATGGCTGATTCTCAAGGATTCTAACAAAGATGGTACTTGACGATAATATCATGCATACTTCAAGAACTTTACAAACATAAATGGCCTTTGACAAGGCCAAATTTTCCCAGGTCTCAACTGAATTGGATGAAGAGAAAATCCGAGCAAGGATCTAGAATGGACCAAACCCAAAGGGCAACTCAAACCAAAAATTGCTAGAGTCAGGACACTTCGGTGAAGTTAACAAAAGGATTCCAAGTGAAAGAAAAATAGGAATTGCAGTTTGATCCCACAATTGACATCTAACCTTCCCTCCAAATGTCCAAACTTACAAGGACTTTAGTGGCAATTTCTTGGTTCATGTCCTTTGATGGAATTTATATTGGACCATTGGTTTTTGCATTGTCCCCAATGATTTGGTGCCTTGCCTAATGTTGTTCCCAAGAAGATCAAGGTTAATTGGTGCCTCATCATTCTTGACATAATGTTCCTTTTAAATTATTCCTTGACTCCCGATTGATATCGTGGTAACCTACATTCTTAGAAATGTGGATATCCAGAGTGCAATTCCCTTTCACTCGAGCACTCTTTCCAAGGTAGGTCATAGAGAGTGACAGATTTCTTTGTTTCACGCTGGAACCTCGGCTGCCCATGGAATGGGACATTAATCAATCAAGTTGAAATAAATAATATTCTTTGTAAAAGGGTGTCAAAGTCTTGGAGTTACGTTAGTTAACTCTTACAAGTCATTTAAGAGTATTCGGAGAAAGCTAAAAATTAGGGAGACAAAGATGGTAATGCAAAAGTGATGCATAGGATTTTATAGGTCATGTTCTTATACTTTGCATAGTATTTTGAATGTGGATTTATTTGATAATTAATATTTAATGTAAAAAAATAAAAAAATATAAGATTATTACGTGGTGGGTCGCACCACATTCAAAAAAATCACTACATTATTTTAACTTAAAATGCACAGGTGATAAATAATTTTACATCGGTGATAAACTACTTTGCAACGGTGAAAAACTATTCTGGGTAATTTTACACCGGTGCAAAATGATTTTACACCGGTGATAAATTATTCGAAGGTGTCTTTACACCGATGCAATCTCATTTTATATTGGTACAAAATTATTCCAATTGTGGTTTCAGCTGTGTAAAGTGATTTTGACCTATGGATTTATGATTTATGATTTAGAGTTTTAAGTTATGAAAAGTGATTTCACGTATAAGAAGTGATTTTTCACTTAAAAAGTGACTTTTCACCTTAAGGTTTACAAAGCTAAACCCTAAATACTAAAAACTAAACCTTAAGCCCTAAGATGGAAAAATCACCTTTCATGTGTAAAATCACTTGTCATAGGTGAAGAAACACTTGGAATTTAATTTTGCACTGGTGCAAAATAATATTACACGAGTACAAAGTAGTTCAAAGTAGGATTGCACCGGTGCAATCTTGTTTTACACTAGTGCAAAATTATTTTGAAAGTAAAGTGATTTTGTATCGATGCAAAGTAAGATTGCATCGGTAAAAAGTGATTTTACACTAGTGCAAAGTGGTTTCGAAAGTGATTTGAGTGATTTGTACCTGTACAAAAGTGGTTGTTGTTGATTTCAACAGTAGTGAACCCCACCATGTGTCAGCACTTTTTTTACATAAAAAGAAGATATATCAAGTGAGGACGACGTTTAGACTGTTATATGTCAACTTTTACATCACCATCTATATTTCTCAACCCACATCCTTAGAGAAAACCCTCCGTACTAGTCCTCAAATTGGAAACGAAATGATATTTCAACACCCACCAATTACAAGATTTTCGTTGGAAATGGTGAATCCCCCACCACATTGCGATCCCCTTTGTGTTTGGAGAAATCAGTAATGTGGCACCGAATTCGATGCACCATTCCATGCCTCCCTCTACCAAGAAGGAGGAGCCCATAGTTGAAACTAATACCTGTAGCACCTATGATCGCACACAGCACCCACACATAATTTGTGCATGGAAATATCGTGCAACACAGGCATCAATATACTAATACTCTTTGTTTGTGTGTGTGTGCACGCGCATATGTGTCCACGCGCACATGTTTATGGAGCATACATGCACATGGGTGCATGTCTCTAAGCGTCATATGTGTGTGTGATTGGTCGAAAACAATCCACCCTTTTAGCAAGCCTTGAAGTAAAAAGGAATTCTCTGAAGTCTAGCGTTAGCATCAATGAAATTTAGCGTTAGCATCAATGAAATTGAGCCGTCACAACTTTATAAGTATCTAACTAATTGAGTCATTCTTTTAATGCCATAGCAACTTTACTTTATAGCATCTAACAAATTACGTCATTGTTTTAACGGTGGCCCTACTTATAAGATATTGCCTTTTAGCCGAGTTATATTTTGTCTCTCCAAATCTCTCATTCCCATGGAGAATACAATAGACTACTCAGCACCCTTGACCCTCTCGCATTTTTCTAACAACCTTCAACTAAGGTACCACGCTTTTAAACCACAGTAGTTATAACAATGTTAAATGAGAGGTTTACCTCTTTTGTATTCCCGATTTCTGTTAGGGCATTCTATCAACTAGTTTATTGGCCATCATCTTCGAGGACTTCTTAAAATTCCAAAATCAGTATATATGTAACATTCCATGGAGAAAGAAATTCCAAATGCCAAGTTATTTCAGAAAAGAAGAGCAACATTAACTTACCTTTTCTTCACAGGTCTAATATAAGCATATTTAGCCTGTAATAACATAACACAGCCTTGGGTACCTATTACATAATTTTTGGAGACAAAAGCGAAGCACTTGTAACATCTCAAACAGCTATTTCAGCTTCAATGCTTAGATTAACTCGCATACAGGCACGTAAATGTGCATCTGAATGTAGGCATATATGTATGCCATACCCATGCATGGACACACAAGAGTGGGTGCAAGCACAAGCTTGTGCACTGTGTACAACACACAAGCTAAGACCACTTGGATTGCAATGGCATTCACAAAAATGCCTGGACATGGAGTGGAATCAAACATTAATCACAGACATCAATCAAAAGATTAGGGGCTTAATTGCAAAAATGTCTTGACACATTGATCTTGCTTATTGCTCTCTATCTTCCTTACGTGCACATGAGCACGGCATGCATGGACTCATGTACACAGTGCTTTTATGTTCTTCCAAAGTACACAATTTAAGATATAACATTAGCTACTGCTAGTCTCGAATCTATAAAATGATATGAATATCAAATTTTAAAAATGAGAGAAACCGTTGAACCTTAAGAAGTTGGTTCAATATACAAAGCTATGAAGTTTATACATTTCATACTCAAGTTACAACATCTACAAGCTGCACCTCAAACCCAGGCAAAAAAACATTGTACAACTGAAGAACTATATTTTCTCAACGGGCTTTAGCAATGCCCACAACAAGAACAAGGGGTCCTAAATGAAACCATTGAGAAGCTCCCACAGTCTCATTTCATTGCTGCTAGGGGCTGGCCTCTTCTGGATGTCTGAGCCTCGTTGGTCTATCAAAACCTGGGCAAAAATTGTAAAGTACAACACTAACTTTTCAATAAATATCGCCTTCTTCTAGGCCTTGAATTCCAATGGCAGAAACAGCTTGAGACAATGCAGAAAATGAGCAACTCAGTAATTATTGCAACCCTCAGGTCTGCAAAATATAAACACTTTGAAGCATCAAATATTGGTTTAACATGAGAAAAGTTCAAGTCCCTAGAAGAAGCTCATTGGTTGAGATTCATGATTAGAAATAGGCATTACTCCATAAAAATTGTAACCAGAAGTCAAACAAAAGGCAACTTTTTACCTGTTAAATTGTCAACAAGCCTCTCCACATCAACTATTCTCTTTGGTTGTTCATGAAACTTATCCGAGCTTCGTCTTTCCGCAAAGTCTATTTTGGAGTTATTGGAGGCCACTTGACCTTTCAAACATGTATTTGGACAGGTAGTATGGCCAGCAGATTCATCACTTCCATCACAACAATCTACAGAACCATAAATAAAAAATTAACCCTCCAATGCATTTGGCATATACCAATGACCAATGACACAAGACAGGATATCCTGATCATGCAAGGTATACACTTCAACGTCAAGAGAACATGTCAAAAGGAGGAATCAAAGTAGGTAGTGTGCTTTTGTGATATAAAGTGAACCTATTTCACAGCATTACCACATATATGATCATTCACTCGAGAGGAATACAAGATACGAGGAATATCTCCTATATTTCTGCAATAAAATCTGCTCTCAGGGCATGCTGAAGTTCCTGCATCATGCAAAGATACAAGAAAAAATCTCAGGAAGAAGCATGAAATTTTCTAATGGTTGCTATCACTCATACAAATTTGTATTGAAAAAAAACCTTGGAAGTTCAAAGAAGTTATTTGTGCAAGCAACATCAAACCAAATTATAGTAGAAAATGACTTGAAACTGAGATATATGTGGATTGTCAAAATTTTGCACACCTCTTGATTCGTCAGCCTCGTGATTCCCATTCACATCTCATTCATGAAGGCAGTCAGTACTAAATAAATGCAGGTATGAGTGGCGGTTGTGTCCGGCACTCATTTTGTGGAAGCTGGTAGATACACCTATCATTCAAAGGATATGTAGTGATCGTTGGCTATTGAAAGGACGAGAAACATAATAAAGGAAAAGGAGGGAAGTAACAAAAGGAAGCGAGTCAATCCTCGTGTAGAATAGTCCATCGGTCGAGTGATATGAGGGATTTTGGGGAGAGGGAGACTTCAGTAGAAAAGGTGGTTGGAAAGCTGCATCAATTCTCTGGAAAACCCTGTGTCCATATGAGCATGCAAGCAAGTATATAAGCTCAAGATAAGGAATGGATCAGGTTCTAAAGTGGTAACAGATCAGAGATGATCCAAAGTAGTTGCTTGAAGATAGTCATGTGTAATATAGGAGACAAGGGATGGGCCACAATGGCCCCAAATGGCAAATAAGTGCCCTAACCAAAGAGGATATAGCTCAAAGAGAGTCACTCCTACATGGTGATCTTAAAGAATATGATTTCTTGATCATGAATGCATGTCAGTAATCTCTTGATGTGCTACCTTTTACAAAACAATGATATGAAACTGCTCAATTATTACATGATCAAAATAGAGTAATTGTCGACCAACAATGGAGAGAGAGGTGCATAGGGGAAAGCAGGGTAGAGAGAGGTGAAAAGCAGAACAGGAAGAGAGACAATGAGCAGGGATATTCAAAGGACAAGAAGAGGTGTCGGTGATGTCGTTTCCTCTCAATGTGTCTCAGCATCGTCTCACATGGGAAAGGTCAAAAGGTCAAATGCCATCAGTGCAAAAGCCTTGGACACATAGCAAAGGAGTGTCACGACCCAGCAAAACGGTTATCCTTCAAAGGCTTAGGGCATTGGAAAGGAACAAATTCAAGAAGGATGGTGGGTGAAGGGAGTTCTCATAAATCCTTAGGGTTCCACGGTTCGTCACAATGGAGAATGGTAGAGCTCTTTATGTTTACATTTTTTGAGGTTGTAGATGGGGATACAAGATACAAGGTGTGGACTTCTGACTTAGACGAAAGGGAAGAATTCTTGGAACATGGCAGCACCTGACAATAGAAAATTTCTCTTGAGGTGTGACACGAGTTCACCATCCAAGGAATAACAATCTTCCCTTTTCACCAATAGTATAACATAGTAGACTCCGTTTCAATCTACAGGGAATGAGAGAAGCCAAGAAAGGATAGAAGATGTAAGGCAGTCACCAGAAGGCATTTTTCCAAGGAATCCTCATACAAATTATGAGAGAATTCCCATAATTGTCTCTCACCACCAAAGCAATAGCATAGGAATTGGCCAAAGGAGGAGAGTATCCCTCGATTAGGTATCCCACATGACGGTGCAGCAAGCCCCCTCGCGTCACCGGCGGCGCTCAGGTGATTAGTACAGCACTCCATCAGCGGCACTCAGGCAACGCGTAGCGGTGCTCACGGCGACGTTGTGGCAATTTTGGGGGTTCTAGCCTCAAAAACAACGCTGCAGCATCTAGGGTTGCTCGCAGCAGTGCTAAGCAGCCTTGGGGGTTCTTCTAGCCTCCGCAACGACGCTGCAACACCTAGGGTTGCTCACGGCGACGCTACGGTGACCTTAGAGGCCGCTCTAGCCTCCAACGGTAGCGTGATACCAACCTAAGGCTGTTGGTTGGACCTACAATGCCCCGCTACTGGTGGCGCTGACCCCCAGTAGCCTCGCAGCAACCTCCAGTGGCGTCACTACAATAGTCTGCGGCGACAGTTGGCGACGCAGATCGAGAGGGAGGTGGTGCGCAGTGATCCGATCCCTGTGCAGCAATTGTGAGGGGTCTTTTGCCCTGATCTAAGGATGCCAATTCGTAATGGAGATATGAATATGTTTGATTTCAGATTTGTGGATGATTTTGTGGCGATAGAAGCTTGATCGAGACTTCTGGATTACGAAGATGGCTTTAGATGATCAGTCCAAGGTGTCTTCAGGCTCTGATTCCGACACCGGGGTACTCAAAAACCCTTTCAGGTTGGATGAGACCAACTACCCGCGGTGGTCCTAGACCTTATGACCGGCAGGGGTCATAAAAATAGCCATATTCTTATGGATCCAGAGCCTGAGAACAAGACAAGCACAATGTTAATTAGGATAGCGACAATCAAGGTTTTAAATATCGATATCGATATCGTATCAACAAGTTAAAAAAGAGATACATCAGGGATATATCGCTGATATCGGTAAATTTTGAGAAAATCACTCAGAAAGGCCTAAAATGTTACAAATTTTATGAAAATTAACATTTTAATAACTAATACATCATAAAGAAATGCCTAGAAGATGAAAATCATAAATTTTGAATGAAAACATCATAGAAATGCACCAGTCGTATGTCGACAAAGTCATATATTGAAAAGAAAGTATACAGAACATGATAATAATTGAAAAATATCCATACTAACTTTCGTTGCATATTGTTGACAATTGAAATCATGCCTTAGTTGCATTGATTTTCTTATCAGTTTCAGCATGCTCTCTATTCCAATACTCTTCTTTTTCTCATTGACCTGCCCAAGATTTCATAAATCACCATATTACTCTTCTCATTACGAGTTCAAGATATGAAATCACAAATACTATCACCAAAGATGCACTTGGTGATAGAAGATATGATTTAGATTGCACAGGAGTATATAATAAACAAATATAAATGGCCAAATAACTAGAGCCTTGATTTTCTTATCATTTCCAACACGTTCTCCATTCCAATACTCTTTTCTTTCTCATTGATCTGTCTCACATTTCGTAAATCACCCTACTATTCTTCTCATTATGAGCTCAAGAGATGAAATCACATCTCCTATCAACAAAGATGTACTTGGTGAAACAAGACATGGTTTAGATAACACAAGCGTATATGATAGACGAATATAAACGCTTAAATAACTAGAGAGATTGTGTCCATCATAGCATAATGCACATTTTGCAAGATTAGTGGAGATCAACAAAGCACAGTACGCAAGTACTTAGATAAACCATGCTGAAAAAAGTGAACCTATCAACCCTAGGTTGTGGGAGAAAGAAAGAACCATCATGGATGACATCCTTTAATCAAAGGAAGATGAGAAGATAGCCCTTTCAATACCCCCATGGATTATCAAAATGCTTGATTTTATACATCTTTTTATAGAGGTTTGAAGATGCTAATATATTTCTCACCGACATTTTCGAATCTTCTTCCTATTTTTCAATAAATAAAATCGAGTGTAATGACTGAATTGTCGACAGAGGATGTACAGCTCTAAAGTTGACATATTTGATGAACTACAAGAGAGCAAAAACCCTAGCATGTACAGCTTTAAAGTCCAACAAAAGTTCATGATATCGGCGATATATCTGCGATATCAGCGAAATATCGGCGATATCATGGAAAAAAGATACTAAGGCTAATATCGATATGTATTGACCCGGCGATACCGATATATCGCTGATATATCAATCCTTGGCGACAATGCCATGATTTGTGCATGGCTGATGCAAACGATTATTCCCCGCATAAGGGATGAGATCATATAATACACTACTGCAAATGAGATGTAGGAGTTTTTGCGTGATTCCTATACACATGCTAAGAACTCCGCACAAGTTTTTCAAGTTTTCTACGACCTTTCTATCTGCGTCAGGAGGGGCACACGCTATCACAGTATTACTCCCTCATGAAGGGAATGTTGAAGAGGAATTACTCCTACCTCCCAGGGTGTGCCTATAATTTTAGGAGACGGTTATTTCTCTTTTCTTGATTGGCCTTGGACCTGAGTATGCAGCAACTAGAGATCAGATCCTCACTGCTCCGAGCTTCCTACCTTGGAGGAAGCATATAGTAGATTCGATAAAGTTGCAGCACGCACTCCTAACACTGTTACTCAGTTGTCCACACTTGCTGCGATCCTTAGACGTGGCAGGGGTACTACTCACCCTGCATGTGATCATGGACGTGGACGCTCTTCTAGTACACGTACCAGGACTCCGTGTACTTACTATAGCAGATTTGGTCACTGTGAGACTACATGCTGGCAGAAGCATGGTAGGCCAATCAAGAAGCTAAGATCTCCGATGCAGCTCTTCATACTTCTGATATTAGTTCCTTGAGCACTGAGATTGAGGCCTTGCGGCAATAGATTGCTCAGCTGACTCAGGCATCTTCCTCTCAGATTCCAGACACTGCAGCTATGGCTTCCTCTTCAAAGACACGTGCGACTAGTATGTCGACACTTTTATCTTCTGGTGAGTGGTTAATTGATTTTCATGCATCCAAGCACCTATGTGGCGACCAAGGCCCTTTCTCCCAGTTAGCACCTATTACACCTGCCATGACAATACAAGTGGCTGATGGGACACTCACCACTTATTGGCAAGGGAGATATGTCTTTATCTCCTACCTTGAGCATAGCATATGTTTATTGTGTGCATGATTTTCTTTGAGTTTATTGACCGTTAGCAGCATCACTAGAGATCTGAACTGTCGAGCTGGTTTTTATGCGTCCTCTTATGTCTTGCAGGATAGATTCACTGGGAAGACGATTGGTAGAGGACGTGAGGAACATGGGGTATACCGTCTGAGTCATAATGCTTTTACTGCTTCTGCTACCCAGGGCCTTGCTTCGGTTGGGTCCCCTCTCCAATGGCACAACCGCCTTGGCCATGTACCTATTTATCACCACATACGTGTTCTACCGCACATCCCCTCCACTACTACTCTCGCTTGTGATGCATGTCAGCTTAGCAAGCACCACACGATTAGTTTTTCCAATTCTACTTCGGTTTCGTGTATTGCTGCATTTAATTTGATTCATATAAACATGTAGGGTCCTAGTCATACTGATCGACTTGGGAACAAATATTATATTATTTTAGTTGATGACTTTTCTCATGTTTCTTGGATGTTTCTCTTGAAAAATAAGTCTAATGTGAGACAAATCATTGAGAACTTTGTTAAAGAAATAAAAACTCGGCATTCTTATTTGATGAAGTGCTTTCGTTCTGATAATGCCTTAGAATTTTGTACTTTGCATTTACGTAATTTCTTTTCTAGTTATAGCATTATCCGTGAAACAACATGTCCTCATACCTCTCAGCAAAATGGTACTGCTAAGAGGAAACATTGCCATATCCTTGATGTTGCTCGCACTTTGTTGATTCACCATTTTGTCCCCTCTCTATTGGGGTAACACTGTTTTGACTGCTTGTTTTTTTATTAACCGGATGCCTAATGTTGCATTGCATCAACGGATTCCTCTTCAGGTCATATATCCTGATCGTCCCTTGTTTCACGTCACCCATCGGACTTTTGGTTGTATTGCCTTTGTCCATTTATTGGGACTAAGTCAGGATAAACTAACACCGAGAGTAGTTAAGTGTGTTTTTCTTGGGTATACTCAGACACAAAAGGGGTATCGGTATTTTGATCAGCTTATTTCTCGACACTATGTTTCAGCGGATGTTACCTTTCATAAGACTGTACCTTTCTTTTCTATGACGGCTACTGTGATGCTCCTGAGGGTGAAATGGAGCATATGCCATATTCTCTCATTCGCTTTTAGAGTTTTCCTAAGATTCCTGTTCCCATCGCACTACCACCACTTCCTGCTACGCATCACTTTCCACGCCTGACTGGGACACTCCAAATATATCTTCGCCCTCATACTATCTATTAGGGACCCCCATCATCGCCTTCATCATCAGCTTCTCAGGTGAGTCCTTTAAACATTGATGTATGTTTGCCATGTGATGGTCACAGGGACAGGACAGGTGATGCGTCAGGCGATGGTCTTGACCTTCCAATAACCATTCAAAAGCGACCACGGACTTGCACTACTTATCCCACGGCAGGGGCACTTGCTACTGATAATCTAGCCCCTAGACTTGCTGGATTTACTCAGGCATTAGTTACTATGTAGATTCTAACTACTCACCGTGAGGCCATGCTTGATCCAAAATAACGAGCAGCCATGGAGGATCAGATGGTCGCTCTTAGAGGTCGTGAGACTTGGGAGCTTACTCCACTTCCTAATGGTGCTGCACTCATTAGTTGTCGGTGAGTATTTACTGTGAAGTTCAATCCTGATGGTGGTGTTGCTAGGTACAAACCCTACCTCATGACAAAGGGGTTCACTCAGACTTATGGGGTGAACTTCTTTGACACCTCCTCAGTTGCCAGACTTCCCACAATCCAGGTATTAGTTGCAATGACAGTTCAGTTATATTGGCCCTTACACCAGTTAGATGTGAAGAATACCTTCCTTTATGGTGATCGCCAAGAGGAAGCCTATATACAGCAACCACCTGACTTTAAGAGTCAAGAGGAGTGTATATGCCGTTTACGAAAGGCTATATATGGCCTCAAACAGAGTCCCAAAGCTTGGTTTCAGAGATTGTCACAAGTTATAGAGGCAACTGGATTCAGGAGATCGACAGATGATTTTTCACTTTTTGTCAGGAGGACTAGACGTGGTTCTGTGATACTTCTTGCTTATGTTAATGATTTGAACATCACGTGGGAGGATGTGCAGGGTATTGCTGAGGTTAAGTGCATCCTAGCAGAGCAGTTGTCATGAAGGACCTAGGGGTTTTACGGTATTTCCTTGGTATTGAGGTTGCTCGCAGCAAGGAGGATGTGGTCTTGTCTCAAAGAAAGTATGCTTTAGATATCTTGCAAAAGGTTGGTATGCTTAGAGTCAAGGAGGCCAATATTCCTATGAACCCTAAGATGCCACTCTATGATGAGGATGCACAGGTGGACAACAGACGGTACAGACAGTTTGTCGGCAAGCTGTTGTATCTCACCATCATGAGGCCAAACATCTCCTTTGTAATTAGGAGACTAAGTCAATTTATGACCAAGCCAACACGTCAGCATTGATGGTGCTTAGATATGTCAAGAAGGCTCCTAGGAAGGGTCTCATCTTCTCCAAGAGGTCCTCTATAATGTTGGTTGGCTACTCAAATGCAAACTATGCTGGATGTCACGTGAATCACAAATCTACTATTGGGTTCTATACATTTTTAGCAGGAAATTTGATCAAATGGAGGAGCAAGAAACAGGACAGTTGCGAGATCTAGTGCCAAGTCTGAGTACAGAGCTATAGCTCAGACAACCGCTAAGATGATGTGGATCATATCCTTGCTTATTGACCTACAGGTACAGTTTTCTAACCCCATGGAGTGCGATGTGATAATAAAGCAGCCACCTTCATTGCCAACAACCCAACATTTCACAAGAGGACGAAGCATGTTGAGGTTGACTGACACTATACCAGAGACATTATTCAGAAAGGGATGCTATATACCACTTCTGTTGCATCTGAGGAGCAAATTGCAGATATTTTCACCAAACCCTTAACAAGATCTTCATTTGATTCTTGTATATCCAAGCTGAGCATGATAGATATCTATGCTCCAGCTTCAAGGGGAGTGTTAGCATATGTTGTGGGCTTTTATTTTTCTTCTTATTGTAAAGGCTATGGGTGTTTTATCCCTAAGGGGCATTCCTGTACGTTTGGCTCTATGGCCTCTCTCTATATGAGAGAGCCTTAGAGTTTCTAATGAAACTAAGTCATTGCAACCAATTGATTACGCTCCAACTCAATTATTTCTACATCTTTATTTCTAGTTCTTATTTTTCTAGTTCATGTTCTAGTTAATTATAATTGTAATTTGACTCTATTCGAGTAGAAATAAAAGTTTTATTTCCAAGTTATATTATTTGCATCCACTGCTTCTCACTGCCTTCTCATTACGTATTGCGATTGATTTCCGTTCTCTCATCTCCGTCTTTTTATTCAAAAAAATTTGGTTAGCATTTCGTTTCATATTTTCTTGCATCTAGCTTAAAACGATAATATGCCTCCCCATATTCAACTTGGGACTCACCAAAGTTTCGGTTATTTTATTTGTCTCGAAAAATCGCACTACAATGAATATTTTATCATTTAGCGGTTTCTTCGAATCAACTTTTGGTGCCGTTGCCGATTTCATATTTGTTTGCTTTCAATTCTCTAACCTACTTGTTTCCGTTTCTCTGATTGTATGCAGAATCTCATGGCGACTCGGGATTCCAAAAATAAACAGTAGACTCGGAGAAAAGTACGGGTAGAGATATTGAGATAGGTAGTCACATTATCTTAGGATACTTTTTGAATTAGGAGTCATTTATTTTTTCATTCAAAAATTAAAATTCGTCCATTTAAATTAGGTGTTCATTTGAGCCTTAGGATTAGTCATTTGCTTGAATTGCTTACATTAAAAAAAAAAAGTCATTTTGGTGGACATTATCCCTTGGAAATCAACAAAACCACCTTCTTGAAACTCGGATTGCAAACAATTTCGATTTTCAAAAACTATTTTTCAAGTTTAAACACATCCTAAAATTCTGAAATTGCTCCTAGACGTAAGTATTGTAGTCAAGAAGATCGTGTCCAAATTTCATGCTCATCTGACTTATATTGAATTTTTAAAAAGTCACAAACCATCTACCTTTTCTTCTGGATTTTTGGTATTCAAAAAATCATAAGAATTTTTATACTGATTGACCTAAAATACTAGGTGTCAAAACAAACTTGAAGAGCCCAGTGCATTATTAAATCTAAAAAAAACAAAAAATGTACATTAAAAATTCTAAAGAAAAAATTCTGAGTACCTTAATTAGTGATGCATTAGGACCATCGATTGCCTTTCTTGGGTCGCCCCACATTTGGCCTATTGGACTTAAATTTCATCATTTAGCACTATCTGCTCTTAGGCTTCACATTAAGGTAGAACACACTTGCATCTCTATACTTAAAGGAAATTTATCAAACAATTCAAACTTAGAAAACCTCTTGTATGCCTCACCAGAACCATTGGTTGAATTTATTTAACCAAGTAAATCCTAAAATACATTAATATAAGCATTTGAACCTGAAAAGCAACTACATCAATTAAGCTTGTATTGTGAACCCCTTTAATTGAGCACTTCACATTTCAAATTGATCTCTAACGGGCATTACCCACTAAACAATGCCCCATCACATTCTTTAAGCACATTCACATCCTAAGCCTAACATAAAAGTGACTAGACGTTGACCCCTAAGGATTCATTAAGTTAGTCTCAAGGTACATACTCGCACCTCAGGTCTAATTAGTAAAGTTTATTTTCTGGAAGCATTTAAGTAGGAGGCCTGATTGTCAAACGACTTAAGCGAGCAGGGGTTCAGCATAATTAACGGCCCCTAGAACACGCTTTCCCTGCTCCGCCGGCTTATTCGGCTTCAGATTTATAGATAACACTAATTTGTCTTGGGGTGAAGTTATGCTTTAGAGGCTTAGGTCGTCTAAGGCTACATCTTAAGGATTAGTTTATTTGATTGGAGATTCTCTCATCTGTCTTCTTTCTCTCATCTATCAACTTTTTTCTGGTATATGCAAGGTAGAAGATCTCCAAAACCTATTTTGGTGCCACCTTTAGAAACCCTAGAAGAAGACCTAATCCTTCTAAATCTAAATCTATTCCCATAGCTAGTCACAATAAGGAAGATTTAAATGGGGGGAGGAGCCCATCCTTGATCCCATTGCCAACATCCAGAGACAAATCCAGAGGCAAGGCCAACATCATGATCGTCAAATCAACACCATTGTTTGGGCCCTAAACCGAATTGAAACTGGTAGATACAATCGACCTCTTAGAGACTACTACAACCCTCCTGATGCTTAGCTTGAACCTTATGTTAGGATACCCTAGGAGGGGGATGATTTTGAACTCAAACCTCAGCTCATAAACTTAATTCCCCATTTCCATGGTGATAACTCTGATGATCTTTCCAACACCTTGAGGAACTCCTACACATAAGGACCTTTGGCCCTAGAAATATGAATGAAGGAACGTCGATGATGACAATGTTTGTGTTCTTATTGAAAGATAAAGCTACACAATAGTTGAGAACAATTGGTAGACCTATTCTGACTTGGGATAATTTGAGATATAAATTTTTGAAGAAATTTTTCCCAATAGGTAAGACCAATGCCCTTAGATGTGCCATTACCACTTTTAAGAAAAACTCTGAGGAACAACAGCATAAGGCTTAGGAGAGGTTCAATGATCTGACTAGGAAGTGCCCCCATCATGAAATTCCTAAGTGGCATTTAGCCTATATATTCTATTATGGGTTAAATGATAATATGAAAAATTTTGTCGATGCGGCATGTGAGGGCAACTTCCTTAGTAAAGATGAGGAGGACCCTTTAAATTATTTAAGAATATGAGTGAAAACTCCCTCAACAATGCCTTTTGTCCACCTTTAACAGATCTAATCAACAAAAGAGCGGAGTTTACGAGATTAGGGATAATTCAAACTTGGTTGATCTGGAAATTATTGCAAAATGATTGGATAAGGTGGAACTGGTCGGGAAGAACGTAGAAAACCTGGATAAGAAACTGGATAGGTTGGATAATTTGTTTAAAGTTGGGAACCCCTTAGGTATAACTACCTATGTAAATCCTATGATTAACCGAGGGACTTCTATTTTGACCCGTACCCAACCCCTACCCTCTTTAAATCAGGAATTAGTGCACAACATAAACAACCTGCCCATGGCTCAACCCATGAGCCAGCTATGCTTGAACCCTTCTCTTTCTGCGTACCAAGGAGGACCCTTGATGCCCTCACATCCTGAATTAGGCAACTCGATGCCTAATTATTTTGAAGATGCTAACGCTATTCAGGATTACAGTAGGAATGACCCATACTCAATACCTACAACCCTAGGCGACATAACCATCCTAATTTTGCTTGGTCGAGTCAGAAACCCACCCAGGGTTCTAACTCAGCTAGGTAGAATAATTGTGTAACCTAGTAGATACACACAACCATGCACTTAACAAGCTCAACCCACTCAGGAAATCCAACCTACTGATCTAGCTCTGGTCCTCAAAGAAATGCAAGAAATGAATCTAAGACAGAGGAAATGAATCAGCTGAGGATCGAATTGACTAGACGAATGGATCAATTAGTAGATTTTAGATAGCACGGGATGCTTCCATCCCAACCAGCCCCTAACCATAGATAGTAATTGTCCTAAGAACTCGAGCCAGAATAGGGAGCCACCACCTCAAGCCCAAGTGATTAACCCTACTCCCCCTACCCCTCCTGGATTCACCTATATTCCTAATCTGGTTAACCAAGCCCCATCTATTTTCCAAAACCCACCTCAACAATCAATCCCTGATTATAATGCCTATGCTAGTGCAGTTACTCTGAGAAGTGGAACTAGAACCCAAGATCCAACTTGGCCTACATCTAATAATCACGTGGACCCTGGTGAACCTGACTTGGTTGACCAATCTGAAGATGATCCCGACAAGGTCCAGGAACCTATCTCTTGATTCTGATTATGTCCCTTATCTTGAGGCCTTAGAAAGATCCAGGAAAAAGAAGCCACTTGCTAACAATGAGCAGTTGTTAGATATTTTTAAACAGGTTGAGATTAATATCCCACTCCTTGAGGCTATCAAGCATATCCCTGCCTATGCCAAGTTCATAAAAGATCTATGTACCCAGAAGTGTAGGCCTAAATCTTAAGCACCTAGAAAGGTAGTCCTATCTGAGCAAGCTAGTTGTATTATATTAGAAAACCTTCCTCCTAAAAGAAGAGACCCTGGAGCACCCTTGATTTCTTGCACAATTGGAGATTTTACCTTTGATCAGGCACTCCTTGACATAGGTGCTTCAATCAACTTGATCCCAACTAGCCTGTATAACAAAATTGAATTAAGTGAACTCAAACCTACCTCTGCTGACAAATATATTACCAAACCTAAAGGATGTTATTGTCAAGGTTAGAGATTTTTATTTCCCAGTGGATTTTCTAGTCCCTGACATGAACATACCTGAGGAACTTCTGAACACCCCAATTATTCTTAGGAGACCTTTTCTTGCTACGGCCAAGGCACATATTGATTGTGCGAACAGATGTATGGAAATATCTTTTGGAGACAAAATTACATCTAGATATCTTTAAGGCCAGCAAGAAATTTGAGGATTATGAATTCATTGATGATCAAGGTGATGTTGATGAATTGATGGTTGTGAATTTGATTGAGAACTCATTAGAAGCCAACCTGACTAGATCAGCTTAGGAGGGTGATGATTTGCTCCATACCCCTGCATACATCCAACCTCGTGAGATTGATCATATGATTAAACCTACTCTACCTATCAATCATGACTCAACCCAATTTGATTTGAAACCTTTGCCTTCTAATCTGAAGTACAATTTTCTAGGTCCAAATCAAACTCCACCTGTGATTACTAGTGCCTATTTGACTCAAGAACAAGATAAAAAAGAATAAAAAGGCAATTGGATGGACCATTAAGGACTTAAAAGGAATTAATCCTGCCTACTATACTCAGAATATTTTTGAAAGAAGGATCTAGGACTTCTCACAAGATGCAAAGAAGACTGAATCCAAATATGCAAGAAGTAGTAAAGAAAGAAATAATTAAATGGTTGGGCGCTGAAATAATTTATCTAATTTTTTATAGTCCTTGGGTTGGTCCAGTCCAAATCATTCCAAAGAAAGCAAGATTGACTGTAACGGCTAATGAACAAAGAGAATTGCTGCCTACAAGGACAGCTTCCTTATGGAGAGTATGTTTGACTATAGGAAGCTTAATATAGCCACTAAGAAAGATCACTTTCCTCTCCCTTTTATCAGGACAATCTAACTATTACTTTTTGGATGGATACTCTGGTTATAATCAAATAGCAATCCACCCCGAGGACCAGGAGAAAAGACCGCTTTTACCTACCCCTACAGAACCTTTACATTCCGTAAAATATCCTTTGGATTATGTAATGCACCAACTACATGCTAGAGGTGTATGCTGGCAGTATTTTCTGAGATGGTAGGTGATTTATGGAGATATTTATGAATGATTTTTCGATCTTCAGGAAATCCTTTGATTCTTGCCTTTCCAATATGGATAAAGATCCTTAGAAGGTGTAGAGAGGTTAATTTGGTCCTTAGTTGGAGAAGAGTCACTTTATGGTCACTGAAGGGATTGTACTTGGTCATGTGATCTCTCAAAGAGGAATTTAAGTGGATAAAGCTAAGGTAGACACTATATCTAGATTACCTCCTCCAACATCTTTCAAGCAAGATTCTTTTTAGGTCATGTTGGATTCTATAGGAGGTTTACTAAGAATTTCTCCCAAATCGCCAGGCCTTTAAGCAACATCCTATTGAGCAAGCTTTTGATTTTGATGATGTTTATCTCAAGGCCTTTGATCTTTTGAAATCTACAATTACCAGTGCTCCAATCCTGCAACCACCTAACTGGGAAGCTCCTTTTGAGATAATGTGTGATGCTTCTGATTTTGCCATAGGAGTTATCTTAGGTCAAAAATTAGATAAAAAGCCTTCAGTAATTTATTATGCCAATAAAACACTTGATAAGGCACAAAGAAATTATTCTACTACTACGAAAGAATTACTACCAGTTTTTGCATTGGAAAAATTCAGGCTTATTTACTAGTATCACATGTGACTATCTACTCAGACACTTAGGCACATTTTAGCTAAAAAGGATGCTAAAACCTAGGATTAATCGGTGGATACTATTATTACAGGAATTCAATTGGGAAATCAAAGATAAAGTTGATTCGCAGAATGTTGTGGCTAACCATTTATCTAGAATCCTAGTTAAAGACCCTCATCTAGAGCTACCTATCTCTGATTCTTTCCCAAATGAGTCGATCCTGAACATCTCAAGAGTTAAACCACCTTTGGTATGCAAATATTGTGAATTATTTGGCCTCTGGGAGGGTACTTAATTATTGATCTAAATGACAAATTTTATGCTGAGACCAAGTATTACTTTTGGGATGATCCTAATCTCTTTAAGATTTGCTTTGACTAAATCATAAGGTGTGTTCCTAAAAGTGAGCATCATAGCATCTTGACCTTTTACCACATTGCTGCTTGTGGTGGTCACTTTTCATGAAAGAAAATGGCAGCAAAGATTTTGCAATCTAGATTTTATTGGCCGTCCATCTTCAAAGAAGCCTACCAATTCTCTCAGGCATGTACACGACAATCTATTGGAAACATGACCCATAGAGACATGATACCCCTGAACCCAATCTTATTAGTTGAACTTTTTGATGTTTGGTGGATTGATTTTATGGGATATTTTATTCCTTCATTTGGATACCATTACATCATAGTAGCTATTGACTATGTTTCTAAATGGATAGAGGAATCCCGACTCGAACCAATGATCATAAAGTTGTAATTGATTTCATCAAGAAGAACATCTTTAGTAGGTTTAGGATGCCTAAAGATATAATCAATGATGAAGGGTCCCATTTTACCCATGCTCATTTTAGGAACTTACTGGCTAAATACGGGGTCACACACAAGATATCCACACCTTACCATCCATAAACCAATGGTTAGGCAGAAGCTTCCAATAGAGAAATTAAGACCATCTTACAGAAAACGGTTAGGCCAGACAAGAAAGACTGGGCCATCAAGTTAGATGATGCACTTTGGGCCTATCGTACAGCTTTTAAGACTCCCATAGGCACTTCACTTCAACTTACCACCTTGTGTTTGGAAAGGCATGTCACTTACCCGTAGAACTTGAGCATAAGGCTTATTGGGAAATTAGGCAATTTAATTTGGATCTAGGTCAAACTGGGAAACATCGCAAACTCCAATTATTTGAGTTGGAGGAAATTAGGAATGATGCAAACAAAATACCAAGATTTATAAAGATAAGACCAAAGCTCCACATGACAAATCTATATCCGGAAAGAGCTTTGGGCATAATCAAAAGGTTTGGCTTTTCGATGCTAGATTGCGATTGTTCCCCAGGATATTAAGGTCTAAATGGAACGGCCCTTATATAGTAATCCACACATTCCCACATGGAGCCATTAAGATTTATGATCCTAAAACAGGTTAGACTTTTAAAGTTAATGGACAGAGACTTAAACCTTATGTGGATCACTGTTTACCTAGACCTGTTGTTGAAGAAGTTACACTTTTGGATATTTAATAGAGCTAAATTGTGCCCAACTAAAGGCGTTAAATTTAACATTTGTATATATATACATAGCATGTCTCTTATATAAATGAATGTTAGTCTGGTTTACATAGTCAGAGCTAGTCAAGTTATGTCGTGTCAGCTTAGATATATTAAGGTGATTTCTAACCTTTTATTGATGTTTATCACATATAATGAGGACATTGAATGAAATAGAGGGGGGGTTGGATTTACATATTTTGACTATCACTTTTATACTAGTCTCAAAAATTCCCACATTCAGTCGTAGTTGTTCGCATGTGTATGCTACTTTGCATGTTTTCATCTATTGTATATTAGTTTTAAAAGAAAAAAGAAAAAAAATCGATGTTTTAGAGTTCGAGCTGTGAAAAATTAAAAAATATCAATTTTGAGGGCTTACCGATCCTAGGAAAAGTGAGAAACAAAGTTTTTCTACCTAGACTCCTCAAGTCTCTTTAGACTTAATTTTCTCGAGTATTTACCTAAATCTGGATTGATTTTCCCAAGACTTTGAAAGGAGTTTGAAAAAGGTAAAAGTATTAAGTCAATGGAGTGATGAGTAGGTGACTCATCTTTTAAGCGATTTTGTTGAGTTCTTAGTGGTCAATAAGATTCAGTCTTAGGGCAAGTAAATCCAAAGGACTTTGTCGTGTGCCTAGTTCTTAGGATTGTTCATGTTTGTAGGGGAATGCATTTAGAACAAATGGAGTCACTTGCCTAGAAAAATGATTTAAAAAAAAAAAAAGGTATTCAACCTTGAAACAATGAGAAGGAAAAAAATATGAAAAAAATATATATGCCCCACCAAATAAAGTACCTCGCTACAAATGGCTGCAACAATTTTCATTTCAAAATAAAAACACCTCACTACATATGAGTGTTAATCCTATAGAAAAAAAGAAAAAAAAAATACGAAGAAAAGAATTAGGAATAAAACACCTAGAGGTCTAATCAGGGAGATATACACCTAGTGTGTTGACCTCAAGGTAGATAAGTGGTAAGGCAAAAGCTGTCAAATCCTAATATAGCCTAATCGAAGACAGGATGTCCAAGAGAGTATAAAAATATTCTAAGTCTTATTGAATACTTTGAATCAACTTAGCTACCCATCTGACTAGTCACATTATTTCATACATAAAATACTTATTTCTCACATTCGATTTGAACCTTGGTTGGATCAACTTAGAGAAAGTTACTCTAGCGACCCAAGTCCAACGACTAATAGGATTTTTTATTTGATTTGGGTGGTTTAGATTTGAGATGGTACTTTAAAACTGTTGAGTCTTAGACGTTAAGATTTTATATACATTTCCTTTGTTTTGGTGAAAAATCAAGATTGATGATTTCGATTTAGCTTAGCTCAAAACTCGCAAAATCAGTTTCCCATGTAAATATTGTTTTCCCGAATGATTTTGTCTTACTATTTTGCTCAAGGACTAGTAAAAGATTAGCAAGGGGGTGTGATGAGCTCATATTTTATTATATAATTTATTCCTAACTATTGTTAGTTTAAAGGTAAATTAGGTCACATTGCATTAAATTATGTTAGATTCGTCATATTGCAGCATTTTATAAATATTACATTTTAGGAGTTTTGTTGTAATTTTCTTGTTACCTATATCTGGAGCCTTGATGAGATTTGTTCATATGTTTGCAGGTACCAGGTTTGGATTTTAATGGACCTCTACTCGTATAAGAATAACGTGAGCTTAGATGGTGAAAATGAGGCTTGAACTATCCCTGACCATATCCCATATCCCAATTGAACCCTTGACCTTAGCCTATTTAGAAATCCAATTCCTTACACCCTAGCCCCACCTAATCCAATTAGACCTTATTTGGCTAGCCAAAGCACCTAAAATTTCTACCTAAAGTGATAGGCCAAGACCCTTGATTTCTCACCTTATATCCTACATCTAACACCCCCTCAACCTATTCACATAACACACACACCCAACTTTCCCCCACCAAATAATCCCGCATACACAACCCCACATCTAATCCTATCTACACACCCAAACATCCTAATCCCACTCCACCGATTTGTTCCCTATTCTCACGCATACACAAATAAATCCTCCATACTCATCCACCATAACCCATGCATTTTTCCCATGCATTCACGTACAAAGAATGTCCATCCAACCCAACAACTCACGTACAACCCTTAGCCCATGCATGTATCGATCTCCCTCATCTCTCATCCCCGATTCCAGACAACCACGTTCTCCACTCGATTAAATCTCCCATCTCACCTCTGCCGACTCTCACCTCCACATTCTCCTCCCATCTCCGACTCTCAACTCTCTCACATGCATGTTATTACCTCCGATCTCTCACCTATGCACAGACGGAATCTCCTCTCACCACCGGTCCCTCAACTCTTTCTCTCCTCTCAACTTTGATCCCATCTACGGCTTCCACATCCTACATCAACTTTATCTCAACTTCATTACTGCATCCACTGCAACGGACTACGCTTCAACCCAATCATTTCTACATCTTTTGTTGAGAGTATTATGTGGTTATTTAGTGCCACATTGGAAAGTGTGCACCTTGTGTGTGTGTGATGGCCTATAAATAGGTGTACTCCCATTTTACTTGAGAAGAAACAAAGAGAAACACGCCCTATCGGGGCTTCTCCCGTGGTTTTCTCCCCACTCCTCGTGAGTGGGGTTTCCACATAAACCCAAGCGTTCTTATTATTTCATTACTTTGAGTTATGCTTCCGCTTGATTATTATATTTAACTTGGTACCAGAGCAGTTCTTTCTTGGGTTATCTTGTTATCTCGTTATCACGTTTTATCATTTTGTTCTTGGAGTTCTATTCATCCTAGAGATGAAACTCGATCATGAGAGCTGCTGGGGTTAAAGAGCATGTGATGGGTTCCATTGAACCCTACAACAGAATAGGAGATGCGATACGAAGGTGGCCCCTGCACAGCAGCATCACCTGGATAGGATTGTGGCCCTATCGTAGGCGATGAAGGTCTTGTTGCGAGGCGGAGTCGGGGCCACGATGGCGCTACAGGCGCTATCACGAGGTGGATCTTAGGGTTGATCGTGATAAAGGTAAGATCGTGGCGATGATCTCACTCGATCGCAGGCAAAGACTGCAGCAGGTGGCGTCGCCCCCATGTCTGTGGCGCGGTGCGCGAGGTTTGGTGGCATCGTCCAGACATCAGATCGAAGAGTAGAGGTCTGGAGGCGATCGCCCAAACCCTTACCCTATGGTTACATGGCGGAAGAGGGGCGCCACGTCGAGGTGTCCCATGTGGTCGTTATCGCAGGAAGGAGTACAGCCCCGTGTAGCCGTAGGTAGACTCACAGGAGCAGTAGTAGCAGCGTCGACGGCACCAGCGAAGGTAATATTGTGAGACGAGATCGCTGCGGAGATCTCTCACGAGATTACGGTGTGAAGCAGTGCGAGATCTCAAGCAAGGATCGCGACGAGGATCTCGACGAGGATCACGGCGTGATCAATGATCTTGGTGATGGAGTTGGCAGCCCCAGTTGGTAGAGGATCTTGACGATGGCATGGTTGCGAGATCCCCACATTAGCAGCAAAGATGGAGGCAATGAAGATGGTGAGGTGGTTTCACGATGATGGGCCACAGCAAGTCGATGAAGATGGCGACGAGATCAAGCAACAATGACGTGGATCTCGGTGGAGATTCCGCGCAATCCTTGCACTGCTAACAATAGAGGCGATGGCGATTTAGCGGCGAAGGCCGAGGAGGCGATCAAGCGGCGATCGGCGGCCCCCCGTGGAGGGGTCAGCAGAGTTGAAAGCGCGGTTGTTGGTTCTCCCGTACCCTAAATGAGAAGCTCTTTTGTTTTTAAAAAGGGAGAAATCAGAGAGAGAAAACTAAGCAGAGAAGAGAAGAAAAGGAAAAAGAGAGAAGAGAGAGATTTTTAAAAAAAAAAGGAGAAAAAAAAGAGGAAAAAAAAGGAAAAAGATAGAGAAAAATTGAAAAAAATAAATAAATAAATAAATAATGATGATGAAAAAAAGAAAGAAAGTTCATGCCTGAGAGAAGATGTGAAGTCTTCTCCAAGTTTTTAATGTTTTATTTTCTTCTCGTCGTTATTATTATCTTCTCCCATACCAATATGGGAGAAAGGGGGAGTATGGAAGCTTGTTGTAGCCACCCCCCCTTGGGAGTCCCTTTTGTTCATGGACTCCACATGAGAAACCCAACTCTGGGAGGTCCAAAGTTTCAAGATCCTCAAAGGAAGGACTCATTTCGGGTTTCTATGTGAGAGATCCAGTTTCGTGGACTCCAGAGAGGGAGATCCACCTTCGAGATCTTCAGAGGAAGATCTATTTTCAAGGATACTGAACGGGGAGCCATCAACACCAAATCTTTAGAGACAACCACAATTCCTTCAGCAGCTCCAGCCTATGTTCCCGCCTGTGTAAAGTGGGTTTCTTTGTGTTACAAGCTGAGCATTCCATGCTCCAGCTTGAGGGGGAGTGTTGAGAGTATTATGTGATTAGTTAGTGTCACATTGGAAAGTGTGCACCTTGTGTGTGTGATGGCCTATAAATAGACGTGTACTCCCATTTTACTTGAGAAGAAATAAAGAGACACCTTATCGGGGCTTCTCCAATGGTTTTCTCCCCGCTCTTCGTGAGTGGGATTTCCACGTAAACCCAAGCGTTCTTATTATTTTATTACTTTGAGTTATGCTTCCGCTTTATTATATTTAACATCTTTATTTCTAGTTCTTGTTGTTTTTCTAGTTAATTATAGTTGTAATTTGACTCTATTCTAGTAGATATAAAAGTTTATTTCCAAGTTATATTATTTGCATCGCTAGCTTCTCACCCCCTTCTCACTGGTTTCTATTTTCTCATCTCCTTTTATTCAAAAAAATACCAAAAAATTAGTTAGTATTTTTTCTTGTTTTCTTGCATCTAGCTTAGAATGATCCCACGTCTCTACGTATTCGACTTGGGACTCACCAAGGTCTCGGTTATTTTATTTCTATCTTGAAAAATCACACTACAATGAACATTTTATCACTTAGCGATTTCTTCATATCAATAACCACCCTTCAGCTTTTCAAAAAAAAAAAAAAAGAACTCACCTCCATTAAAAAGGATGATCTGACCATTGTTGACTTCACCAATAAAATAAAACTGATTGCCATTAATCTAGCCCTTGCTTCTCGGAAGCCATTAGACAATGATGGGTTACTACTTACTCTTCTAAATGGTTTAAGTTCTGACTATGATCAGGTCGTTGCAAGCATAACAAGTCATTCTGGCAGTTTCTCTTTTGAAGAAGTTATTGGTACTTTAACCTTATTTGAGCAACGTTTAATCAGCAATCAACCATCATTAAATGTTACCATTGATCAAACAATGACACAAGGAAATTTCTCATCTCAAGGTCGTGGTTGATGGCCCACTTGAGGTCGCTTTTCACCCAGAGGTCGTAGTGGCCAACGATATTATAACCATTAGGAAATAAAATAATTAGATTATTTGATTAGTATTTACTATTTTTAGGTATTTGTTAAGTTTCCATGTATTCCCCTTTGGTTCTCTATATAAAGAAGTCTAGGGCCTCTCTATTTGAAAAATAACAAGAAATATTTCCACCTCAAATTTCTTTACATGGTATTAGAACAGGCTTGATCCCGTAGGAAAAAATAGAAAAAAAAAGGGAAGAAGAAACCCTAATGGGGGCCCTCCGGCTGCATCGATCTCCAATGAGCCACCGGAGAGGCTCTCTCCACTCCCAACAACCATCTCAGACGGAGATAGAGAGACTGGAGAGAGAGAGAGAGAGAGAGAGAGAGAGAGAGATGGCAAAGGCATGGGGGACCTTCAAGGAGGTGATCCACGCGTACACAGGGTTCTCCCCCGTGACCTCCGCGACGGTGGCAGTCGCTGTGGTCCTTTACTACGCCATCTCCAGCTGCCTTGCACCGCTGCCTCCTAACCTTGATCTCCACCAAGTTGATGGCGACAGCCAATGCACCTATTACTCCATCGAGTTCCATCTCAACATCTGCTACGACTCTGACCAAACCCTCAAAGACCTCCTTCACTCCGGCCGCACTTGCAGCACTCTAACTCAGCCGCGTTGCAGCGATCCCAAGCAACCTCTGCCTTAGAGTTCACACCCAACAGGAGAGGAACCAAAGATCGTGACCCTTACGAGCGCCAGACATCATTCACAAGGATGCCAAGTCGGACTACTCCAAGGGCAGTCACAACCCTCACCGGCAGAGAAAGAAGTTGAGGGAAAAGAAAACCCTTTCGATGAAGTGTTTTGAAGGAGTTTTCTCTCGTTTAAAAATTAGGATTTTTTTATGATTGAGTCCAGTTTTTGTTTTCTTTAAAGTTGAGTCTTCTATTGTTGGGTACTTAATCCCTCAAAGTTTTGAGTTGTCTCAGTTGGGTCCTAATATGTTGAGTGGAAAATACAAGATTTGAAGACGGGAGTCACTTCAAGATGTCAAAGTTTGGGCAGCACTCATGCACCTTAAGAGAAACCAAGTGATGATTAGCTCTGTGAGGGCGTACAAGAAGGGGCACCTAAAGTTGAAGACATGAAGAGCTTGCTACCACATCAACGAGAGTGGATCCTCACTATCTTAAGGATCCAAGTCTTCGCTGTCTCCCGCATCTCAATTTACGGGGGAGTGTTAGGAAATAAAATAATTAGATTATTTGATTAATATTTACTATTTTTAGATACTTGTTGAGTTTCTATGTATGCCCCTTTGGCTCTATATATAAAGAGGACAAGGGCCTCTCTATTTGAAAAATAACAAGAAATATTTTCCCCTCAAAATTCTCTACAATAACACACTGTTTTCCTCTTATAATTCTCCTTGCTAGTTCTGCAGTCACATTAATCACATTGTCGTTACATGTTATTACCGGTATGACACTTCACCACCTAGTCCGGTTGCTAATATGGTGAACACCACAAGGACATGAGCTATGGTTCCCTGATTCTGGATCCTCTCATCATATCACAAGTTCACTTTCCAATCTAGATATCAGCTCCCATTATGACAGCTCTAATGAGGTTAAATATGCAAACGGCCAAGGTTCACCTATAATCTCCATTGGCTCTACAGTTGCTCCTATCTCTTCCTCTGAGTCTTTGCAATTATGTGATATTCTGCTTGTTTCTGGCACCAACAAGAATTATGTGATATTCCTGTTATTATATTTTTATCAAGGACCAAGCAACCAAGTGACTACTTCTACAAGGCAAAGCTAAAAATGGGCTATATCAACTATGTATTCCTTCGAAGTAGCTTCATCAAATTCTTTCACTCTTACTTCAGCAAATTCTGTTGAGACTTGAGAAGTCCCCTATCTCTCTCTGGCCCCGCCAATTAGGACATGCCAATCACTAGCTTGCACGTCAGATTCCAAATAAATTGGGATTACATTCTGTTCTTAACAACAGTTCTACTCTCTGTGATATTTGCCAGTAGGCAAAATAACACTGTTTGCATCCTCCTGTATCCAATTCTATCAGCAAGGAACCCTTTGTTATTGTCTTTACTGACATATGGACTTCTCCTTATTATCCAGTTCTGGGCACAAATTTGCAATTACCTTCATTGACGATTACACCAAATTTACTTAGATTTATCCATTAACTCATAACTCAGAGGCTTAGAGTGTTTTTCTTCAATTCCATACTATGGTTAAGTTTCATAAAACCATCGACGCTGTCCATTCAGAATAAGGTGGTGAATACCATAAACTCCATTGTTAGCATATGCACCTATTTTGTATAAGGGATTTTTCACTACTTTATTTCTTATACTGGTGTTGTACCGTAACTTTTCCACCTCTCCATTACATAAGGAGAGATAGGGCTCAATAATAGAACTTTCATTTCCTCCAATATGCCATCAAAGCAGCGATCCTAAACCGAAGCTCTAGGTAGCCTACCCCCAAGGTCTTCAAACCCTAACCACCAAAACCCCTCTCTCTCTCTCTGCGCCGACGACACATCTCCAGTGGGCCTCCCTATGGCCTAACGACGCGGCGGCAAGAAAAGTACCAACGCAACGTGCGACAGCAAGGTGTGCGCAGGTTAGTGGTAGTGCTGCGACGCGGCGAGGCCAGGGTTGCACTGCGGCACAGCAAGGCGTGCACAGGCGAGCGATGACGCTGCGACGAGGCCAGCGACAACGCTATGCACACACAGACAACGCTATGCACACACACGGTAGTGCGCGATGGCTATGAGGGGTTCGTAGCCTTGTTCTAAGGCTGCGTTCCCTTGTAGTCACGAAGAGACAGTTCTAAGTTCCCTTGGGGTCGTCTCAGGTGCTTTCCCCCACACCTGTGGTAGGCCAACGCCCGTCCAAGGGATCTTTCCAATGAAGTGCAGGTCTGAAACCAGATAAGTTTAGATCTACCGGTGTTACTTTGATGTTGGAAGATTGACTGAGGCTCGCGGATTGCGAAGATGGCTTCTTCAGATAAGCCTGATCAATCCGAGGTAACATGAGCTCTCTTTTGGACACCGGGGTACTCAAAAACCCTTTCTTCAGTCCCATCATCAAACTAGATAAGACCAATTGCCCACGGTGGTCCCAGACCTTTCTTATGACTGTCAAGGGTCATGGGAAAGATCATATTCTTATGGATCTGGAGCCTACAGACAAGATCGGCATACATGCCAACTGGAATAGAGACAACACTATGGTGTGTGCATGGCTTATACAAGCTGTCATTCCCCAAATAGGGGATGAGATCATATACTATTCGATAGCGAAGGAGATGTGAGAGTCTTTGCGTGAGTCATACTCACACGCCAAGAACTCCGCACGTGTTTTCCAGGTCTTTCACAATGTCTTTCACTTGCGTCAGGAGGGACGCACGTCGTCGCAGTATTACTCCCTCATGAAGAGAATGCTAGAGAAGCATCACTCCTATCTGCCGGGATATGCCTGTGACTCCTGAAGGAGCTTTTGGAGACAACTGGAAGTCTCTCTTTTCTTGTCAAGCCTTGGACCTGAGTACGCAACAGCCAGAGATTGCATCCTCACTGCTCCTGAGCTTCCCACTCTAGAGGAAGCCTACAGCAAACTTAGCAGAATAACAATGTACACTTCTGCTCCTCACTCTGGTGCTCAAACGTCCGCACCGGTCACAACCCCTGGACGTGGCAGGGGTGCTCCCCTCCCTGCACATGGTCGTGGACGTGAACGCTCTTCAGGTGCACGTGTTCAGTCTCTGTGCACCTACTATGGCAAGATGGGCCACTCTGAGCTTACATGCTAGCAGAAGCGTGGAAAGCCACCCGTAGCCAATCAGGCAGCTGAGGTCACTGATGGTGCCTCCTACAGTGCTAATGTCAGATCTCTCAGTACAGAGATTAAGACTCGACAACAGTAGATCGCCCAATTAGCCCAAACATCCCCTTCTCAACCTCCAGACACTGCAGCCATTACCTCCCCTTCTGAGACACCTGCGACTGGTATGTCGTCTCTTTTATCTCCTGGTGATTGATTGATTAACTCTGGTGCGTCTAAGCACCTGTGTGGCGACAGGAGATCTTTTTCTCAGTTAGCACTAGTTACCCTAACCAAGACTGTACAAGCGGCAGATGGGAGACACTCGCCACTTGTTGGTAAAGGAGCTGTCTTTATCTTCAACCTTGCAACTGACAAATGTTTTCTACGTTCCCAATTTTCTTTTTTTTTTTTGAAACTACGTTCCCAATTTTCCATTGCTTTTATTGTCTGTTAGCAGTATTACCAAATATCTGAATTGCCGAGCTATATTTGATGCATCTTCTTATGTCTTGTAAGACAAGCTCACTGGGAAGACGATTGGTGGAGGGCGTAAGGAATGGGAAGTATATCGTTTGAGCCATGCTAGTGTTGCTGCTTCTGCTACCTAGGACCTTGGTTCTGTTGGGTCCCCTCTCCAATGGCATCACCGCCTTGGTCACCTACCCATTGATCGTCTCAGACGAGTTTTGCCACACATACCCTCCACTACTACTCTCACATGTGATGCCTGTCAGCTGGGCAAGCACAACAGGGCTAGTTTTTGCACTTCTGTTTCTGTTGCCTCTATTGTTGTGTTTGACTTGGTTCACATGGATGTTTAGGGTCCCAATCGTATTCCTGATCGATTTGGGAACAAATATCATTTGGTGTTAGTAGATTTTTCCCATCTTTCCTTGTTGTTTCTTTCGAAAAGTAAGTCTGATGTAGGACATATTGTTGAAAATTGTCAAAGAAATAAAAACCTAGCATTCATGTTTTATGAAACATTTTCGGTCTAATAATGCCTTAAAATTTTGTACCACTTGTTGCATACTTTCTTTTCCAATTGTGACATTATTCATGAGACCAGTTGCCCTCACATCTCTCAGCAAAATGGTATTGCTGAGAGAAAGCACCGCCACTTACTTGATGTTGCTCATACCTTGTTGATTCACCACTCGATCCCTTCTCTTTACTGGGGTGATGCTATTTTGACAGCTTATTTTCTGATCAATTGGATGCCTAACGCTGCTTTACACGAGTGGATTCCTTTGTAGGTTTTGCATATAGGCCCCTGTTTTACGTCACCTCCCGGACCTTTAGTTTTGTTGCTTTTGTCCATTTATTGGAACCAGGCTGGATAAATTAGCACCGAGAGCAGTTAAGTGTGTTTTTCATGGATATACTCAGACTCAAAAGAGGTATCGATGTTGCGATCCAATTACTTTGCGGCACTTTGTTTCGGCAGACGTTACCTTTCATGAGGCGATACCCTTCTTTTTCACGTCTGCAACTGAGCTACCTTCCAAGGGTGATTTAGCACCCATGCCTTTCCATTTACACCTATTCACTTTGGGAGTTCTCCAGAGACTATTGTTCCTACTATCCCACCACCATCTGCTAGACTACCCTTTCCATGTCTGACTGAGTCGCTTCAGACATATACCCATCCTCATACTACCTTTCAGGGGCTCCCTCCCTCACCTCCACCATCAAATTTTCAAGCGAGTCCCTTAAACATTGACGCTTACTTGTCATGTGTTAATCACAGGGACAGGACAAATGATATGAGAGGTGATGACTTGGATCTTCCGATAGCAGTTCGAAAGAGGCCATGGACTTGTGCTACTTACCCAACGGCTGAGACACTTGCTGCTGACAGCCTAGGCCCCGGGTTTACAAGCTTCACCCAAGCGTTGGCTACTACTCACATCCCAACGACTCACCGTGAAGCCATGCTTAATTCAAGATGGCAGGCAGCCATGGAGGACAAGATGGCAGCTCTTAGGGGTCGTGGGACCTAGGAGCTCACTCCACTTCCAGACGGAGCTACAATTATTGTTTGTCGATGGGTTTTCACAGTGAAGTTCAAACCAGATGGAGGCATCGCCAGATACAAAACACACCTCGTGACAAAGGGGTTCACCCAAACCTATGGGGTGAACTTCTTTGACACCTCACCAATTGTCAGACTTCCTACAGTACGGGTGTTGGTAGCAATGGCGGTACATCTTGATTGGCCCTTGCATCAGCTGAACGTCAAGAATGCATTCCTCTACGGTGATCTCCAAAAGGGCAGCCTCGAGGCTTTAAGGTTCAAGGGAGCATGTATGCAAATTGCGGAAGGCCATCTACGACCTCAAGTAGAGTCCCAGAGCATGATTCCAGAGGTTGTCTTAGGTTGTGGAGGTAGTTGGATTCAGGAGATCAACGATTGATCTCTCTTTTTGTCAGGAGGACTAGACGATGTACTATGGTGCTTCTCGTATACGTTAATGACTTGATTGTTACAGGGAATGATGTGCAAGGTATCACTGAGATCAAGAACATTCTGGCAGAGCAATTTGTCATGGGAGCTCTACAATATTTTCTTGGTATTGAGGTTACCCGAAGCAAGAAGGGCGTAGTCCTGTCCCAGAGGAATTGGATATTCTACAGGAGGTGAGCATGCTTGAAGCTAAGGCAACCAACATTCCTATGGACCCCAACATGCCACTTTATGATGTGAATGCACAATTGGTGGACAACAGGCAGTACAGGTAGCTTGTAGGCAAGCTGCTATCAAGGTTCCAGAAGTCAGTATGCAGTATGCGGTCGATTGGATCACCGCATAGCAAGTATACGGTATTCAAACAAGTATGCGGACAAGTATTCAGTTTTGCATTTTTATTTAAAACATATAAAATAATTAGTTAATTTATTAAATTTTGTATTATATGCAATGTTATAATTATGTAAATGTCTCAAGTAGTATAATAAAAATATATAGTCTAAAATCATATAATTTGACATCCTTAATTACTATACAACCTAGAATATAAAAGATTTGACATCTTGAAAAAGGAAAATATAGATATTAGAATCTAGATGTTCATGTAAACAAACACAAAAGAATTGACAACAGTGTTGAGCACAAAATGACATTTAACATAAATATTTAATGTAAATAACTAGACCCTAAAAATCAAAAACCTAAAACAAAAATCAAACCTAGAAATTGATGTAAAAATCAAAATCAACAATTGATTTATTTAATATTATGAATGATTTATACACATTGTCACGTTCAGACCCTAGGAATATATACAAACATTTGAGACACATATGCACGACGTCACGAACAAATCAGACCTTAAATTTTAAACCCAATAAAAATTAGACCCTAAAACTAAAAAACCTAAAACTAAAATCAAACGGTGAGAGATATACCTTCAGTGATGGTCAGTGCAACCTCCAATGTTGGTAGGCGATGGCTGGTGAGTGATGGCAACGCCGTGCGAGAGGCGATGCAGACCCAACAGGACGATGGTAGCACCGTAGCGAGAGACAATGCAGTAGTAGCAGCACCCGACAGTGCTACACCCGATGTTAGTGGGTGATGGCAACACTGTGTTATAGAGGCGGCAGAGAGGGCAACACACTGCCACTAGAGAGGGTGACGTGCCGATGACAGAGAGGGATTTAAAGCATTCTCGATGGGTTTGGGTTGGGATATTAGGCATTCTCAATAGCAAAGAGGGGTTTAGGATATCCAAGAAGTTTTATTTTTAAGAAACACTTTTTTATGTGAGGCCCTAAAGTTTTTTTTTTTAGAAGACCCCATCGATGGATCTATCTCAAAATGGGTGACTACTTGGCCGAGTAAACACCTACTCGACCCGACTACTCGCCCAAACCTGATTACAGCACCGCATTGCATTACACGATTTGGGGAGAGGTCCGCCTACGACTATGCAGCCGCCTACTCGGCCTAGGCGGCCAACTTCCTGAACACTGGCTGCTATATCTGACCAGCATGAAGCCTGATATCTCCTTTGCGGTAGGGAGATTGAATTAGTTCATGGCCAAACTAGCATGACAGCACTGGGATGCAGCATTGATGGTATTCAAATACATCAAGAAGGCTCTTGGAAAAGGACTTCTCTTCTCCAATATGTCTTCTATGACTTTGATTGGCTACTCTGATGCAGACTAGGCTGATGTCAGGTGGACCGAAAATCCACTACGAGGTTCTGCACCTTTTTGGCAAGGAATCTGATCACATGAAGGAGCAAGAAGTAAGGCACAGTTGCTAGGTCGAGTGCTGAGTCTGAGTACAAGGCCATGGCTCAGACAACTGCAGAAATGATATGAATCAAGTCCCTACTCACTGATTTGAAGGTACAATTTTCTAACCCGATGGAAATGCAATGTGATAACAGAACAACTACCTTCATTGCCAACAATCCTACATTTCACGAGAAAACGAAGCATGTAGAGGTTGATTACCATTATACCAGAAATATTATTCCGAAGGGACTGCTATACACAACACCAATCATGTCTGAGGAGCATATTGCAAACATTTTTACCAAGTCTTTGGCTATACTTTTATTTGATTTGTGTATTCAAGCTGAACATGATAGATATCTATGCTCCAACTTGAGAGGGAGTATTAGCATATGCACCTATTTTGTATGAGGGATCTTTCGCTATTTTATTTCTTGTACTGGTGTTGTACTGCAACTTTTCCACCTCTCCATTATATATTATATAAGGAGAGGCAGGGCTCAATAATAGAACTATTTCATTTCCTCTAATATCCATCTCCAGTTCAAACAATAAGGCATTCAGCACAGAGTATATGCACCATATACACCACATCATTGAATTTGCTTAAGCCCTTTTATTTCAGAACAATGCTCCTTCACATCATTGAACTTGCTCAAAATAGGGTAGCTGAACACAAGAACAAACGCATCCTTGAACTTGCTCGAGCCCTTTTATTTCAAAGCAATGCTCCCTTTCACTACTGGTTTTATGCATTAGAAACAGTTGTCTACCTCATTAATATGGTACCCTCAACACTACTTCGTGGCAAAATTCCTTTTGAGTTGTTATTCAACAAGGCATCATATTATAATTTTCTTAGTACATTTGGCTACGGATGTTACACTCTATAAAATGCTTACAACAAACATAAACTCCAACCACAATCCACCCTCCATGTTTTTCTTGGATATAGTCCATCCCATCATGTTTACCGGTATCTTAATGTACTGACCAACAAAATTTTAGTCTCCTTTGATGAAACCTTATTCCCTTTCCAACAACAAGCCACAACCAACAATGCTTCACCTTGTCCCATACAATTAAGCTCCTTCCCACTAGTACCACTAAACCTACTGCCCTTAACACTACCTGCTCAACCACTATCCAATCCCTCCTCGCCCTCCCCATCCACCTCATCCTCTCCCACACCAGCTCCTCCCATTCAATCCTGCACCCCTCCAACTCCAAAACCAACTTCCTTTCACACCCACCTACCTGCTCCACCACCACCTATCCTTCCCCCAGTTCAGCACACCCATCCCATGGTAACATGGGCCATGCATGGCATCCACAAGAAGAAAGTGTATGCTTCCACTCGTCACCCTCTACCAACTCATTTACACACATTATATGATGAGACTGAGCCAAGTTGTTATTCCCAAGCAACTAAAAATTCTCATTGGGTCTTAGCCATGACAGAAGAATTCCACACCCTTCTTCAGAACAAAACTTGGTCATTGGTTCCTTGACAACCCCATTTCAATGTAGTTGGAACAAAGTGGGTTTATCACATTAAACGATCACCAGATGGCTCAATTACCCAATACAAAGCCCATTTAGGGGGTCATCAACTTGAAGGCATAGACTAGTTTGAAACTTTTAGCCTGATGATAAAAGCAACCATTGTGTGTGTTTTGTTAGCTCTTGCTATTGCTAAGTCCTAGAAATAAAACAATTGGATATCCAAAATGCATGCTTCCATGGTTTCTTAGATGAGGAGATGACCTAACCCCAAGGGTTTGTCCACCAAGGCTATCCTACTTATGTTTGCAAGCATCACAAGTCCCTTTATGGCCTCAAGTAGGCCCCTCGCGCATGGTCTATAAGGTCATCCCATTTTCTACAGTTCATTGGTTTTCATGGTTCAAAAACAAATAGCTCTCGATTTATTAAAAAGGAAAGGCAACAAAATCTCTACTTCCTTATTTATGCCAATGACATTTTGCTTATTTGATCTGATAAAGGCTCGGTCAACTTATAATCAACTGCACAATGTCTTTCCCACCAGAGATTTGGGCTACACATCCTATTTTCTTGGTATTGAAATTTCAAAGAGCAAGTCCAGCATGTTTCTTTCGCAACAGCGCTACATTGTTGATCTTCTAATTAAATACAACCTCGATGGATTAAAGCCTGTGACAACTCCAATGGCTACTTCCTTTATCCACAAAAATGATGGCAACCTCTCTTAGATCCAATGCCCTTTCGCCACCTAATTGGGAGTCAGCAGTACTTATTATTTTCTCAACCTGATGTTACCTTTGTTGTCAACAGACTTAGCCAATTCATGTAGAAACCCACTACCATACATTATGAAGCACTCAAATGCCTATTGCGATATCTTAAGGGCACCATTGACTAGGGCTTACAGCTTCCTTGCCAAAGGCAAACCTCTCTCCTTGTCTATTTCGATGCCGACAGGAAAATTGAAAATAAACCTCTAGTTTCATTATTTTTCTTGTAAATGCTCCCATCTCCTAGTCAAGCAAAAGGCAAACTATGGTGGCCCACTCATCTACTGATGCCGGGTACCGTTCTATCGCAAATGCCTCCGTCGAACTAATTTGGCTTCTCTCTCTACTCAGTGAATTGGGTATTCCTTTAGCATAGCCACCTCTGCTACTATGTGAAAACATCAACGCCACCCATATGACAACCAATCCAATATTCCATACTCAAACGAAACATATTGAAGTGAATTTTCATTTTGTTTGAGATCTTGTTGCAAAGCAAGACTTCACTGTGCAATATGTTCCCACTTCAGCTCAAGTTGCAGATATCCTCACCAAGCCCCTCCCTGCATCAAGATTCCGATTACTACGAAGCAAACTTCAAGTCCCTATGAAACCTTCAGTTTGAGGGGTGGTGTTAGAGTATAATGGCATGCAGATGAGATTCTACCCAGCTCCATGTCCTATTGCAGTGGTACCCTATGTAAATTCAGGTAGATTGATGGGCTCCTTGCTGTGGTGGTTATTCGCGGCGTGAATATTCTGTTAGCACAGTGCCTGTAAATACAATAATACCGGTGAGGCCTGCTCTCATCCATTTCTCCTTACCTCTCCTCTCTTCTCCATTCATCTTCCCCGGCAGCTCACATTTTGAACTTCTAAACTATAACATCCCGTTTGGAAAAGTCAACGACAAATTAATTGCTGGTCTTTTATGTGGAATCGGGAGCACTCAAAACTTTGTTAGGGTTGATTTTATTCTATTGCCTGCACAGGAGATCAATCAAATGAAACCGACGAAGGAACAAACTAAGGAGAAATATCTATAATAGTAACCAACGCCAAGGAAGGAGGGAAGGAAGGAGGGAGGGAAGGGAATGGAAGGGAGAAACTACTAAAACCGGGCTCATCGGTGCCGTCGGGGCAGTCACAGAAGCCGTCGTTGAGGCGGTCCTTTGTGAAGAATTTAGATCCATCCCTGCAGAAGATCACATCTCCTGAGTAGTACTCCTCATCTGCAGCACCACGCAGAAATCGATATGGAAAATAGGTAGGAGATGGAACCAAGACGAAGCCCTTCTTTTTTTTTTTCTATTTGTCTTGGAAGGAAATCTGGAAGAAGGGAGGAGGACGAAGTACTTAATTATGGAGGACCTTGCCTTGAGGGGCGATACCGAGGAAGAGGTTGCTGCTGCCCTGCCGAGGGAGTAGCGACGCCAACGAGGACGAGAACGAGGACGAGGATGAGGACGAGGACGGGGTGTTATTGGAGGCACCGAGGAGGAGGAAGACCTCCACTGCGAGTAGGAAGAGGAGGCGCGCGGCAGAGGAGACGCTGAGAGCGCGCCCCATCAGTCGTTGACCGTGCCTCTACAGGTGACAGCAGTGTTCTTATTTATATCATCACATCGCAGTTAACTGTGTTATTAAATGTGCGTGTGCCTCCCCACCCTTTTTTTAAAAATTACAAAAATAAATTTAAAAAAAACATTGGAGACTTCATCTATTAAGGTAGAAAATACGAATACGAACTTTTAAAAGAAAGAGATTAAAATAATAATATAAGTACTTACACAAATATGACATATTGTAAATTTCTCGTAAATCTTAAATCCAATGTAGAAAAATAGAATAGAGAAATAAGAAAAGATCATCAAACAGAGGATTAACTATATTTAAGAATATTGATCCATGAAAGGGTCTAAGTGATATATGAATATATAAATACGCATGCAACCCGACAACAAACTATAAATCCAACCAGAGCAACGTAGATCAAAAAAAATAGCAAAACAAATCGAAAACAAGCTAGAAACCAAGCAAACAGCAACATTACTAAACAAAAACGTCTAGGATGATGAGGGTGAGGTGGATCCATGGGCAAAATTGGTGTTGGGCACCTCCTCAGGCACCAAAAGCAACCAAGGAGTTGGAAGCCAAATCCGCTTAGCCACAAGAGACCAGATGGTCATGACATTCCATCTCTAGTTAGCAGCTTCTAACTAACTAAAAAATGACAACGAAGTGCAACGAAGTTGCAATCAAGATGAATGAAATAGCGTAACCAACAGAACCCAAAATAGCCCCTATCAAAAGACGGTGGAGGAGGACTACAATCGAACAAGATCACATGGACCGCTAGTCTACCAATGTGAACAACGACTACAAGCGATGCACCTCTCCCTGGAACGACCAACACAGCCATGAAAGCTTCAAGTCAAACCTCACGCCAACCAATCGAGAGAAGAGGAACACTACATTAGTTGAGAGGAGGGGGCAAAAAGGACATGCTAATTGAAAGGCAGGGTCCCCAACCAGCAACAACTGGCCGATTAGGCCCCAAGTCGGTGGCAACAAGGGGGAGCTCAAGTGCCTCCATATTACGAAAATGGAAAATCAACCACTCAAATCCTCATAGTTTCTCACGTCCACCCCTTTATGCTAACTAGAGTAATCATGACATCACGATAGAGATAAATGTGTCGTTGTAATTGCGAAAACAACTCATTTCAAATTTGTAAAACCATCTCGTAAAGATTAGAGTATAATATCAAGAGTACGGGTCGTCTCATAAGGAGGCTTTTGGTCAGATTGCTTACTAATTTATGTTAAGTGTGTAAAATTCTGTTGCAATTTTTGGAATTATTTTTTTATTTTTTTAGGATTTTTATTTGGAATCAGGGTAGAAATGTTGTCTAACCCCCTATGCAAGTTATGTGTCCAACCTAATTTTACTAATGCTCTAAAATTATGGCTAATTTATGTAAGATGCCTAATTAAATAAGGAAACTACTGCAATTTGTTTCACGCAATCAGAGGTGTACGAAAATTCCTAAAAATTCGACATTGCCAAAATTTTAGGGTTTTATTTGACTACAAACACCATGTTCATACACAATTTTTTTTAAATTATACAAATTGATTTAGGCTCCAAACTTTTTTAGAAAGATTCCTTACTTGATTCCTAAGCCTCAAACAAAATTTGGTGAATTATGGATGTGTGGATCTGTCACAATGATTTTTGGAATAGGTGTAAACAGAACGATTGCGAATTGACAAAACACAACACTCACACACATTTTTTTGGTATTTTTTGGTTTTCTAATTTTTTTGGTGTTTTTATAGTAGAAATCAGATCATCACAACTATGCTAGACCATGAAGTTCTTAATATTTCAGATAAGTGCTTTTTTTCATTTGAAACCTAGATTAGGTCAGAATGCCAACTACAAGCCTAAAAGGTACTCTACTACCAACCAAAATCCAGATCTGTCTAGCCTCAGCCTCAGTCCTTAACAAAGGTTTTTAAGGCCTACAAGAACTAACCTAAGGTTTATTGGACTTTGTGGTTAAAGCACCCGTGCTTGAGATAATTTTAGCCCTGGCTCAGTTCGTAGTACGTTTTGTAAGAAAGAGAGATAGAAGATTTATATGTTTGGAGAATTTTCTCTCTCTTTTTCTTTTTAATTCTAGCTTTGGATTGACTTTTCAACACGGTCTGTATCAGATTCCTTGTCCCCATCATCAATCCTCAAGGGTTCCTGGCAGTCGATGCTTCGAGATAGCACCGCCCATGGTAACCCCCAGAACCCTGGCTATTGAGATTTCAAGATAATCCCATCCATGGTGTTCCGTGGCCGAATTCAAACCCTGGCAATTAACATTTTGTGATAATGCCATCCATGGAATCTGAACCAGCAGAGTGCTTACATGCCCCCAGTAGGATATGTAAATATCCTAAGAGACAAGCACCGAGGAGATGATATTTTGTTATGCTTCTTCGAGGGGAATTTCCCACCTCTCTGCGCTGGGAACTCATCCAAATCAACTTGTGTTGATCGGCCGCTCCTATTCTGGGTGTCATTTACAGAATTTTTTTGCAACGCTTCTACGTGATTTTGATTTTTATGCTTACAGAACCAGGCTGTGTGTGAAGTTAGGGTGCTTAGGTTACTGAGTCCCGTAAACCAAAAGTTAGTTAACGAGGCCAAATACTCCCTAAGTCTTGGACCTAATACTTAAGCTTTTCATTTTCCTCAACCTCTTGAGGAATGTCTAGATATTAATGGGTACTAAGAGTCTATTTGAGAATGCCTAAAGTTCGCGTTCTTACTAATCTTGCTGTGCACTTTTCCATTTCTTTTCCTGAATGAGGTCTAGAACTTAGGTTAATTCCTTAATTTCTTACTAATGACTACCACTTTTCTTTCATTTTGTGCTCCTTTTCATTTTGTTTCTTTTTCTTCCCCTCCTCCTTTGTAGAGTCCTCAAAATTTTCTTTCCTCCTCTTATTTTATTATTCTTTTTCAAAAAAAAAATTAATTTTTATGGTCTTTTTTGGCATATGTGAATTTTTTTTGTTTAAAACCTTTTCTTACAAGTTTTTGCACACCATACCTTCCGTGCGAACGCGCGGAAGGCATGGGTGTCATCTCCGGCCTTACTCCGGCGAGGCTGGCACGATGCCAGCACTCCCCTCCCTCTGCGCCAATCCCTTTATAAGGAGCGGCACACCTTGCCGACTCCGATAAGCTTCCTTTGATGGAGAATCACCCCCCTCTTCATCCCTTCCTCTTCCGGTCAGAGAGCCCGAAGCTTCCGGCGAACTCCTCCTCTTCCTCCTCGTCGCTCTGCTGCCTTACCTATAGCAGTGTTGAACGATTTACGAAGCTACGCTAACGTGTTCGGTTTTGGAAAACCTGTCGTTGTAGTTCGAAAGCGAAGGATTCGTGTTCAACAAATAAAATTTATACCGAAATTAAAATTCCGGGTCGAACACAGGGAGGCGGACGTTTGATTTAAAAACTTCGCGTTTCTTTTTATTTTGTCACAAAGAAATTCAATTTAAACTATCTAAGTATCTACAACAAATAAAAGAGAGAGAGGGAGTAAGAGAGAGAGAAAGAATACTATACATGGAAATCAAAATGAGATGTAGAATAGACAAGGAATTTATCATAAAAGAGTTCTTTCGTTACAACTAGAAAACATAAAACAATTACTCTAGAAAGCATTAAAAGAATGGAGGGAGAAATGTCCTCCTCGACGATCGCTCGGAGGACGAATAGACTACTCTAGAAAGCAGTAAATCTATACTAGAAAGCAGTAAAAAGAATAGGGAGAGAGAATCCTCCTCGACGGTCGCTTGGAGGACGAGCCGGACGGGACGACGCCTGGACGAAGGAGAACGAAGCGGGACGAAGGAGGACGAAGCAGAAGAACGGGAACGAAGCAGCACGCCGTCGTCGTCGCGGGATCCACTTCCGAAGGGGGACGAAAATTTGGACTTTATCTCGCTAGAAGCATCCCGGGTGTGGGACAAGCTTCTCTTGAGCTTTGGAGAGGTAGAGAGGAGAAGGAAGGGATGGAAATTTCGTATGGAGGGGGTCTCCTTTTATAGTTGCAAGGAGTGGGGGCAAAATGGACATTACATCTTCAAAATAATAAATAAGGGGTCTTTAGTGACGGATAAAACCGTCGCTAAAGCCCTCAACGTGGGCGTAGCCGCCGCGCCCACGCGCGCCCGCTCGGCTGCCCGCGCGCGTAACACCTACGCACGTCGCTTGATTTTCAGCCGTCCGATCGCGAGATCGGACGGCTTAGATCGCGTCCGCGCCCGCTGCGTAGCGCACCGCCCGCGTGTGATCGCGCGTTACGCCTGGCGTCCAATCGCGCGTCGTCCTGATTGAGCGCGCGCAGCCGTTGGATCTTCATCTGACGCTCGTCCGCGCCCGCTCTCCCGCGCCTTCCACCCCCTCACCGCGGCTCGAACCCGCGACCTCCGCTTCGCCCGCAGCTGCGTCGCCGCTGCGCTACGCGGACGAAATGGTCGCGCGGACGCTTTTAAGCGCGAGCGACCGCAGCCATTGGATCGAGATCCAAAGGCGGAGAGGAGACGGTGCGCGGTCTTCACAAGACGCATGCGGCCGATTGGGCGGCTGAGATGGCGCCACGTGGCGCCATCTTGGCCGTCCATCTTCTGGAAGTTGTAGATGGTGCCACGTATGTCGGATTGACTCGATTTTTATGTCGTTGGGCTGCGATCGTCGATCCGAATTCATCCGTGTGGTCGGATTTGCCATCTGAAGTGCGGATTTACACCATCCTGGCCCTTGATCTTCTAGGGTTCCCCGGTCTCTATCTGATGCTACGGATGCCTGATTAGGGCGATCTTGGAGTCGTTGAACTCCAATCGTCACCCTGATCATATCCATACGGTTGGATCTTTGATCCGAGGCCCCGATAAAATATTTGCCCTGTCCAAGCACATAAAAGGAGACAATTAACCTCCATTTTATTCAAACTACTCTAAATGCAAGATGATGCATGTAATGCAATATTTATATCATGAAATGCAATCCTATGCTTAAGAACATGCATAAATAGACATTTTAAGTAGTGTAAATGTGTTTACATCAAGCAGGGTTTGCCTTGCTCCATCGTCCGCGCCGGGCTGTACCCGCCGGCGCCTTCCGCCTGCTTCCTCATTGTTGAAACCCACCTCCAAGGCGTCTTCGTCTCTAGCTCCGGCAGATACGAGTCGGTTGCTCTGCCCTCCCCCTTCGTCGAATACTTAGGTAGATAGCTTCCTCTCTATTTCCCTTGCATTCCCCCCTTTTAAACTGCCCTTTCGACCACCCGACCGCCAATGTCTAGACCACCCTCTCCACCTCTGATCACCCCCTCCGGCGAGACCATCTCACGACCACAGAGACTCCCGCACCTCGCCGACCATCCCACAAGCTCCCTCACACTCCACTCTATCGATCCCCCATCTCCATTCACTGCCAAACACCACCCGACCACCCCTCGAACAAACCCACCTCTCCGGCCACAGTCTGACCTAGGTTAGCCTCTTCACGCACTCCTGCACCCCGCCGACCACCGCACAAGCCTCGCCTCACTCCGGCGAAGCTTCCTGCGTATTCTGACTGGGCCAAGAGGCCGTTGTTGTGATTTCAGGTGCACACCCCTCGCCGCCATTGCCGACGAGCTGCAGCAGCTTCAACTGTAGCTGCAGGTGCCCTCCAGCCCAGGTGCGCATCCCAGGTCGCGCGGGTTGTCTCTACGAAGGCACCCAGGCCTGCAGCCATGGTAAAGGCGTAGCGGGCTGCTTCAATTGGCAGCAGGTATCTCGCCTGCGGGTGCCAATCTGGGAGGTGGGACTTTAGTCCCACCTCGGAAGTGCGTGGCCAAGTGCCCGCACTTAAATTGAAAAAGTGCCTAAAGCTAATCGCCTTCGAACACAGGGGTCAGGTCCCTCTCCCGCACGTTGCGCGCCACGCGCTCGCTCGCCCTCGCCCGCACTCACGCCTCGCGGGTTTGGGCAGGATTCGATTACCCAAACCGCGCACTCCTCGCCCACCACCGCACGCTGGTGGGCCTGGTCCCGGGCGCGATACCCGCACCCAATTACCCGGCTCTGGGAGAGCAGTGCTAAAAGAGAAATCTGAGAAAGAGAGAGACGCAGGGAAGGGTAGGGGTAGGTTTTGCTATAACCCTTGTGTGAGCGTGCAGGAACAGAAGAAGAAGAAGGCAGGAAGGAAAAGAAGAAGAAGGGAAGCGACCGAAGCCTTAGCCGCTCAAGGCAGCTAAAGAGGAAGAAGTGAAGGAGAGAAACAGAAGAAGAAGAAAGGAAGAAGAAAAGAACTGTAGCAGAGCCACAGATAAGTTGTCTGAACACAGTATCAGACGTCGGAATCCCCACAGCCGCAGAAGGCAGGAAGGAAAAGAAGAGAAAGAAGAAGAAGATCACCACAGCTGCTGGCTAAAGAAAAGAAGGAAATAAAAGAAGAACAGAAGAAGAGGCCAAGAAAAGAAGAAAGAAGAAGGCAAGAAGAAAAAGAAGGAAGAAGACATCACCGCCAGAAAAAAAGAAAGAACAGAAGAAAGAACAAAGAAAGAAAGAAGAAGAAGAGAAGAAGAGAAACGGTCAAGGAAGAAGAAGAAGAAAAGAGAAAGAGAAGAAGAAGAAGCCAAGATCTCCCTCTCTCTCTCTCTCTCTTATTTTTGTAACATAATAGAGAACTTAATTAGACTTCTAGAAGCATAGTTGCTCCCTGAGTTCGACCTCGAGAAAACCTTGTTCCGAGTAAAAAATTTGTAATAGTAATCTGATAGCAGTGTTGTCTTATACTATAACGACTGTACTTAAACTATAATAACGTAAAGACAAAACACAATGACACAACAAGCCTTACCAGCGTTACCAGCTATGTGCATGGGAAAGGGGAAGAGCTGTGGTTGGCGTAGGTGAGAGGGAAGGAAAGTGGGAATCATGGGAAAGGGGAAGGGTGGGAGGTTGTTATGTGAATGTGATGGGTTTTTTTTGGAAAGAGGTGTACTTAGGAAGGAAAGGAAGGGAGGGGAGGAGGATGAGGTGTCGTTGAAATTTGGTGGAATATTTAGGAAGGTAGTGGTGATTTAGGTGATTAGGAAAGGATTTTTATGGTATGTGTGGGATTGTTTCTTAGCAAGGTAGGCATGGGAACTTATGTAGAGGCTATGGTGGTTTAGGCGTGTACACATGGTGTAGGATTAGGAAGGTGTTGGTGGTGGAGTTAAGGTTAGGATTTAGAGGTGGTGATAAGTGGCTCCATTAGTCAGCTTTCAATTCAACTCATGCACACCTACAAAACAAAACAAAGCCTCATATTAATAATCATGGAATTATTGGATTTAACACCAAATGAAACCAAATCAATATACAAACAAAACGTTTGAGAGGTTTCGTAACTCCCAACAATCTCTGATTTTCCATATGCATTGATAATCCAAAACCAAAAAAAGTTGAGATGGATACCTGAATCCATTGCTTGATCTTTTCGAAGAAGGAAGCAGGAGTGAATCCTTTTATTCCCGTTGAGAATCTCGATGGGGTTTTAGCAATGATGCTTCCAGGGATCCGGAGAGAATGAGTGAGAAAGAAGGGAGCGTTATGTTCTTGTGTACCCCTTCGGTTTCCACCTAGGGTCCTTATATTTCCCGCAATGGGGTGTGGGAAAACAAAACCGCCCATTACTCGTATATCCCTGGGGACCACAACCACTATATTTTGGAATTGATGGTTCTACCCATCAACAAACCGTAATTCCCTAAAGGGTTTCTATGCAATTAACCTCATATTATTGGAAGTGCAATTTACCCAATTCTTATTGGATCACATAATGGGCATATTTACGAATATACATGTATATGATATATATTAATGTAAGTCCCCTTATAATAATATGTATATGCCCACTAATGATTCTAACAATCTCTCACTTGAGTAACATATATTATTTACATAAACTCACATTAATTCAGGCTGTATGAGCTCAAACTGTATATCATATACATATAAAAAACACACCTCCACCAATCTCGTCCATACTGTGTTAATCATAGGACCAATGCGGTCTTCGTCACTTATATTTGACTAAACCCTTCAATGATCACATACAACAACATAAATAATGACATAGATTAAATATGGGTACATAGCATGAAAAATTGCATGTTAAATTATTCATACATGCCTATCTTTCAACTGGTCCAACCTGATTATAAGAGATCACAAATACAGTGTAGATCGAGTTCAAAATAAACATAACTTTATTAGTGCAAAACAAATGAATATGTCAACTCATAAATGAACACTAGAATGAAACAAACTCCCACTGAACTGCAGTATCATATAAACGATACAACACCCATTCAGGTTACATACTCGTGAAAGACTCTAAGTGTTAGCCCCTTAGTGAGCGGGTTAGCCACCATGGAGTAAGTTCCTATGTGCTCTATGGACACTTGACCACTTTGACCTTTTTCTTTAACTGCCAGAAATTTAATATCAATATGCTTTAACCTCTACGAACTTCTGTTATTGTTCGAATACAGCACTGCAGAATTATTGTCACGATAGATTCGTAGTGATCTTTCAACACTACCCAAAACGCGTAAAGCTATTACAAAATTCTTAAGCCATATTCCCTGATTCAAGGCCTCAAAACATGCTATGAATTCTGCTTCCATGGTACAGGTGACTATCATCATTTGCTTAGCACTCCTCCACGAAATAGCTCCTCCAGCCAGCAGAAAAATATAGCCCGAAGTGGACTTTCGGCAATCCTGACAACCCGCAAAATCGGAGTTCGAATACCCGAGGACCTTCAGAGTATCAGATTCTTATACGTGAGCTTGAAGTCTTTTGTTTTCTGAAGATATCTCATGACCCGATTGGCTGCCTTCCAATGATCGGGTCCAGGATTACTCAAGTATCTGCCTAACATGCCAACAATGTATGCAATATCTGGCTGCATGCAGACATGTCCATACATCAAACCTCCCACTATCGATGCAGAGGGAATACACTCCATTTCCTTAGCTTCAACCTGATTCTTAGGGCACTGATTAAGGGAGAATTTATCCCTTTTAGCCACAGGGGTGTCTCCTGCCTTACAGTTTTCCATGCCAAATCTCTTTAGAATGGTTTCAATGTAGTTCTTCTGTGACAATCCAAGGATACCCAAAGAGCGGTCTCGGTGTATCTGAATTCTTAATACGAAAGAAGCTTCACCAAGATCTTTCATTTCAAATTTATTTGAAAGAAATAAATTTGAAATGAAAGATCTTGATTTCAAATAGTAAACCATTATCATTAGAGGCAACTAATATGTCATCGACATATAAAATTAGGAAAACATATTTGCATTTATCGAATTTATGGTATATACATTCATCAACTGAATTTATCTCAAAACCAAATGAGATAACTACATGATGAAATTTGTAATACCATTGACGTGAAGCCTGTTTTAAATCATAAATGGCTTTGTTTAATATGTAAATCATTTGCTTTGCATCATCTAAGGCAAAGCGTTTTGGTTGCACCATATATATTGTTTCATCAATGTCACCATTAAGAAACATCGTTTTCACGTCCATTTGGTATAGCTCTAAGTCAAAATGGGCTACTAAAGCCATAATGGTTCTAAAGGAGTCTTTTGAAGAAACAGGGGAGAATGTCTCTTTGAAATCAATGCCTTCCTTTTGAGTGAAGCCTTTTGCAAAAAGACAAGCCTTATACTTATCAACATTGCATTTAGAATCCCTCTTGTAGGATCTAAATAGAGGATATGGCTACGCGCACAAAAATTTAAACAAAATATTAGCAATACAAAAAAGATCAAATCACAGAAAATTGGCACAATATGTATAATAGTTCCCCTCCCTTGGGTACGTCATTACCTAAGCCTCCCAGCTTAGGGTTTTTTAACCCGATTCTCTCAACCCCGAGAGAATCAATTTACTAATCGAGGTAATTCACGGGTTACCTCAACCCAATTACAAGAAAACGAGTTTGTTACAACCCAACAAGCAAATGCTCAAGAATAATTGAAATACAGGTGTAAGAAAGAAAGATCTTACAACTAAGTTCCTAAGCCTCTTAACAAATGTAAATATAATGTTACCGATTTGAGAGACTAGAATGAGCGTGAATGCCTTGACAATGCGTGAAGAAATCATGTCGATGTGCTTGCAAATTCGTAGAGAGATTGAGGGCAACAAACCATTCCTTCTCATGAATATATGGTGAAAAAATGTAAAATATAGCTCTTGGAATTTTTCTTGTATTTTTAATATCTCTTGTATGCAAACAAAGAGTCTTAGGATCATTTTATAGAGTTTAGGACCAAGGATACTCGTCTACTAGATGTTGGGATTTAATTCCCAACATTCACATTGACAAAATAAATTTTCTAGCCATTCAGAATTTGTTACGACCCGACTCTCGGATCCCTACAGGACCCGAGACCAACTCACCTCGACTAATTCCAAGACCCAGTCGTCCAACAAGAAATAACCAAAAAGTAGGAAAGTAAACCACATTCACATATGCAATATAACTAAGCAGAAGAAACGTACAAAGCAGTAAAGGAAAGTAAAACTATTGTTCCATTACATACCACCACAACAACAAAACAACGGAAACGGAAGTAAACAGTAAAGACAAACAGTAAGTAGAAGTCTAATACTTACTACAACAGTAAAGGAGACAACAAGGAAGTGCTAAAAACTATGGCTGGGCTCGACTGGGCCCAACACCCTCCGCAACTGGAAGGTCGGGCTACTCAACTCCTGGTCCTGAACAGTATTATGAAAAGATAGAGTCAATGAACGTTGAATAGAGTGGTATCTATACTATCTAAAATAGTAAAAGCAACAGGTTTAATTCTCTTTTCTATTTATTTATTTTATGTGTATTTCCTTTTCACCCATTTTTCTCAAACATCCAAATATTCTTGATCTTGCATGTTTCTCGTGGGAACGATCTTGGTTGCAATCTTTTCCGTAGAGTAGAAGGTGCACGTGGTACTCTCCTGCCAGGGAGAGTCCCTCATGGTAGTCCTACACCCAGTCAACCACCCCGAGCTCACTGTTAAGACGTAGCAGTGACTATAGCATGCGCGATAAGCGCAAGGGTAGCTACCCCGCACTAACATGCGATCAGTCGTTTCCGCTAGCGAGTACGCCCAAAGTACAGCACGGAATAGTATAGGGCCTTGCCCTCTCATAACAGGGGTCTCGCCCCTCAGAACCAAATAGGGGTCTCGTCCCTCCATAGTCCGCGCACCCTCGTCTGACTACCCCGATTTGCCCAGAGGGCCTAACAAGTCGGTGTAGGGTGGCTAGCTGAACCCAGGGCCCCGTGGGGTGGCTAGCTCGCTCCCTACACTAGTAGCTTGCCTCGGTACCGCGTACACGAGGGCCAACAGAAGTCGGTCTAGAGTGGCCAATCCTAACCCCGGGTCTCAACCCAAGGGCGACTAGCTCCACTCTACACGAAAAGGGGACAGTCTCTCTCCTTGGTACCATGTACTCAAGGGCCAACACACTTCCCGTCTACATTCCAGGTTTCCATCTATCCACAAGAGTTCTACTCCTAATTCCCCGTAGGGTTCATGCTCATGTTCACCCCATTTATTCCGATCCAGATGTCACCATTCACAATTCATTTCTCATCCATAAACAGGCAGCTCGTGTTTCCATAATTCGATACATGAAATTGATGATTTCACAGGTGATTGTTTATTAATTACAGGAAACTTATATTCTAACAGGCAGCTCACAACTATATTACAGGCAATTGCTAGTAGTTTAACTTGATCAAGCATATAAATACATCATACAGTTCCAACGGTTCATTCATTCCTCTATCCTAGGGTTTATGCCACATCCTAGGGTTCCATTCGGCTATTTTCAGAAGCACATTCTTATAAAATATTATTAACAGAATTAAACCACTCTACCAGACAATTTGGGAGTAAGGGAGGCTCGAACTGCAAACCCAGGCATCTTTGCAAGCCCCAAACACGCAGTAGGCTAAAACCCTATACCAGGGAATACATCACAAAAGGAGGGTTCAAAACAATGTACAAAGGTCTCTAATATGTAAAGAAACTCGCAAGGAAACTACAGGTACTTCGTTTGCGTAAAACGGACCCCGATCGGACCCTAAACGGGTAAAAAACGTGCCTACTGTTCAAAATTAGACGTCTGGGAACAAGTCTAGACATCTTAAAAGGTACTAGAACCTTACCTTAAGTCCCTACGGTGTCCTCAGACGTCCAAGCCTTCTCTGCGATCGTCTAAAGGGAGTTCCAGACGTCGGACAACGCCTCCGGTCATCTGGAAGCACCTCCGGATGTCTAGTGATCTGATCAGACGTCCAAAAGTGCGTAGGAGAGCATTCCGCGCTCCTTCCCAAGGCTACTCCAGCGTACGACACCCGCAGCCCCTAAATCAGACCAAACATGCGTTCTGCGGTGAGGCCTGCATGGCCGTAACCGCGAAAAAGAATGTACCTTCGCAATAAATGAGCTTTCAGACGTCTGGCCTTAACTCCAGACGTCCAGGTGCTCTGTCAGTCGTCTAGACTCCACTCCAGACATCTGATATTAGAAAACTTCCAGTACCAGAACCTCCTCCCAGCGCTCTCCGCTACTCTCTACCTCGCGCTGCCGCAGCTCCAACCGTTGTAGATGGTCGGGAGGCTACCACCCCGAGTTCTCTCCTCCTCTCGCACACGGCCGCGGTGGCCGTGCGAGCTCTGTCGAGCTTCCACCGAAGCTCTCCGACCTTGACCTCCTCCTCCTCCTCCCGCACTCTCCTCCTTCTCCCTCTCGCTCTCCCTCGCTCGCCTCCTCTCGCCACTCCCGCAAGCTCTGAAGGTGATGGTGGTGGTGTGTGGAGTGGAGAGGAGAGGGGAGGGGCTTAAATAGGTGGCGTGGGGCATTTTAGGGTTCGAGAAAGAAGGGAAAGGAGAGTGAGGAAGAAGGTCCTACACGTCGCCCACGCGCAAGGCACAGTGTGCGTGAAAAAATTTCGTTTTCAAACGTTTGGGAAAGGGTCCAGACGTCTGACTGAGACTCCAAATGTCTTAAAAGGCTAAAAGTGTGATCGATCTTTACAGAATTGAGCCAACGACTAACTGGTACCGGTACTAAAGTACTTGTACCGGTACTAGCAGCTCACTGCCACCAGTACATTAGTCCTGGTACCGGTACTCATCATTGGTACCGATACTTGTGACTCCCAGGTTTGGAATTCCTTGGGCACAGTAACCTACCTTTATCGGTACTCATCATGGGTACTGGTACTTGTAAGGTTCAGGCCAAAATTAAGGCTTCAACCTGTGGCCAACATGTACCGGTACTCATGGTTGGTACTGGTACTTGTTGTTCACAGTTTGAGGCGAATTCTCAAACCTGTACCTTGCAAATACCAGTACTAATGAACAGTACCGGTACTTGCTTACAAGTACATGTTTTAAGTGTTTTACTCCATTACGTACTTTGAAAATGTTCGCAATATAAATCCTAATTTATCTCTACTTGATTTTATGATCTAAGTTATGATTCTTTGTTAAGAGGCATATACAATCTATAAATATAAAATCTAAACTAGAGAAACTAAAAGTCGAAGATGATCTTCTTCTCCTCGACTCATCCTTGTCATCCTCCATGACATGATCTTTTTCTTCATGCCTCCATCATTTCCTGTTTGCCTTACTCCTTCACCTAAATCTGACAAATACTTAATGGCAAACATTAATCCATAATAATTTTCTTAACACCAAAACATGATGTGCAACAAGGTTCCAACAATCTCTCCCTTTTTAGTATTGACAAAACTATCTTATAAATAGATAAAATAATTTTTAACAATGTTATATGAAGGAAAAACTTTTAATTAAATCCTCTCCCTCAATATATGCTCCCCCTAAAAATATTACTATTTGTCCTTTATCTTTCTCCCCCTTTTGTCAATCACAAAAAAATGAAGAAATATCATACCATAAAATTTACCAATAGTAGAATGGAGCTTGTGAATACCAAACATCTCTCATCCAACATTCTTGGTCTTCATTCAACCTATAGAAAGGTTGAAGTGTTTCGTTATGTGCCTTGAACACCCATTGATTACTTTGATCTACTCATGCAAAACAAATATCTTTTCTAGGTACCTATTTTATTGTGGGTCCTTTAGAGTTAACGCCTTTCAAATCCTGATATTTATAGACCTTTTTAGTGTTAGATCTATAATTCTTGGGATTTTTAGCCTTTTGATACATCCATACATGCCTAGGTGCATGTGATTTATTTGTATATTCTTTTTACTCTAAAATTTTGATTTTATTGAATCACAAAATTTAGTGTTTAGCTTGGTTGTTGTTTTAAGATTATTCAAAGTCCCTTCAAAATGCTCATAAATATCTTCTAATTCTAATATCTTTGCATGTAACTGATTATTAGTTTCTTTTGACATTTCTAATTCTATTTCTAAACATGATTTTTCTAATTCTAATGTTTGATAATTATTCTTTAAAATCTTATTTTCCTTTTTAAATGACCTAGCTTTATGATATAGTTCTTCATATGCTTCTAATAATTCTTCAAAAGAGAAATCAGGGTTTACCTCATTATCCGTGTCTTCCGTAGTTGCTACCAAGAAAGATGTGCGACCTCGTCGTCATCCGATTCGCTAGAGTCAGTGTCTATGTCAGAGTCGCTATCATCCCATGTCGCTTTAAATGCTTTATTCTTCTTATTCTTCTTTAGCTCCTTTGTTTCTTTCCTATTGTCCTCCTTGTTTATGGGGCAATCCTTTTGCAAGTGGCCCTTTTTCTTGCACTCATAGCAAATAACATTCGTTGAAATTTTATTGACTTGCTTACCTTGTTTCTTGAGGAATTTATGGAATTTCCTAGTAAGCATTTCCATCTCCTCGTCTTCGGATTCCGATGTTGTTGAGTCCGAGTCCTCTGTGATTGCTCTAAAAGCAATACTTTTCTTCCTTCTTGTTGCCTTCTCCTCGCTTTTCTTTATGTTCTCCAATTGAACTTCATACGCCATGAGGCTTCCAATCAGATCATCCAAGGGGAGAGTGGATAGATCCTTCGCCTCTTGGATCGCTGTAGTCTTTGGAGACCAATCATTTGTAAGAGATCTTAAGATCTTCCTTACAAACTACTCTTCTATGAACTTCACTCCAAGGTTCTTTAGGGGGTTAACTATTTCCTCAAACCTTGCGTACATGTCTTTGATCATTTCACCTTTTGTCATCCTGAAACACTCATATTCTTCGGTTAGAATAGAAAACGGGTTTCTTTTACCTTGTTAGTACCTTCGTAGGTGATTTGAAGTGTGTTCCATATCTCAAATGCTGACTCACATGCTGAGATACAGTTGAATTCTTCCCTTGATAACGCACAATAAAGTGCGTTCATCGCCCTCGCATTGTCGACAATTTTCTTCTTTTGATCCGCCATCCATGCCACTCCTTGTGGCTCCAGATCTGAGTATTTCTCTTGAATGAGTGTCCACGACTCCTCATCCATTGCCTTGAGGAAGACTTGCAACCTCCTCTTCCAATACTCATAATCCATCCCATCGAAATAGGGAGGACGGGTCGATGATTGTCCTTCGATGCACCTTGAGGTTGATGCCATCGCGAGCAAGAGTTTTTACTTCCTCTCGCTACCCACTCTGATACCACCTATAGGATCTAAATAGAGGATATGGCTACGTGCACAAATACTTAAACAAAATATTAGTAATATAAAAAAGATCAAACCACAAAAAATTGGCACAATATGTATAGTGATTCCCCTTCCTTGGGTACTCCACTACCTAAGCCTCCCAGCTTAGGGTTTTTTAACCCGATTCTCTCAACCTCGAGAGAATCAATTTACTAATCGAGGTAATTCGCGGGTTACCTCAACCCAATTACAAGAAAATGGGTTTGTTACAACCTAACGAGCAAATGCTCAAGAACAATTGAAATACAGGTGTAAGAAAGAATCCTATTACTCCTTTCTGCAACACCATTCATGCTAGGTGTCCCTAGCATGGTGTACTGAGGAATAATTCCACATTCGTCTAGGAATGAAGCAAATGGTCTTTGACGTTGTTCTCCTGATCCATCACATTTGCCGTAGTATTCACCTCCAAGGTCAAATCTAATAGCTTTAATCCTTTTCCCAAGTTGATTCTCAACTTTGGCCTTATAGGATTTGAAAGCATCTAAAGACTGTGATTTTTCATTAATCAGATATAAGTATCCATATCTAGAGAAATCGTCTATGAACGTAATAAAATATTGTTGACCATTCCAAGAAGCCATAAGGAATGGCCCACAAATATCTGTATGTATCAGTTCTAAGACATTTGTAGCTCTTATGGCACCCACACCTGATTTGTTTGTTCGTTTCCCTTTTAAACTTTCTACACAGACATTAAAATCCGTATAATTAAGGGAATGGAGAATTTATGTGGAAATAAGCCTATAAATTCTCCCTTTGGAGATATAACCCAAAAGCCTATGCCATAACATTCCAGAATCCTCACAAGTTAATTTTCTTTTCGTACCACTAGACGCAGCATGCAAGGTTTCAAAAGCAGATAGAGACATATGAAGTACATATAGATTGTCATACAAAGATAAAGAACCAGTTGCAATAAGACTTGAATTAAGAAACAACTTAAATTGCTTATCTCCAAAAGAACAAGAATAACCTAACTTGTCCAATAGATAAACAGAAATCAAGAGCCATCTGAATGACTGTGCTACAAAAGTTTCTTTCAAATCTAAAGCATAACCAGTACTTAAAAACAATCTAAAATCTGCAATAGCTTCAACCTCCACCTTCTTGTCGTCGCCCACATATATAAACCTTTCGGCTTCACTTGGCAGTCAGCAATTTAGGCAATCCTGCATGGGCATACTAATGTGAATAGTGGTTCCCGAATCTATCCACCAAATGTCTAAGAGTACAGAAGCTAAATTAATTTCTGAACAAACAAAAGAAAGATACATACACTTTTTATCATGCCAAGCGTGATACTTGGTACGGTCTTTCTTTACGTGTCCTTCACCTTTGTAGAAGAAACAGCTTGCCTTAGGCTTCTTCTGCTTGCCTTTAGATGAAAAACTGGCAGCAGCATCATTTGCTCTTTTTCTTTAGGAACTGGTAACCAAATGAGCACTTTCAGGTTTGTCCAAGTTAAGTTTCTCCTCTTCTTGGACACAGTGAGAAATGAGCTCATTGAGAGACCACTTCTCCCTTTGACAGTTATAACTTATTTTAAACTATCCATACTGTGCAGGAAGGGATATCAAAATTAAATGCACCAGGAGGTCTTCTGACAGTTCCAGTTTCAGTACCTTTAATTTCGAAGCCAAATGAGACATCTCCATGATATGCTCCCTTATGCTTCCAGATCCTTTATACTTGAGGGAGACAAGTTTCCCTAGAAGGTTACTTATCTCAGCCTTTTCATTCTTTGCAAAACGCTTCTCTATCTCATCAAGAAATCCTTTAGGATTAGATTCCTCTGAGATAGCACCCCTAAAGTTTTCTGGTATGGCACGCTTCATAATCATTAGACACAGGTGATTGGAACGCACCCACCTCTTAAAGTACTTCTTGGCATCAGCAGTACTTTGATCCGTAAGAGGAGGAGGTTGTTCTACCCTTAATGCAAGGTCCATATCCATGCACCCCAAAACTATCATGACACTCTCCTTCCAGAACTTAAAGTTAGACCCATTTAGTTTTGGAATGGAGTTCAAATTGGCAATAATAGCAGATGCAGAGGAGATAACTGAAATAAAAGACAAAAAACATGCTCCAATGAAGAAACTTGAAAAGAAAACTATACAATATTGGCATTTAGTCTTTGGACATAAATAACAATATCATAAGAGGCAGAAATGAATAACCAAACATGAGAGTTTAACAAATGTAAGTTTGATGAATTCATCTTTGGATTAATTCATTACTTACATATAAAATCAAAATAATCAACTCATATTTGTTATTAATTGCTTTGTGAAATTCAGTCAAGTATTAAATCTCCTTTGGGTTACTTAGTACTCACAGGAACAACACAAAACAGTCATTTTGATGTTATAAATGAATTAGCACAAGTAACAACGCACTGCTTTTGACAAGTATATTATCAAATGTACCAATCAATTTAAAAGCATCAAAACCAACTACCATAATGTAATTTTACAGATAGTCATGCCCAATGATTCATGATTAAATAGTTCATAACACAAACGACATGGTTTTATCCCAATCAAGATCCAAGTACTGACACAGTAACAACCAAGTATCGGTGCTTGACCTTTAGTACCGGTACCAGAATGACATGTACCGATACTGGTCTTTATGTACCGGTACTAAGTTAGTACTAGACCATTCCTAAGTCACGTCCAGTATCACACATGTATCAGTACTCATGATGAGTACCGATACTCCATCGATACTGGACTATTCTTTATGCACGGCCAGCATCACGCATGTACCGATACTCATCATAAGTACCGGTACTCAAGTGATACTGGCAGCACTACTGAGCGTGTCCAGTATGCTATATGTACCGGTACGCATCATGAGTACCGATACTTAATCAATACTGGTGACGCTCTTTGACCCTGACCAGAATCCCTCATGTATCGGTACTCACCATGAGTATCGGTGCTCCTTGCATACTGGCAACACTCCAAGAAGCACCTAATGGGTACCCGTGCCTTACCAGTACCAATACTCATGATGAGTACCGGTACCGAATCAGTTACGACCTGCTTCCAGGGTGGCGATCTGAATCCGGAATCACATATAATCAATCTCGAATCGATTTTGATCGGAAAACCAACGTCACACAAGTCATAATGGATCAAAAACTAACATGAATCCCCTTTTAAAACATTGATTCAATTAAGATGGGCTTGAAAAATCGAATCAAACATGATTTGAGGAGTTGTTCTTGTCCGAATGAAAAACCCCAAAAATAAAGAAAAACGGATTACAACGCAATGGAAATCAGTTGCTCTGATACCACTTGTTGGATTTAACACCAAATGAAACCAAATCAATACACAAACAAAATGTTTGAGAGGTTTCGTAAATCCCAACAATCTCTGATTTTCCATATGCATTGATAATCCAAAACCAAAGAGAGTTTAGATGGATACCTGAATCCATCACTTGATCTTTTCAAAGAAGGAAGCAGGAGTGAATCCTTTTATTCCCGTTGAGAATCTCGACGGGGTTTTGGCGATGGTGCTTCTAGGGATCCAGAGAGAATGAGCGTGGAAGAAGGGAACGTTATGTTCTTGTTTACCCCTTTGGTTTCCACATGGGGTCCTTATATTTCCCGCGATGGGGTGCGGGAAAACAAAACTGCCCATTACTCGCATATCCCCGAGGACCACAACCACTATATTTCGGAATTGACGATTCTACCCATCAACAAACCGTAATTCCCTAGAGGGTTTCTATACAATTAACCCCATACTATTGGAAGTGCAGTTTACCCAATTCTTATTGGATCACATAATGGGAATATTTACGAATATATATGTATATGATATATATTAATGTAAGTCCCCTTATAATAATATGTGTATGCCCACTAATGATTCCAACAGGAATATTAAGGCTTAATTATGCAATCCTAATCCCAAGATGCATGCATGAAATTATTTACAAAATGCCCTAAATCCAATGCAACTAATGATTCAAAATTAGCATAATTAAGCATGCTATAAGATAATTATGTAGACCCCTCATGCCTAAGTTTTGCTAGTCTTGAGCAAAATATAGACGAAATGCGAATGAAATCAAACTTTGAGTCAGAATTTTATATGTCAAGAGGTACTAATCACCACCAACTACAAAAATATATAAGTGAAAATTCGTATACTGAGACTCAGCAACAGTAGACTACTCCCTAAACACCCATAAACCTCAATCATCAGCTTCTAAAGTAGTTTCTATGTCTCAAACGTCCACCCAAAATTTGCGAGAAACTGAAATACTAAGCATCTATGCTCGTGATACTGACTCGAAAGTAGGCAACACAATGAAAAACTCTATTTTCTCTAAAATGTAAATATACCTATCATCCCACTTTTCCCACTTTGGATTTGCCTTACCACAAAAATGGAGTCATTGCCCTTCTATATCTATGTGGAAGGCCCTGCACTCTGACGCCTTGGGATGACACTTTAAGAAGCACCTTCCTAGCTAGGCCCTACATTATAACGTCTCGGGATGACATCATAAGAGGCATCTTCAGGTGTCAAGCTGGGATTTGAATACAGTACACTAAGAAGTATATCCAATGAAGTGTAACAGCTATACTTGTGAGGGTGTCAGAATTATATTATGTCTGGTTTTTAACTTAGACCCTCAGATCTAATCCTTGTTGAAAACCTAGTTTTCAATGTGTAATTGCCCACAAGCCAACTCAAAGTGTGTGTAAATGTGAGATACTTAGGTTTCAAACACTTTCAAACCAGAGGGTGGACAGATAAGCCATGTATTGCCTTCTCTATTAGCTTCTAACCTTAGTCAAGAAAATTCCTTAAGGACTCAGAAACATACTTGCATTTAAGGAGATACCCTACTTGATTAAGTTGATAACAACATGAAGAGTCTAAGTGACAAACGTCTAACACATACTCCTAAGCTTAGTGACTCTAAATACCTAATTTTATCAGCAACCCTTACTCAAACATTATATATATATATATATATATATATATATGAAAAGTATCTTTTGAGCATTGTGCTCAAAAGATACTAAATGAGCAAGCAATCATGTCCACTGGATCATTATTGATGTTGATGGAAACCATATGACATGGTGAATCTCTCCATGCATCTTAGGAGAGGTTTCAAGAATTACTCTGTAGTTGCTTACACCATGAGATTCCACTATAGCATTTAGTGCAGATCTTCTATCATAGATTAGAAGATCAATTGAAACAATTTGTGGACTCTTCATGTGGTGGCAACTTTTTAAACAAGGATGATAAAAGTGCCTACCAACAATTTAAAGAAATGAGTGAAAACTCATTTAATTTGGCTTCAATGGACACTTTCGGTAGAAATGCAAACTCAAGAGTCAAAGTTAATGAAATTGATTCCAAATCTACATCCACTCCAGTCACCCAAGATGGCATTCAAATGATAGCACAGAGACTAGATTAGATGCAGATTCACCAGAAGAAATTGGAGGAAAAATTCACTCAAAAACAAGCTCTACATCTAACCCCATCTAACATCCTCAAGAGAGAAGACTTGCACAACATTGGTGTTGTCCCAACTGAGCAGAATTATTTTCCTGAGGTTACACAGGATCTAACTGGTACATATAATTTCTTGAATCAAAATTCCTTTGGCCCCGCTGAGAATATCTCAGCCCTCCAGGAGCATTTTAGAAATTCTTCCAACCAAAATTGGAGGAATAACCCGAATCCCTCTTGGAAGGCCGCTAATCTTGTTCCTTTCCATAGACAATATCAAAATGGGGTTTATGGGTAGGATCAATATCAACTTGGCCCTTCTCAAGATGATATCAATACCCAAGTTATGAAAACCCTGCAAGGCATGAAAAATCAAATGTCTGAAGTGACCCGCATGGTTACTGCCTTGCAGAATCAAATCGAGGTAACTCCTGATCAAAGACCTGCAGGTAATTTACCTTCTCAACCCATGCCTAACCTAAACTACCAAAGGAACCAATATCAGGGCAGGAATTCCAATCATCCCATCCACCCAGCCTCTCAGCACCCTCTAGGTTTCCATCAAAATCAAGTCACCCAACCTCCTCTTAAGAATAATCATACTGCCAAGCATTTACTTTGAGGAGTGGGAAAATAACTCAAGATCTTGGACCTTCTACTTCCACACAAGAAACCCACTCTAGAGAAAAGCAAGTTAACTCTCCCTCCACTCCGATTCAGGAACCCTCTACTGTAAAAGAGCAAAGTCACATACCTTTCCCACAAGCAATTCATTCCACCAAAAAGAAAAAGAAATCCGAGCCCTTTGATAAAGAATTGATGGAACTTTTTGGGCAAGTAGAAATAAACATCACTCTCCTAGATGCAATTAAATACATCCCTACCTATGCTAAGTTTTAAAAGGATTTATGCACTCCTAAAAGGCAGTCTAGAAACCTAGGAGAGGTGATCCTCTTAGAGATAGTTAGCTCAGTTGTGTAGGGCAAGCTACCTCTGAAAAAGAAAGACCCGGGCGCTCCCCTGATTTCGATTGTCATTAAGGACACCAATTTTGATCGCGCCTTACTTGGATTAAGTGCCTCTGTTAATCTTATCTTGACTATTTTATTTAAGGAATTTAGATTCAATGAATTAAAACCTATTGAGGTTACATTGCAATTGGCAGATTGATCTACAATTAAACCCAGGGGGATTGTTGATGATGTAATTGTCAAGGTCCAAAACTACTTATTTCCCGTTGATTTTTTGGCCCATGACATTGAGGTACCCGAAACCCTACAAAACACCCCTATCATCCTTAGAAGATCTTTTCTAGCCACCGCAAAAGCCAACATTGACTGTCATTCAGGAAAAATGGACATTACTTGCGATGGCTGAACCATTACCTTAGATATTTTAAAATCTTCAAGGAGATTCCATGACTAAGAATCTTTTGAAGTCTTGGATTCTAAAATAGATGAATTAGTGGAAGACTCAATGCTCATTGAATCTTCTAATACTTAGACCACACTAGAACATGATTTCTTCAATGATTCGAAGTCTACCTTGGGCCAAGTGGTCGAAGGCACAATGATTACTTCACAATTGGGAACTTACCTTAATGCTACCCCTCTTTATAACTTATCACACCTCCCACTCTGATTTCACCTTACCCTCCCACCCTAACCTCATCTCTGACCTTCACCCTCGACTACTCTAACTTCCTGTTACGACTCGATCCCAAATCCCTACAGGACCCGAGATCGGCTTGCCTCAACTAATCCCAAGACCTAGTCATCCAGCGAGAAATAACCCAAAAGTAGAAAATATACTACTACACATGCAATGTAACTAAGTAAAATTAATAAAAAGGCAGTAATTGGAAAACATAATGAGAAGTCTCAAAATTATTATATGCCACAAGTGGAAGAGTATTACAACATACATAACCATCACAATTACAACAAAGGGAATTATAACATGAACAGAAATAGCTAGTACATACTAAGGTACTCACTACTACAAAAGGGCTCTGGAACAGAAAAGAGGAAAAACACTACGGTTGGGCTCGGCTGGGCCCAGCACCCTTGGCAATCGGTGGTGCTGGCTACTCAACTCCCTGACCTAAACATGGTTATACAATCCGTAGTCAGCTAATGCTAAATAGAGTGGTGGTTAATCCATTTATATTCAATTTAACTTAAAGAAACAAGCAATTAACTAATTATTCATTTCCATTTATCTCAACTAGGTATTTTTGTTTCGGTTATTCTAATACAGATCAACAACATTTCTTAATCCTCTTGGTCCCTAAGAGAACGATATTGATTGCAGTTTATTCCGCGATGTAGGATGTACACGTGGTACTCTCCTGGCTGGGAGAGCCCCCATGGTAGTCCTACACCCGATCTACCACTCCAAGGTCACGGTTGTGACGTAGTGGTGACTACGGCACACGCGATAAGTGCGCGGGTAGCTACTCCTCACTAGCACGCGGTCAGTCATTTCCGCTAGTGGGTACGCCTAAACGTACAGCAAAGAACAGAACTGGGGTCTCGCCCCTCAGAACAGGGGTCTTGCCCTTTAACAGTTTGTGCACCCTCGCGCGACTATCCCTGTTTGCCTAGAGGGCCTAACAAGAGTCGGTGCAGGGTTGCCAGTCCTAACCTTGGGCCCCATGGGGCAACTGGCTCACCCCCTACACTAAAGTAACCAGAGTTGGTGTAGGGGGCCATTCCTAATCCCGGGTCTCAACCCAATTGTGGCTAGCTCCCCCCTACACTAAAGTGACGATAGCTCTCCTCGGTACCACGTACACGAGGGCCAGCTCGCTTTCCATGCAAAAGGGACAGTTGCTCTCCTTGGTACCATGTACTTGAGGGCCAGTTCACTTCCCTCCTACATACGATATTCGTTCCATACACGCAAGTTCCTTTCTAGTTCCCCGTAGGGTTCATGCATAGACTTTCTCATTTCCACATCCGATTCATTAAATGCATACAGGAAGCTCAAGATTTCACAATCGATTATTCAATACACCACAATATTTTCATTCATGTCATGGTTCATTAAAAGGGGTGCAGGCAGCTCCTGGTTTACTACTTTCAGTAAGTATCATAGCAATTTAATCAGTTAATACATATGCATTCATCTCTTTCATCCCTAGCATTCATTTCACAACCTAGGGTTCATTCGAATATTTCTAAAGTGATATGCATTCATCTCTTTCATCCCTAGTGTTCATTTCACAACCTAGGGTTCAATAAAATATTTCTAAGGCATGCAATTTAATTATTAATTCTGGATTTAGAGAGAGAACCACTCTAACAGGATACACGGGTGGAATGGGGGCTCGGATTGCAGATCCTATCGTCTCCGCATGTCTCGTGTACTCAACTAGCTGGAGACATATACAATTGACCAACCACATCAAACAAGTTCAAAATTGTATACAAGTGAAACTAACACGTAGAGAAACTCGAACGGAAACCAACGATACTTCGTTTGCGCAAAATCGACTTCGTTTTGGCCTTAAACGGGCCAAAAACAAGCATACTAACTAAAACCAGACATCTGGGACTAGACCCAGATGTCTTAAACGATCTCAGAACCTCATATTGCTTCCCTGCGGCTTCCTCAAACATCTGAACCCCTCTGCAACCATCTGAGGGTGATCTTAGATGTCTGACACTCCCTCTGATCGTCTAGGAGTGCAATCAGACGTTTGGTACCGTCTTCAGACGTCCTAAAGTACCTCGAAGGGCGCACCACATGCCTTTCCCATGTCCCGTACCTACGCATGCATGCGATTTTAAAAACACGACACGTAAAAAGAAGATGTACGTGGATGCGGCGCGTACACAGGACATACCTCAGCACTTTACGTGCTATTAGACGTCCGGCGCTAGCTCCGGACATCCCGAGGAACCTCCAGACGTCTGGATGGAGTTTCAGACGTCTGATACTACGGAAAATAGTTCCGTAGTATCCTCCTACGAGCTTCTCCTCACGCTCTCCTCAGCTCACAGAGGCTGCAGCAGCACCTCCCACGGCTGCAGGAGGTCGCGGAGCTCCTCTCCACGAGCTCCCTCGGTCGCACCTCCTCTCCCAAGCTCCCCTGAGCTCCCTGCTCTCTCGACCGACTCCTCTCCCACGCTCTCCCTCTCCTTCGCCCACACTCTCCCTCTCTCCATTTCCTCTGTCTCGAGCTCCCCTCCTTCCTCACTCGCGGTCGCAAGGGGAACGAGAAGGGGGTGGTCATCGGCAAGTGGGTGGTGGAGTGAAGGTGAAGGTGGTGGAGATGTGGAGGTGGAGGTGGTGAAGATGGAGAGGAAATGGAGAGGGTGGAGGGGTTTTTGAAGAGAAGAGGGTGTGGGTTTGTGGGGGGGGGGAGGTGTGTGTGCGTGGGTTGTGTGGGAAGAGAAAGGGAGCGAAAATTGTGGGATCTCTCCCGCAAAATCTTTTCTTCCCGCAAGACCCACACACCTAAACCCAGCGGGTTTAAAATTGCACTTACAATGCTACCATTCCGGAAAACTACGAATGACCCCTGGGAAGGGTCATTTCACTTCCCCTATACCTTGGACCTTCCACCTGATCCTGACGAGACTGGCCTACTTTCATAGTTAAAACCCTGGCCAGACTCGAGTTTTGTTTCCATTTATCCATCTCATACCCATCCCCTAATCTCCAATTCTCATTTTGGGGACCAAGAGGAAGAAATGCTTAATGAGGGCCTTCAAGTATCCAACTACCTACATGATTTTCCAACCCTGCCACACACTATGCCCAGCTAAAAAGGTGTAAAAGACAGTCCTTGATGGGAGGTAATCCAACATCCTTTTTCTCGCTTTTCTTTTTTCTATTTTTCTCTCAGGTTCTACCAATCCTGATGTCAACCTCTCCTACCCAGGTGATTTCTTTCTCCTTCCTTATGCATGAGGACATTGCATAGCTTTAGCATGAGGGGACGCTTTAAATTTTGTTGGTCATTTAAGGATTTTTAGAACCTAAAAATAGAAAAAAAAATTGCATTCATCCTTGCATTCTTGCATTCACATACATTTTGCATACATTCATTTTTAACCAATAAAAATTATAAATTGCCTTTCAAAAAAAAATTTGAGGACTTTCAAAAATATGGGACCAAGGCTGTGACTTTATTTAAAAAAAAAAAGGTACACAAGGGATTTAATCTTAAACAAACTTAAGGACGAATCCAAAGATCCTTTGGTTATTCTTCTTATGTCTAAAATTTAGATTCAATCAGTTTATCTCCTAAAGAAATCCTTTTGAACACCTGAAGAAACGGATAGTCTCGGATTCCATTTAGCGGTATGAATAGTACTTGACTAAGAGATCGATCCATAAATTTGAATTTCTTTTGCAACTTAACTGTCAAACTTATCCACACACACGAAGCTAACAAAACCCAAGCCCAAAAACATCCAATAAATAATTTCCCCTACCTTAGTCTTGGTGAAAGTTCAAAATAGTTGATTGGTGTCAGTTCCCGCCACTGATGAGAAAAATGTCTCCTTTGAGGATGCAATAAAATATGTCACCGCCTTAGCACTGCTCTATATTTATATCCATATCTATATACAGAGCATTAAAGAGTATTTTGCATCTTAGGTGTCTCGGATGATACTATCTTGAGGTGTCAAAGAGAGAGCCTGAGCCCACTTGGAGCGCCTGTTTACATCGCTTTATGTTTTGGGGTTGTGAGCTCTTAAGGGGTGTCATAGATGGTGCCATCTCGACGCATCAATGCCAGAGCCCCTTCGAGGTTTTGGTGATGGGGATGATGACTCCGACATAATCAGCGTTAGGACTGATCTTAGGATAGGCATGGGGGAGCAAAACCAATTAAAAAAAAACAAAAAAAGAAACAAAGACCGTATAAAAAGTTTTCTTTTCAAAAATGTTGGCTAATCACAAGAACTGACACTTGGATTTTCAAGGTTACGTAAATTCTGGATTGATCTCTTAAGTCAAGGAGGTTCTAACTGCGAAAACGGTTGACGAGATAATTGAAATCAAAAAGGGGAAATTAGTCAAATTCTTATGAAGATACACATAACTTGTTTTATGCTAACCTTTTGGATCCAAGGATAAATCCCGATGTTTCATCTTAAATAAATCATGTTCCTTCATTATTTTTCAAACAACCAAGGTACCATAAAAAAATTTTCATCAAAACAAAAAACAAGTAATTTTCCTATTACCGCTTTGCGAAACAATTTTTGCTAAGGGACTAGCCAAAAGATAAGCATGAGGGAGTGATAAACACTAATTTATCAACATTCCTAGGCTAATATTACACTTAGTTCCTAGGGATTCTACATTCCCATTATGATATTAGGCTGCATTTAGGCATAAACATTCATTTAGGGTTTAAGCATACATTAGTAGGTTTTCTTGTCATTTTTTGTATTGATCATGTCATTTGATTGTTAGGGATGAAGACTCAGCAAAAATAAGATAAACCCTGACAATGTAAAAGGCAAAAACATAAAGAGAAGAAGATAGAAGTCTCTGCCACTTGGATACAAGCTCACCATAGCTGGATCCTAACTCAACCCAGCTCATCTCAGCTAGATCCAGCTCATTCTCTGCTCCAACTAGCTCAGGTCAGCTCATCTCCAGCTCATGAAGACTCAACTTAGCTCAATTTAATTGAGCTTAGCTAGTGGACCTAAGCTAACTGGCCAAGTAGGTAAGAAGTCTTCAGGTTGATCAATTCCAGCTCACGTCAGTTCTAGATAAGTTGAAGTCAGCTTCACTCATCTCTTTGGCTTAACTTAGCTACTAACAAAGAACTAGTTAACTAAGCTAGTTACTGAGTTCACAAGCAGCTCTATGTAGATTTGGACTAGCTCACAGAAGCTCCTCCTAGCTCCTACTAACTACTAGCGTAGCTAGCTAAGCTAGCTTTTACTCTACTCACCTCCACCAAAAAGTGGTTCCACCTTTTTCCCTCCAAAAATCACATAAGTACCACCCAAAGGCACCTCTTCATTTCTCTCCCATTTTTTCCTCCAAAAACATCCATGCACCCCTTCATTTCCCTCAAAAAACATATACCCCTTCATTTTCCTCCAAAAATACCATAACCACCACCTTAGAACCATCTTTGGCATACATAAATTCTCTACCCATATCAACTATATTCGACCAAGGAAGGAGGAGGAAGTTGACCAAGGAGACTCCCTTGTCTCCTTGGTGTTCATCTTCTTCTTCCCTTCTTTCTTGTGCCAAAGCCAAGGAGCAAACTTGGGAGGATGGCCAAGTAGGAAGGACTCTAGGGTGGTGGACGTCCACCCTTAGTAGATCCAGAGAGGAGAAAGCTAGAGAGAGGAGCAACTCTGGGAAGGAGAAGTCCTTTTCAAGTTCAGGAGCCTCTGGACTTAGAGCAAGGATTTCTTCCACTTCATCTATTTGAGAGAATCTTCTATCTTCTTCTATGTCATTTTGTAGTAGAAGCATTCTTCTACTTGGGATAAATTGCCTTTCACCATTTATGCGATTCAAATTCAAGTAGCCTTTAGTTTCTTTAGTGCACTCACTCCACCTTTTCTAATTACCCTAGACGCACTTGGTTGGAGTGAGCTTAGAAAGGTAGGACTCCCTTTATTTCAATTTTAGGTGTAATTCATACTTTGTTGCATATATCTCATATTTCGTTACCCGTGCTTTAAAAAACCCAAAAATTACAAAACAAAAAAAAGAAAAAAAGAAGATTTGAGAAAGCGAGAGAGAGAGAATATCTTGATAACTAACAATTTGGCCTCTTTGGACGACCCTAAATACTTCCACTATCTAGGTTATAAATTTTAAAAGTCGATCGAGTTTTACGCATTGCAACAACAATTTACATCTTTAACAAACCGTGTATTTTTCGTATCAAACACCTAGAATTTCCACCCTGGTTGTCCACACCCCTTAGGTCCACCCTCTTCCACCAAGCTTTCTTCTACTAGGTGTCCACCTCTACATCCTCTCCAGCTCTATCAACGGATTTCTCCACCACCGTGACTGTGCTCTGAATCTTCTCTTATTCTCTCTCTCTCTTCTAGTAGAATAGCATTTAGTTTATTTCTCAAAAAGTCTATGTGTAATCATTTTGCTAGTATTAATAAAAATCTTTTTATCTCTGTCCCTTACCGCCTCTATCTCTCCGTTATCTTAGTTAATATTAGTTCAAATTTGCTTTCCTTTCCATACATGAATTCCGATTATTGCCTCCCTATGTTTGACCCGGACTCCCAATCTGGTTATTATTACAATTGATAGCGATTCTACGTACTACAACGAACATTATTAACATATCACCTAGATCCGCCGTCAGTTTTTGGCACTGTTGCCAGGGAGACAATGGATTTTGCTTGCATATTTTCTTCCATATTTGCAATCATTTCTCTAACTTAATTTTATCTGTTTCTCTGATTGTGTGCAGGATTTTGCGGCAACATGGGATCTTATGGATAGGTGGTAGAAACGGAGCAAATTGTGGGTAAAGATAGAGATAGTCATTGCATCTTAGTTTAAGGACATTCTTGAATCCTAGGTTAGAATTGCATTAGAGTCTCATATATTAAAAAAACAAAAAAAATTCTCATCTGTCCATCTAGATTAGGTGCCTATCTTGATCCTTAGGTTAGTTATTTTATTGTGTTGTTTGCAAAAAGAAATATATATTCTCTTTTTGTGGGCATTATCCCTTTGATATATTCAAAACCATCTTCCTAAAATTTGGACTGCTAACTAAGATGTCTTTCAAAAATCATTTCCCAAATTTCTATTTGCCCAAAAATTATAAAATTTCTCCTAGAGGTAGGTATTGAAGTCAATAAGATTGTTTCCACATTTTATACTCATATCTGTTCTGATTTTGGTTATTGATTTGCAACCATCCAAAAATCATAGGAATTTTTATACTATATGATTAATCTTAAATTTACGGAGTTAGATTCTTGTGATAATTGAGCACCAAGGAAAAATATGAAAAAATAGTTTGACACATTTGGTTGCACTAAAAATCCAATCACCGATTGGGGGCCAAAATAAACCTATGGACCCCAGTGCACATTTAAATCTGAAAAAAAATATGAAATGTGCATTAAAAATTCAGAAAAAAAATTTTATGAGTGCCTTAGTTAGTGGTTCATTAGGACCATTTATTTCGGGTTGCACCACATTTGGCTATTGGACTTAAACTTCATCATTCTAGAACTATCTACTCTTAGAGTTTTCACATTAAAGTAGAGCATACTTGCATTGCCATAGTTGAAGGAAATTTATCAAATAATTAGGACTTGCAAAACCTCTTGTGTGCTTCAATAGAACCTTGTCTAAATTTATCTAACTAAGTGAACCCTAAAATACGTTAATACAAGCATTAAACCTTAAAAAGTACCACATCACTTAAGCTTGTATTGTGAACTCCTTGACTGTGCACTACACATTTCAAATCAATTTTAAGGGCAACACCCCCTAATGCCCATCACATTCCAAAAGCACTTCAAGCTTAAGCCTAAAATTGAGTAAACGTGCCCTAAGTAGTACTAATCTACTTGGTAACTTGAAGTTAGATTGGGCTAAGATCAATACCTTATTTACTTGGACCAATTGGTGACAAGAAAGGTCAAAGAGGTAACCACATTAACCTCTAGTGTTGTCTCGCCATGTGGGGTGTCCTAGGGAGTCCCACCCTTCTGGCCAGCCAAGTAATTCAAGGGTTGGTTTGACCCAGTCGTATTTTGGGGAGTCAAGATTAGGTCTAATTAGGGTTTACACTATAAAGTCTAGCTTAATTGCTTGTATTGTGAGAGTGGATACTCTCTTATCTATTTCCCCTCGCATCTCCTGCATTTCTTCTGTTTATGCTTGGTAGGAGATCACTTAATCCTGAGTTGGTTGAACCTCTTGAGAGGAACCCTAAGAGGAGATTTGATTTTTCTGATTTTGGGATGGCTAATTTTAGTAAGGGTAAGATGCCTGAGATTCTGAACAACTTGAGATCCCTGAAATTCTTAAGAATCAAAATATTGACCCTCTGGCTCTAATCCAAGCCCAGATTAATGGTAATCATAAGCTTCAACAAAATCAAGTCCAATTGATTATGCAAACTCTGAAGCAAATCCAAAAATCACCACCTCAATCGCCACTGCCACCACCACCCAAGTCCCTTAAAGACTTTTATGACCCTTCTAGAACTCATGTAGAACATTTTGTTTGGGTCCCTGAAGGGGTAGATGATTTTGAATTAAAACCCAATGTGATTAGCCTGATCCAAAATCTTTTCCATGGGGACTCTAATGAAGACCCCTTCTAACACCTTGAAGATCTAGGTAGACTTGCTAAAACCTTTAAACCTAGAAATGTGATCCTAGATATTGTCCTAATGAAGATGTTTCCCTTCTCCTTAAGGGATAAGGCAACTCACTAGTTCAGAACTATAGGCAAACCCATTGCTACTTGGGAAGAGCTGAGAAGCTCTTTCCTTAAGAAATTCTTCCCTATAGGTAGGACTAATGCCTTGAGGAGAGCCATAACTACCTTTTCACAACAACCAGGGGAACAACTACATGAGGCTTAGGAGCGATTTAATGAATTATTAAGGAAGTGCCCACACCATGAGATTCCTAGGTGGCACCTAGCCTAAATCTTCCACCATGGTTTGAATGATAACATTAGAAATTTTCTAAATAAGGATGAAGAGAGTACTTTTGATTTATTTGAATCTATGAGTGATAACTCTTTGAATCATGCCTCCATGACCCCTTTTAACAAGTCCAGTCAACCCCACAATGGAATATATGAGGCCTAAACTAATTAGAGCTTGGTTGACATGGACATAATAGCTAAGATATTGGATCACATGGAAGTGGTGGATAAGAAAATGGATGAGCTCATCAAAAATGCTAAGAAACCTCTAGGGATATCCCCACGAGCCTATTCTATGGATAGGGGAACATTGGCTGCACCTACATTGCCACAGACTCCCTTGGGAAAGGAGTTTGTGAATAATCTTGACTTGGTTCAACCTATGAACCAATTAAACTAGGAACAGATGCCGACTGCATTCCAGGGAGGGGTCTTTGTTCCCTCTTATCTTGATTATTCCATCCCAACTCCTGGTACGCCCTCTGGCTATGAGGACATACAAGCTATCCAGGGTTATCCCAAAATGGACCCTTATTCTAATTATTAGAACCTTGGATGGCGGAATCATCCTAACTTCTCCTAGACTAAACAGAATCAAAACCCAAATCCGAATCAGACCAAACCAGTTGCAAACCCCTCCTCCTACAATCAAGGTCACAATAGTAGGTCAACCTATAATCAACCCAGACCTAGACCTAATCAACCTACTCAATCTAATCAGATGGATACCTTGATTAAACTGATTGCTGATATGAATCAAAAACATCAGGAGATGGCTGAGATTAAGGGACAATTGAGTCAATTAATGGAAGCTAGACAACAAGGATCCCTCCCTTCTTAGCATGTATCAAACCCTAAGAATCTACAAAATCAGGCTTACTATCAACAAGGGTTCCACCAGAATCAGGGGCAAGCTCATGTGATTAATCCTGCCTAGCAAAACCCACCCAAATTTCTTATCCCTCAATAGGCTCCTATCTTGCCTAACCCATCTCAAGGATCTAACTCTAACTCACATGCCTCAGCACACTCTATTACCTTGAGAAGTGGTACTAAAACCCAAGATCTAGTTGGGCCATCCAACCCTAATCCTAGTGAGCCTGATCTAATTACTGATATTGAGGAAGAAATTGAGGATAATAAGGTTTAGGACACACCCTTGTTGGTTACCTAAATACCCTTTCTCAAAGCCTTAGAAAAAGTAAAACGAAAAAAGAATGTGGCTAGTAATGAGGAGTTGATTGAGTTGTTTAAACAAGTCCAGATCAATATATCACTCCTTGATGCTATTAAGCATATTCCCACCTACGCTAAATTCTTAAAGGATTTATGTACTCGCAAGCGTAAGGCTAGAACCCAGGTGCCACAGAAGGTATTGTTGTTTGAATAAGCTAGCTCGGTGATATTAAGCAACCTACCTCCTGGAGCCCCATTGATTTCATGTACAATTGGTGATATAAATTTTAATCGGGCTCATTTGGATTTAGGTGCTTCTATTAATTTGATACCAACCACACTTTATAGACAATTTGGATTTGGTCATCTTAAACCCACACCTATAACCTTACAATTAGCTGATTGATTTGTTAAAACACCCAAGGAAGTGGTTGAGGATGTAATCGTAAGAGTTAAGGACTTTTATTTTACAGTCAACTTTCTTGTTAACGACATGAAAGTACCTGAAAGATTGAAAGACACCCCCATCATCTTAGGCAAACCTTTCTTAGCAATTGCTAAAGGTAATATTGACTATGCCACTGGATGTATGGAAATTGCCTTTAGAGATAAAAGATTACAACTGAATATCCTTAAAGCAACTAAAGGATTTGGTTGTGGGTCGATTGATATTAATTCAGAGGACAATTTGATTGAGGAGAGTATGGCAATTGGATTAATAGAAAACCCTTTAGAAGCCACCTTAACTTAGTCCACTTCTCACCCACAAGCTGAGGAGGTCCCTGATTTATTCCACACTGACACCTCCTCAACTAACATGATTTCAATTGGACCTGATTTTCCCTCTACACCTCCTCCACCTTCTAATCTGGTCCCACCCCAACTTGAACTTAAACCTCGACCTGATAATATGAAATATATCTTCCTTGGACCTAACCAGACTCTCCCTGTGATTATTAATGCATATCTAACTTGGGATCAAGAATCTAGACTCACCATGGTTCTAAGAGAACACAAACAAGCAATTGGGTGAACCATCTCTAACCTCAAAGGAATTAGCCCCTCTTACTATACTCATAAGATCGATGTCGAGGACAAGGCTTGACCTTCTCATGAGATGCAAAGAAGATTAAACCCTAATATGCGAGAGGTCATTAAAAAGGAAATAATCAAGTAGCCTAATGTTGGAATCATATACCCAATTTTTGATAGCTCTTGGGTGAGCCCAATACAAGTGGTTCCTAAGAGAGTCGGGCTTACCATTGTGACTAGTGACAAAAGAGAATCCATCTCTACCTGCACTGCTACCGCATGGTGGGTTCATATTGATTACAGAAAACTCACCTCTGCAACCAAGAAGATCATTTTCCTCTACCTTTTATTGACTAGATCCTTGAGAGACTGGCAGGAAGGAAGTTCTTCTGCTTTTTGGATGGATACTCAGGATATAATCAAGTTTCCATTAATCCTAAGGATCAAGAGAAAATCACTTTTACTTGTTCCTACGGAACCTTTGCTTTTCATAGAATGACATTTAGGCTATATAATGTCATACAGGATCGACGAATAATTTGCAATAAAAATGTTTTTTTTTTATGTCATTATTGTAGTATATGTGTCACAAATGCAAATCGATGTCGCGTCAATTTTATTTATTTATAATTTTTACTGGTTTGTTTCCAAGTCGTTCATTATGAGACAGTTATTGATATACAACACTCTCTGAATCCAAAAATGTTCATTTATTCCAAAAATATTAATTTTATTTACAAGAATGAATGAATCAATCAAATAATGAATAAATTGGTCAATTATTTACAAAAGAATCAATTAAAATGTGTTACAATGCTTGAAACAAGTGTACAACAAATATGCATAAAAAAACTCGCTACTACTACATTACATTAATTATATACAACTATAATCAATAATACCTAAGTATAGGTACAAAAATAGCTAATAATATCTATTATATTAAATTATATTAACATACTAATATATTTACAGTGACATATATAAGTGTTGCTATAGCCTTAGTAAAATATATACATAACATAAGGCAGAAGTAGTTATTTATACTGACATATAAGTATATGTATAGTGACACATATATACATTACTAAAACCTTAGTAACATCTTTACATAACCTAAGGTGAAAATTGTTACTTACACTAACGTGTGTATATATATATATATATACAGTAACATATATTTCTATCATTAAAGCTCTTTTATTATTTATAAACATATAAGAGCTCAAACATACTATACTACTCTTATATACTACTATATACATGTATATTATAGTATACATTATTTATTTACATACTTGTACTTATTTATTTACATTATTTATGTACATATATATTGTATACACATACTATATATATATACATATGTACACAAACACACAGGCAAACAATATGACCAACACCTAGCCGCTGAGAGCTCATTGACTCCTCTCCTCTTCTCTCTTCTAACACTTAGTTGTTTTAGGGCCTTCTTCTCCTTTCATACAACCGGTTCACTATTCTTTAACCAAAAAATTGGGTTTTCAATGGACGGGTCGGCCACGTTCGAGGGATGCATAGTACCCAAGAGGGTGGGACCAGACCTCTACTTGTAGCTAACCGTAGTTCATATTAGGTGCTTTTGTAATTTGATTTCAAGCCCATCATTGTGCCCATAGAGGCCCAGCTACAGTGCGTGGCCCCCGACCCACCACTATTCCAATATTTACGCTCAATCATATGCTCAAATCAGAGGAGATGGGTAATAGGTGTAATGGGTGCGCCATGCGCTATCGATTGAGGAGGCTAAGGAGGGAATTGCTCTTATACCATGTTGGCCGCTCTGAGCCACACCATGTGGCACTATTACAGCACCCGATTGGCACTACTGCTGCATGCTAATTTGTGCGAAATTAAGGATTTTGGCCCTCAATTTGAGGGCCCAATTTAAGTCTGATTTTAAAATAAATTATATTTTTGTAAAGCCCTTATATAGGGCTACATAAATGTATAATTAATTTAGAGAAATAACTTAATTAGTTATATTTTAAAATTGGTTAAAGTTAGTGACTTATACATGTTACATTAAGGGTTAATCTGTTAAATAAAGTACAGATTGGTTAATTAATTGTATAATTGATAGTATACAATGCTAATGTACATAATAAATTATTTATTATACAATTTTAATATATTTTAGAAACTTTATTTTAATTTATTTATAATTAAATACATGTCTTAGATAGATACATACATATTCAATGTATAAATACTATAATATAATACAAATACAGAATAAATAGGATGAAAATCCTCAATATAATATTATACAAATGTACATTATAAAATACCTCATTATTTACTTAAATTACTAATTTATATTATTTTAAGTTAGTAAAATACTTAATTAACCTAATAATTTAATTATCTACTATAAATATATAATTAAATTAAATAACAGGTATTATACAATACATAATACATAGTTAAATACGTATGTACAATATTAGGTACAAATATATACATATAAATATGTTTATATAATTACGGTTATTATACATTTCAGTTAATATAAATTAATAGATAATTATACAATAAGGTTATATATACAATAAATCTTTTTAAATATTTAATTTAATAAAGAGAATACATATATAAGTTATATATACATATTATGTACATATTATACAATATCTATATTTAGCTTAGTTTTAAATTATATTTACAAGCATATACACAGTATACAAAGCATTTTTTGAGTATTTTTAGGGTTTTTCTGATTTTTATGATTTTTATATGTATAAGAGAGATAGGGGATGAGAGAGAAAGACTTAGATAAGAAAGAGAGTTCTTTTTGGTGTTTTTCTTTTTAGGTTCTTTATTAAATTTCTAAGTAGACTAAACTGTCGGCTGGTATGTTCTATCAGGTCGAGGGTTCAGAATACTTTGAAATTTGATGCATACCTAAGTAAATACCTGATCTTACTCAAGATAGGTTTGTTTTATTTTTTTTGTGATTTTTTAATATTTTTTTTATGTATTTTCAATTTCTCCCAAAATAGGCCTTGAATGAGTTCTTGAAAGAAAACCTAAGGCCTCAAGTTTAGTTTGAGGGGCTTAAATAGTTCAATAAACTATCAAAACTATCCAACACAATATATGGGACACGATTGAAGCATTTAACATGATTTAGAACCTTAATTTCATTAAAATGCAATGTTGGACAATTAAAGTACATTGCATGGCTGACAAAGGATCTAAAAAATGTTTTCAAACACTTCAAAATAGATTTCAAGATTTAACAGTAAATGAATGCTTGAACATGAGCTTCTAACATTACAACATACACCAGCCCTTCGTAAATCCCGGCAGCTACTCAAATTCAGCAGCTAAGTTGCTGTAATTTCTATTCAAAATAGCAGCTACACTTCAGGTCTACTGACATTAGCTACTAATGCTACTACAGATAGCGCCTCACAAGATTAGATGACTTAAAACCATGCTATAGCTACTGCTGCAGCCATTTCAGCAGCCAATGGCTACTTCTATCTGCTAAAAATAAGCAGCTATTCAGCTGTTGCTTTGATTCCTGAAATCAGCCTAGATCAGACCTAAAAAGGTATGATCTAAGGCACATGAAAGACCAAAACACAACTCTATCAAATCACATTTGGCCAAACTTCTTTGAAATCAATTTTTTTAAATCTGAAATCCATAGGACTAATTCTCATTCTTTGCAATTCTCAAAAGACCCTAAGATGACCTTCTCTATACATTTTAGACAATGTAGAGAACAAGATCACATTAGGTGCTAAAATCATCTTAAAGCAACTTTGAATTTCCATTAAAACCTTGAAATAATCATTTGCTCCTTTAAAAATCAAAGTGAATTCAAATTGATTTAGGAATCCATGTAGCCTTGTTTTAGGCTTTTAATGTGAATCATTATGAAGATAAAATCATGAAGAACACCTGCACACTATTAATTAATGAGCAAGTATTCTAAATGATCCTCTAAATAGTAGGTCATTGCTGTGACCACTAATCCATGTATTGGATTATCCTTGGCCATGGCTACCCAAAACAATGCTCTCATTGGGCATATGCTCATTTGAGAATAAATCTCAATCAAAACACATTCGAATTCATTGCAATACACCCAATTAAGCAAATCTGAACTCAAATAGCTCGATTAAATTCAATTAAAACCAAATTGACTCCAAATCACAAGATTGGACGTGAAAACCAAATCTGAAAGAATCGAGCGAATTGGTTCAACTGAAACCAAATCAGGGGGTCTTTGTGAATTCATGGAGTGTGTGGGAGACCCCTAAAGTGAATTTTAGCGCTCAATCAGATCTAAATGCTATGGAGCATCAGATCTAATTGATGCTTCAGTGGGTGGGTGAAATGTTATTAAAACTTCGAGGGAAATCAAAAGGCGATCGTGAGATGGAGAGGGAGTTATATGAATTAATGGAAATGTATGTGAAAAAATACCTCTCTGATCTAAATTGATCAGAGAGGGTGAAGTCGTTCTAGGCTAATTCTACTCCTAACTAATATATAAAGCAGTAAACACTATCTATAAAGCAGTAAATCTAATCTACAAAAACAATAAATCTATCTACTCAGAAGAATGAGGTCCCTGGATCCACAGTGGGTTGCTGTAGCGATGAATGGGGATGCAAGGATCTCCAGTGAGGAATGAGGTCCCTGGGTTGCAGCTGGTCACTACAATGATGAAGTTGAGGAGGGAGAACCACCCCTGTCACTGGCAGTCGATGAAGGAGGAAGGAGAACTAGAGGCGTAGATGAAGGGATCGGCTCAAGGGTAGAGGGAGCTCGATGGTGCATGCGAGTGGCTGGGTAGCTACTTAAGTAGCTGAGGGAGTGAGTATGATCACCGCAGTGGTGTGATTAAGCCATTAGGGCTTTGACGATGAATTTAGCTTGAGGGGAGTGTGAGCGCATCCAAATCAAAACAAGGCTGCTAGATTGGATCTGGGATGGGAGGTGATGCCATGCGTGGATGAGCGCAAAAGATCGATTTGGATTGGCCGTTGATCAAGGGATGCATGGGATAGATGGCTGTGATCGCGCCTGTTCTTACAGTGAACAGTGGTCCGACGCCCACGGGTGTTTTGGTGATTTTGTAGGGAGGCCCTCAAGGGAGAAGGGGTAAAGAAATTGCAGACCATCCCATAAGTGATGGAAAAGAAAACCAGAAGATCCCTGAAATGTTGCAATAAGGTCCTTGGCGGCTTACAAATAGGTCCTTGGATGGTTTTATGTGAAGAAAATGTTATGACCTGAGGACCTCGTAGTGATAGAGACTGTCGATGATGCAAAATCCAAATGATATCCAAATGCAACCAAATTTTTATTGAAGCTCAATTGAACATTTATGAAGTTAATTCAACTCTTGATTTGTACTTTTGGATTCAATTTATGTTCAATTTACATTTAGATCATCAAATTACATCTTTTGAATAGATTATCTCATTTTGTGATCTAATTTGAGTTTTTAGCGCAAATTTGTTGTTTTAGGTCATTTCCATTATTTTCCACACTTAACCCATTTCTTGTGTTAATTATATTGTGTTTAGCTTAGTTTCTAGCTTAACTTGGGCATTTTAACTATGATAAGCCATACATAATGCACCTGCCACATTCAAAGGTGCATGGTAGCCATCTTTTTTGACATGGTGGGTGACTATCTAGGGGTCTTCATGGATGTTTTTCTGTATTTGGAAACTCATTTGATTTATGCCTAGACAACTTGACCAAGATTTTGAGAAGATGTATTGAGGCCAATGATGAGCGAGATTTTGCGCGAGAAAAATCAAGGTTTTGAAAATCTTGTCATCACAGTCGCGACAATCTGTTTATCAAATAAAAATAACTGAAACTCAGGTGAGTCTCGGGTCAAACACAGGGAGGTGAACATTTGATTTAACAGAATCTGGATTTATTTTATTTATTTTTGGTATTTTAGATAGAAAGAAATCATATCAGAATAATTCTATCCAACTACTACTTGAAGAATAATTAGAGAGAGAGAACAAACATTTGATAAAAATCAGGTCAATGTTTATTACAACTAACTGCAGAATTAAAACTACACTAGAAAGCGATAAAAGAGAAGAGAGAGAAGAAATCCTCCTCGACGACTGCTTAAAGGACAAGCCGTGTTGACAAAGCACCCAAAAGAGGGTGGTGAGAAGCTAGAGGAGGGAGGATGAAGTTGGAAGAATTAGGGATGAGGTAGGGTTGTGTCGCAGCTAGATTTGTTTCCCGAGGGGGAGGTGAGAAGACGGCCATGGGTGATCAACCAATAGGAATGAGAGAGAGGAAAAATAATTATTTTCTACACTAATGGAGCATCACGAGCTTGGGACTAGCTCTTAGAGCTTTGGAGAGGGTGTGGAGAGAGTAGGAAGAGATGATTTGAGAATGGTGGTGTAAAGGGATTTATATAGGCTTGGGCAAATCATTTGCCACACAAGGGCATCAATGCCTGCGCATGATACACACCATGCGCGGTGCTTGCCTGCACAGCATAGTGCTTTCTCGGACACTGTGCTCATGCACAACTACGCTTGTACTAGAGCTGTGCTGGCAAGGCTTGGAGGAATGTTAACCGTCCGATTCCCATTGAAAGGTCTCGATCTCGTGCCCATCGCATTCTGAGGACACATGCTACTTGCACATACAATTAAGCATCGGATTGCATGTCGACACTATGTGCGACGTGGCTTCATCAGAACCATTCGCAGCCGATCAAACGACCTTGATTACGATTGGCTCGAGTAGAGAAGAGGTCATGAGTGGGCCTCGAACCCATACCCCCTCCTTAAGAGGGCACGATTGCCATTGCTAAGCTGTGGATCGTTGGGGAGCATCTGGGTCGTTGGATCTCAATCCAATGGTCCAGATTAATCCTCAAGATACCCCTTTGATTTGTGAAGGAGGGGCAACGTGGCGAGTCTAGGGACGTTGGATGAACTCCAACAGCCTACAACGCACATTAAGGGTGTTGTAGAGAATAGGCAAGCAGCCATGGATGGCATTGGGCAATCTGGATGGCGCCACTGGACCATTCATCTTCTTCACTTCGTAGGTGACACTACGGATGTCGGACTGTGTTAATTTTCATGTCGTTAGGCTGTGATCACCTACCCAAATCTATCCATACATTTGGATTCTTCATTTGAGGTCTGGATTTGCATCATCAAGCCCCATGGCTGTTGATCTATTATGGCTTCTAGGGAATGCTACAGGTGTTCGACCGGGGTGAATTCGGAGACATTGAACTCCGATCATCACCTTGATCACATCCATACGATTAGATCTACAATATGAAGCCCAACAATGTCTCCTAGTCCCCTAGCCATAAAAATAAGCAGATTAACATATAATTTACAGACTCTAATCTAAATGCAATATGATACATGTTATGCAATATTTATAGTGTTAAATGCATCTACAATCCTAGAAACACTCATAAATAGGCATTTTATCATGAATAATTGTGTATCTATCAGCCAACATAGTACTAAGCTGGGAGAACAACCATTTTATGGTTCAAGAAGGAGTTGCATTAGGTCATATTGCATTAGAAAGAGGAATAGAAATTGATTGAGCCAAGGTTGATTTAATCTCTAATCTTCCACCCCCTGGCTCGGTGAAGTAAATTAGATCATTCCTGGGACATATTGGAATTTACAGAAGGTTCATACAAGATTTTTCCAAGATCACTAAACCTTTGACTAACCTTCTATCTAAAGAGATCCCTTTTGATTTTAATGAGTGCATCCAAGCTTACTCAACCTTAAAGGATGCGGTGTCCCGAGCTCCAATCTTACAAGCCCTTGATTGGTCCTAATCCTTTGAAATCATGTGTAATGCCTCAGATTTTGCTGTAGGGGTTGTCTTAAGACAAAAGAAAGATAAGAAACTCGTGGTGATTTATTATGCTAGCAAACATTAGATGAGACACAAAGGAATTATACTATGACTAAAAAGGAATTGCTAGTTATAGTTTTTGGACTTGAAAAGTTTAGATCTTATTTACTTGGATCCCACGTGGTGATTTACACTGACCACTCTGCCCTATGGCATTTACTGGCTAAAAAGGATGCTAAACCCAAGTTAATCAAATGGATTATACCCTTACAAGAATTTGACCTGGAAATAAGAGACAAAGTCGGGGCACAAAATGTTGTGGTCGATCATCTTTCCATACTTGACCCGGATCACATCGGACCTACACACCTATGCAAGTTCATTTTCCTGATGAACACTTATTGGTCATATATAACAAGAATCTTACTTGGTATGGTGATTTAGTCAATTACCTTACTGCTAATAAATCCCAACTGATTGGACTAAACAGCAAAGAGATAAAATCCTATCTAAATCAAAGTACTATATCTGGGATGATCCCTTATTTTTTAGACTCTGCACTAATCAAATCATTAGAAGGTGTATTCCTGAGTTCAAAATCTAAAGTGTGCTCCTTTTCTACCAAGATCAAGCCTGTGGTGGCCATTTTTCAAGAAAGAAAACGACTACAAAGATCTTACAATCAGGATTTTACTAGCCCACCCTTTATAGAGATGCGCATGATTTTGCAAAAATCTGCATCAAGTGCCAATCATTAGGGAATGTGACTAAAAGGGACATGATGCCCCTTAGTTCGATCATTAGAGATCATCAAGTACCAAGATCATTTGTGAATTTTTTTATGGGGATTAGATTTTACAGGTCCCTTCCCACCTTTGAACGGCTTCGAGTATATCTTAGTTGGAGTTGATTATGTCTCGAAATGGATTGAAGCCATTCCTACTAGGAGAAATGATCACATTGCCGTAATTGCTTTTGTAAGGAAAAATATCTTTTCGAGGTTGGAATTCCTAAGGCCTTAATAAGTGATGGTGGTAGTCCTTTACTAATGCCCAGTTTAGATCCTTATTAAAGAAATATGAGGTAAACAATAGGATTGCTACACCTTACCATCCCCAAACTAATGGGCAAACAGAGGTCTCCAATAGATAAATTAAGCAAATATTATAAAAGATAGTGAGACATGATAAAAAAGATTGTTTCGTGAAATTAGAAGATGCACTTTAGGCTTATCAGACCACTTATAAAACTCCCATAGGCATGTCACCTTATAGATTAATTTATGGGAGTGGAGCATAGAGCTTATTGGGTAGTCAAGGAATGCAATTATAATCTTAATTTGGCTGGTGATCATAGGAAGCTCCAATTAACTGAGCTCGACAAAATTTGATGTGAGGCCTATGAAAATTTGAGGATTTACAAAGAAAATTTTAAAGTTTTTCACGACAAGCATATAAATAAAAAATCCTTTGAGCTTAATCAAAGAGTATGGTTATTTGATGTTAGGCTTAAATTATTTCCGGGCAAGCTTAGATCTAAATGCATAGGTCCATATATAGTGATCAAACATTTTTCTCATGGGGTTGTCAAAATTGCAGATATTAAGACTGGGCAAACATTTACTATAACTGGACAAAGACTAAATCCTTACTTGACCAAAATGCCCCTGAAGGAAACTATAACCCTTTTGGAGGGTTAACTAATTGAACTAGGTCTAGTTGTAGACGTAAAATTTTGTGTTTGTTGGGAGGCAATCCAATGAATTAGGTTAGTTTATATTTTGATTCATTTAATTCAAGTCTGGAGATAATCGAGCTTTGTTTGTCAAAACTCATGAGTTATCAGGTGATAACTGTCTCTTTTCTTATGTGTATTGCATGCATTGAGGGCATTGCATGAAATAAGCATGGGGGGTAGGTAATCTTTTGAGTCACTTATTTTTCTCCAGAATTCTATACATAGCATACCATAGTTTGTTTCTTACATCATGTTTTTATCTCTAAAAAACATAGAGAGAGAAGAAAAAAAGGAAGAAAAAGAAAAAAAAATTGTCATTTTTACAAATTGAGCTAAGAAAAAAGCTTGAATTACTTCAATTTTGAGGATTTACCGATCTTAGGAAAAGTACAAATAATGTCTTTCCGCTTAGACTATTTAGGTTGTACGTCGACTTAATTATCTCTAGTATTTACTAAAATGTGGATTTATTTTCATGAGTCTTTGAAAGGATCTGAAAAAACTAGAAGTATTAAGTCAAAAGGCTGATGAGTAAATGACTTATCTTTCCACCTTGTGGTTTGGATAATCTTTGAGTTCCAAGCATCTTCATTTGCACACTGCACTAACTCTTCTTCTAGGCAATTTATTAAGTCCTTAGTGGTCAATAAGATTTAGTCTTAGGGCACAAGATTCGAAGGACTTGGCCGTATTTCTAGCTCTTAGGATTGTTCATGTTTGTAGGGGATGCAGTTAGAAAGGATGAAGGAGATCCACTCACCTAGAGAAATTAGTGTGACAAAGGAAAAAACCCAAAAAATGAGGAGGAAGATGAATATATATAAGAGCAAAAAAAGAATATTTATCCATTCCATCTCTTACCTACATATGAGTGCATCCCAAGCATAGTAAGATACCCAACAAGAGGCATAGGAGTCCAGTCGGGGAGATATACACCTTATGTGTTGACCGCGGGATAGAAAAGTGGTGAGGAGAAAGCTACCAAATCCTAATATGGTCTAACCGAAAACAGGTTGTCCCAAAAAGAGCATAGAAATATTCTAAGTCTTATTAAATAGTAGGGATCAACTTAGTTACCTGTTTGACAAGTCACATAAAAATTACACACAAGATGCTTGTTTCTCACATTTGATTCGAACCTTTAGTGGGTCGACCTAGTTAGAGAAAGTTACCCTAGCAACCCAAGTTCGATGGCTTAGAAGATTCTAATCTGATTTGGGTGTTTCGGATTTGAGTCGATACTTTAGAACTACTAAGCTTTATCGTTAAGGTTTTGTGTATGATTCCTTTGCTTTGGTGAAAAATTGAGATTGGGGATTTCTAATTTGAATTAAGCTCAAAATTTGCAAATCTGTTTCTCGTGTAAATACTATTTTTTAATTTTCATTCTCTATTTTACTCGAGGACTAAAAAGATAGGCTTAGAGATATGATATGTCAACATATATTTACATTAATTATGCCTAACTTGTGCTAATCTAAGGGTTAGTTAGAGTAGAATGCATTTACTTAGGTCATTTTAGTCATATAGGTGCATTTTGTAAATAATGCATAAGTTTGAATTTTTCTACAATTTTTACCAAACTTATATCTAGTACCTTGATGTCTTTTGTGTAATATGTGCAGATATCAAGTTTGGAGAAATTTAGAGCCCTATAAATAGGAGATTCAAGATTGAGCTCACTTGGAAGAAGATTGAGTTAGTTTCTGCAATTGGACCTGAACCCAATTAACCCTAGGTCTCGCCCAATTTAGGAACCTAATTAACCTTAGCCTAAAGCCTAATGACCTAACCTAATTATCCAACCAAGTCGGCCATGAACCTTAATTTTAAACCAAATATGGCCGACCAAATATACGTCCTATCCCTTAGAAAAAAGAAAACCTAAACCAAATCATATTCCTAATCTTGAAATTTGTAACAACCTGACACATATCTAGTATTTTGGCCATAACTTTTGCATTTTAACTTCAATTTGAGTGATTCAGGTTGTATTTGAAAGCTAATTTTGAGGGCTATAACTTTTCTTTTATATGCCGTTTGAAATTCAAGACAAAATAAGGTCAAAAATTCAAGACAAGTGAGGGAAATCCTATAAGGTTGTTTCAACAACCTCCATCCAATTTCAACTAAAACAACCTAGCCTATCTACCTAGACTTGATCCTATCCTTTAATCCTAACCTAATTAAATCTAGGTTGTTTGCATCATTGATCCAAGGCACACTAGTTGGACCAATAGGAAGCCTCTACCTTTCCTATAAAAACCCACATGTCATGCCCCATTAATCATCTCTTCCTCCACCAAAAATCCTCCACCTTCTTCCACCACCTCCTAAGTAGAACACCTAGAATTTCCACCATGGTCGTCCACCCTCTTCCACCAAGCTTTCTTCTACTGGACGTCCTCCTCTACATCCTCTCCAACTCTGTCGACAAATCTCTCTACCGTCGTGATTGCACTCCGGATCTTCTCTTACTCTCTCTCTCCGTTCTAGTAGAATAGAATTTAGTTTATTTGTCAAAAACTCTATGTGTAAACATTTTGCTAGTATTAATAAAAATATTTTATCTCTATCCCTTACCCCCCTCTCTCTACTATCTTAGTTAGTATAAGTTCATATTTGCTTTCATTTGCATATGCGAATTCCGATTATTTCCTTCCTATGCTAGACCTGGGCTCCCAATTCAGTTATTATTAAAATTGATAGAGATTATGCACACCACAACGAACATTATTAACTTATCACCTAGATTCGTCATCAACTTGTCAAAGGGAATGTCTCCATAAACAATTGAGGAGAAGAAAGCCACGTGTCGATGTCCATATGCTATCGTAGTGGGCATCCTGATGTATGTCATGCTCTGTACACTACTAGACATCTGTCACATAGTGGAATTGGTAAGCATTACCAATCCAATCCTGGACAGGAACACTGGGTTGTTGTTAAGAACACCCTCAAGTACCTGAGAAGAACTAAGGATTACTGCTTAGTCATTGAAGATGGGGATCTCCAAGTGTTAGGGTACACAGACTCTGACTTCTAGTTAGATATTGACAATAGAAAGTCTACTTAGGGTTCGCTTTCCTATTGAATGGTGGTTCTGTGAACTACAGAAGTAGGAAGCAGAATACCACGGCTAATTCAACAATTGAAGCCAAATACATCGCTACATTAGATGCTATGAAGGAGGCAGTGTGGATACGTAAGTTCATAGAGGAACTTGGTGTATAGTTCTCTCGATACAGTCATCAATTCCACTGTCTGTGCGACAACACGGGTGACATTACATAGGTGAAGGAGCCTCTCTCTCATCAGAAGAGTAAGCACATTAAGAGGAAATACCACATCACTTGGGAGATTGCCAAGCATGGGGATGTAATCATCATAAAGGTGCCCTCCATGGATAACATTGTTTATCCACTAAGCAAGTCCTTGACTAGCGAGTCATTTGATTAGTATGTTACCAATGTAGGGCTAAAAGAGCTTCTGGAATGGCTTTGAGGGCAAGTGGGAGTTTGTTGGATTTTTATATGCCCTAGAAGAGCCATCGAAATTTTTGTAATACAATTATATTTTATCTAAATAAAAGAATTCAATTATTTTGTAGTTAAATGACTTGGGTCTCTTAGTACTATTAGGGTTACACACTTGGCCAGGTTGAATAACTTGATGTGTGTTGATTCAGAGATCTAAACGGTTTAGAGGATCCAATAGCTCATCAAGAAACCATCTGATTCGATCATATGTTTTTGGTCTAAGTTGAGATGGCAACCTTTTCTAGAGGTCATCACCTGGTTGATATTTTCAAATGGAGATTCGAGAACTGTCACACAGGTTGGGTTAAGGAGCTAACCTGATAAGATAGGAGATACTTGAAGTCCTTCTCCAATGCTATCATGGAGAAGGTGTATCCTTATTTTTGAGATAGGTATGTGTCTATGTTCACGAACACATACATTTGACTGATCAATAAGTTGATGCACGCACCTTGGTGTTGATACTAGAAAGCTAGTACATATGGGAAAGGACAAGAGGCACATGATCTCTCAAAGGAATCGCACAAATCTATTGCATAGGTGTATGTAACAAATTGGAGGCATGAGCTCATTCCATGTATATTAGGAATGACCAATTTCACATGTGGTCACAGAGTCCTGATGAAACTCAAGGCATAAAGAGAAGATAGACCTTTGGAAAGGTTTTAATCTTCACTTTCATCCCAATGATACAAAGAGATATCAAGAATAATATTATCCCTAAAGGAATGGCAACTATCTAATGAGAGTAGATCTTGAGATAATAGTTTCCTCCAAGTGTCGAGGGTTCACAAGTATTTGGGATACTTGAGGGGCATAGCGCTAAAATTTCACCTATTCTATGGGTCCTTATTAGAGTGTTGAAACCGATAATGATATTGATAGGTTCCTATTTGTAGAGTAAAAATGAAGCCTAAAGAGTTAAATTACATTAATTTGTCAATTAATTGCACCTAATTTGATTAGGTAGAAAATTCAAATGTTGAATTACAATTAATTTAAGTTTAGATACTAGATCTAAACTTTCTAAAATTTGTTTTGGGCCAATGATGCAAAAATCAAATAGGATTACGTCCCATCCATTGGATAGAGATCCAATGGATACCATCAATTTAGGAATAAAGATGAAATCCTTATAAATATCTCCTTAAGGGAAACCTTAATGGCCTAATCCCAAGTCAATCAAGTTGTTGACTGAAGACAAAATCCACTTAAATCTCCATTGTTGGCAACAAGGGAGAAGAGGAGGTGGCAAACTGTAACCACAGTACAAGCTAGACAACCAATAAAATTATTGGTTTGCACCCTCTGCTGAAGCCAAACAATTGATGGCTGAGCTGGTCACATGCTTTCTAAAGGGTGCACTTCAGCGCCCTTCTTAATCTTCTGACCACCCGCTACCCTTAGTGGCTAGTCGACCAGGAGCTAACCAACTGCTATTGTAGTAGATTCCATAACTCAATTTTGAGATCTATTAGCGGTTTATGGAGGTGATTGCTACTTCAATTTGTAAAGGTGTTCACGGATCTACTGGTGGAGTTGATCTTCCATGATACGAGGACTTCATCTACCCATCGAGGAGGGCCCAAAAGGTCTCCCGGGACTTATTTGAGGAGGGACCACCACGTGAGGTGTTATTCTATGTTGTCTCAAGGTAATCCCTCATTCTCGTGGGATACTGAAATAGAAGGAAATTGATTCCTCCCATATGGTTTTGGTTTTAGGTGTTTATATTTTGTTTGCTTGATCATGTTTATGGCATCGATCTGATCGAGTTTGCAAAAATTTTTGAAATGCCTTTTTACATGTTCTTCATGCTTTCGCAATGCCATGGAGTCATTTGGAACAATTCCTTTCATTTTAGGCCATTGGTCATCGGGTTCTTAGTATCAATCAACACCCAAACATAGGATTGGATGATGATTAGACATCTAGTTAGTGAGGCCTTCGAGGGTAATTAGCCAAGTTAATTAGGGTAATTAATGCTCAACGATTCCTAAGGTTTTTGAATCTTAGATACTCAACGTTCACCCAATTGGTTGAAGCCTAGTTGACCAGTACAATAGCAGTTGAACGACCAATTTTAGAATTGATTGACCAACTACTAAATGAGTGGATGGCTAATTGGTCAATTGGTCAACTGATTACTATAAGTTTGATGGCTGATTGGTAAGTTTGTCGATCGGTTACTATTGTAAGTGGAGTTTTAATGTGTTTTGAATGAGGGTTTAGGTTTCCTATGCACTTCAATGGCTAGGGACTTAACATTTTTTGTTTTTAGAGCTCTTTAACAATAATCTAAGGAAAGAGAAAGTAAAGATACAATAATTACAATACAAGAAAACTAAATCTAGTCTCTTTTCTTCAAGGCTTCATCCTCTCTCTTCTTGCTTCATAATTGCTTTCCTTAAGATCCTTGCTTTGAGATCTCCTTTGAGCATAGAGTCTGAGCTTGGATGCAATCCATTAAGCTTCAGTCTAAGATCTTCTACTTTGAGCATCCATTTAGCTAAACCTGGAATATTAGTCTCCAAAGACAATGTTAAACATAATCTCATCAAAATCAATTATCATGGTGTTTATGCACCAACAATCTCATCATTTTTTATGATAACAAAATCATATATATAAAGCAAAATATTTCTTCCCCTTTTCTTCACCATCAAAAAGAGCAAGCTTTAATTTCTTAAACTCCCTCTTAATTCTTGCTTTTCTATATTCAAGAAATTTTGCTCCCCCATTCAAATGGCAAAAGGAATAAAGTAATATCCCCCTTAAATACATGCATTCTAGTTTGGGATTTTCACGTAGATGCCACTGTAAACTTTCAAAATTAATTTTATGTCGCTGGGTTCCAACTATTTCTATTAATGCCATTGTGAAACTTGTGCTGTTAACGCAAATGCCATCCCATTATCTCTCTATTAGTTCACTAACTAGGGTTAGGGAAAAGTTGACTCGAGTTGAGTTAAAAGTATTAATCTTGGAGGGAAATGGATGGCAGTGATTTAATCCATCTTTTGGGATGGATCAGACGGATATGATTTAATAGGGATGAGAGTCTTACTCTCCTTCATCTTCCTCCTTCCTCTCGACAACTCCATCACCGACATTGCAAGCTGCTCCTCTTCCTTGGGCATTCTCCTCGGACCTAGTTCTCCTCCTTCCTCTTCCTCTAACCTCCCTACCCCCCATTTAAAGCAACCCATCACAACCTTCCCCCTTCAATTTCCCCTATTCCTATGCTAGCAAGAGAAAAAAAGAACGAGAAAGGCCACCTCCTTCCTCCTTCCCACTCCACCTTCCTTCTCTTCATTCCCATGTTGTTGTTGTTGTTGCTTGTTGCTATGCTGCGAAACTTCCGGACGCTCGTCATGACCATCCTCCGCTGCATTGCCAGTGACAGCACCTCGTGCAGCACCCCTACCATCCTCTTCTCCATCTTGATCGCCCCACTTCGTAGCGTCGAGGTGTCCATGTAGGGGGGCAAGTATGGTAGCTCCAGCCAGTCCCGAGTCGACTCCCTCATCTCCTTCCTCAAGAGGAGCCCCCGTGGGAGCCTCACCTTAAAGTTGGGCCTCATGCAGATGCCTGTGAGATCTAGCTCCTCATTGGCCCTTCGCTCGATTGCAGAACTAGTGAGGTCATCATCCCAGGAGAGGAACTTGAGGTAGCCGGAGGGGGTGAGGTAGAGGAGGTTTGGGTGGCCCAGGACGAGGGAGCTGGCAAGGTCGTTTGGGAGGCCGAAGTCGCGACGGACATTGAGGAGCTTGTGGAGGGGGAGGGCGCAATGGCAAGACATCATGAGGAGCCTGTGGAGCTTGGAGAGGGCGAGGGGCTCATGGAGGGAGAGGAGGCATGTTGCTGTTGCTGGTGTTAATGTTGTTGCTTCTGCTATTGTTGTTGCTTGTTGCTACCGTTGTTGTTGCTGCTACTTGTTGCTATGGATGGTGTTATTGTTATTGTTGTTTGTTGTTGCTGCAAATTTTGTGTCATTTTGTTGTTGCTGTTACCATTGCTACTTTTGTTGTTGTTGTTTTTGTTGTTGATGGAGCTCGCAAATGGATTTCATTGTGATGAGGATGATTCAACATTGGAGCTTGAGATGCTTGGTGTTAGTCAGGAAGAGGTTAATGGTAGAAACAAATGACCGTTAACCCAATCAAACAGATCTTAACCCAATAGGTGCTTTCGTAAAATGGTCATACTTTTCAATGGCATTAATAGCAATAGTTGCAACCCAGTGGCATAAAATTAATTTCGAAAGTTACAGTGGCATCTATGTAAAAATCCCTTCTAGTTTAAACTTACTAAATAAGATACCAACTAGAGATGGTTTAAGCTATGGTCATTCTCCCCTTTTTAACATAAAATGAGCTAACCATTTTTTCTTAGAAAAAAAATTCTCACCTATTTTAATGCTTTTTCAAAAAAGATAAATCATCAAAATCAATAGAATTACCTCCATTGTTATGAATTCCAACCACTATACCCATTTGGTTCTCTAAGTACCTCGAATCTTCCTTGATGAAGTCCAAATAGGTAGCTCCTTGGATCCATGTTAAAATCTACAAAACAAGAATTGACCAAGGATCTAGATACCCACATTTTCTTAGGTCCTTTAGGGTTATGATTTTTCTTCCAAGGTTGCAATCCACTTGGATTCCAACCTTCTGGCTTTTGTGCATAAAACTTCCTCTTGGTGTATGAATGACTAGGCCTATTTTCAGTTATCTTAGTCTTGCCTTCTATTATTTTAGCTAAGTCACTAACTAGTTTTTTTGAGTTATCTTTAAGACAACTTATTTTCAACAAAACTTATTATGGTTTTGAACGAAACAGAGCTATTCTCTTTAAGAAGCTTGGTGCTTTCTAATGTAAGATTTTTGTTATCTTCCACAAGTCCATGCTTTTCAATTTCAAGAGCACTACAAGAACTTTTCAAATTTTATTTTCTATTTTAGAAATTTACTAAGTTCATATAGCACTTCAATAGCTTCTTGCAATTCTTCTGTAGAAAAAGAATTTACTTGTCTTCTTCTTCATTGCCGCTTTTGTCCATGATGGCCATAAGACTGAAGCAATCGATTTCGTTCTTTGGCTTCTTGGGTTCCTCTTCTTCTTCTAAGCTAGTTCCATCTCACGTAGCCTTGAAAGCTTTCTTTTTGTATTTCTTCAACTTGTAACTCAACTTCTCTTCCTTCTTCTCCTTTTTCAAGAGAAGGTGTTTAGATCTTAGGTGTTCCTTCTTTTTACAATGGTAACACTTAATTGGGCCCTCTTCCTTTTTCTTGGATTCCTTATCCCTAAAAAACTTGCAAAATTTTTTAGTAATAAAATAGAGTTCCTTGTCGTCGAAACTTATCTCGCTGTCAAATTGATCCTTGAGTGCTAGTGTTTTCTTCTTCGGCTCTGGTGCGCTTTTCTTATTCTTTTGTTCCATCTTGTTCTCATATGCCATGAGGTTTCGCAATAAGTTATCGATGTTGAGGTCTCCGACTTGATGCACTTCTTCTATCGTTGTCACCTTTTGTTCCTACTCCAGCCTGAGGGAACAAAATATCTTTATTTATAGTTCACCTCTAATAAACGTCTTCCCCAAGGAGTTGAGCTTGTTTATAATCAAAGTGAACCGTATACATCTTCGTCAACTTCTTATTTTCCTTCATAGAGAAGGATTCAAACTCCTATGAAAGAAGGTTAATTTTTGAAGACTTAACCTTACTCATACCATCGTTCATTATTTCAAATGTCTTCGTATTTCGTAGGTGGTGGCTGATGTGAAACTACCTTAAATAGTTAATTAGTCATTGTTAAGTTATAGTATAGGGAGCAAGGTAATCGACACATTTTATAAATTTTTACTAGTTAAGTCCAGGTCATTTGCTTAGAGGCTAAATTTGGCAAATCATCCACCAATTATTTTAAATTACTCTTTATTCTTAATTACTATAATTAACTAACTAATATGACTTAGCTTATATACATAATTGCTATATGGAACTTCATAACTTACTAAACTAAACTAACTATTACAACTTAAGTTACTTACATGTTACATATATACTTAAGTTATAATTACTACCTACTTATTAATAGATACTAGGTTACTAAATTAAGCTAAGCCTAATACTTAATAACTATGTTAATTACTTATAATTACTAAGAACTTAGAGTACTACTTATATTATGCTACTTAGACTATACTAATACTTATATTATACTAATATGGTATAGATTTACTATAGTATAAGTTACGATACCAAAAAGTTACATAAATAACTAATTACTTAATTAACTACTTAATTACTTATTTAATTAACTACAATATGTTAACCACATGAATAATTGCAAAGAAATACACATTAAAGACAAGACAATTATTCCATAAGCAAAAAGAAATAATATTGCAATGAATTACAAAAAGAAATACATAAAAAATGTTGTTTTATAACAATAATTAACATTCAGCATCAATTAAGACTTAGGGACATTTTGATTTAATACTTAGTCTTCTGCCTTCTTTAATTTCATTTATCTTAGCCTGCACAAAGCACAACTTTCTCGTCTCAGATTACAGTAAGTGTTCTCAACACTTAGTCAAATTCTCAAATAATCACTCCTTCTCAGTTTAAGAAGGTTAGATGGGGTCACGTGGTTCTTCACAGGATCAATGGCTCAGATAGGTCGAATCGATACCATTATTAGGTCACGTGTCACCCATTTAGATCTTTCACTTGACACCCGAAGGTCACTCTCCTAGAGCACAGTGAATCCTCAAATAAGAGGTTAAAGTATATCATGCAAGAGCACACGTAGCATGTGCACGCTCGCGTCATTATCGATTGAGTAGCTAGCAATGTGGTTCATTAAGCATCACACAACTTGCTTGCGCGCAACCAATGTGGGACTAATAAGTCCTGGTTTCTTCTGCGCACAACTATCTCCAAGTCCAACTTTCTTAATCGATTCTTAATGACTCAAAGCTCTGATCTTTAAGGTTAAGCTTCAGATCTCTTGAGCTGTATCCCAGCTTTCGACTCCACTCATCAATTCCATGAAAAGATCACAACAGCTACTATGATCATCTCCAGAAGCTGTCTCTACACCATGATTTGCACAATAGCATCAGCTTAGGTTAAATCCTTAAGCTAACTGTTGATTCTAAGTATCTCTCAAAGTGCCTAAGACTATTCCGTGCTAAAAGAAGCTTAGAAGAAAGCTTTAGAAAGTTTAGGAAACTTGGAGAACTCTTAGAGTTTCTCTAGATCAACAGAATAGGTCTATCAAGACTCAAATAGAACTAATCAGCATATAGAAATCTCTAAATTAGTTCTAAACCTATTCAGAAGATTAAAACAAGCTGTTCTGAGCTAAAATTAGCTCGAAATCTTATCAGGATCTCTATGAACCTTATCTGCAGGTCATAAGCACCCAACAAACTCAAAACATCCTAACTTACCAGATTAACTTTAGAACTCCATGGAATTAACTCTAACAACTTCATTTCAACCTAAGGAACCTTCAGCAACTCCTAGGATCAAGATTCAAAGCACTAAGCTCTCATTTCGATCCAAGTTGACTAAACAACCTCAAAAGTTGACTTTGAGTTCAAGACCAATTGTAGTCAATCAAACACCTCAAATAGATTTAAAAAGACCTTAGAAACTTGTCTAAATTAAAAAGAAGAAAGATTGATCACTGGAACACACTATTCCAGGTCTGCCGCTTGAGCATAAGAGGAGGTTTGTTTGACAAAGTAAATCAAGAAGTTAACATCCCAGTTAAGGGATGTTCTAGGTTCGGGATGAGCTACTAATGCTTTTGGATTTAAAAGTAAGCAAAGAGAATGAAAATATCGCTATGTATAACTTCACTGGAGATAAAGAACATGAAGTTGATCAGAGTGGTTAGATTGTGAAAACATAGATTTCATGAGTGGAAATCAATCACTGTACGCTAAGTAGCAAATTTGGAGCTTCCTAGAAAGTTCTATGGTCCGTTGCTCAAGGTTATCTTTGTCGAACCTCACTAGAGATCTGGTGATTGCTAGAAAAGACCATCAGGGATCAAATCTCTATGAAATAACTCGATATTAAGTTCAGAACCTTCCTGAAGTCATTAGTAACCTCAAGATAACATCAATCCACTCATAAGTAGATCAGATTAATCAGGCAAACTCAAATTAATTTGAATTTAAGATTGAGTTTGTCAGAGCATTCAAATCAATGAATTCCTCAATAAGTTGAGGAGAAATGTTTTATAAAATAAGACGGAGGTGATTAGATGAATGAGTTAGTGGAAACAACTCTCCTGATCTCCATTATAGACAATGGCGACTAGGAGTTGAGGGGGAATTTAGTCATTTGATGATTACAACTTAATCAAAGCAAGAAAAAGGTGAAGAGTGATCCTGAAGTGGTAGAGAAGGTGACTATGGGGTGGAATTAGTGATTCAAAGTCCAAACAAGACCGGATTGGCCTTACTAGAGTCGGAGAAGAAAGGAAGCAATCATAGAATAAGCTATGCTAATCTAAACTAAACTAAATTCTAAGGCTAATCTATGTGTTACTTGGACAAATGAGGGTAGAGGATACCTGTGAGACATCGTTGGATTGGATGAAATTAGATTGGTTGAAGGAGAGCTCCGGTGAGAAAGGAAGTGAGGAGAAAGAAATGTGGGGTGCTCCTCAACCCTATCACGGCAACGGAGAGGAAGAGGAGGTAAGGGAGGCCATCGGCTCCATCGGAGCTAGTCCGAGGGAGAGGTAAGAGGTCACCGGAGATGTTGAGGAATAGCTTACCAGCAACCACTGTGGGAGAAGAGCGATAGGGGGTTGCCATTGCTCATCGGAGGGTAGGGAGGCTATTTATAGGTGAAGAGCGAGCTTAGGGGAGATGAATTTGGCTAGGAAAACATCCAAATGCAAGGAAACCACCATCGTCGTCTCCAATGCTGATGAGCTTATTCTCCAGTCAAAAATAGGATTTAAGGTTCATGCATACTGTTGGATGAGGAGAAGTTGAGACGGAGCTTTGCAGCCAAGGAGAAGAGGATCTGATGTCAATACACCGATCATCAAAGGATATACACACCGTCGTTCGTCAGCCATTGATGGAGAAGAAGAGGGATGAAGAAGAAAGGCTTTGAGGACCTATTTACAAATATAAAAGGACCAATAAATAGTAAAAGGACTCAATTGACATGAAACCTAGGGACTAAAATGCAAACAGACATTTGTATTAAGTAATTTAATTTATTTGTTTTTCAACTTTTTATATATAATTATAAATACTATAAATACTACATTTATGACAAGAGATTGCATTTTTGACCTTTTTATCTTATTTATTTAAGTGCTTAACATTATATGGTTAATTAACAACTTAGTTATTATAAATAATATAAACTTAGTTATAATTACTTGTATATAGCTAAATGCTTGTATTTAAGTCCTATTATTAATTAAATATAAATAAATTTTTATTAACCCTTAATTTAGGTATTTTATCATATAATTTAAGGTCCTTGCTATTATTATCCTAAATACATAATTAACCCTATTATAATGTTATTCACTAGTAATTTAATTAGAAAAACTAGGTAATAATGATGAATTAAGAGTCATGATGAGTCTCTCATTAGTGGTACAATATGAAATTTAGTTTAATTCATTGGAACTCAACGAGCAGTAGAGGGCATTCATTGCCTTTGCATTGAGGGTGAGTTCCCCAACTTGGTCTTTCGAGTGGCCTCTCGTAGGTTTCTTTGGAATTTCAAACGGAGTTTCACATATCTCTTAAATTGCATAATTGTTTTCCTGCAACAATATTTTCATACGTAATTTTCAATAACCATAATTTATACCTTCAAAGAATGGAAACCTGACACTAATCGAGTGATTTGCGTGAAAATTAATTTCGAAAAGTCATCATTGTTTTCGTAGTATAGTTGCACTAAAATCCAATCAAAATATTTATGTTTTACAAAACTCGCATCGATTGATTTTGTTATCATTTTTAATCGTGAGTCCTGGGCATTCATCTCTGAGAGGCAATTTTTGAAAAGCGAAGATTCTTAGATTTGGAGTCTGTTCTCTAAACTAGATCTAACCTATTCTAATCATTTTTGTCTTTTTCTCTTTTGTGATTTTTTATGTTTTTCTTTTTCATTGTGAAACTAATGAGCAACCTAAAACCTATGCGCAACTGAGAGATGGCCATGGTAGCTGTGTGCATGGTGTAGCTAACCTAAGGGGAGACGACCTTAGAGCCAAAGAGGAGGATGGGTGTGTATATATAATTGTTTATCGAAGCGAGATCGGTGTTTTAGAATAAATGCATCGTAGTATAGTCGAAATCACTTTGAAAACAAATAAATTTTATCACTCGAAGTTTAAGTCTGAGGTCAAACATAGGGAGCAAATGGAATTCACACACTAATCTCAATAATAGATGTAAATTGAACACATAAAACTACTCAAAATCTAATTCAGAATGTAAAGCAGGAGTATATGGATAATAAAATGCAGCTAGAAAACATATAAAAGAGAACTTGGGAAGAATTGGACGTCTGATTATAAAATCAGATGTCTTAAAAAGTGATGTGCTACAGTGTTTGAATTTTCCTTCTTCTGCTTCATTCTTCAGTTCGTTCCTCTCTTTTTCTTCTTTCTTCTCTGTTTTCTTTCCTGCTTCTTTCTCTTCTTCGGCTTCTTTTGTTCCTTTCTGCCTTGCTCTCTCTTCCTTCTTTCTTCTCTGACTTATCCTTCCTTCTTTCTTCTTCTTTCTTTCTTTTCTACTCTTTGCCTTGCGAGCCTCAGCTGCCTTCTTCTTCCTTTCTTCTTCTTCTTTCTTTAGCTTCTTTGTGACTCTTCTTCAGCTCTCTTCTGCTTTCAGCCCTTAGCTTCTTCTTCAGCTTTCCTCCTTTAGTCCTTGCCGTGCCTTCTGCCTTCAGCTTCCTCCTTCCTCTTCCTTTCCCTGCAAGAGCAAAACCTACCCCTACCCGTCCCCGCAAACTCTCCTCTCTTTTCTTTCTAACGTTCGCTCTCCCAGAGCCTTTCGGGTTATCGGATCGGGTTAGCGCGCCCGAGACCAGGCCCACCAGCGTGCATGGTGGGTGAGGAGCGCGCGAGTAGTTGGGTTGAGAACCAGGTCCGCGGAGGCATGAGTCGCGAACGAGGCTTTTATGGGATGAGTGGGACCTCACCTCGTGTCAGGAGGTGCTACGCCCCTGGCACTTTTTCATCTTATATCTCTTCTCCTGCTCGAAGACTTCCGAGGTGGGACTAAATGTCCCACCTGCTTCTCGTGCGCACCCGCAACAGGTGTCGTGCTCAATTGCAGCAGATGCGGTGCCTTCCAAAACCAACCACTTGGCTGAAGTTGTGCGTAAGATGATTCCGCATCGCGTAGGACCTGGAGCCTGGAGCGAGGCTGCTTGGCACAAGCTTGCAAGGAAGTTTCGTTCCTGCTTCAATGGCGATGGAGGTCTGAACCTGCACTCATGCAACACGACCTTGCGACCTCATCAAAACTTGAAGGAAGCTTCATCGTGGCACGGCGAAGGTGGCCCAGTGGTTGGCATGGTGAGGGGTGGCCTGGGCATGCGTGCCTAGGTCGTTCTGTGGTTGTGGAGATGGGTGTGTTCGAGGGAAGTGTGTGGTGGTCAATGGAAAGAGGGATGATGATCAGTGGGATGTGGCGGAGCTTTTGAGGTGGCTAGCGAGGTGGATGGGTGTGTTGAATGACGGAAGCACCTCGCCGGTGGTCTGCCGGAGGTGGAGAAGATGGCGGTGATGTGTGAGAGTCGAGGGATATTTTGGGAAATAAAGAGGGGGAAACAGGAAGGGGAGAGAGAGGGGAAGTACCTGACCTAATTTAAGGATGAAGGGGGAAGAGATGGCAGACGGTTTGTACCTGCCGTCGTCGGAGACGGTCCCAGTAGGAGGAGGACGGCGATGACGAGAGGGAGGCGGCGCGTGTGCAGGTATGGCGTGATGCGGATGAAAGAGGCAAAGACAACTCTGCCACTGGTATTGTGGTAGAGCAACGAGAGGAGGAGGTGGAGGTCGCCGGAGCTCGTTGGGAGTTTAGCTGGAGGAGAAGAGAGGAAATTGGGGGGTTATCTCCAGCCAAACCAAGCTAGGGATCTGTGGACGGATTAGGGGTCCCTTTTATAGCACCCGGCAGAGGGCCTTGTGCTTGGAAGGCAAGCTTCCAAGCACGACAACCTCGCCAGACTTGGAAGGTCGGAAAAGACCCAAATCTCTCATGCGTTCGCATGAGAGATTGAGTGGAAATTGGAGCTCAAGATTTTGTTCACATGAACGGGAATTCCTTAGAGAATTTCCCTTTCAAATTTGAGAGGGATTCTCTGAGGAATCAAAGAGATATCCCCCTCGAATCCTTGTCGGAGTAGGATTTCTCCACTATAATGGAGGAAGGACCTAATTGCAAAGAATGACGAGAAAGACAGGGGGTATCTACAAGAGTTTTCAAAAGTTAGGGGAATAAATGAATTGGGCTGGACTGATTTGCAAGGTAGGTCAAGGTGAATTCCCCTTAGGTCCAAATTTTGGTACAATCCTAATTTGAACCTAAGGAATCCAATGGTGAAGTTGGATTTTAGGTTTGACCACGTTTGACATGGCATTTTACACAAAAACCCAATTTAGGGCAAATATTTGACTGAGAGCCCTATTTAGGTCAAAATAGGTTCTAAAGGCCAAATTGAATGTTCTAAACCCTAGAGGATATTTTTCCATGAATTTTAGAGGGCTTAGGTGAATTTTATCCTGACCAGAACCTTGTTAAATAAAATGGGTCTGTTTTAGGGTTACTATAAGTTATTTAATTCCCAGATTTCACATGAACCCTTTTCTATTCGAATCACCACACTTTTTATCTTGTTAAGATCATTTGACCTATGTTTAGCCTCTGAGAAATCCCGTTGTTGCACTGCAATGGTAAAATTGTAGTTTTACCCCTTGTTTCTTGCTTTTCTTTCAAAAGGGTTTTTCCTTGAGTTAGGACTTCCATTTGGTTATGTAGGAGCTTTTGTTCTCTTTTCTGGGTCAAAATGAACTAGTTAGGGCTCATGATGGTGTTCCCATCAATAATGGAGGGGGAAAGATGAAATGTGGCATTATGCACATATAGAAAGAAATTTCAAATCTAATTAACTACATTCTACCAAGAAGATCTTGCACATAATCACCATCAAAACATCAAAAACATAGCATTAAGCATCTAGACAATACACTAAATCAAAACATATAAAGAAAAAGAAAGGAATCCATCACACAAGAATGCCACAAAGGCCATTGGCTTTGTGTGTGATGGTGGTGGCTAGACCATGGGCATAAAAGCCCATCTACACGCCAACTAAGAAAGGTGGCCGATGATATCGAGGTTTCACTTTTAATAAGATAACAAAAAGAATAATGTCGTATTTTACGTGGTGGAAATCTCGTATCAAAAATTAATTAATTCTAATCATAATGATTAGGTTGTTTCCACGGGAGAGGCATAAACACTAGTAAACTCACAAATAAATTACATTCATATCCTGTTCTAAGACCAATGGAGAGATTATTTCCCACAACTATCTCATTTTATGCTCACACATCTAAGAAGATATCATTTTATGAAAATATTTCCTCAAATTCATTGCAAGATAAAAAGCAATCTAGTTAATTATGTGATATCCTAGAGGGAAAAGAGATAAAAACAAAGTGAAGGGGTGTGACAGAAAAATTCATCAAGATAAATATATAAAAATTAAAACCAACTTTCTCAATTATCTCCCCACCCACTCATTTAAACTAGTGGGTAGCTTATTGTGCCCAAATTGGGGAAGGCAGAGCTTGGCCGGCGTGCGTGGAGGAGGTGATTGCCGGCGACGAGTAGCTAGTTGGAGGTACGTGAGAGGGAGACGGCTGCGATGGCGATGGCGGTGATGAGAGCCTCATCATGAGCCATAACTAGCTCATTTTGACCCAATAAAGAAGATAAAAGCTCCTACATAACTTAGAAGAAGGCTTAACTGAAGGAACAAGTGCTCTGAGAAGAAAACATGAAATAAAGGTTAAAACTGTAATTTTACCATTGCAGTACATAAATGGGATTTCTCAGAGGCAAAACATAGGTCAAATGGTCTAAATGAGATAAAAAGTGGGTTGAGCCAATAAGAAATGGGTTTACGTGCAATCTAAGAATTAAATGACACTTGGTAACCCTAAAACAGACCCGCTTAAATTAACAAGGTTCAGGTCAGAATAAAAATCAAGTAAACCCTCTAAAAATCATGGAAAAACATCCTCTAGGGTTTAAAACACTTAATTTGGCCTTTGGAACCCAGTTTGACCTAGATTAGGGTCCCAGCTCTTCAATTAACCTAATTTGGGTTTTTATGCAAAATGTCCAGTCAAACGTGGTCAAACCTAAAATACAACATCACCATTGGATTCCCTAGGTCAAAATTAGGTTTATACTAAAATTTTAACCTAAAGGGAGGTCATCTTGACCTACTTTTCAATTTAGTACACCCAAATCACAATTTGGTCCCTATCTTTTGAATATCTTTGCAGAGAGCCCCCTAAGTTCTTCGCCCCCTTTGCAATCCGGTCCTGCCGCCATTGTTAGGGCAGAACCGTGCTCCGGCGAGGTTTAGAGAGGGATTACTCTCTAATCCCTCAGAGATTCCCTCCCAGAAATGGAAGGGGGATTCTCTGAGGAATTCCCTTCCATCTAAAGCAGATCGCGATCCCTGGTGTGAACCCAATCTCTCGTGTGAACGCACGAGAGATTTGGGTATCCACCCTCCTTCCATCTCCGGCGAGCCGGCAGAGTTAATTGCGCGGTCTCCACGCGCTAGAAGGGGCGGCCAGCACCTATAAAAGACTCCCCAGACCCTGCCGCAGATCCCAAGCTTGAATTTGACGGAGATCCCCTCAAATTCCTCTCTCCCATCTCCAGCCAAAAGACCCGCAAGCTCCGGCGACCTCCTCCCCTCCTTCTCGTCGCTCTGCTGCCATACCAGCAGCAGAGTCAACTCCGCCGCTTCCTCCCTCAGGGTCCTTCCCCGACGACGGCAGTTACGCGCCGTCCACTCCGCTGCCTCCATTCCTTCCAGATCACCCCAGATACCCTCTCCATCCTCTCCTCTCTCTTTTCCCCCTGCTATTTTATCCAATTACCCCCCGACAGTGCCTAACCACCTCCATCGTCCTCGCCTCCGACCGCCCTCCGGCGAGCCGCCCACACCACTCCGCTCCTCCAAACGGCCCGCCAACCCTCTCGTGAGCTCTGCCTCACCACCAGGAACTCAGTCCACCCCTCCACTGCCACTCCAGACCTCCACAATCACCCCCCGATCAACCCCACATCTCCGACCACAGGTTCACCTAGGCACGCACGCCTAGGCCAACTTGCGGCCTGCAGCACTGCGCATCATCTTCGCCGTGCTACGGCAAAGGTTTCTAGCTAATCTGATTGGGCCAATAGGCCGTTCCTGTGTATGACAGGTCGCAGCTCTTGCCACCATTGAAGGTCGAAGCAGCGAGGAGCTTGTAGCAGCTTCAGGCACCAGGGCGCCCAGGCTGCAGGTGCAGCAGACTCACGCGAGTGTCGTGAAGCGAGTGAGGCCAGCAAGTCGCACTGCGAGGCCAGCAGCTGGGGCAATTGCACGACGGAAGCTCTGCGGGCGTGCGTGAAATCGGGACTGATCAGATAGTCCCACATCGTGGAATCGCGAAACACAGGTATAATATAAATTATTTTTGTGTTTTAATCTCACTGCCTCCGTAAGCACAGGGGTGAGGTCCCTCACCTGCCCTCACACCCGCCTCATCCGCGGCTTGGCCTCGCGGATCTGGCGGGATCCGACCCGACCCAATCCTTGAGCACTCCTCGCGCATCACCACCTGCTGGTGCGCCTGGTTTCGGGTGCGAAGCCAACCCGATTACCCTTGTAGGTCTGGGGAGAGCGTCCTTGAGCGAATTGCAGAGAAAGAGAGAGACGTTTGGGTAGAGGGACGGGGGTAGGTTTTGCCTTGGCTGTGGTGTGCGCAGGAAAGAAGAAGCAAAGGAAGAAGCGAACACTTAGCAGCTGCAGAAAAGGAAGAAGAGAGGAGACCAAGGAAGAAGAAGCCTTAGCAAAAAAGAGAAAGAAGGAAGGCAAGGAAAAAGAAAGAGAAGAACGAAGAGAGGCCAAGTGAAGACTCTGCAAAGATCAGAAGAAGAAGAAGAAAGAAGGAAGGCAAGGCAGGAGAAGAAATAAGAAACAAGAAGCAAAGGCAGAAAGAGAAAGAAGCAGAAAGGAGAAGAAGAGAGAAAGGGGATTACATTTAAGACGTCTGATACAGAAATCAGACGTCCAATTCTATTTTCTTTTACAAATCTTTTTTAAAATTCTCTCTTTGAATCACTCATTTTCACTTAACAGTTGTATTCTTTGATTTTAAAAAGTACTGAGATTGCTCCCCGTGTTCGACCTCGGATGATACTCTAGTTTTTCGAGTAATAAAATTATTTATATTTGTTTAAATGTTTTGTCAGTTATACTATAACGTGATACACTTTAAACCCGCACAAAAACGTGAGAACAGGCGGCTCAGCTGATGGTGGTCGGATGTGGCTGGGCTGAGGGCACGACATCGGTGGCGATGGGTCCTTGGTGTGGAGTGTGGAGGCGTTTGGGCGGTGCGTGAATGTCGGCGAGGGTGTGACAGGGCTTAAGAAGGGCACTAATGGTATCAGCGTCGAGGTTGGAGGTCGAAGGAAGTTGGACGGAGGTGTGCACTGGCGGCGGTGATGGGTTCTTTTGTTGAGGAAGACAATGAACAGGGGAGGTGTTGGTGGGTGATGGTGGGGGTGGTGTTTGGTTACGTAGAGGAAAAAAATGAAAAGAAGGTGATGAAGGGGAGCGTCGGTAAGTTACGGTGGTGGTAAATGAAGAGCGGATGTTAACGCTGGCGCATGGAAGTGGCAAGTGTGGCGTTGGTTGTGGGTTCTCTCAGAGAACAAAGGAAGGAGAACGAAGAAGAAGAGGAAAAAGAAGGAAGATGGGAGTAATGGTGGTGGACTTGGTTTAGAGGATGTAAGGGCTCGGTGCTATCACCATTGAACCATCGAAGAGGATGTCGTGGTAGTCAATGAAGGGCGGGCGATGGTGCACGAGAATGGAGAGGAATGGAGTACGCAATGGCCACAATGCACGTCATGTTCACCATGCAAGCCAGAGGTCACAGTGCAAGCCAAAGGACACACTGGTGAGGGTCAAGCCAACGGATCCTGTATCGCGATAGAGGAGATCTCCTTTTTAACGCCGCTGAGCCCATGCTCTCGATCCAATCTCTCAGCTGAAGACTCGGGTGGCATTGAAAGCATGGTAACGATGGTGGTGAGGCGGTGGCTTTGGAAATTTTGCGAGCGTGCACCTATTCATATCATAAAATTATGTATTAACATGCAACAAGTCGTAACAAAATATCTATTAATTAAGATAAACTAACACTTAGTTCTAGACAATTACAATATAATGAGATGTGTTTCAAATGTACTTAGGCTGATTAAATGTTCAATAAATTGGACTCATCAAATACTCCCATGCCTAAGTTTTGCTAGTCTCGAGCAACATCTGTGTAGAATCTTAAAGACTCCAGACTAGAATTAGCCGTCAGGGGGCCTCAACATATCTCGCCTCTAGAAATTAGTTCGAGATACCACCCCTAGACCATAAGGCATTTAAGTATTGATCAAGATGCAGACCTAGTCAGCGTAGGTTTCAGGTCGTCGACAAAGGTTTCTCAAACCCCCAAGCCTACCCTCAAATTTGTTGGTCCTAGAGATTTAAGCATCCGTGCATAATTATCAGTGGTCTTGATTCAATTGGCAGATGACTTAAATTTGTGTTGGTATGATCTCCAACAAGAGAGGAGAATGTTTTTGTGATTTTTCTTTTGTAATTTTTTTTTGTTTAATTCATCTAAGTCCAACTTTGGATTAGCTATCAACACGGTCAGTATCAGATTCATTGTCCCCATCACCGATCCTTCAGGGGTCCTTAGCTATCGATACTCTGAGACAACACCGCTCATGGCAACCCCAAGAACCTTGATAATCGATACTTCGTGATAGTGCTGCCCATGGCATTCTTTAGCTAATTCAAGCCCTGGCAATCAACATTTTTGGGATAATGGCACCCATTACACTCGAACAACACAATGCGCTTACATGCCCTCAATAGGATGGATATCCTAAGAGACAAGTACTGAGGAGGTGACATGTTATAACTGTGTCATCAAGGGGAGTATATACCCTACCTCTCATGCGGTAGAAACTCATCTAATCAAGTTATGTTTTCAAGCTTAACCTAAGTTAGAACCTTGACAACCAAATTTTCTGCAAGAAAAGAATTTAGGCGATCACTTTATTAAGCATTCTAAATAGGACCATAGTGTGTGTAAGGTTGGATGCTTAGGCTACCAAGACCCGTAAAAACAAGGGTGGACAAGGGCATCAAATACTTTCAAAGTGCTTGACGTAATGCATTTGCTTCTTAACATTCTCAACCACTCAAGGAACAATCCGCATCTTAACAGATACTTGGACTTTTAAGCTCTCAAAGCCCTAGGGGTATAAATACAATATCTCTTACTATCTCCAGAGGTCAGACACTTAAGGTCTTATCTCATCATTCGATCCTGCCCAGAACTTGGATGAATTCATCCACAGAAAATGCCGTGATTAACCAATTTAGCTCAACAAAGTTTTTTTTTTAAAAAAGAAACTAATGCACCTAAATGCATGCAAATATTTATAAATGCTATAAAACAATCTCAGGTTATTCCCTCTCATGCCTATTCTTGACAATGTCCTCATTGGAAAATTAAAGACATAGATGAATATCACTTGAGTAAGAGAGTGGGAGGAGCTAAGGTCCTCAAGCTGTAGTGTATCCGCAACTTGGCTTTCACAAGAGTTATGTACGGATTGAGGAGTTGGCCATTTACCTTGAAGCACTCTCCAAAAGTGGGGTTCTGATTTTCTATTGCACCATGAGGAAGGATTTTATACCAACATACGACCCATCCAGGCGGGACTTGAGCTTTTCAGGAAATAATTTGAGTCTAGAATTGAAAAGCTAGACCCACTGGTTGGGCTCAATGGTCTTTCTAATGATGTGTTTGCCATGGAAGACCTTTGTACGTTATTTGCAAGCTTGAGAGGTTTCATAGGCTTCATTGTGCAACTTCTCAAGCTCACTTAGCTCAATCATATGAGCCCTATCCGCTCTATCCAGATTTAGATTAACATTCTTAATGGCCCAATAGACTTTGTGCTGGATTTCAATAGGTAGGTGGCATGCTTTACCAAACACAATTGTAAAAGGTGACATGCCCAAGGGAGTCTTATAAGCCGTCCTGCAGGCCCAAAGAGCATCATTACGTTTCTTCGACCAGTCTTTTCTGTCGGGCCTAACAGTCTTTTCCAGAATATGCTTAATCTGCCTATTAGACACCTCAACTTGACCACTCATTTGGGGATGGTACGGTGTGGCTATCATGTAATTAACTCCCAAATTTTGGAGCAATCTTGTGAAGTGTGCATGCCTAAAGTGAGGTCCTCTGTCACTTATGATAGTCCTTGGGCATCCGTACTGAGAAATTATATTAGCGTTAACAAAATCCAAGACCACGAAATGATCATTGGTCCGTGTGGGTATGGCTTCTGTCCATTTTGATACATAGACCACGGCCACAAGGATACACTCATATCTTAAGGACATAGAAAAGGGGCCCATGAAGTTAATGTCCCAAATATCAAATATCTCTACGGGGAGAAAGGGTTGTTGAGGCATCTCATCCCTTTTCCTAATGGTTCTTGTCTGCTGACAGCGTAGACATGCACCCACACAAGTATGTGCATCGTTGAATAATGTCCACTACCAAAAACCAGACTGAAGAACCTTGTGAGCAGTCTTTTTCCCAGTAAAATGCCCCCCACAATGGAGGTTAAGGTAGAAACTTAGAACATTCCTTTTTTCTTCCTCAAGGATGCAACGGTGGAATAACTGGTCAGAGCCTATTCTAAACAGCTTAGGTTTCTCCCACTGATAAAATTTAGCTTCGGTGAGAAACTTGTCTCACTTCTGCTTATCCCTGGGGGTAATGCCTGTGACCCGAAAGTTCACTATATCAGCAAACGAAGGAGTTTTGGCCATCATGGCTATCAAAGACTCTTCAGAAAAGTCTCCCGAATATCACCGGTTGGGCCCAATGCCTCAATAGGCATCCTAGATAGATGATCTGCTACCACATTTTTGGCTCCTTTTTTATCCTTGATTTCCATGCCAAACTCTTGGAGTAGCAGAATCCAACGGTTCAAGCGAGGTTTGGTGTCCTTCTTAGCAAGAAGGTGCTTTAAAGCAGAATGGCTAATGTACACCAAGACCTTGGACCCTAGTAAATATGACCTAAACTTCTCCAAAGCAAACACTACTGCAAGAAGTTCCTTCTCAATGGCACTATAGCTTTGTTGAGGATCTATGAGGGTCTTGCTGGCATAGTGTAGAACATGAGGTTTACATCAACCCTTTGACCTAAGATCTCTCCCATAGTGAAGTAAGATGCAAACCATGGGCCAAATATAGAAAAGTCATCCATGAAGATCTCAACAAACTCATCAATCATATCAAAAAAGATAGCCATTATGCAATGTTGGAACGTGGCAGGAGCATTACATAGCCTAAATGGCATTTGGCGGAACTCAAATGTGCCATATGGACTTATGAAGGTGGTACGATCTTGATCATCAAGTAAGATAGCTATCTGATTATTCCCAGAGTACTCGTCTAAGAAGAAAAAGTACTTATTCCCCGCCTGTTTTTCCAAAATCTGGTCAATAAAAGGTAAGGGGAAATGGTCTTTTTGGGCAGCCGTATTTAAATGACGGTAATCAATGCAAACCTCCAGCCAGTTGAGGGTCTGGTGGAAACCAATTCCCCTTGGTCATTCTTTTCCACCATGATTCCTACCTTCTTGGGCACCACATGAATAGGACTGGCCCATTTACTATCTAAAATGGGATAGATAAGGCCTACATCCAGCCATTTCAGAATCTCCTTTTTAACAACCTCTTGCATATTGGGGTTTAGCCTTCTTTTCATGTCACGAACGGGCTTCACGGACCCGTCCATGTATATATGATACATGCAGAGGGAGGGGTCAACACCTTTAATATCAGCAATAGTCCACATAATAGCTTCCTTGTGCCTATGTAAACACTCAAGCAAAGCTTTCCCCTGCGATTCAAATAACACAGACGAGATAATGATGGGGAGTGTGTCATTAGAGCCAAGGAAAGCATATTTCAATGTGCTCGGGAGGGGTTTGAGCTCCAACTCAGAAGCCTTTTAGATTGAGGGTATAAGCTGAGATGTCGCCACCTCAGATAACAGGTCTACCTTCAAAGTCCAGGGAGGGGATAGAGGTTCGATGTGCACTCCCAGCAACTCTTCCAATTCGAGCATACTGATGTGCATACATCTAATTAACCTAAAATGTCCATTAATGCGTGTTCCTAGTACCATATTAGCATCATACATTGTAAATATTGCATAACATGCATAATCATGCATTTAGGTCAAATTGTATAAATTTTATAGTAATTTTCTCCTTTTATGGCCAAGGACAGAGCAACTTGTTAATCAGAGCCTCAGATCGAAGATCCAACCATACGGATCTAATTAGGGCGACGATTGGAGTTCAACGACTCCAAGATCGCCTTGATCGGACATCCATAGCACCAGATAGAGATCGAGGAACCCTGAAGATCAAGGGCCGAGATGGAGTTAATATGCACCTCAGATGACAAATCCAACCACACAGATGGGTTCGAATTGACGGTCGCAGCCTAATAGAGCAAAAATCGATCCAATCCGACACCCGTGGCACCGTCTACAACACCCAGAAGATGGACGACCAAGATGGCACCACGTGGCGCCATCCCAGCTGCCCAACCGGCCCCAAGGACCCTCCTCCACTTCTCTTCTTCACCTGCTCGACGAATCTACACCATTGGATGCTCATCCAACGACCGCAAGCATGCACGCACAAATTCATCTACGCGACAAAGACACTGTCGCAACATAGTGGTCAAGCACGTTGCGTGAGCGCGCGACGCACATTCAATTCCGCATCTGCAGTGCGCGGGCGAATTATCGCAGGCGTGTGATCGGCAGCGAGTGGCGCAGATCAACCAATAGCACCCATGCACGATCAGACGCATAGCGTGCATGCCCGATCGCACACAGGAACGCGGTGCTGGTAAGGAGCGTTTTAAGCCATCCAATCTTCAGATCGGATGGCTGAGTGTGCAAGAACGTGCGCATGCGTTTAAGAGCACAGAGGAGAGGAGGCGCGCGCGATGCGTGCATGTCGGCCACGTTCAAGCCTTAAGGTCCTGAATTAATGTTTTTGATGTTATAATGACCAAAATGCCCCCACTCCTTGCAACTATAAAAGGAGACCCCTACCTTAAGAATTTCTCATCCCTTCCTTCTCATCTCTCCCTCTCCAAAGCTTAAGAGAAGCTTGTCCCACACCCGAGACGCTCCTCAAGAGCTAAAGCCAAGTTTTCGCCCTCGTTCCGGAAGCGGATCCCGCGATGATGACGACGTGCTGCTACATTCTCGTTCCTCCTGCTTCGTTCTTCTTCCCGCTCCGTTCCCCATCTTCCAAGCGTTGTCTCATCCGACTCGTCATCCAAGCGATCGTCGAGGAGGATAACTTCTCTCTCCCTTCTTTTTCCGCTTTCTAGAGTAGAATTTTTCGACTTTTTTAGTTGTAATAGTTTCCCACTTTCTAGTGTAATCATTTCCCAATTTCTTAGTTGTAAAATAATATTCAAATATCAAGTGATTATTCTTTCCTTCTCTCTCTCTTTTATTGTTTATATTGCTTCCATTGTGATTATTTTGCCTTTTAAACAAAAATACAAAAAAAATATAACTGCGGATTTTGAGATCGACGTAGCCTCCCTGTGTTCGACTCGAAGCTTCTTTATGGATTTTTCAGTATAAATTTTATTTGTTGAACTGATTTCTTCGCGACTCGAACTACAACGGTGGGCTTTCGAATCCAACTACGAACGCGTAGTTTTCCGCATTCAACATTTTGGCACCGTTGCGGGGGAGGCAACTATTTTTCGATCTTCTTTTCGCATTTTGCACACTTTACTGTCTTCTAACTTGCTTTATCTCGTGTCTATTATTTTGCAGAAACCTCTATCAGGAAATCGTCAAGCGGTAGTTTGGATTAAAGTGCAGTTGAAGATGATTATAAGTGCTCCCCATTCTTCCCCATCCATAGATTTCATTTCATCACATTAATTCAAACTCTAATTAACCAAGGTGTTTGCATAAATCCTAGGATTAGTTTGGTTGCTTAGATTTCCACCCACATTCATTTCACCCTCGCATATAAAAAAAAAAACAAAAAGATACTTTTGTGGGATAAATAAAATATACACACAACATACACCCACATTTAAGGCACTTAACCTAATTGATTTTCTTCTACTCAACCGGATTCTGATATGTTGAACCGATACACAAAAATCAACACATAAAAGAGTAGAAATCATTCTAAGTTAATCATTTTGTGTGCCTAACTCAGTGGTGCAATTGTGACCAATTGTTTAAGTTGTTTGGGCCACACCACTCAACCTAAAATCAACTTACCAAGTAGCTTCCTCTTAGGGTTTTCAATCTAGGTTCATACCAGGCACTCCACTTTATTCTGATTTCAAAAGGAAAGCAATCTTCACCTGTGCTTGAAAACCTGGTTTGCCTCAAACTTGATTGAATTAAACCTAATTCTAAACCCTAAAAGCTACTTAAGCAAGATTTGAACATTAAAATCTACTTATCACAAATAATCTTGCTTGAAAACCCTGGTTGTGCACGCACTCACACATTCTCAATTGATCATTAAGGGCACAACCCATTTTAAGGGCCCACCATATTCCATAAGCACTACAATCCCAGGCCTAAATAAAATTAAGTAGACGTTGGCCTTAAGGACTGATTCGCTCTTTGGGGTCCAATCTGAGATTGTTTACGATTAACCTGCTCGTACTGATCAATCTAATGTCTAGCTAGGGGAGTAGCGTCAAATGACTGCGGCTGGGGGGTACACTAGGAACCTGAGGCGTAAGCCAAAGGAAGAACCTTCTCCCCAGTCCCTTCTTCTAACTGGTTGGATTGAGCAAACGCAAGTAGAGTAAATCGTATATAATCTTAAGGCGGGTTCTAAGAGTCTGTAGATCCCTAGGCTACCCACCAAAGGACATGCTTGTTTTGTTGTGCTGCAGGGTTCTTATCCCCAGTCCTTCCGACCTTTTCCTAGTTTATGCTGGGAAGAAGGTCATTGAATCCCCGATTGGAAGGACCACTAGAGTATTCTAAGAGGCATAGATTGGATTTTGGTCAAATTGATCCCATGGCCGATCAATAGCCTCCTCTGCCCCAGGATCCACAGGAGGTATTTCAAAGGCAGCTGGAACAAATGCAGAGAATGCAAGAATGATTCCAAAGAATGTAGGGCGCTCGCTGTTGAAGAATTTTTATGATCCTTGAAATTACGGGGAACGTCTCGGTGTCCAGATTCCTACCGGAGACGTAGAAATCAAGCCCTAGGTGTTAAGCCTGATCAAACATTTCCATGGGCTTGGCTCTGAAGACTTTTTTCAGTACTTAGAGGACTTGACTACTTTGGTCAGACCACCAAGGCATGAAACGTGAATGAGGAGCAAATGATTATGAAACTCTTGCCCCACTCTCTTAGGAATAAAGCTGCTCATTGGTACAGAACTATAGGAAGACCAATTGCAACTTAGAATGAGTTGAAATCGACCTTCCTGAAGAAATTCTTCCTTGTCAGACGTACCAATGCGCTGAGACAGGGAATTACTACATTCACCCAGCGGCCAGGGGAGCAGTTTCATGTTGCCTGGGAGCGATTCCAGGACCTATTGCGGAGGTGTCCACACCACGAGGTGCCGAAATGGCAACTCGTGCAGATCTTCTACCATGGGTTGACTGAGCAACTAAAAAATCACGTGGACGCTTCTTGCAGAGGTAATTTCCTCAACAAAGACGCAGATAGCGCACACGATTTGTTTGAGAAGATGAGCGAGAATTCGATCAATCATGCCGAAATGGATACTTTTAATCGGTCCCAGCAGCCCAGATCGAATGTTAATGAAGTCCACAACTCTCATTCATTCGATATGGAATTGATTTGTAATAAACTTGATAAGGTGGACTTGGTTGCTAAGAGAATGGAGGAGTGGATGGCTGGAAACTCAATGAACAACTCCCGATCCACTTAATCCCAGAATTCGGGATTCCATTCATGAATAACTTCTGGACGGGAGTTCGTGAATCAACTTGATGCGGCTCAACCTGCGAGCCAGCATTATTTGGAACCCCATGGGTTCCGAATATGGGGCCTTTGATCCCAGTTTCTCTGATCCCTCCCTTTCTTTCTCTTCATCCTCACCCTATGAGGATGTTTATGCTGTGCAAGAGAATGTTAGGTCCAACCCTTACTCCAATGCTTATAATCTGGGTTGGAGGAACCACCCTAACTTCTCCTGGAAAAACCCAGGGCAGCAGACTCAATTTCGACCCAGCAACTATGCTCTACAACGACCAATGGGTCAGGGTCATGTTACACTCAGCTGCCCCCGAATTAGGTCAATTAGCCAGCTTGGAATGCCGTCAACCCGTAGGGCAGGCTGATTTGAACCGTCAAATGGTAGAGATGCAAGGATCTATGCTCCATCTCATGCAGCAAATGAAAACCTCGCTGGACAACTTGCAAAACGGGTTCATTGCTAATTCTCGTCAACCCAGATCTCTATCATCTCAACCCTATTCAACCCCCGTAATATCCAGAATCCGGGCAATCAAACCCATGGGTACGAGAATCAAAGGGACCCACACGCACATGCTTAGGTGGTTGAGCAGGGTCCTTCCTATTCTTCTTCTTCCTCAAATCAAAGGTTTTGGGCTAATGAAGCCCCTCCAATCTTTCCTAACCCTCCCCAAGACCCAAACCCGTATGCATCTGCTAATTCTATTACCTTGAGAAGTGGTAAGCAAACTCAGGATCCACAATCACACTGTTCTGATTTACCAAATCCTGAAGAGCCTGAGGAGAGAAAGGAGAACTCTGGAGAAGAAATCAAGACTCAGGAACCAGATTCCGAAGATCAGACTCATGTTCCTTTTCCTGAGGCCTTGATTAGATCAAGGAAGAAGTCTGTTGATAGTAATGAGGAGCTTCTGAATATTTTCAAGAATGTCGAGATCAATATCCCGCTCCTCGACGCTATCAAACATATACCGTCTTACACGAAATTTTTAAAGGATTTATGTACACAGAAGCGTAAGTTGAGAGAATCTGTTCCGAGGAAGGTTATACTCTCCGAGCAGGCTAGTTCTGTTATCCTGCACCACCTCTCTCAGAAAAAGAGAGATCCAGGTGCTCCTTTGATTTCTTGTGTCATCGGAGATTACACCTTTGATAGAGCACTGCTGGATCTGGATGCATCCATTAACCTAATTTCGACTTCTCTTTATAATAAGTTCGGATTAGGTGAACTTCAGCCAACTTCAGTAACGCTACAGTTAGCGGACCATTCGGTCACAAATCCACAAGCCGTTATTGAAGACGTTATTGTTAAGGTTAAAGATTTCTATTTTCCTATACATTTCCTTATTCTTGACATGGATGTACCTGAAAATCTGAGGAACACACCCATCATTCTAGGGCGTCCGTTCCTGGCTACTGCCAAGGCCAACATTAACTGTGAGAGTGGTAGCATGGAAATCGCCTTTGGAGATCAAAGAATGAAATTGGATATTTTTAAGGTGATTAATAAATTCAAAGATTGTGGATTTATTAAGGAACTTGAGGACGATAACATGAATATTGAAACTTGTACGGTGGTTTCTGCATTTGAAAGTTCCTCCTCTAATGTTGAATTGGACCCACAACCCTCTATGGTAGACCTGCCATCTTTTGAGGCGGTTATTGATTTTGTTCACTCTTAACCTCTTCCTCTTGATGAGTCTTCATCAGCATCTTCCTTACCTTCAATCATCAACCCACCCCAGCTTGAACTGCAACCATTGCCTGAGAATCTGAAATATCAATTTTTAGGACCACATAAGACGCTCCCTGTGATTATCAGTGCTAAATTAACAAAGGAGCAGGAGATTAAACTCATTAAGGTCTTAAAGGAACACAAGGAGGCAATTGGTTGGATCATTCATGACCTTAAGGGGATCGAGCCATCTTATTGCAATCACAGAATTTTTTTGGAAGATGGATCCCGCCCTTCTCGTCAAATGCAGAGGAGATTAAACCCGAATATGCGAGAAGTGGTCAAGAAGGAGATTATCAAGTGGCTCGATGCAGGAATCATTTATCCGATCTCTGATAGTCCTTGGGTAAGTCTCATGCAAATTGTTCCCAAGAAAGCCGAGATTACCGTTGTGACTAATGAGAAAGAAGAATCTATCACAACTCGTTCAACTTCCTCTTGGAGAGTTTGTATTGATCACAGGAAGCTGAACACAGCAACAAAAAAGGATCATTTTCCTTTGCCCTTCACTGATCAAATCTTGGAAAGATTAGCCGGGCAGAAGTACTTTTGTTTCCTTGACAGTTACTAGGGATACAACCAAGTCCCTATCCATCCCGAGGATCAGGAAAAAATGACTTTCACCTGTCCCTACGGAACCTTTTCTTTCCGTAGGATGCCATTCGGCTTATGAAATGCACCTGCGACTTTTCAAAGGTGTATGCTGGCCATATTATCTGACATGGTGGGAGAGTTTATTGAAGTCTTCATGGATGATTTCTCTATTTTTGGAGAATCGTTTGACTCTTGTCTAGCTAATCTTGAAATGATTCTTAAACGATGCATCAAAATAAGATTGGTCCTTAGCTGGGAAAAGAGTCATTTCATGACACAAGGAGGCATCGTCTTCGGTCATGTAATCCGGGTTGCTTGTAAGTATCAAAGACATTTAACCAGATTTTCTTTTTCCCAAAGCCCACTTTAAATGCCCTTGATCAACAATTGATGGAGGTGTTAGCCGTGGCCAGGAAGGAGCATCCCAGAATAATGGACGGCTTTGTGGGCTTACTTGATGGGTCAATGTCAAGGACGAGAAAATCAATAGGGAAGAAGTCATCCACTCTCACAAGGACATCTTCTAGCAATTCCCGTGGTGTCTTAACTGATCTGTTTGCGACCTGGAGGATGACAGGACTAGGCTTTAAATTGCCTCCTCCCATAAGGTCATAGACAGAGCTCGGAAAAATGTTCACACCTGCGGCCAGATCGAGTAGAGCCTCATCAATGTGTTGGTTACCTATAACCATTGAAATATACGGGGCTCTTGGGTCTTTCAACTTGGGGGGTGTTCGATGTTGGAGCATCGATCTAACATGGTTAGGCAAGATGACCTTAGTTTGGAACTATCTCCTAGATCGACGTTTCTGGGTACACAGGTCCTTCAGAAACTTGGCATAGGATGGGATTCGCTTTATAGCATCCAACAAAGGCAAGTTGATGTAAACTTACTTAAAAGAGTCCATAATCTCATTCGTCCTATCCTTGGCTCTAGATAAGCCAACAGAAGATTCCCCAAGAGTGGATAGGCACTCTGGATAGGGCACCCTTGGCTTCTGGGTGGAGGGGTCATTGTATCGAGGGGTGGTGGAATGATGACATCCTTCGGGTGGGCGATTTCAAGTGAGGGAGGGCAGTGTGGCTTTTCCTTTGTGAGGGTGGAAGTCAAGGTCGGTGTAGGAGGGGAATTTTGAGGGGTGATCGTAGGAGTGCTATCAGGTTTGACAAATTTTTTGCCACTCCTTAGCACGTCACAGCTTGAGCGTGCTCTCTGAATATGATCCCCTTACCCTTGGGGTTCTCCTCAGAAGAACTAGGTAGCTTCCCCAGATCACACTACTTCATCACCTCTGTAAAATGACCAATTTGGGATTGCATTTAAGTGATCATCTTATTCTGAGACTGGATCACCAAGTTTTGATGATCTTGCATCGCCTTCATCATGGCTTTTAGTTCATCCATCTCAAAGGGCTTATTCTGAGGAGGGGTTGTATATGGTGGTTGGTACATGGGTTGGGGAGGTTGGGATCTTGTATTCCCTGAGTTGGAAGCATCACTTTGCTTCCACGAAAAATTTGGATGGTTCTGCCACCCCGAATTGTAAGTATTAGAATATGGGTTGTTTCCTAGGGGGTGGGCGGAATCCCTATGCCACATTCAAATCAGCTTGAATCAACTTAGGGAATTGATTCGCCAATTGGCACTCCGTAGTGGCGTGTGAAGTGCTTTGGCAAATGGAGCATTCACTTGGGGCCTGGACAATAGAGGCCGCTTGCAGGTGCATGCCAGGGTTTGTTAAAAGCCTATCAATATTTTTGTTCAATAGTTGAATCTAGTAAGCCAAATCTTGAGTAGCCCTAGCTTTGTAGGCCTCCATCTTTCTCTACAAGATCGATGATTTTCTTTCTTGATCGACAGAGGACATATGAATGGAACTATCACATAAGGTTTCAAATAATGTCTACACTTCATCCTCGATCTTAGTCATGAAGGTTCCAGCACAGGCTGCATCGATGGTTTGCCTATGTCATTCAGATAATTCGTTATAGAGCCTCTCGACCAATTATGGTCTTAACACTTGATGGTGGGGACAAAACCTAAGTAGGTCATTAAAGAGTTCCCATGTCTCATGAAATTACTCCCCCTCCTGCTGAGTAAAACTCATAATCTCTCTCCTATAATGGTTGGTTTTACTCATAGGAAAGTACTTTAAAAATTCTCCCTTAAAGGTGGCCCAATCATTTACCCTTGCATCAAGGGTATGATACTATTGCTTGGCCTTATCCTTTAAGGAGAAAGGAAACAAAGTCCTCATCAGGGCTTCAACAGTAAGGCCCTAGAGCTTCACCGTAGAACAGATCTCGGTAAATTCCTCAAGATGCCTGTAGGGTCCTGACCTAAGCTTTGTAAACACTGGATTTAAAGGCTTATTTTAATATATATTTTTTCAAATTTTTATATATTATTATAAAATAAATAAATAAATAAATTATATATTTATGCCTTGAAATTATGTTTTTACCCTTTTTAGCTATATTTCTTTAAATGATAATATTTATTAGGTTAATTAAGTACTTAGTCTTTAATTAAATTAACTTAAATTAAATACTTAGTATATAGCTAATTAGTATTGATTTGAGTCCAAATTATTAAATAAATTATTATTAATAGTGATTGAACTTTTATTATGTATTGTTAACTTAATTTGCAGGTCTTTACCATTTTACCCTTGTATTATAATTAACCCTATATTTAGTGTATTCTTAGTTAATTAACTAAGTAAACTAGCTAATTTGTATTAATTAAGAGCCATAATGAGTCTCTCATCATACACTTAAGCCAAAGTTTTGCTAGTCCCTAGCAAAATTAACCAAGATATGATGATTTAAGCACCAGGGTGATTAAATAATTATAAATAAGTCTAAAGTAGAGGAATGTTTAGGTCAGAATGTTTTTAATATTTGTATTTTTATATTATTATTTTAAATAAATAAATATCCATAAATAATCAAAGCATCAGCGGGAATCCTTTTATGATAAACTCAAAACCCTAAATACCTTTCAAAAATATGTATTCATAAAAAAGATAACTTCAACGGAAATTTCTTCTGAAACATAACATCAAAAACCTGTTTATTCTCTGTATCCACTCTAAATTATAAAAATCAAAGAAGTCAAGATGAATAAGGTAACAAGACTCAAAGGCTGAAAGTTAAATTCTAACTCAAAAATTAAATAAACAGGTTAGTCCTTAAGCTAATGAAATCCGATTCTTTCCAATCTAAGCTTTTGTAATTCAATTAAACACTAGTTATTAACCAACTTTAGAGAAGAGTAAATCCTCGAACCAACCAGTCCACAACATCAAGGACGGACTTCTAGACCTAGGGTCTTGTCAATCTGTCTATTGTAGGCCTCAACTGCTAGTCTCCAAAACCCGATTTCTTAGGCTTCATTGCCCATTACAAAGTTTAGTAGCAATGAGTTTAAAGCATTCATGCTAGTAAATAGATTCATCTTATAAGCATCCAAAGTTACAAAAATCCAAATCTTAAGACATTAATTTCCAATCCAGGTTAATCTAATTCAAGCCTTTGGCTTGGCCTTACTCAGATTTGGTTGCTGTCTCCGCACTTGTTTTTATATCGAGGTCAACACTCTAGGCATATATTTCCCCGATGGACCACAAGGCCTCTTATTCCTATATTTTATCTCCATATTTTTCTAATCCATTTTCTATAGGTTAAAACACCCATATGTAACGAGGTGTTTTTATTAATGGAGGAAGGGGTAGCATCCATATGTAGCGAGATGCTTTATTTGGTGGATAAAAATTGCATAAACATCCATTTGTAGCGAGATGCTTAACTGCAGGGTGTATATAATAATTTTTTTCTCAAAATAAATATTTTTATCCCTCCTCATTTTTCTTACTAAAAGTAAATGCTCCAAGTCTTTTTCCTGGGTGAGTGGCACATCCTTCACCCTTTTAAGAGCTGCCCGCGGAAATCCTTGGACTAAGGAGGATTTAGAACCGATCTCTTAACCTCTGTGTTTTCGCAGTCACAGATGCCAGTAAGACAATTCTAATGTGTGTGAAGCTTGGACACTTAGGTTACTTAGCTCGCAAACCAGAGCATCGACAACAAAGCATTTCACTCTCAGGTCCCTTAAACCATTAGTATCAACCCGCAAGATCTGTCAAGATGCAACTTGCCAAGTCTAGTCGAACGTCCTCGATTGATTAAGCTTACTATAGCCCATTAGACCTTATGGTTAAGGATTTTACTAACTCTTTACTTAATCAACTCTAGGTTTCTAGTTTCTTTTCTCAACTTGGTAGTAAAAACAAATATTTAAAAATCAGAAGATCTAATCTAGTCTTATTGACCAAGAAAGTTACAATTTAATTCCAAAATTTAAATCTTGTACAAAGTTCAATGACATCTTAGCTACTTTGTTTCAGAATGAAGAGCAGGAAAAATAGATAATATAGTGTTTTAGACTCTCAACTCAAGAAAAATCTCGTTCAAAATTTGCGAACAGATACGTATTTTGAAAAGATATTCAAGAGAGTCCAAAGTAGGGATTCATTGCCCTTACTAGTATACATTATTTACAATATAAATAAGTATATATATATTTATTTCTGACCTTAGGAAATTTAGCCCTTAATTTATTAATTATAAATATTTAAATAAGGAATTTATCATTCTTCTTCAATTCTTCATATGAATGAATTGATCCCCCTATTTTTGTTATTTTTATTTTTTATTTTCTTTTATGCTTTATCAACTTTTCAAATTTTTTTATATTTTTCAAAAAATTTTAAATTTTTATACATTTTTATATTTTTTCTTTTCTTTTATCTACCAATACACTTAGAGTATTAGAATTCACATCACACCCCCAAGCCAAAATTTTACAATGTCTTCATTGTAAGGGAAGGGCGAAAAAGACTCTACCCTTCACTTAGTATAGGGTGACGGAACGAGTTGTAAAGAGAATATCAAAGATCTTTGTGTGGACAATTTCAAGTCTGACCAAACTCAAAGTGCTTAGTCGATCTAATTGGAGAGTAGAAAATAAGGAAGTGACAGATAGAATAGAGACTCAAGTATAAAGGTAGATAAAAGTGTGGAAAGCAGGAAATAGCTCTATACAAGTTGCTATGTTTTACGCCTTCAGTTAGGCACAAACCCTAGTAAAAAGTAACTCCCATAAAATAATAGATACAGTGAAAAATAAGGGAGTCAAGGAAGAACTTGCTCAAAAGTAGGAAAAGAGAATAACCACTCGAATCATATGAGTTGAAGAATAGAAATCTCGCCCTGATTTTGCCTTAAAAGATCTCACAGAACTAAAATCAGAATCACGTGAAAAGCTCGAGAAGATACGAATTGATTTCATGAAAAATTGATCTAATTTGGATTGAGATAAAGAGATTAAAGAATGAGGCAATGAGGAGAAAGTGAGCTCAAATCCAATCGGAAGACCAACAACAAATCAATTCTGATTTTGAATGATAGGTGGATTGTTTTGGTACAACAATTGTTGCTAATGCTGGTTTGGAAGTTCACTTTTGGGAGGTGCAGTGGGCGGGTTCTAATTCGAATCAAAGGTCTGATTAACTATGTGTACTTGGCCCTGATGTTGCCTAGGATGAGGCAGATTCCTAAGATATGGAACAAGCTGTAACGGAAGAGTACCTAACTGATGAGACTCAGCCAAAAGCATGATTTGATTTCGTAAATCAACTAGCTCAGTCGTACATTGTCTTTGTATCTTAGCAAGAGCCTCAACATTCTAATGCTGACTCTCAGTCATAGCTCGCAAAATTTGATCGAGTTGCATATCTCTATTTAGCCCCGAGTAACTCTGCATATTCGCGTGAATAGGCCTCACATTCAGTTACTGAGAAGACAACGAAGGCGGCTTTTGACAGGTCTGATTTTGATAGGTATGATGAGAGACTCATCATAGCTCCTAATTATCATTAATTAGCTAGTTTCCCCTAGTTAATTAACTAAGAATACATTAATTATAAGGTTAATTATACTATAGGGGTTAAAACACTAGGGATCTGCAAAATAAGTTGAAAATACAAAATTAAATATTAATTAATCTTAATAATAATTTAATAAATAATGTGACTCAATTAATAATCATTTAGCTAGATATTTAGTATTTAAACTAAATTAATATTATGACTTGAGTATGTAATTAACTTAATTAAACTAATCATTTAAATAAATATAGCTAAAAATGGGAAAAACATAATTTCAAGGCATAAATATAATATTTACTTAATTTAAAATTTATATAAAAAGTTGAAAAATAAATAAATTGAAATAAGCCTTAAAACTCACTGTTTACGTTTGGGTCCCTAACTTCTTTTACAATCGAGTCCTTTTTATATCATCAGGTCCTTCACTTATTACAAAAATGCCCCTCTGAATATCGCCTTCTTCAAACCTTCTTCAGCTTCGGATGGCCGAGAGATGTCGATGTTTGTACCCTTGGATCACCGCCCATTCTATGTCCAAAAGCCATTATCGTTGTCGTAGATATTCTGCTCACCTTCCCAAATCCATCTGATAGCTTGGAACATCTCAAAATTCTACTCAACCTAAACGATGAAGCTCATAGGCGTCGGAGATGATACTGGCTAATTCCGTGCCCCTAGACACTTTCTCGTCTAGATGCAGACCCCTTAACCATCGCTGACACCTATAAATAGCCCTCACTACCTCCGATTTCCACGGTTGGCTCCCTACCCTCTTCCCCCAACTGAGTCAACAATAGGCTATTCACTCCTTACCTTCGGCGAGCTCTCACCTATCCTTCAGAGCACCTCCAATAGAGGTGTTCGGTTCTCTCATCCCCTCTTCCTCTCTAGTGGGTGTAACAGGGTCTAGGAGAGACATCTTCTTGATCTTGACGCTTTCCTTTCTCGCCAGAGCTCTTCCTCGACCCTCTGATTACTTCCTCCGTTAAGTGCTATCAATGAAGTTCTTCTCATATCCTTCATCTAGGTAATCCGTAGATAACCCTATCTCATAGCGTAGTTTAGATTAGCATAGTTAGGTAGTTAGATTGGCAAACTTCTAATGTTGTCTCACATCATTTTCCCTGACTCCGGCAAGCTCCTTGAGCTTGACCAGAGCCTTCTTTAGTCTTTTAAACTCACCGATCACCTTCTTAGCTATGTCATGATCATTTCTATCACACGACTTACATCATTTATCACCTATTTTGCCTAAATCACCTCACACACAACTGAGGACCTTCGCTGTCAATGGCGGAAGTCCCAGAGCTACTTCACAACCATTAAAGGCCCTTCATCACCTATTTGCACCATTAGGGCCTCTTTTCACCTTTCAATTAGATAAATCACTAATCACACAAGAAATGCCTAATTCAACTTCAACTTCTGAGCACATTGTCAATGGCAACTCAGAAGAGTCTTCTTCACCTAGTTAATCATCTAATCACCTTCGCCTATCCATATTAATCATTTACCCTCACTCAATTGAGTGAGAGGGCATGTCTTAAGTTCATTCAAACTCAAAATAAGAACTCACTAAGTTTCCTACATCATTCATAGAAATGGACATCCATTGCTATAGTTGATGTGTTCTTAAGGTTCTTTATGACTTCAGGAACACGATAATGCCTTTCTTTTAATATTTCGTGGATATTTTATCTCCAGCGATCAGAATCGGTGTTCACTAGAGCTTCGGCAAACCAAATCAACATCCTTAGCCTTTGATTTGATGAGATGAGATCCAAATTGACTTCAAATGATCAGAGAAGTCAAATTTACTTGATGGATTTGAGTTCTGATGAGTGTAAGCCTAGATTGTCTGTCGTCTTCTCCAACTCCGGCGGAGTTGGAAAGACCTGATTCATTGATATTTAAAGTTCTTGTATAGGTCAAGAAGCATGAAGAGGTTATACTGAGTTTAATAGAGTTGTTTGTTAGGTTTAAAAACCCACTTTTAGCTCCATTGAACAAACCCTCATCAAACCTCCGACGATGAGCTCAGAGTCAGATGTACAGTGTTAAAAACTTGAACTCGATGCCTGGAATGAATTCTTTATGTTGAATTTAGAGTATTTGGATAGTTAAATTGAATCTTTCAGGCCTTAGTAGGAAAGTCAAATTTTGAGCTCCATTAGTCAACTCAAGTTCAACTATGAGGTTTTAGAGTTTGAATCTCTAATTTAAAGGTTGGATTGAGTTTTTGTGATGCTTGGGATGTTAATGGCATTGATTTAGACGTGATTTATTGAGGAATTTAATTGTTTTCAAGTTCAGGCTAGTTTGGTTTCAAACTGGAACCCAAAGCTTTTCAGAGGTTTCTCGTTGTGATTTAATGCCAAATCGTGCCTAGATCAGTCACTGTTAATCCTTAGAAATGATCCAAATCGAGTCTTGAGGTTTTTATCGATCTACTGGTCTAATTCACTTTGAAATCAAAGTTCTGTACATTGGTCATAGAAACTTCAAAGCTCCTAAGCTTTCTCGAGTTTCCCAAACCTCTTTTCTACTTCAATACCCTGCGGAATCATCTCTTAAACTTTTCTGAACTCTCAATCGAGAGCATTGGACAATTTAATGGTCATAGCATCTTAATTTCTTCATTCGCATCGCACTTGCACCATGGCAACAATACCATGTTTCTCCTAAGAATTCGTGAATCAAATCTGATCCAAACATCAAATTGATGTTGCAACCATGTAGAAGAGGTCAAGAGCTTTTAATCAAGCCTTAACAGCTCGATTTGGAGCAATGTGCAGGTCAGAATCCTTCTTCGAAGTCATGGCTAGCGGACGCTACAATGAAAGAGATCGGCTAGAGAATGTCCCACATTGTGAGTCCGCGAGTGCTCGTGCACGTATAAAATGAATTCTGCGCTGAGATCGCTTGGTCATCAACATAGGGCGCATCTTATGAGCTTCTCTTGAGTGCACATGCGTGCACGTGCGTATGCATGTGTGCACGTGCCTGTGTGAATGTGGGCTCGAGTGTGGGCGTAAGCTTGTGGACCTAGTTAGGCTCATTACTGTGCAAAAAAAAAGGCTAAAATCCACATTAATCGAATCAGGACCGATTCGAGTAGATTCTAGTCCCGCCCTTGGTGGGCACTGTGTATCCCCGAAAGAGCCGATCCGCCAATTAACCAAATTTTTGGTTAAGTAAAAAACGTGGGTTAAGGGTTGAAAATGACTAAGTGTGAAGATGTATTGCACAGTAAGAACTAAGAGTGGGAAAAGAGAGAGATGAGTATACGGTGAGAGCTTAAGAAAGGAATTAAGGGAAAGAGCGAAGAGAGAGAGAGAATTAAGATTAAATGAAGAAATAATTGAGAGAGAGATGTTTGATGGATTAACTGGAAGTCTAACTTTTACATTTAAGTTGTTTTATGAAGAAAAAAGATGTCTGACTGAAAACTGAGCTAAATTCGAAGAAAGAGGAATGAAGTGTTTGAGCTTTAATTGTACATAAAGCATTTATGTTATATTAAAATCTTTTTATGCCTTTATATTTTGAAACACTTGTAATAAATGTTTCATTTCAAGCTATTTAACGTAAATCATTCCTATACTTTTCTTTTATTAATAGAATAGTTGCAAGTTCTAATTGTCATATTCTATATGCAATTGTTCATGTACTTAACATATATTGTAATTATTAATCTAATTAATTAAGTAATTAATAATATTATGCTTTAGAATTAAAATGGTAAATTAATTATGTTTATACCTCCCGGTGAACAACCTAGACTCAACCAGTTAAATGAATTTAAAATCTCAAATGTGATTAGCCCATATTTGTGGGCTATTTAAGTATTTAAATGTCTAGGTATTAAGTTAATTCTAACATTTATTTAGCATGCATTAGGATGTAAATAGATTAATTCATATTTCTGATTTAATTACATAATTCATGCATTGCATTCATAACTAAAGGCATTTGAAATTGACTTAGAATGGCATTAGGTGCATTACATGCATTGTTTTAATTAACATAAAACTTAAGGATTTGTGTATAAATAATCCAAATATTTCATTTTATTAATTATTCTTCTTCTTCCCGCAGGCAACCGTTCCACTTCCTCCGCCTGCATTCAATCTTTGCTAGCTGCCTGCACTCAAGACCCCACTCATGGAGGAGTGGATGTGTTGGATCTGGTCGGGACAGCTGAGACTACAAGGGAGAGGAAGAGGTAGCCGAGCTCGGGGAGGCCATCATCCCATTTCACCACCGTGGGCCTCCACGGCCAAACTCCGTCATACTGTGGGCCGGTGGGGTGACAGACCACCACGCCAAGAGGATGGAGTTGGTCGCCACCGTGTACTAGCTCCTTGAAGCTTGCCTAACGTGAGTGCATCTACTGATGCACGACTTGCCACCGTTCCATCACTGTGCTTCTTCTTCACCAGCTCCATCACAGTTCCTCACACACTCAACCAACCCATCACCACCACCTGCAGCATACCACGCCCTCGCCTCGCAACCATCCAGGTCGTCGCTACATGCACGCCACGCATAGCCATACGCATGCACATCTCCTGCGCATTAAGCGCACCACCAGCATCGCCTGCATCCTCCTCGCAACAACTCTACCAACCGCAGTAGAGTCATTCCACACGCATGGCCCACGCACATCTCCTTCGATGCACCTCCGCACGAGCAGTAGCTGCTCGCGCACACCTCCAACGCATGCCCTCCTCACAGCACACCCGCGTTTCCCCTTCCACTCACGGCCAGCAGTGCATGCTTCTCCTCTCCGCTCTCTCGTCTCCAACAACAACAGCGCACCACCTTCAGCAAATCATGCCACGCACCTGCACTCCACCAGCCCGCGTGCGCCCCGTCCGCACCCCTCCGCGCGCGCTACATCTCCACCGCAACAGGCGTTCGCCACCAGCAGTGCGTGTAGAGCATGCACTACTCCAGCCGGTGTCGCCGCCCGTGCACTCACCCATCCTCTTCTTCTTCGTCTTCTCCTCCAACAGACCGAACAGAACCCAAAGTTATCATAGTCCTCCTCCATGTAGCCGCCTCATCTAGCCTCGGAGCTTCGCGCCACCAACATCAATGAACTCGCCTCGACCTCAGAAACTCGACCACACCCTCTGAAGGTTGACAGCAACCCGCCCGCGCCGGCAAGCCGCCGCCACCATTGCCGGCCTTCCTCGTCGCCGGCGAGACCATCGGTGGCCATTCGACGCGCTGTCACCGCCCACGCGTAGACCTTGTCGTGGCCAACCACCTCCGAGCTCTGCACACCCGACCGTGGCCTCCTCATTGCACACGCACAAAGGGAGCAAATGCTCTGTTTCTTACCGAATTAATATTTACATTCACATGCCATTGCCACTCTTTTATTTTGAATTTATTAATTAAATATTGTGGCTAATTTATGCAAGTGACCTCCCTCTTTCTCATAAATGTCATTTCAGCATGTTCTCTTGATGTTTTCTTAATCTGAAGGCAAATTTGGCTCGATTTCTCTACGAAACTAATCATGAACATATGTTTTTAACTGGTGCGAGTTTAAATATGTCATTGCCTCCCTATGGATATGACCCGCTCCTAATTGAGTAGTTATTTTAATTGTTGATTAGTCGATTTTTCCACCACTTACATACTACAACGCATTATTTCATTTGCGAAACTTAATTGAAAGCGGAAAATCGACTCGTCAAAATTTTAGGTTAGCTTGACCCTATACTACAATCAACGACAACAATTTAGCAAATTCAAGTTAACTTAAGTCCATTTTTTACATGATTAACTAAGACTAATAACTTTAATTAACTGTGTTGAGAATTGAACCATCAGTAGGTCTTTGGTTTTGATCAGTTTAAGAGAAATTTAGGTGGTTTCTCCATCCAGGGTTATAGGTATTTGAATATGGGCTAGATCTAGAATCATTCTCCTGGATGGCATATAGATTATAAGGATTTGTCATGTTTTCTACAAAAGACAGGATTAGGGAGAATGGTGGGAATGATGGGACAAAGGTCCCTCCTTGGGCTGGTGAATGAATAGGGAAAAAGCCCAAGGAAGAAGGATCTCTTGAATCCATATTATTCACAAATTCCCTCCCTGCGAGAATTTGCGAAACGAGAAAATGCGCAGGATTTTGCGTAGCGAGTAGAGGTGTAAGAGTCTTCATTGTGTTGCAAGCCTCATCGAGATGCTTCGCTATGATGTCAACTTTGTCCAGTTTCTTAGCAATGATCTCTAAATCCCGTGAACTGGACGAATTTATGATCTTATGGGTGCCCTTCAGATTCACGCTTCCTCTACTAAACTGGGTCATGGAGGCAAAATTGATGGAGTTCTCCACCATTCCCTCAAAAAGTTCATGAGTGGATTCCTCATCCTGGTTCAAAAAGTTGCCCCCACTGGATGCATCCACGAGATTTCGCACATTCTCATGTAATCCATAGTAAAATATGTGCATTAGTTGCCAATGTGGGATGTCTTGGTGTGGGCATTTCCTAAGTAGATCGTGGAATCGTTCCCATGATTCGTGTATAGGTTCTCCTTGATCCTGGGTAAAAGTTGTAACGGATTGCCTAAGTGCATTCATGCAACCTATAGGAAAGAATTTCTTCAGAAAAGCAAATTCGAGTTTGGTCCAAGACTTGATAGGTCGTGCTATGGTGCGATACCAATAGGCGGCTTTGCCCTTAAGGCTAAAGGAGAACATCTTCATAAGTAGGATTTTCCGATTTTGATTTCGATGACCAAGAGTGTGAGATAAATTCTTAAGATCTTCTATGTGTTGTAACAGATCCTCGGTGTTGTGTCCGTGAAAGTGCAGAATTAGACTTATAATATTTGGCTTTAATTCTGGGTCATTTTCCTTAATGGGAATCCTAACATTAGACTCTACTTGGGCATTGGAAGGATTGTAGTAATCAAGGAATAGCGGCCTAGGTAGAGGACGAGGATGAGGAGGATCAAGACCTGCCTCAAGTCGACGAGCCTAAAGGTTCTGAAGAGCAGCCGTCAACAGATTGATTTGACGGTTCTGCTCAAGCATTTACAGATTCTGGCTTAGGAGCACCTCGTGAATATCAAAAGGTGGCATCTCCCACTGGCTAGAAGAAGCAGGGATCTTGGGATTCTGGTTCTACGGTTGATACGTAGAATTGAACGCAGAAAATGTGGAGAAAGTAGATGGGAAATTTGGTTGCTCAGATGCAACCGGTCTAGGTAAAGTTGTCAAAGGAGAGACGAGGGGCAGTCTCAGTGATCATCTCCCGTTCATAAATAGAAACAATGTGCAAAGGCACACTCACACTACTGCGGTAAATAATGGCAAGCAAAACCCGAAAACAGTGCGAAAAGCAGGTTTTCTTCTTTTCAAAGGAAAAGAAGACCTAGAATACGCGTAAAATATGCGAAGACACAGGCAAGTAATATATCAATACAAATACGTGTCCTACGTGTGTCTACGTCAATGCGTATCCTACAAGCTTGAAGGTCTAAGGTCTAGGATCGAGACCACTCACTACAAGCTCCCTATGGCTCTAGTAGTGAGATAGACTTGTTAGTCTTCGACCAGAGTCCTAAGAGGTGCATGGAGGAGAGGTAGAAATTAAAGACTCGTGTGACTCTAGTGATCGTTGTGTGTGCGATAGCATGCAATAGACGAAGGTGATAAAACCTATATGCAATTCTACAAACAGAATATGTCACGAGTTTTAATAGTCCTCTTTTTATTTAACCTTTTACAAATGATAGAAAGAAGTAAAAGTAACCACTTTTTATATCTTTTCAGTCAAGTATGTGGTCTTGCTTATTAATCCAAAGACAGTGATCTACACAAGTTTTTACAAATCTATTTCCGCGAATGAGAGTTCAAATCCCTAGTCAGAACGAGAACTACTAGCAGGTATATGCACTCCGAAGAATGTATGCCCATGGTATGCTGCTTCTAGTTAGGAAGTATGTATTTTTGTATTTTTTTATATTTCTCTAACCTAAATACAACAAGCAAACCTAACTAGAGGCTAAGGAAAAGAAATCTCACAACAGGTATGTATAGCAAATACGTGAGGAAAATGCGAAAATAGAAACCTGTCTTCCTCCTGAGAATACCTGTGAAGATATCCCTGAAAAAAGGTAGAAACAAAGCAAAAACAACTAGTTAGAAATGAAATACGTAAAATGCAAATAATTAAAATGATAATGGCGAATATAATTATAACTTACATCCCTAGCAACAGTACCATTAAAATGATGGTTCAATTCTCAACATAATTAATTAAGATTATTAGACTTAATTAATTGCATAAAGAAAAGACTTAGGTTAAATTGATTTGTTAAATTGTCATCGTTAATTGCAGTATAGGGTCAAGCTAACCTACATTTTAGATTTAAATTCGTTTAACTAGTTGAGTTCAGGTAGTTCACTAGGAAGCATACACGTTAATTTTATTCACCATTTATATTATAAGTTAACAACTATCTAATTACTATGTTAATTACAAAATATGTTAAGCACATGAACAATTATATACAAAATTGAACTTAAAACATTGGCAATTATTCCATTATATGAAAGAGAATGTACATGAATGATTTACATTGAATAGCAAAAAGAAATTACATCAAGTGTTACACAAAATAAAAGCATAAAAGAATGATTTCAAATCAACGCATGCCTTAATTTGTTCATCATCAAATGTCTCTTCAAGGAATCAAACAACTTAAATGTTATTTTCAGACTTCTAATTAAGATCTCAAACGTCTATTTTGCTCTTTCTCTTACACTTAACCACTTAATTTTTTTTCATTTAACACTTTACTCTCCCCCTCTTCTTCTCTTCAGCCATTTAGTCCTATCTCTTCACTCTTCTCTCCCACACTTAGCCATTTTAAACCCTTAAACCCTCACGTTCCTTCTCACTAAACCAAACATTGGTTTAATGGGCGAACCGAGTTCTTTCGCAGAATCTACAGTCCATTTCTGGGCCAAACGACCACTACTTGACCCAATTCTAGTTTATTTAGTGTGGATTTTAGTATTTGATGGTGCACAGTATTGGGTCATATCCGACCCACCAAATTCACGCTCATGCCCAACCGGGCCCACGTACATGCACACAAATTAGATCATATGCTCAAGAGATGCACCCTATGTTGATGACTAAAGCACCTACACACATGATTGCTTTTGTTCTTAGGCACGCGCACCTCAACTCCCGATGTGGGACTTTCCTCAGCAGCTTCTCCTGCTGTACAATGTCTTCATGGCCAAACTTCGGATGAAGATTCTGATGAGTTCATAGCTTCGTTTCAAGTAGTTAAGAGCTCAACCAAGAACTCTAGAGGTCCTCTATCGATTGACACAACCAATTTGAAGATTGGGTCACCTTTGATCCATGAAATCAAACCATGAATATGGCACATTCGCCATGTGCATCTGCTGAACTACAGATGAGAGAATTACGTCTTTTGTCATGCAAATCAGATAATACTCTTGATTGATAGTACAAAGAGGTATAAAGAATCACTTTGCACAAGTTTGAAAGGAATGGAGGTAGAGAAACGGTTAAGAAAGCATTAGAAGCTTAAGAGCTTCTAACTTAAAGCTCAAGATATTGATTTCGAAGTTGAGCCAACCTAATAGGTAAAGTTTAGAATCAGGAATTGGTTCAAGAGGTAAAACATGATTGATCTGGATGGATTTAATCTTCAAATCTCAACAACAAAGCCTTAATGACTTTGTGTTTCAGAAACAACCCAATATGAACAGATGATGGAATCCACCTAAAATATCAATAAAAATCATCCTAATTAGTTCTAAATGATTCACATCATCCACAAGAACTCAAACAAACCTTTAAATCAGAAATTCAAACTCTAGAACCTCAAACTCGACCTAAGGTTGACCTACAAAGCTCAGGAGTTGATTTTTTAAACTAAAGCTTCTCTGATCAAATAAATTGCTCAGATGAACTCAAATTAACCTCCAAAACTTATTGGGCACATCAAATCTAAGTTTCGATTACTTTAATAGTGCATTCAGACCTTGTCACCTAAGCTTCAGAGATGATGTGATTGTCACAAGGAATCAGATGTTCTCAAACCATTCCAAGCTCATTCCTAAAATCCCTAGGTGATACAGAAGCTTATTGATCTTTTTAAGAGTCCAGACAGTAAGTGAATAACTATTCACAGTATCACTGGACTTGGAGAAGATGAACACCAATAGAGAAACAGAATTAATGAAACTCAAATCTAACTATAGGAATTAGATCCTAAGAACACAAAGAAATGATCTGGAACTTCTCAGGAAAATTGAAAGGTTGTGGCTCTAGTTTAGAGTCGTCGGAGCTCACCAGAGCTCTGGTGAAGGATGGTTCCAATCACTGGAGGTGAAATCTCCATGAAACAAGTTGAGTTGTAGATCGAAAGATTCTTGAGGTTGCAACAGACTTCAAGAACTCAACAATTAATGCAATTATCAATTAAAAACATGGATTTGTCGAGAAATGCTCAAAGAATCAAACCTTAGTTTGCGTAAACTCAGGGAAATAGAATTCACTCAATTGAATGAGGGAAAAGGTTTATGAAAGTGAGACGATGGTGTACGTGAAGGGAATTAGATGGAGAACTCCTCTGAGCTCGCCATGGACAGCAAACTCAAGGGTTGAAGGTGAATTTAGGCATTTTATATATGAGTGATTATACATCTAATTAGAAGTAAGAATATGGCCTTTGTGATGTGAGGAAGTGGTGTAAGGCCTAATTGGGTGTGATAAAAGCTCTAGACAGCAGAGGTGTCAGGTGCATGTGAGATGGAAGTAAGTGTATTAGTGATAAAATTAGTGAATTAGAATGTGAAATGGAATCGTGATGAGAACAAAAAGATGAACAAGTGATTGGATTCATGAAAGAAAGTTCAACGAGCCAGAATTGGCTCGTCGGAGACAAGGAAGATGAAGTTGAACTTAAGTTAATTACTCCTACTCCTAAGCATTACTCACGTAATTCCTAACTAGATCTACGCCTAAGAGATTAGACTACTTACCTGACAAAGGAGATGAGGGATCTCACCGTTGGCAGGACGAGAACGGGATCGAAATTAGTCTTTGGTGAGACGAGAAACTTCGACCGATCAAAGCGGGGAGTTTCAAGGCTATGGCGCACTGCAACACCAGTGGCAGGGTGAAGGAGAGGAAGAGGAGGTGAGAGAGGCAGCGCTCGAGAACGGTGGTGAGAAGACGACGAAGCTGAGAAGAAAACCTAAGAGCAACCACAGTAGGAGAAGGAGGTAGGGGGTCGCTAACCTCGATCAAAGGTGATGGGTAGTATTTAAAGGTGGAGAGCGAGGTGGAGGGCTAAGTATCTGGACGCAATCGCATCCAGGTACATCGGAACTACGGTGGTCTTCTCCAGCAACGATGAAGTCACCGTGCCGGAGTTAGTTGAGTTTTGGGGGATCCAAGCCGTTGGATGAAAAGAAGATGGTGATCCTAAGTTAGACAGCAACAGCGGTAGGTATTGGACGTGAGATCGGTGGTGATCGAAAGGTTTGGAGACTGGAAGTTCATAGCCGTTCAGAATCAAGAAGAAGAGGTTGAAGAAGATGATGTGCATAGGGGTATAAATGTAATTAGAAGGACCCATATGCTATAAAAAGGACTCGATTGAGATGATAGTTAAGGGCATAAATGTAAACAATGGATTTAAAGGCTTATTTTAATTTATTTCTTTTTCAACTTTTTATATATTATTATAAATTAGATAATAATATATTTATTTCTTTAAATTACATTTTTACCCTTTTTAGCTATATTTGTTAAAATGATAATATTAATTAGGTTAATTAAATACTTAGGTCTTAAATTAAATTAAGTTAAATTAAATACTTAGTATATGGCTAATTAATATTGATTTGAGTCTAAATTATTAATTAAATTATTATTAATATTGATTTAACTTTAATTATGTATTTTTAACTTATGCTGTAGGTCGTTACTATTTTACCCTTGTATTACAATTAACTCTGTATTTAGTGTATTCTTAGTTAATTAGCTAAGTAAACTAGCTAATGTGTGCTAATTAGGAGCCATGATGAGTCTCTCATCAAGTCCTCCCTAGTAGTACCAAAGAAAAAGGGTCGCAAAGATATGGTACTGCTCTTGATTTCATATGGATTCTCCCCTCCAGACCTTCTGATGGGTAGAGCTTAGTGAGTTGTGGGTAAGAAATAGTCCCTTAGGGCTCTCTGATTTTCACCAACCCTAATTTTTTTTCCTGTCTCTCTTCTTCCATCTTTCTTTTTTCTTGGTTGGTTTTCCTAAAGAGTCTCTCAAGTTCAAGGTCGAAAATAAGACTTCTCCTAAGTGAGCACCTACCAAGCATACACCAAGCAAACACAAGGCAAAAGGTCTTTCTCTTTTGTTTTTTTTTTTTACTTAGAGCAAGTTAGGTCCTCCAACCAACGTCCCAGATTAGCCAAATACAGTCAAGGCGATGTTCCTCCATTCCCACTTAAGTGGTATAAGAGAAATGAGGCACTTGAGATTCCTGGCCAATTTATGTTAAGAAGGTTGAGGTCACTTAGTTGTTATAGGTGGCCAAACAAGTTATTCAATCCAGTTACGCACCCTAAGTTGACCTTCAAGTGCCCTAAGCTATAAACCTTGTTGTAATGGTATTCTTAAATGATCTAGTGAAAAGGTACTTCAAGGAGGGAACTAAGGGATGCAAGTAGGGTGAATCCATCCTTTGAGACGATGTGTTTGTTGTGCCTTTTAACTACCCTTTTGTTCCTTTAAGGGGTATCCCTCTCCTTAGAGTATCAAATCACTTGGTTAAAAGTTAATACAACCATCACAAGATGAAATAGAAGGGTTTGCACTGATAAAGAGATTGATGCCTATAGCCTTAAGGGTTTCAGACCTAATGTGGTGTCTATACTGCGTGCTCAGTGCAGGAAGTGTGCATCACATCTAGAAAAGTGAATTTTCTCTTTTGAAAATTGCAATCAAGTTTTACAAGCATTTCTCATGGATTTTAATCTTTCTCTTCTTTTAACCCTTTTTCTTTTAGAATTAAAGTAACCGCTTGATTAATCATTTCAATTCAAATTTAGTGGTCATTTTAATTAAATCCCAGATGCAGTGCATGTATAGATATTTGATGCAAAAGATAAGACCTACGTACCTTGCTCCAACACTCTATGATGCAGTAATGCACGTACTGCAGAAAAGAATGCTAGATGTTGCTTAAACACTCTTATATGATCATCCTATGGATATGTAACTTCTAACAAGTAACTTAGATTTTTTTTTTTAATAAACAAAAGCAAAGGAAACTAATCACTACAAACGAAAATAAAATAAACCTAGTATCTAAATAAATGGGGACACTCTTCCAAAAACCAGCCCCATATTATAAGGGCGATAAAGAAATGAAATCAAATAGAGTCTAAAGGGTCTAAAATATACTCTAAAATTTAATGTAATGAAAACAGAAAAATAGGAGAAGTCCTAAACGTGTGCTCGTGACGGCTCCTCGTGGTGGCATTAAGGTCCACCAGGTTGACGAGTCTGCTGCATATCCTTTCTCCCATGTTGTACCTTGCACCAAAACCCAATATGATATGTCTCAGTGAATATATTGCCTCAATTAGAAATCAATGTAGATAGAAAAATACTTGCGAGGTTACTAGGCATGTTGCCTTCCCCTCGACAACGCCATTTGATATCGAGATTTCACTTTTAATAAGATAGCAATAAGAATAATATGTCATTGTTATATTTTACGTGATGAAAATCTCATATCAAAAATTAACTAATTCTAACCACAATGATTAAGTCCTTTCCATGAAGAGGCATAAGCACTACTAAACTCACAAATAAATTGCATTCATATGCTACTCTAAGACCAACAGAGAGATTATTTCCCACAACATCTCATTTTATGCTCACTCATCTAAGAAGATATCATTCTATGAAAATATTTCCTCAAATTCATTGCAAGATAAATAACAATCCAATTAATCGTGTGATTGCCTTGAGAAAAGAGAGATAAAAATGAAGTGTTGGGGTGTGACAGTAAAATTCAACAATATAAATATATAAAAATTAAAACCAACTTTCTCAATTATCTCCTCACCCAATCATTTAAACTAGCAGGGGAAGGTAGAGCTTGGCTGAAATGCATGGAGGAGGTGATTGCCGGCGACGAGGAGCTTGGTGGAGGTGCTTGAGAGGGAGACAGTTGCAATGGCAGTGGCGGCTTAGCAGATGGTGGCTGAACGTGGCCGGGCGGAGGGCACGATGCCGGCGGCAATGGGTCCTTTGCGTGGAGCGTGGGGGCATTTGGGTGGCGCGTGAATGTCGGCGAGGATGTGGCAGGGCTTGAGGAGGGCGCTGATGGTATCAATGTCGAGGTTGGAGGTGGATGGAAGTTGAACAAAGGTGTGCACAGGCGGCGGTGATGGGTTCTTTTGTTGAGGAAGACGATGAACAGGGGAGGCAATGGTGGGTGATTGTGGGGGTGGTGTTTGGTTACATAGAGGAAAAAAAAAGAAAAGGAGACAAAGGGGAGCGTTGGTGGGTAATGGTGGTGGTGAATGAAGAGCGGATGTCGACGGTGGTGCGTGGAAGTGGCAAGTGTGGTGCTGGCTATGGGTTTTCTCAGAGAACAAAGGAAGAAGGAGAATGAAGAAGAAGAAAAAGAAGGAAGATGGGTGTGATGGTGGTGGACTTGGTTTAGAGGGCGTAAGGGCTTGGTGGTGTCACCACGGAGCTGTCGAAGAGGATGTCGTGGCAGTTGACGGAGGGCAGGTGCTAGTGCGGGGAGGATGGAGAGGAACGGAGTATCCAACGGCCACAATGGATGTTGTGTTCATAGTGTAAGCCAGAGTCATGGTGCAAGCCAGAGTTATGGTGCAAGCCAGAGGTCATGGTGGAGAGGGTGAAACCGATGGATCCTCTATCGCGGCAGAGGATATCTCCTTTTTAACGCCGCTGAGCCCACATTCTCGATCTTATCTCTCAGCTGAGAGACTCAGGTGGCATTGAAAGCATTGTAACGATGGTGGTGAGGCAATGGCTTTGGAAAGTTTGCTAACGTGCATCTGTTCATACCATAAAAATATGTATTAATATGCATCAAGTCGTAAAAAAATATTTATCAATTAAGGTAAGCTAACACTTAGTTCTAGATAATTACAATCTAATGAGATATGTTTCAAATGTACTTAGGCTAAGTAAAATATCCAATAAATTGGACTCATCAGCCGCCCACCCAAGGTATGGAGGACCTTGGTGGCCGTCCAAGAGAGAGGAAAACAGATAGAGAGTGTCCTCTCTTTGGAGAAGAGAGGACACATGCCCAAATGAATAGAGGAGAAGAGGGTGTTGCACCCCTTGTGTTCTCCTTCTTCTTGTCGCCCTTGAAGAAGCTCTTCGAGGAGGGACCTTCTTCTAGCTATCCATGGAGCTTGGAAAAGGAGACCCTTTGTGAGGAGGAGGGTGGGGATGGTCTTGGAGAGGGGGGGAGGAAGAGGGCGATAGGCCTTAGGGTCTTCAGAGGAAGAGTAGTTGCAAGTTGAGCAAGGTTTGAGGTGAATGATGTGCGACAATGAGATTAGCTTTTATGGGATCGATTGTGTTTTTGGAATGTGTACGTGTCGGAAGATTTTTCTTTGGGATTATCATGTTCACGTGGGTTTAGGTGCCTAAATTAAGAAGGGGGTGACACCACTTTTGTAGGATCTATATTTGGTGCTCACCACCTTTATAGGATCTACATTAGGAGGGTGTGCTCAAGGTTTTAAATGGGTGTGTTTGCGTGGGTTTGTGTTGGGTGTTTTGGCTCAAATTCTGTTGACTAAGGTTATGTAGGATTGGGTTGATTTGGATTGGGTCAACCTAGTTTAGGTTGGGCCCTAGCCTAATTAGGGATAGTCCAATTAGGTGTAAGCACACCTAATCACATGTGGGTTATCCCAATTAGTTATAGGTGGACCTAATTGGAATGTGGTTGACCCAATTGACTCCAGTTGAGTCAATTGAGGGTGCTCTTAGTCTAAATAAGATTCTAGAATGGGAATTTGGTTGGGGATAGGTGGGTTAGGAACATGGATAGTGGAATATGGTTAATGGATAATGTGGGTAGGAACATAGATGGTGTTATCTGACGTTGTCGAAATGCATTAAGTTAAATCCGTCGTTATAGCATGCGTTTGCGACATCAATTTTAAATGAAGATATGGATTAGGTGAGTCCAAGTGTCAAACACAAGGACACGTGAAATCGGATTAGTTTGTCGCTTTAGGGTGTCACATAAATGTTTGTTTTGTTTGCTTGCGAAAAATGAAAGAGAGAGAGAAAGAGTAGGGTTAGAGACTTGAGATTATAGCATGGTGATTACATAGCTAGACATGAAACATGACATGATGAAATATATTGTGCAAATATAGTTGTTTTACAATTACAATGATAGAGGAAAGCTTAAAATAATGTAAACATTAAACTAGGGTAGAGAAATGCAAAAGGGAGAGGCGAGGTAGCGACGGCGGTGGATGGGACTTCCATCGATGGCTCGACAACTCCAGGAGAGTGTGAAGTATGCTTGGTAGAGCTAGGAAGAAGCTAGGAGTGAATGCTGATAAATGGAGTAGGTGTGGGGGTTTTCATAGAGAAGGAAGGGTTTCTAAATCAGACAGGGGTTTTAGCGACATCAAGGACGTCGCTAAAATTATTCCAAAAACATTGCTGAAGCGCTTCGTCCCCGGTCAACTCACGCGTGTGTGCTTCCTCCCTCGCACACCATGTGCTCGCAACCTCAACCGTTGGATGTGTGGCATGGATCGCCATCAGATGGCTGAGATCGCTCCTAGACGACTTAAGCTTCCGCGCACATTTCACCCATTACGTGAGAGACGATCCTCGATGTTCGATCATGCGTGAAGGGCTAAGATTACGTGCCATGTCGCGTGCTAGATCGCGCCTTGCGCGCTTTGGGCACGCATCTCTAGCACATTCGCATCGGGCGTGTGAGAGTGCGCTGCGTGACTGCCATCAGCACTGTCGCGCCCACATCTACGGCTGAATTTGGCTTGCATGTGCCTCTACTATTGCCAAGGCTCGAACGCGTGTCTTGTGTGCATGGGTTGAGGCGCCGACCATTGCGTCATTGATGCGCATGGTCGCGAATCTTCGTGCATCCTCAACCATTCGATGGAAAATCAGACAGCCCACAGTTGCTCCTGCATGCAATGAAGAGAAGCAAGGCACGTTGGTTAGGGCTGGGCAGTTGCCATGTGCCCACTTTTGGGTCGTTGATCATCAGATCAACGGCCAGAACTTCCCGGGCTTGTAGGAGCTACGGAGGTCGAATTGAGGCGATTTTGAGTCCGTTGGAGTCCGTTCATCGTTCTGGATCCATTCGGATGGTCTGATTGCTCATCTGAGGCATGTTTCAACATGCACTTGTACACATAGCCATTAAACATTGATTATAAGCAATCTCAATTTATTATACATGCGATGCTCTCAAGCCCATTATGATATGAAATTAATGCACATGTGCCCTTAAAATTGACTCTAATTGATATAATTAATGCTATTAATTGTAGAGTCATCATTATCCAGGTTTTGGGATCTAAGTCTAGGTTATCCTAGTTGTAGGTGGTTCAAGGTTTAGGAAGGGTTATCCTAGGGTTTGGGGGTATGAATAGGGATATCCTCCCCTCTCCTCTTGTCTGGATCAAGCTTTTTCTATCTTCTTCTTCTCACTTTATTCCACTTTATTTAGCTTTATTTTGCATCCTGACTTTATCTGGATCACCTTATTACCTGCAAATAACAACAAAAGCATTAAATAGTAGGATAATCTCACATTATTTTATGTACAGCTATATAAAAAGATGAAATGCATGATATGCAAAATATGAATGCATTATTTGCAAGTTAAGCTAAGGTCTAACATAATTTAAGTTAATTAAGTCTTATGATTGCTGTGCATTCAGACACTTGATTGTTCTTCGGTGCATTAACTGGCGAAAACCTTCCCATCTTTTGTTAGATCCTTGCAAGTTGTTACACCAATTTCGTGAGAATGAGGCTTTAATAGTAAAAACGTGGAGAGATTGCATATGAAAGATAATAATTTCGTTAATAGCATAAGTGCATGAGTCAAGTATTACAACTAAATAAGCAAAACTAGAGAGAAGAAGAACAACAACAACAAGTTGAGGGAGATGGAGCACTCGTGGTGGAGGTGAAGGGATCTATTGATAACCATTGGGAGTTGCATGCTTGGAGAAGAAGACAAGGATGTCGGAGATCTTGAAAAAGAAGATGATGAAGAAGTCTTGATGAAGATAAGGGAGAAGGGGAGATAATAGTGGAGAGGGGGACCTAGGGTTTCTAGAGGGGAGAAGGAAATGCCATGGAAAGGGCATTGGAGAGGGAGAGGATGGTGGGGATGGCATGGAGAATTATGGAGGAAGATGGTGGAGGAGATGAATAATGCTGTGGACTTTGGGAGGGTTTATAAAGAGGAAGGAGGAAGGCTTTGGATGGGAATTAGTGATGTAGAGATGCTTAAGTGGTGGAATGTGATTGGCTTGATGATGTGGAGAAGGTGAGGTGACACAATATTATTAGGTGGAGGAGAAGTGAGGCCATGGATCAAGGTTGACATGAATGGTGGTGGTGATGAAGAGTTAAGATGGTAGAGATTGATGAAGGGCTAGGATGGTCTTTTTGTAGGTGGTGTAGACTTAAGGTTAGGAGGATTTAAGGTGGCGTCACTTGGTGGAGTTAGGATTTGTTGAAAGGGTGGCATGGATTGATAGATACACATTTATTAGGGATAAAATTCCAATTTATGCATGTTCCTAGGCTTATAGAAGCACTCAGCGCTGTAAATATTGCAAAACATGCATCATCATGCATTTAGAGTAGATTATGTAAACTATGTATTAATTCACTTAATTTTGTGGATAGGGGCAGGGTGATGCACATCTGGACGTCAACCAACAAATCCGACCGCACAGATGAGTTCAAGTCCACGTGCAGCCCAATGGCATGAAAATTGACCCAATCTGACATTCATAGCATCACCTACGAAGAAATGAAAATGGACGACCCTGATGGTGTCACGTGCCGACATCACAGCCATCCACACTGCCTGTTCAAGCTCCCCATCACTCGTAACCATTGATTTAAGCTATTAGATCTCAATACAACGGCCATGGGAGCTCCACGTCATGCCTCAGCAACTCTTCACTTCCAAAGGATTATCTCAACTCGCGATCTGGACCGTTGGATTATCATCCAATGGTCTGAATTCACCCTCAGCCAATGTAGCACAGCGGCACAAGCGTTGGACTCTCAAACAAAGGGCGTGGGATTGAGTCCCAATCCACAACACCCTCATGGCACAGATCTATTGCAATTAAGGTTGTTCGATGGTGAACGGACGAAGGAGACGAGGCCACGTCAGTCCAAGGGGCGCACACCTCTTGCGTGAACTATGCATGCACGCATGACAAGGATCACACGATGCGTGATGAGAGGCGTTAATTTTTGCCATGCAACACAGCAAATGGAGTGGAGAACACACGCGCAACCATACTAGCATTCTACTCTTGATCTCAATGCTCGAAGTGCACCCAATCTTGGACCCTTGGATGCTCATCTAACAGCCACGAACGCTTCCCCCGCTCGCCAGCACACACTGCATGCAATACACGGGCATGCGCAAGTGCGCTGCACGTGGGAGCATGTTGTGCTCGGCCAAATGATTTGCCATGCATGCCAAATGCCCTTTTACCCTATTTCTTCACCTATAAATAGCCTACCTCCCCTCCACTTCCTCTACACCTCCTCCAAGCATACTTCCACCTTCTAGAGCTTCAAAGCAAGTTCCCAGAGCAGCTGACCCGTCGACGGAAGCCTCTGGAGTGTCATGGTTGCCTCGACACTCAACTTTTCGCACTTATTTTCTAGCTTTCTTTAGTTTGTAGTTTCTATTGCTTTAAGCATTCCGCTAGTTTTGTTGATTGCAATTGTAAGACAATTTTTGGTATGCACCGAAGTAGTTTTTGCCATCTTAATTCCTGTCTCTTTTCATTCTAGAGTAGGCTCTACTTATATTTTCTTATGCTCTCTGTTGTAGCGGAAATTGTCTAGTTTAGGGAAGAATTGCACCGTAGTATAGCGACGAAAATCGAATCGACATTTAAATTTATAAGTGCTTGAAAAACGTGAGTTCCGAGGTCATTCAAAGGGAGCAAAATTGGAATTCAATCCACTAATCAATTATAAATGATGAGCACAAAAATCAACAATCACAAGAGAGATATACGCAATGAATAATCAATAAAAAATAAGGATCCAAATTATATTTCAAGAGTCAAATAAAAAAACAATAGGGAGCAAAAAAAGCGATGGTTGAAACCACCAATATCTCTTTTAACACTTAAGCTTCACTCTCCATTCAGATTACAAGTATCAAACTCTCCTCTTCTATTCTCAACACTTAGCCAATTCAAACTTTGCCAAATTTCTCAAGTCAAACGTCTTGTGAAGGACTCAGATGCCTTAAAGTCTCAAGCCAAGCCTTCTCAGTGCAAAACCCCCCCACTCTCTCACAAAGTCACCTTTCTTTCTCAGACCCAAATCCGATTCACTATTCAGACCCAACTCAGACTAGTTCAGACCGACCCAGGCTCGCATGCGTGTGGGCACTAGTGAGGGCATGTGCGCATGCTTGTGGGTAAGGTGGGACCTAACCCCATGGTTCTAAAGAGATAAGCCTCTACACGTTATTCGTTATATACGCAAATTAGATTTAAAATGCCACGATGTGGCACTATCTTGCTGCGTCTTCTTCGCGAATGCTACAGCTGGGATTCTCCTTTGATTGATGCAATTGCTACCGCTTTCTCATTCAATCAAGAGCCCAGAAACTTTCATGGGAGTAGTTCGCAGCTCCAGGTGCTGGTGACAAGGCATATGGCGGCGGAAGATGGGCGGACAACGGCGACGAAGAGGCAAGATCCAGCGATGACCAAGAAACATGAAAATGAGCTTAACTACCCAATTAGAATGCTCATAAAGGTCATCAGAGCACAGCGAATGTGATGACGATGGTCTTGAGGTGTTTCGTGGACTGTAAAGGTCTGTCGGAATCAGAGTAGGTGGTGGATGGGTGGGTTGTTCGACAGGGGGCCACGGTGATCAAAGCTCCAAATCTCTTTGGGGCTTTTGAACCCAGATGCGTAAGGAAGGTTTTGGTGGCAATGGCGTGTGGTTTGCGTGCGTGTATCACCAGTGCGAGCTCGTTAGAGCTCACGCCGGACTTGGGGAGGAAGGAGTGGGAGAAGGTGATTGAGTGGTTGAGTATAGGTTTATGGGGTCTAATCCTAATCTAGGAGGTAAGGGGAGTAAAGAAACCTCATTTATTGGAGGAAAGGATGAGAGGCTCATGTCGGCTTACCTCGTCGAATGTAAAGGAGAAGAATCCTCCAGTGAGGCGGTATGGTGAGGAAGAAAGGGTAGGAGGCTTCTGTTTTGGCCAATGAGAAGTGAATGAGGATGAGGAAGATGATGGCACTCTCAGTTTGATAGTTGGGAGGCTGAAGAGAAGAGGTCAAGGGGGCTCTTTGGAGCTTAAGTTGGAGGTGGCCGGAGAAGAGAAGAGGTGAATTTTGGCAGAATCCTGGCTAAATTGGACGTAGAAGTGATGTAGAGCTTATATAGAGCTCGATCAGGCCTTTAATTAGGAAGAATTCGTGAATTAGGATCATGATTTTGGCAACTGAGATCCTTAAAAATCTTGAGTTCGTTGGTGCTCTCGTCCTCATGATAGGAGTCATGACTAGGACCAATGGGAAGGGGATCATTTGGCAATCAATCCCTCCAAATTTCGAGGGATTTGATTGAGAAATCCTGGAGAAATACCAATTCAAAGTTGGTAGGATTTGGGTTGTGTGTCTATGCTGGTAATCAGGTGATAGAGGCATTTATGTGAAGAAGACAATATAGTTAGGGGCCTGTCGGTAAGAAAATGTTGTACCTATGGGCTTAGATGTGATAAATAGAGATTTTAAGGGTTAAAATGCAAACTAGGTTAAGATCGACTCTGATTGGACCCAAAATTTGGTGTTAACCTAATTTAGACCCAAGGAATCTAATGGTGAACTTGGATTTGAATTTTGACTACGGTTGATAGGATAAATTACATAGAAGCCCAAATCAAGGCAAAATCCTATCTGAATATCTATTTTTGGTCAAAATGGGTTCAGACGGAGAAAGTGAAGGTACAAAACCTCTTAGAAAAATTTTTAATGAATTTTAGAAGGTTTATATTGAATTTATGTCTACCAGAACCCTTTTAATTTAAGTGAGGCTGATAATTAGGGTTTTTAGTACTGTTTTCCTCCTCGAAATGCGTGAATACCTGGATAGGCATCCATAGGATCTGGGTATTATATGGGTATTATGCATATTCTTGTCCATTATACAAATCCATTTGTAATATATATATAGCCTCATTGAAAAATCCATAAAAATTGAAAAGTCTTGAAAAATTGCAAAAAAATTACAAAACACAAAAAGTCCATAAAAATTGAAAATTCAGAAACTCAAAAAAAAAATCTTCTTGGGATTAAAGGGGTGAGTGGATTAAAATCCACTGTTTAATTCTTTTATCACCTCCACCGTCCTTGATTTCCCACTCACTTGTGTGCGTAAAATCTAAGAATCGTGATTCCTGGATTTTTCGCAATGGGTGTTCTACTTGAGGTGAGTTAAAATCGATTGTTTGCCACACCTCTTCACCTCATTTATTTGCATTCGAGATCAACATTTTGGCTGGGGAGTCTTGGAGTCGATTTGACTCCAACCCCACCACAATCTTATATTTCGACCCTTAATTTGATCTTGAATTTCAACCCCAATATATTAATTTTTATCTTTCATATCTTGGTGCTTGAGCCTTTGTGTGGATTATTATTTTGGTAATTAGGAGCACTTGGAGTGCATTGTTTGGCTCCCATTCACATTGAATTAAAAGCGATTCGTGCATCCACACCTAGAAAATTTCATTTAGGGGGCCCATTGCATTTTAGCATGCATTCACTCAATTAAGTTGAAGGAGGGTTGTTTGGGAACAAAGAACTTGTATTTCTTGGAACCCAAAGATTGGTTGAATTAGTAATTCATTGGAATCATAAAATCCATACTACTTAAGAGCGGAATTCTAAACGCCATTTACCATCTAAAACTTCAACTTAAGGAGATTTTTTGTTGCATGCTTGTTTTACACAGTTACAAATCAACGCAGTTGGGCATTACTCGTATACAATGCCCTTCACATTTCAAACCACTTGCATCCTAAGCCTCTTAATCTAAAATTGGTAGTAACTTGACCCCATTAAGGTTTGGAGGCCAAACTACCTGCGTGTAGCGCCTACGTGCTGGTGCGGGTTCCCGCGTGCTATCGGTGTCTTAGACTAAGGCAAACAGCCTTTCAATCTAGCATGTTGGTTCCACGGTGCTTGTATTCGATTTCGTAGGTTGTCATAGTAGGTAACTTAAATCTATAGGCCTTAGGTCACATTTAAAGGTTAGGACCTTGATTGATTGATTTGTTATCAAAAGCACCTATTAGGTGTCATCTCTCTCATCCCCTTCTCTCTTTTCATCACACCAATTGTTCTTTCGGCAGTGCATGTTTGAGAGGAGGTCACAAAGCCCTGAACTATTTGAATTTTCTGATAAACCTAGGAGGGTAGAATATGGTAAATCATCCTCCTCATCCGTAAACATGCCTGCTTGCCCACCCCCAAATCTTGAGTGGGGAAATCGTCCCCCTCCTAATCCACTAGGTGGTGGTGGAGCCGTCAACCCATTAACCCACCTCCAAGCCCAAATGGCATGTATACCGAGCAGATTGAAGCATTAGGGAAACCTTGGAGGAAATGTAAAACCCTCCCGAACGAGAGGAGCCCAGGTCTCTTATCTCATATTATAATCCCGCTGCTACAGAGACCCTTAGGTAGATTCGCGTCCCCATGGGTAGGAAGATTTTGAACTGAAACTGAACGTAATAGGCCTAATCAGCTTCCATTATCATGGACTTGCCAATGAAGACCCTTTTTTTCACTTGGAGGACTTATCCCGTTTAGCTAAAACGATTAAACCAAGAAACATCGGGTTACACACTATCCTCATGAAAATGTTCCCGTTTTCGTTGTGGGACAAAGCTGCACAATGGTTGCTCACTATTAGGAAACTCATCCGTTCTTGGGAAGAGATGCCCACACATTTCTCAAGAAATTTTTTTCTATTGGGCACACCAATGCTCTTCACCATGCTATAACATCTTTCACGCAACAAAACGGCGAACAATTTCATGAGGCCTGGGAGAGGTATAATGACCTTCTCAGGAATGTCCACATCATGCTCTTCCTACGGAGGTAATTTCATGAATAAAGATGAGGATGGAGCGTTTGAACTATTTGAAAATGTGAGTGAGAATTCTACGAACAACGCTTCCATCGTCGCCTCTAATCGGACCAACGCACTTGATGTAAACACATTTACACCACTTAAATTGTCTATTTTTGCATGTTCTTAAGCATAGGATTGCATTTCATGGTATAAATATTGCATAACATGCATCATCTTGCATTTAGAGTAGTTTGAATAAAATGGAGGTTAATTGTCTCCTTTTATGTGCTTGGACAGGGCAAACATTTTATCGGGGCCTCGGATCAAAGATCCAACCGTATGGATGTGATCAGGGCGACGATTGGAGTTCAACGGCTCCAAGATTGCCCTAATCAGGCATTCGTAGCATCAGTTAGTGATCGGGGAATCCTAGAAGATCAACGGCCAGGATGGTGAAAACCTGCACTTCAGATGACAAATCCGACCACACGGATGAATTCGAATCGACGATCGCAGCCCAACGACGCAAAAATCGAGTCAATCCGACATCTATGGCACTATCTACAACTTCCAGAAGATGGACGGCCAAGATGGCGTCACGTGGCACCATCTCGGCCGCCCAAACAGCCGCATGCAATCTCTACAGTCTCCGCATCCCCGTCGTTGGATCAAGATCCAACGGCTGCGACACGCCTGCGCTAAAGTCAGGCGCTCGACATAAACGCGACCCCAGCGCGTTGGTCGAGCGCTCTAACGCGAAGCGGGGACGTGCGTTCAAGCCTCGCCACGCTGAAATTGGAGCGGTGGCACACCTCCGATCGACCGCACGATCGCGATCCAATGGCTGCGCACGCTCAATCAAGATGACGCGCTTACGCACGCCCACGAGTAACGCGCGATTGCACGCGGGCAGGCACGCAATGCAGTGGGTGAAGGCGCCACTAAGCTGTCCGATCTCGCGATCGGACGGCTGAGGATCGTTGAACGTGCGTAGGCATTGCGCGCGCGAGCAGCTGACCAGGCGCGGAAGCTACGCCCACGTTGGGGGCTTTAGCGACGGTTTTATCCATCATTAAAGACCCCTCATTTATTATTTTGAAGTTGTAATGTCCATTTTGCCCCCACTCCTTGCAACTATAAAAGGAGACCCCCTCCATACGAAATTCTCATCCCTTCCTTCTCTTCTCTACCCCTCCAAAGCTCAAGAGAAGCTTGTCCCACACCCAGGATGCTCCTTGCGAGATAAAGTCTAAATTTTCGTTCCCCTTCGGAAGTGGATCCCGCGACAACGACGGCGTGCTGCTCCGTTCCCGTTCTTCTGCTTCGTCCTCCTTCGTCCTGCTTCATTCTCCTTCGTCCAGGCATCGTCTCGTCCGGCTCGTCCTCCAAGCAATCGTCGAGGAGGATAACTTCTCTCTCCCATTCTTATTTACAGCTTTTCTAGTGTAGAATTTTCCTGCTTTATAGTGTAATTGATTTCCCGCTTTCTAGTGTAACTTTTATTTAGTTAGATTGTATAAACAGTTGAAATATTGAATGCATGTTCTCTTTCTCTCTCTCTCTCTTTCTCTCTCTCTCTCTTTCTTTTTGTCTGATAGCTCCATTGTAATTATATCTCCTTGCTTATCAAAAATCCTAAAAAATATAATTGCGAATATAGATCAATGTAGCCTCACTATGTTCGACCCGGAATTCTTTTTGGTATAAATTTTATTTGTTGAACACAAATTCTTCGCTTTCAAGCTACAACGACAGGTTTTATAAAACCAAACACGTTAGCGTAGCGATTCGCACATTCAACAGCACCTCATAGCAGAGCACACGTGGTTGACACGGGACCTTCTCATTCATCCACTGACTTAAACTTAATTGCATAAAAATTTGATAAAGTCTCTGTCATGCAAAAGAAGCTGGACAAACTCTTGGCCAAACCCACTCGTTCTGTGGCTCACACTTCGACTCCTCCATCACATCACAAACCCAATCTTTCCCAAGTCAGGCTGATTTCCAAGAATCCTGCACAACCTGCACCATCCTTGCTGAGAATCGCGCCAAGCGACTCGGTAAGTAATGTAGACCTAGCTTCAACTAGCCAGTAGTACGATATGGAGGAGCAAGCCTGCATGTACTCAGATGAATTATCATATGCGGATTCGTCTTCTGAATTTGATGACATATGCGCCCCATGGAACAACCTATATTCTACTACTTATAACCTAGGGTGGCACAACCATCCAAACTTCGCATGGTCCAACAAACCTTAATGCCAAAACCCCACTGTTGGACCAGTGTGACCGTCCACCCCCATCATCCCAAGGGCCCAATATTGTCTGCCGGCAAATCCGCCGCCGAGCGCTTGCACACCTCAAATGGATCACGCATCAAAACCTCTTGATAAGTTGATGTGAATGATGATGGAAATGTCCAAGCACCATAAAGAAAATATGACTTCTCTTCAACACCAATTGGCATAGCAGAATGTTGAGATCAGTCAACTACGCATGACGACTCGATCTCAAGGCACTCTTCCTGCTCAACCTGTCCCAACTCGAAAAATTTCATACTTTGTGGTTTGCAACCTCGTGTACAACCTTCTCAGGGACAAGTTCACCAAACTCTACACTCTACAAGTACTCCATCGGGATTTCAAGCTAATCCTGCAGCACATCAACCCTATGTCCCTGTTGTGAACCCCCCTCCGCCTTATGATCCCACTGGACCTGCAACGTCCAATGCGATTACTAGGAGTGGTAAACAGACCGTCGATCCTCCTCGACCTGATCCTGGTCCAACTTCTTCATTGTCCTCTCATTCGAATTGTGCACGACACGCTCGTGAGGATGACACACCCAAACCAGTGCCAGAATCAATCCCATTTCCTGAGGCTCTATTAAGGGAGCCAAAAAGCAAGAAAAAGAAGACGTAGACCTTTGATAATCTACGTGATTTATTTAAGGACGTTGATATAAAGGTCCCTTGCTAGAGGAGATCAACCACATCCCGACGTCGTCTGTTTCCTTAAGGACTACACGCCCAGGTGACAGCAAAAGAAAACAAAAAACTCGATGGTTCTCTTGCCTCATGTGAGTTGTGCTATATTGTCAAAATTACCATTAAAGCAAAATGACTCAGGCACCCCTTTCATTTCAAGTAGCAACAAAGGCTGCAATTTCGATCACGCCTTACTAGATTTAGGATATTCCACTAACTTCATACCAACCATCATGTTTCAGAAATTTGCATTAGGAAATCTGAAACCCACCCCTATTACATTGTAATTGGTAGATCACTCTGTCAAAATCCTGCGGGGTGTGGTGGAAGATGTCGTGGTCAGGGTCAATAGTCTTTGCTTTCCTGTTGACTTTCTTATATTAGACATGGAAGTTCCTGAGTCGCTTTCTGATTACCCGATCATCCTCAGTAGACCTTTCTTGGCAACAGCCCGCGCCCATATAGATTGTGAATCTGGTTGCTTTGAAATTGTCGTGGGCTCTGAAAAGCTCAAACTTAACATTTTTAAGGTCATCAAGAATTTTGATTACGATCTTATCAAGGATGACACGTCCGACGATAACATGGCCGTCGGTGCGTGTATCGGGTTGGTAGGGACCTATTCAAACTGCTGTGGCATACCCTTGAGAATCACAATCATCGGATTGACCTTTACTATGACATGTTGATAGGAACACCATCATGAGCCATAACTAGCTCAATTTGGTCTAATAAGGTTGATAAAAGCTCCTACGTATCCATCAGAAGGCCCTAAGGGCCATTATCCTATTTTGAAAAGAAGAGAAGAATACAAGGTTATTTCTGCAAAATTAACAGCATTCCACAAATACAGAATAACCACGGGGTATTCTAAGGGATAATTAAAGGTCAAATGGTCATTAATGCCCAATAAGAGTGTCCATGAAGAACAAAACGGCTTTTTCATGCATCTCAAGAATTAATGGACATCCGAAACCTTAAAAACAGACTTGCTTAATTAACTGAGGTTCTCGTCAGAATAAAATTCACCTAAATTTTCTAAAAATCATATAAAAATACTCCATAAGGTTTGGTATCCTTGCTTTGACCATCTAAACCCATTTTGACTTAAAATAGAGTCTCAGACAAACAGTAGCCCTAATTTGGGTTGTTTCATAAATTACCCTGCCAAACTTGGTCAAAACCAAAATACGGCTTCACCACTAAATTCCTTGAGTCCAAATTAGGTTTGTACCAAAATTTGGGCTCAATCTGAGATCATCTTGACCTTTTGCATTAAAAATTGTTCTGACTCTTTTTCTTACAAAAAGCCCCCCAACTTCTTCATCTTCTTTGCAAATTGGTCCCTTCGCCATTATCGCAGAGAAGCTTCTACTCTGACGACCTTCAATTAGAGATTTCTCTCTAATTCCTTGGTATATCTCTCCCAAAAATGGAAGGAGGGCTCCTGACGAGATCCTCTTCCATTTAAGCTCTTTCATGGCCTTCCAAATCAAGCCGAAAGCTCATGCAAGCCCTTGAAAAATCCTAAACCTAACCCAAAGATTTCGAGCTCTTTAAGCTTGTTTCCAAGCGCGAAGGCTCTCCTGATGGCCTATAAAAGCTACCCATGGCCTTCCTTACCTCTTTAGCAAGTTTTTGAGCCAAAAATACCTCTTCTTTCCCTACCTCTGGCTCTCTCCAACTCATCTCTAGCGACTCCTCTACCTCCAGCCTCTTCGCTGGCTGCCACATCCCATAGGCAGTCGGTTCCAACTCCCCCGTCTTTCCGCGACTCACAATACCAGCAAGGTGTCTAATTGTACAGTAATCATGCAACCAAAATCACTTGAACTAAGCTAGATTCTACCATAACTTAGGAATAATGCATTCATAAGCATCGTAATTTGCACAATAGCTAGTTTATTACTCATATAGATAATATCGTCATTTTATTCACCAATGAAAGATGATTTTAATCGCAGATGATTTGAAGTCGCGGATGTCAGATCAGACCGAACAGATCTGATCAAAACGACGACATGAGTCCAACGCTTTCAAAATCGTCATGATCAAACAACCAGAGCATCGTGTGCAGCCCCTAAAAGAACGAAGATCATGGAGCCAAAGGATAAAGATCCGAGCCTTAGATGAAAAATCCAACCGCACGGACGGATCGAGAATTAGGCGCATTTTGAAGGCAAGCGGCGAGAAATTAAGAGCACGCGTGCGAGGAGAGACCTGCGGTCGTGCGGTCATCATCCAATGCATGAGAGCGTGCCACGTGTTGATCAGAGGTTGAATCCGCTCAATGGAGGCGAGTTTGAAGGTGTTTTCAATCCTAATCAGGTCAGTGGATCTCTCGATCGACGAATCTGATTAATCCTAAGGTTGTTACACGAGTTTAAAGGCTAAAATACCTTTTTTGCCCTCCATAAAACTATGAAAGAAGACCTAAGGCCCCCCTTTACAGATCAACTCTAGACATATCTCTTCCACCTTCAAGACCCCCTACCTTCTACAACTCTGCTTTGACTTTCGTCCCGACACTCTGGATCTGAGGTGCTACAGCATCTCGTACAATCATCCTACAAGCAGCAGCATCTCTCTGCCTCCTTTTATCTCTATCTCTCTCTATCAATCTGTTTCTACTTTTTGTATAGCAATTTCTACTGTGGAAAACTCTTTATTAACGCAATGAAATTTGATCTTATGGATATATGATGCCTCTCGATACATATATACATATATAAATACCTGTTAGAACTTGTTTAATTGAAAAGCTTCTGCTAAAATTAAGGTTGTCTCCCTACGAACGACCTGGTACTCACTAGTAATCGCTTGTTCGCGACGAGGTCACGTTTTAAAGAGATATTCGCTATAGTATATTTGAAATCACTGCGAAACCGATTATCAATTTTATTACTCGAAATTCAAAAACTTCCGAGATCGAACTCAGGGAGCAAATTGGTATCTTAGAAGCAGAAAATCACAATCTCAAAGTTTACTGGAAAGATAATGTTCAATAATAATGCAATGTATATAAAGGCTAGAGAGTAAAAAGAAATAGATTTTTTCTTTTCTTTCTTCTCTTCTCTCTTTCTTTTTCTTTGCTCTCTCTCTTCCTTCTCTTCTTTCTCTGTTTTTCCTTTCTCATACGTCTGATTCTGTGAATCAGATGCCTTAACTGACGACTGCTACAGTGCTTCATCTTCTTCTTCTCTTCTTCACTTGGCTTCTTCTTCTTCCCTTCCTTTCTCTGCAGTTGTTCCTTCTTCCTCTTCCTTTCTGTGCCTTGAGCTTTTCTGCATCTTCAACTTCTTCTTCCTTGGCCTCTGCAGTCTTCTTCGTCTTTGCCTTCCTCTTTCGCTTCTTTCTTCTACTACTACTTCTCTCCACCTTTGCTTTCTCTCTTCCTTTCTCTGCGGCTGCCTCTCTACTGCGCCTCTTCCTTCTTTTTCTTTTCTTCAGCCACGCCTTCTCTTTCCTTCAGCTTCTCCTCTTCTTCTCTGCGGCTGCTTCCTCCTCTTCCTTCTCTTTTTCTGCTCCTCTCTACTACGCCTTTTCCTTCTTCTTCAAGTCCTTCCTTCTCCTTCATCTGCTCCTCTTCTTCTTCCCTGCACACACACAGGAGCAAAACCTAGCCCCTACCCTCCCCCGCGTCTCTCTCTCTATTTCGGTCTAAGGACTACTCTTCCAGAGCCTTCTCGGGTAAACGGGTCAGGTATGCGCGCCCGGGACCAGGCCCACCGGCGTGTGTGGTGGGTGAGGAGTGCACAGGTAGTCAAGTCAGGCAACCAAGTTCGCAGAGGTGTGGGTCGCAGATGAGGCGTGGGGAGGCGAGTAGGACCTCACCTCGTGTTAGGAGGCGATAAGCCCCTGACACAATTACAATTTATGTTGCGCCGCCTGCTCAAAAACGCCTAAGGTGGGACTAAATGTCCCACCCGCTCCTCGCGCGGGCTCACAGCAAGTCGTCGCTCAATCGCAGAGGCTGCAGGTGCTTTGGCCTCCAATTGCTGGGCGTGAGGGGTTTGCGAAGGGAACCCGCGCACCTGGGACCCTACACCTGGAGCGGAGAGACTTGGAGGAGCTCCCAAGCAAGCTCCTTGCTGCGTCAATGGCGGTGGAGAGGGTCGACACCTGTCATCAGGCAAATGGCCTTGCGGCCTCGTCAGAATACATGGGAAGCCTCACAGAGGTACGACTAGTGTGCTGCAGTGGTCAGGGTGTCGTGGAAACGCCTGTGTGAGCGTGCCTAGGGCTTACTGTGGCCATGTCAGTGGGTGTATTCGAGGGGCGTGTTGGGAACATGTGGCGGTGAATGGGAAGAGGGGTTATGATATGTGAGTCGTGGCGAAGCCTGTAAGGTGATTGGCGAGGTGGGTGGATGCGTGGAGAGGCAGGAACACCTCGTTGGTGGTCTGGTCGGAGGTGGAGAAGGTAATGATGGTCTATGGTGGTCGGTGTGCGATTTGTGAAATTAATAAGGGGAAAATGATGAGGGGAGAAAGAGGACTTAACAGCGAGACTTGGAGTGAAGGGTGGAGGCGAAGGGCGAGCGACGTGTGTCTACTGTCGCCGAAGATGAAAGCCCTGAGATGGAGAGGCAGTGACGACGAGGGGGTCAGAGAAGCTTGCGCGGAGGAGTGAGGCGGAGATGGCTCTGCCACTGGTATGGTGGCAGAGCGACAAGAAGAGGGAGGGAGAGTCTCCAGAGCCTGCGGGCAGATGGCCGGAGGAGGAGACAGATTTGAGGGGATTTCTTCGGCCAAATCAGGCTTGGGAGAAGCGGAGGGATCTGGATCTTCTTATATAGGCATGGTCTGAGGGAAGAGTCGCGAGGAAGCGGCCAGTAGTTATCGCCGGAGTGTGACCCATACCTCTTGAGAGCTACTCATGTGGTAGGGGGTGTCGCAGAGGACTCCCCTTTCAAATCTGGGAGCAGCTTCGCATGAAAACAAGGAGAAAACCTGCTGCAAAGTCGTCGGTCGTATGGGTCCCTGCTGCGATGGCAAAGGGACCAAAATGAAGAAAGTGACAAAGAAGTTGAGAGGGCATTTGCAAGGGCTTCAAACGTTAAAGCCAGAATGTAATTGGGTGGACCATTTTGCAAAGTAGGTGAAGATAACCTTTCCTTAGGTCCAAATTTTGCTATAAACCTAATTTAAACCTAATAAATCCAATGGTGAAGTTGTATTTTAGGTTTGACCACGTTTGACTAGACATTTTGCATAAAAACCCAAATTAGGTCAAATATTGGGCTTGGTCTCCAATCTAGGTCAAACAGGTTCCAAAGGTCAAATTGAAGGTTCTAAACCATATGGGATATTTTTCCATGAATTTTAGAGGGTTTAGTTGATTTTTATCTTGCCTGAAACCTTGTGAATTTAAGTGGGTTTGTTTTATGGTTACAGAATGTCATTTAATTCTTAAATTTCACAATAATCCTTATCTGACTGGACCGTCCCACTTTTTCTCTTATTAAGTCCAGTTGACTTATGTCTAGACCCTTAGAAATCCCATTGATGCACTGCAATGGTGAAATTGCAGTTTTACCCTATTCTTCAGGTATTCTTTTCAGATCAATAATCCCTGAATTAGGCCTTCCTTTAGGTTATGTAGGAGCTTTTGTACACTTTATTAGGTCAAAATATGTTATTTAGGGCTCATGATGAGGTTCTCATCAACTAGTCTTTATAAATTTTTTTGTTGATGTGTTTTCGTGCCATATTACAGCTAAATAATATTCTAAAATGCGATTTATGGGCTGGACAAGTTGGCGCCGCTGCTGGGGAGGCAACGAAAATTTTTGAAGCCTTTCTTCATAGTGCTGATTTGAGATTTTTAACCAATTTTATTTGCGTGTGCAGGAAGCGTAGAAATCTAAGGGAAAGATGCAACAAACGGAGGAAGCGTAGGTTCAAATCTCAGATAAGTACTTGTATGTTATATTAGTTAGATTTAGAAAAAAAAAATTAGGTGTTTGCTTGAACCTTAGGATTAGTTAGAATTTGCTTGATTATTGAAAAAAAAATTCTCTCTTGATTTTCGGGCTCAAATAAAGTTTTATAATAAAAATTCAATTCCTGAATATTCCCACCTCCAAAAATTCTCAAATTTATACTAGACGTGAGTTTTGAAGTCAGAAATAACATATCAAAATTTTACATAAATCTGATTAATAGAAAATTTTTCAAAATTCACACATTGATCTCTTATCAATTTCATTTATTGTTCCTGATTTTTCAAAGTTTAAAATACCATAAGAATTTTTATACAACTTCGATTAACTTAAAATTTGTAGCACTGAATTTTTGAGATAATCAAGAATTTATCAAACATATGAAAAAAATATTTCTTGTATGTTTTATTACACGAATTATTAAATCACTAATTGGGGGTCAAAATAGATTACAAAACACCCAGTACACTTTAAATCAGAAAAAATAGAAAACGTGCATTAAAAATTTTTGAAAAATATTTTTTGAGTTAGTGGTGCAATAGGACCAATTGATTTCATTTCTTCGGTTGCACCACTAATCAGATTGTGAACTTAAGAGAAATATCTAGCACTATCTGTGCTTAAGATTCCACATTAAGGAGAGAGCACCCCTGCATTTCCATATTTAAAAAAAATCTATCAAAAAAATTAGGATTTGCAAAACTCTCGTATGCCTTATCAAAACCTTGATTGAAAATATTAACTCAAGTCAGTCCTAAAACTCATTAACACAAGTATTCAAATCTTAAAATTCACTTCATCCTAAAAGAATTGCTTGTGAACCCTTTGCCTGAGCACTTCACACATCTAAAATCAAGTTTAAGGGCAAACACCCCCTAACACCCATCATATTCCAAAAGCACATCAAACTCAAGTTTAAAACTTAGTAGACGTGACCTAGGCAGAACTAATAGTCTTAGGGACTTGAAATTAGATTGGGATAAGGTTAAAGCCTTGTCTACTTAGACCCACTGTTGACAAGAAAGGTCGGTGTTGTAACCGCGTTAACCCTTAGTGGTGTCTGTCAGGCAGGGTGTCCTAAGGGGTCCCACCCTTCTAGCCAGCCAAGTAATTCAAGCGTTGATCGAACCCAGATGTATTTTGAGGAGCCAGGATCAGGTCTAATTAGGTTCGACACTCTAAAGACCAGTTTGATTGCTTTCATTGAGCATGTGGGATTTCTCTCATCTATCTTCTCCTTGTCATCTACAAACATTCTTTCAGTATATGCAAGGTAGAAGATCTCAAAATCATGATTTGCTACCACCATTAGAAAGAAGTCCTCGGAGACAACCTATTTATCCAAAATCTGAATCGGAACACGCTACAATGGCTAGTCACCATAAGGAAGAAGAGATTGATGAACCAAGTTTGGACCCTATGAATCTCTTACAAAAGCAGATCACAAAGCAGGGCCAACATCATAATCGATAGATGGAGGTCATATTGCAGGCTATTACTCTACTCCAAAACGAAGGGGCAGATCGGCCCCTCCGTGACTTTTATAACCCTCCTAATGTCCAGCCTGAACCCTTTGTCAGGGTACCTCAGGATGGGGAAGATTTTGAACTCAAACCTCATATCATTAACTTGATTCCCCACTTCCATGGCTGTGAGTCAGATGACCCCTTCCACCACCTTGAAGAGCTCCTACACATAGGCAGAACTTTTGGCCCTAAGAACATGAATGAGGGAACCCTGATGATGAAGATGTTTCCATTCTCCTTGAAAGATAGAGTTGCACATTGGCTGAGAACAATTGGTAGACCAATTCTAACTTAGGAAGACCTGAGAAGCACATTTCTAAATAAATTATTCCCAGTAGGAAAAACTAATTCCCTTAGATGTGCCATAACAACCTTTAAGTAGAACCCTGGGGAATAACTACATGAGGCTTGGGAGTGGTTCAATGATTTAGCTAGGAAGTGCCCTCATCATGGGATTCCAAAGTGTCACTTGGCTCATATTTTCTATTAAGGGTTAAGTGAGAATCTGAAGAATTTTGTTGATGTAGTATGTAGGGGCAATTTCCAAAGTAAAGACGCTGAAGGAGCCTTTCAATTATTTGAAAATATGCATGAAAATTCCCTCAACAATACCTCAATGTCTGCCTTTAACAGAGCTAATCAACCAAGGAGTAGAGTTTATGAACTTAACAATAATTCAAACTTGGTTGATTTAGAATTAATTGCACAACGATTAGATAAGGTGGAACTCATGGGAAAGAATGTAGAGAATTTGGATAAGAAGCTAGATAATCTTATAAAGGGCGGGAATTCCCTAGGTACACAATCCATATTAAATCCTATTTCTACCTAAGGAGTGCCTATGTTAACCCACAACCAATTCCCCAACCCTCTAGATCAAAAATTAGTGCACAACATCAATGACCTAACCATGACTCCACCTATGAGCCAACTGTACTTGGACCCATCCCATTCTGGGTACCAAGGAGGGACCTTAATGCCCTCAAATTCTGAACTAGGCATCCTGATGCCTAGTAATCCCGAGGATGTGAATGCACTCCAAGGTTACACTAGAAATGAGCCTTTTTCAAACACTTACAACCCTGGATGGAGCAACCATCCCAACTTCGCTTGGTCAAGTCAGAAACCCGCCTATGGTCCTAACTTGACTAAGCCAAACACTTATGGGCAACCTAGTAGGTACACACAATCACGCACGTATCAGCCACAACCTACACAGGAAAACCAACCCTCTGATCTGAGTATAGTCCTCAAAGAAATGAGAGAAATGAATCTGAGACATAAAGAAGAAATGAATCAATCGAGGATAGATTTGACGGGACAATTAGACCAGCTAGTTGATGCTAGACAACATGGGATGTTGCCATCCCAACCCATCCCAAACCCAATGAACTTCAATACAGTTAACCAGCACAACACACAGGAGCAACAAGCACACCTAATTCAGCATGCTCCCCAGCACCCACCTGGTTTTGTTAACCCTAACCCAACCCAGGCTCAACCCATTTTTTAGAGCCCACCTTACCCTTCTAACCCTAATGCACATGCCTGTGCTGTCACTTTGAGAAGTGGGAAACAAATCAAGATCCTTCTAAATCAAAATCTTACCAAGATCTTGAGGAGCCTGAATCTGACCAGGGAGACCAAACTAATCTAGAAAATAAGACTCAGGATTTGAATACTCATGATTTTTCTCAAGCACCTTTTCTTGAAGCCTTGATCAAACCAAGGGAAAAGAAATCGATCAATCAAAGGAGTGGCTTGAGATTCTAAAGCAAGTCCAGTTAAATATACCACTCCTTGATGCTATTGAGAACATCCCGACCCGTGAGAAATTTCTGAAGGAATTATGCACACCTAAATGCCAGGCTAAATCATCAAAAAGGGTTGTGATTTCTAAACAAGCTAGTGCCATCATCCTAAATAAACTCCCTCCTAAAAAGAAAGATCCAAAGACCCCCTTAATCTCATGTGAAATAGAAGGGTTCATCCTGGATCAAGCCTTATTGGACCCTAGTGCCTCCATCAACTTAATCCCCATAGAATTATATGAAGAGCTAGATTTAGACCCCTTGTAACATACTGATGTGACCCTTTAGCTTACTGATAGGTCAATCAAAATTCCAAAGGGCCTTATACAAAATGTGATTGTAAAAGTGAGGGATTTTAAATATTCTGTGGACTTCCTTGTTTTAGATATGGAGGCATCAGAAAACTTGAACCACACCCCGATAATCTTAGGGAGACCTTTCTTGGCAACTGCTAAGGCTCTAATCAACTGTGAGAACGGGAATACACACATCACCACTGGAAGGAAGAATTGTCAACTCAACATCTTTAAAGTATCCCAAAACAATAAGGTGAATTGTGGTTCCATCAAGGCTGTAGGAACAATAGAACAAGTTTTGGCAATTCACACTAAAGATGATCTAAATCCTACCAAAGCTCAAGACCAGCACGAAGGGAAAGAAGGGGATGTACTTGAGGATAATTCTTATCCACCATCTTCCGTGGAAAATCAAATTAAACAGGCCATTAGCGAGGTTGAGAAACTCCTGGGAGTAACATACGATGAATTAGATGATAATATAATGAACCCTCAATACATCCACCCTGAAATTCAAGAACTTTTAAATTCTGAGGGAGTTCAAGAAAATGGACAATCTAAGGACATGAACCAGGAAGTAACCCCACAAGAAGAAGTTCAACACAGAATAGACTGGGGAAGAACTTATAAGCCAACTAGTTCAAATAGATGGCTTGACTCAGAAGAAGTGACTTCGGATAAAGAAGAGGAAATTTCTGATGAAGATTTTGACGAATTCTACACAACTATCCCCTATCCTCATATGACCCAGAGCCTGGAGAACTCATAATTTTTTATATCAACTACCATTATGAAGACCCTTATTACTTTGATTCAGAACCAGATTTAATTCTAAATCATGATTCCAATCCAGACCCTATACCACCTCTTCTAGAATTATGAATCTGGATTGACAGACATGCTCTGCAATTTGAACCTCATCCACTTGACATATTCCAAATCAGAAAGACTCTTTGGAATAGGGCTGCATCATTAGTTGGTCCGCATTTGCGGACCACTGATTCTAGGACCAAGTGATCATATCACTCTACCAATCTTAAATTCCCCTACAACAGTTATTACTTCTTCTCTTTACCCACGATATTAAACTACATATTTTTGGGTTTAAGACTAGCAAATGACGTTAAACATAGTGCTGGCTGGGAGGCAACCCAGTATTCATTACTGGTAGCTCTGCATCCTCTGCATCCACGCTAACCTGGATTAACAAGAATAGTTAGGTGATATACCCTCCCCCTGCTTATTATATTTTGATTTTCCTGCATACATTTCAATGAGGACAATGTAATGAATAGGCATGGGGGGGTAGACATTACATGTCTTATTTTTTTATCTTAGACAAAAAGAAATTGCATTTAGGCATACAGAATTTTTATTAAGGTTTTATTAGGGATTTATTCTTAAGTTGATTCCTGAGTTTAGAATCCAGTACAATTTCACACTTACATGCAGAATTTGCAATGGATCCTCGGTGAAGACCGATAAACATCTTTAGTTTGTTGAGAAGTAGTGCTTCTTCTCCAAAGCCCTTAGACAGTAATTAGGGAGTTAGGCAAACTATCTTCTAATAGATCCACCAAACAAGTGTGAGATGAGAGTAGAAAGTCTACTAGTGCTATAAGGTTAGTATGAGGAATCTTAACTTCTAGATAATTAGATAATGATACAAGGAGTTAAGCACAGTTTTCGCTCTCGATTTCTACGTACAAGTTTTTAGTGTGAATATATTGAGAGCCATCAAATAAGGCAAATATGCAGAGAGCGGGTTCTGAAAATCGTCCTTTACGAAATCCTCAGTTGAAGGAGGGTATTAATGTCAAGGTCAGAAATACGTTGTCATATCCATTCCTTCCCCGTTGCCGAGAATAGGCACTTCCACCAAATAAGCCACCCGATATCCTCTTGAACACCCCTAATCCCGAATATTGCCTCATAAATAAAAGTTTGTATGCTATATTGCGTTACGTTAGTAGATACTTGGATACAAAAAAAGAGAACAAGAAAAAGAAAAAAAGAAAAAACATATATTTATTTATAGAAAAAATAGAGGAAAAAGAAAAGAAAAGGAGAAAAATATATATAAAGAAAAAAATTTAGAAAAAGAAAAGAGTAGAAAAAATGAGTTTATGAGTTAGAGTTTATTTCAAATGTAATGAGGCAATAACACCTACCACTCTCACGATCCACCAATTACAACCTTGATCTACTTTTCTGTATTTCTGGCTACCTGAATACGGGCTGAGAAATTCTAACTTAGTCATAGAGTTATCAGAACCTAATCAAAGTGTTAATGCTAGGAGAGACCACCAAATATACTAATAAATTTGGTGAGATTGTGAGCTTGAGAAGAAAGAAAAGAAATAAGATAAGAAAAAGAAAGAGAAAGAAAGAGAGAATGGGTACAAAGGAACTAAAGATAGCACAGTTCCTACGTCTCTCCTTGAGTTGAATTATTTAATAATCTGGAAACCTAGGTTCTAAAGTACTAGTCTATGCGCAGCACGAGATGAGTGTGAACCACCAAATATAAATCTACTTGACTCAGAAATTTTCTACCTAAGCAAAAAGCCAGGGTTGAATTTACAGATTATCTTATAACCATGAGGGAAGAAGTTTGCATATCCCAATAGATTTTTACTAAGGGTCAAGAACAAGCTTTAGATGTGGATTGACTTGTCACTTGGATCCGTTGCATAGGCTACCAGAAAACATTTTCACGATTGTCCGGAATTCTAAAGCTTCGGATGAAAACAAAAGACATGAACCACTAGTCAAACTCTTGATAAAAATTAATCATATAGGATCACCTTGCATTTAGTCTTGCATTTGTTAGGGACTGGCAAGATTTAGGCATGAGGGTGTGATTGCACAGCAATCATGTAAACTAAATCAGCTGAATTAAGCTAGACTCTAGCATAACCTAGGAATAATGCATTCATAAGCATCGTAATTCGCATAAGAGCTAGTTTATTAGTCATATAAATAATATCATCTTTTTATGTACCAATGAGATATGATTTTAATCACAAATGATTCAAAGCCGCAGATGTCAGATCAGACTGAATAGATTTGATCAAACGATGACCGAAGTCCAACGCTTCCAAAATCGCCTCGATCAGGCAACCAGAGCATCGTGTGCAGTCCAAAAAAGAATGGAGATCATAGAGCCAAAGGACAAAGATCGGAGCCTTAGATGAAAACTCGAGCCGCACGAATGGATCTGGATCAACAATCATAGTCCAACGACGCAAAAATCAACCCGATCGGAGGTCTACATCACCAGATACAAAAAGAAGATGGACAGCCATGATGGAACCACGTGACACCATCACAGCTGCCCCTCACCACCGACCCATCTCCGAAGACCATCCCTCACTCAATCTCAACCGTTGGATGGCCATCCAACGGTCCACGCATCCACGCCATCCATCCAACGACTAAGGATAACTAGATGGCAAGAGGAAGGCCAACCAACAGCTAAGGATAACTAGACGCAAAGAGGAAACCTTAACAGAACACACGCGTAGCGTGTTGGCTCAAGTGCTTGTGCCGGAAGCGAAGAGTGCGGGTTCGATCCACGCAGCACTCAAATCAGAAAGGCGTCACGAGCTGGTGCTATTGTTCGTCGGATGGAGATCGGCGCACCCAAGCGCGACCACGCGTCGAGATTGGAGCGCCACAACCGAACGTTGGAACAAACGCACGAACTCAAAGGCAACATGGGCGCGTTAAGACGTCCGATCTCTCGATCGGACAGCTGAGGATTAGGCACATTTTGAAAGTGAGTGGCGAGCGAGAAATCAGGAGCGCATGCGAGGAGAGATCTGCGGCCGTGCGATCATCATCCAAGGCACGAGAGTGTGCCATGTGTCGATCAAAGGTTGAATCAACGCGATGGAGGCAAGTTTGAAGGTGTTTTGAGGCCTAATCAGGTCAGTGGACTTCCCGATCGACGGATTTGATTAATCCTAAGGTTGTTACATGAGTTTAAGGGCCAAAATACCCTTTTTTCCCTCCGTAAAAACTATAAAAGAAGACCCAAGGCTCCCCTTTATGGATCATCAACTCCAGACATCTCTCTTCCACCTTCTAGACCTCTTTCCTTCTACAACTCCGTTCCAACCTTCGTCCCGATGCTCTGGATCTGAGATGCTGCCACATCTCGTACAAACATCCTCCACGCGGCGTCATCTCTCTGCCTCCTTCTATCTCTCTCTCTATCTCTCTCTTTCTTTCTATCTAGCTCTACTTTTTGCATAGCAATTTCTACTATGAAAAACTCTTTATCAATGCAATGAAATTTGATCTTATGGCTATCTTATGCCTCTTTATACATATATACATATATAAATACCTGTTAGAACTAGTTTTATTGAAAAGCTTATGTTAAAATCGAGGTTGTCTCCCTACAAACGACTTGGTACTCACCGGTCTTTATAAATTTATTTGTTGACGTATTTTCGCTCTATACTACAAGTAAATAATCTTTTGAAACGTGATTTACGTGCCAGACAGTGTCTCCTAACCCTCCGTTGTCGCCGCTCTACCTCCCCGGAGCTTTCATCTCCTCCTACGCCAGCCATACCAGACCCAGCACCTCCTCCGCCCCTCTTCGTCCAACACTTAGTTTGTTTGACTCCCTAGCATCTACTCATCACCACCATAACATCCACACTTTGCTCCGACCTTCAAATCGCTCGCTCCGTCATCATCTTCCCCACGACTGGTTTTTATACCTTCGGCGTGGTCCCAACACCGCTACATGCCAGCATTCATGATGCCACAAGTCTCTACAACACCGCCTCACCTCACTAATGAAAAGCCCCAAAGAATTTTGGGGCTTTGATCTCTCTAACGCTCCACCCCACACACGTGTGTCTGCACCACCATCTCGAGGTTGTCAGACCGCCACAGGCACTATCACTCCACAAAAACACCACCGCTACACTCGTCGACATCCGGTGATCCTTCTGAGCTGATATAACGTGGCCGTGAGGCCGTGTTTTCTATTTCAGGTACCTGTCGTCGTTCTATCGCCGCAACCATCTTCTCCGACCATGTCTTCCCCACAAGCATCTTCTAAAGGCGCGGACGACCCCCAAGAGTCTTCCCAGGCACCCAATTGCAGTTGCTTGTGCCTCTTTAACCATCAATTGGAAGCCCTTCTGCTGTTGCTTTACGCGAACAAGGTTCTGGGAATTAGTCCCACATCAAACAACAAAGACCCACCCGCAGCACATAAGAGGAAATTATGTTCTATCCTTATCTCCCAAGAACTTTGGGGGTCGGGTCCCTACTTCACGCGCCTCTTTGCGCCTTCACACCTCGCCCGTGGTCACGCACGTGGGTCTGGCCCCATTTAGGATCCAGTTACTTGCCCAATAACCTAGATAACCCCAGGTCTTTGAGAGAAAGAAGAGAAGGAAAGAGAAAGAGAGAGGGGGGGTTTAACTCAGTTGTGCCCTCTCTTCACTTAGTCACTAGGAGGCCTTTCGTGCCTCTATGCTATGCCTCACCTTGAGGCCTGAAGAGAAGAAGAGAGGACCTTGAGTCACTGCTGTTAAGGTGTCTGACTACCTATTCTGTTGTCTAATACATTGGTTCTGTGATTCTTAATTTGAGATATTACTACAACAAGTTCTACTTTTGCTGTTGGTTGAAAACCGACGACAAAGCCATTCTAACCGACGCTAAAAAGCGATGGCATAAGAAGCATCGTTGTTTCTCTTTCCCGTCGGTTACAAGGAACATCCGACGTCGAAATATCGTTTGTCCAGCAAACCAATTGGATCTTTTCCCGTCGGTTGATAACCGATGAAATTTAGATTTCCCGTCGCTTATTTAAAAAGCGATGGTGTTGTTAAGTTACTCTTTCGCATGCTAATGCACCTTTTTTTTAGTTTTGTTTTCGTTTAAAGAAAACACAGTCGCTTATAGAAGCGACAGTAAAAATATTTTTGTTGTCAGTTATTAAAATAACCGACTGGAAATATATGACAGTAAAAATATTTTTGCCGTCGCTTATCATAAGAAGCAACAGCTTAAAATGGCAATAGAGATTCCCCCGAACCTTTTATGCCGTCTGTTATTAGATAAATGATAGCAAAAATATTTTTACCGTCACATCTATGCCGCTGGTTATTCAAATAACCATTGGCAAATGTATTTTTTTTTTTTTATTACCAAATGATGGAAACTACCAACTAAACCTACTTAAAATGAAAATAAATAGAAATTTATATTTCAGAAATATAAAATCTAGTACATTAAAAGTTTGAAAATGAAATATTTACATAAAAAAGATTACATGAAAAACATAAGAAACAAAAATGGATAGAAATCAAAATACAGTTGCCCCAATGCCACCAGCTCCACCTACACAACCCTTGGAGTCGTCGTCATCTCATCTGTAGATGTTGAGATTTGTGAAAGATGGATGCTCTGACTGACCCTTCTTCTAGAGAAGGGATATAAGTGTCTGAAGCTTATCGTTTATGGCATTTATCTTATTCTTGATCTCTACCTTTCTCTTCTCCTTCTCCTCCTCTTGTCTCTGTAATGTGTCAAACATTTTATGTAACTGATCAACGACACTAAATGAGATGGCACCTTTTCTCTTATACCAGGTGGATAATGTATATGCCCTCCCCGCATTACGAACGAAACCACCGTGGTCCGGTGGCATCACTCTCCTAAATGCCTCCTCTGCATCTAAAGGCTGTTAGACGCTCTCTGAGGTCTCGTCAATGGGGGGGATGAACTAATTGTACCATTTGATCCTAAATGTATTAAAAAATATTATTATAATACATATATTCAAGTTATAAATTTTTTAAGTTTAGGAAACATACGTGTTTCTCCTGATATGACTGATGAATCCACTTACAAGCACCCTCAACTGCAGCCTTACTGTGGGTGACCTTGTAGATATCCATCATATTCATTTCCATCCCATCATGTGCAGCGGACTTAAAATATAAAAGCGATACAATTAGGATAAAATAACTTAACATTAAGTAATATTTAATTGAAAAGTAATTTCAATACTTACGTAATGGCTCTTGACCGTCTCGATTTTCCTTCGACCCAAACAATAGGTCTGTGGTGGAGCTTTAGCCCTATTGGCCTTTTTTTTTGCTGGCTCCTGTAGACATATACAACAATGTTTTTTATAAATTAAAGATATATGAAATTAATGAAATAATTTTTAATTACTTACTAACCTTTGTCTTCGGATCCAGCCAATGCTCGCATGCCTTCTTCTAATCGTCAGGCATGACATCAGGAGGAGCATGACCCATTGCCTCCTTGGGTGAACCCATGTTTTAGAAAAACTAAATACCAAATATAAATTCTTAGAAATAATATAGGAAATTATGTATATAATAAAAATGTAAATGTTTGAAAATTCTTACATTTCTCTTGGTCTCCATCCTTCGATCCCTTTGGATTTTGGCTGCGTGCTTAAGGACATATCGGGAGGCATTATGGTTGTCACCCCAATCGTAATTTGCCTACATTAATTTTAAAAAAATATGTCAATCTTACTTTATAATAATTTTAACATAAATTTATAAAAGAAATAACTTTGATAAATAAAATTACCTCTAACTAACGGAGGAACTACCTCTTAAGCTCTGCGAGCACCTATCTCCAGTCGAAGTAGAGAATGGGCAAAATGGACTTAACAATTGTGCCCACTTGACTGATGAAGCTCGGGTAATTATCTGCCTCCCCTGTGGTTCTAAGCCTGATCGTTATTCTCAGACCCTCCGAGACACGCTGGAGGTCTAGATTCCTTGTCTTCCTCCGTTCTCTTCATACTTTGCCTGCATAAACATTAATCATATTCATTATATATTTCTAAAGTCATAATAAACATTAAAATATATAAGTAATTTTAAACTTAAAGGTATATGAGTTCTAACCCTAACTTGTGGCTGCAGGAAAGTGATCCACATGAATGGGGGACATACTCCCCACCATCTCATCCTCCGCCTCCTCCCCCTTCTCTTCTCACGCCTCCTCTCTCGCCTCTTCTCCCTCCTCATTTGATGCTCCAGAGTCTGGATCATCCCCTACTTGCTCTGGCAAGGTCTGAGCAATCTCTTCCCCCTTTCCCTTCCCCTCACATGTAGTAATCGTGCCATTTCCCTTGGACGTATGAAACGTGATTGGGGGGGAGCCTGTTGTCGAGGGGTGGCTGAACCTGCTGCTGGGGGGTGGCTGAGCCTGAGGAGACGAATCGAGCTGCGTCGATGGCTACGTCTCAGGAGGACCCTTTCTTTTGAGATTTTTCTTTAAACAATCTCAACTATAACAAGTATAAAATGTAATAATTAATACAGTTGTAAATCAGTAATATCTAAATCATCAATGATAAGAGCTTGCAAAATAAAAAAGAAATATTTAAAAATTTCGGCAGAGTTTCCCCTTAAATTGAAAGGTTTCTCTATAAACATGCATATTAAAGTTAAAGTGGGCACACCCCACATAAGAAAAAGTGCAAAGACAAAACACAAGTAGATACACCCCACATCCATTCAAATAAACATGCAACACAAGTGGGTACACCCCACATCTATTTAATGAAATAAAAAATAATATGTGGGCACATCCCACATCTAGCAAAAACATATAATTGCAACCGATTAAATTTAAGGCAGTGAAATTATATCTTTAAGTGTAACAGCCTTTGAGTATGCCCGTCACCGATAATGCCCACCACCGAGTATGCCCATCACCTGTACTTTGAAAAACAAAAGTAATTAAATTACTAGTATAGCAAGTGAAACAAATTTTGATGTGTGTGTAATTGGTTTACGTTTAGTTATTTATAATGTATAGAAAATGCCAATTTTAGTTTAAGTTTCTTAAATTTGAATATGAATTTGATATAAACAGAAATAAAACAAATTAAAGAAATTAATACAGACCTTAGATATCAACATCAACTGCATTTGAATCGATATGACCTTCTTCTGTTAATTCTTGGTATGCTTCAGAGTGTGCAACAAAATGATTGCGCAGCACTGTTCTTATTAGTGTAACCCATCCCCTTTAGCAATTATCGGGGATGTAGAAAATTTGTGCCGCTTGACATGCCAACGTGAGTGGTTCATCAGATTGAAGAATTTGACGATTATGATTTAAACTCAAGAAAATGTATTTCTTGTCAATTTTGAAACCAATGACCTCTTTAAAAACATCAAACCGATGACATTTAAATAGGATAACACCGTGATCATATCTGAAGCTAATCTACACAATTTCTTTGATTTTACCATAATATCCACCTGGACCGGTGGAAAGATCTGAATCAACAATAACTCCAGCTTGTTATGTAACATTCCTATCATCAATTTCTTTTATTCTGAATCTGAACCCATTTACTATGTACCCAGAGTGGTAATGTGCATAATGTAATGGTGAATCGACAATTACATCAAAATCTGGTATTTATTGTTGGTCATTATCCCCTCTCAATTGATGAACTCGGTCTTTAAACTAATCTAAGAAGGAAAATTCGATTGTCATTGAAAGAGGTTATCGTTTGAATTCCTTGTAAAATGAATCAATTTCAGGAATTTGTTTTAAAATATATAGATGCACGCAACGTTTGTCATTTTCTGAAATAGCCTTGTACTCTGTATGAAGGATTGACCTTCTTCTGAGTGATTAGGTAAGTCATGTGGATCTGGCTTCTGCGAGTTAGTATTTTGACACGGAGGACCAAGCCTCCGTATGCTCGGACGCATATTTACATGCGAACACGTCTTCTGTCATAGAAGACTCTTGCGCCCTAGGGAACAACCCGTTCTCTGCCACTTATAACCAAGGGTGGCGAAATCATCCGAACTTCGCATGGTCCAACAACACGCAGTGCCAAAACCCCACGGGTGGACCAATGCGACCATCCACACCCGTCATCCCAAGGGCCCAGTCTAATCCTATGGCGAATCCGCCATCGGGTCCTTGCATACTGCAAACAGAACACGCATCAAGTCCTCTTGACAAATTGATGCGAATGATGACGGAAATGTCAAAGCGCCATGAAGAAAACATGACCTCTCTTCAGCACCAATTGGCGCAGCAGAATGCTGAGATCAGTCAACTACGCATGCGACTCGATCTCAGGGCACTCTTCCATCCCAACCTGTTCCCAACCCGTGAAATTTCATACCCTGTGGTCCTCAACCATAGGTACGACCCTCTTAGGGGCAAGTTCATTCGATTCTGCACGCTCTGAGCATTCCACCAGGATTTCAGGCTAATCCCGCTGCAGCACCTCACTCTTATGTCCCTATTGCGAACCCTCCTCCGCCTCATGATCCCACTGGACCTGCATCATCCAATGCGATCACTACGAGGAGTGGTAAGCAAACCGTCGATCCGCCTCAACCGCGTCCTGGCCCGTCTTCTTCATCACCCGCTCATTCGGGATGCGCACCGCATTCACGAGAGAACGATACACCCAAATTGATGATAACACCACGCAAGGGGGTAGTAATTAGGTTGAATATGGCCCATCTTTAGAATAAAAGGCACAACATAAAGTAGAATAGGAGCATTGCATGCATCAAGTACCAAGATTGCTTATAAACTGTATTAATGGCCATTTGTGTAAAGCATTTGTCAAAGCAGGCCTCAGATGAGCAATCGGACCGCACGGATGGATTCAGGACGACGAACGGAGTCTAACGGACTCAAAATCGGACAAATCCGACATCCGGAGCTCCCATAATGGGCCCAAGAAATCCTGACCGTTGATCTGGAGATCAACGGCCTAGAACGCGCCACGTCGCCCCGCCCCCGCCGCCCGCACGCCCCCAAGCCAGCCAAGGACGCATCTCGGCCGTTGATCTTCGATCGAACGGCCGAGATCCGCGCGCTCGCCCGCGGTCGCCGCGACAAAGCGCAGGCGTGGCGCAACGGTTAGCGCGCACGCCCGCGTCGCGGCGACGCGCGTTCGAATCGCGCGGAGCGGAAATCACTTGCGGGCGAAGGGCGCGGCAAAATTGAGCCGCGCGATCAGAAGCGAGCGGCTAGGATCGCGCCACGCGGCGCGACGACAGCGCCCCACCTCCCACGCGCGCGCGCACGCCGGGCGGAAACGCGCGCGCGCACGCAGGCCCGAAGCGCGATCCTAGCGCAGGCGCGGGAGGATCTCAGCCGTCCGATCATCAATCGGACGGCTCTCGTTCGACGTCCACGGATCGCGCCTGAAGAGAGAGAGGGGCGGGCGGCTGACCGGCGGCAGAAGGCCTTCACCGACGTATATGGAAGCGGTTTTAGCGACGTTCTGGATGTCGCTAAAGCACATTCTTCTTTTAGGAAGCCCTTAACTCTATTTAAACCCCCTTCTACCACCATTCAAGGCATCCTCTCCCACTTGCAACTACTCCACTCCTCTCCTAGCTAGTCTTAGGCACTCTTGTAATCGCCGGAGACGACGAGACGCCGACGGAGCCTCCTCCACCGCCATGGCTGCCTCGTCGCTCTCCACTCTCTCTCTACCTCTCTCTCTCTCTTTTAAGCTTTCATTTACTTTTGTTGAAGCATGTATTTAATATTGTAAACCATGAACTATGAATGCATGTTTAATGAAATTATTTTTCATTTAGTTGCCTTTTTAATTTCTGTTTAAAGTGCATGATCAAAACCAAGAGCTTTCTAACCCTAAACTCTCTCTATCTCTCGCTTTTCAAAACCGTTTCTTTCGCAAGCAAAACTCCGCCTTTTTCGTGACAACAAGTGGCAAACAAAATCCGATTTCCACGCCTCCCTGAGATCGACACTCGGACTCACCTCCGTTTACTTCTTTTAAAACCGACGTATCAAGTGCAACTATAACGACACCTCTTAACACACACGCACGAAGGCACGTCAGTTTTTGGCGCCGTTGCCGGGGAGGCAACGGATTTGTTTTATCACCTCCATTCCACCTTCATTCTCATATCGTCTAATGCCCTACTTTCCTTTTTACTTGACGGATGCAGGAATTCGACGCATGGACGGCGAAGCGACGCATTCCACTATGGTAGCAAGGAAGTAGACGCCTCGAGGACCGATAGTGAGTACTCTCTCTCTCTCATTGTTTGCTTGCGTGAAAAAGCTAAAAAAAAATCATAAAAACTGAAAAAAATTGGCGTGGCGAATGATTGCTTGACCCACATTCTTAACACACTACCCTACAAAAAAATGTACACTCTAATATACTGGACAAATTCTTGGAGTGTTCTTTTCTTTCTCTCTTGAGTGGTGTTTGCGAAGCCACCGTGAGTTGACCTGGGCCGCACCACTCAACCCTAAAACTGACTCATCTAATAGAAGCTGCATGATTATCAGGATGAGTACACTAGGGTTTTAGAGCCTCTACAAAATAAAAGGAAATCTACTTTCACTAAGTTGTGTGCAGAACTTGACGTGCCCACTGAAACTTGTTTGAAAATATTAAGACACGTCAACCCTAAAAAGTACTTAAGTAAGGATGAAACACTAAAAGACACTGTATCTTAACAAATCCTTGCTTGAAAATCATGTTTTGCTAGAAGCACACACTCTGAAAGTGGAACATTAAGAGGCACCACCCCAATCAACGCCTCATCACATCACCCTAAGCACAAGCACTGTCCTAACCCTTTAAAACTGAGTAGACGTGCCCTAGGCAGGACTGAGTTAAGTCTCAAAAGGTGAGGTTTTGTCTGCTAGGCACTTGGCTTTCATTCCCTTGGTAGAATCTGGTGACTAGGCTGCGGGGCAGTGTCAAACGACCGTGGTTGTGGGGTCTATGGAACCGGAGGCGTAAGCCAAAGGAAGAACCTTCCCTGCAATCCCCTCGTAATCAACCTGGCCAGATTAGCCTTGAGAAGGGAAGTCCAGTGCTTACGGACTTAATCAACCTTTGTGAGATTTCTAGGTCTTCTAAGGAATACACCATAAGGACTAGGCTTGTTTGCTTGGTTGAGGACACAACTCTCTCGCATCTGTTCTGCCCACATCCCTCCATTTCTTCCAAACCATGGATTTCAATACCTATCCATCTTACCCAAACTACCCCCAACAGGATTTGTATGCTAACCCAAGTGGACCATACCCACAGCCTACTTGGGCTAACCAACCACCAAGTTGGGGGTACAACCTTGAATATCCCTCTTGGCCCAACTATGACCAAACCGCACCAACTTCTTATTGGAATACAACCAACATAGCCACCCAAGGGTACAATTCAAATCATGGGGCCCCATATCTCGATTGTCCTCACGATGCCTCCTCATTTAGGTCTGACCCGCTCTACTGTGATAGGACCTACACTTTAGGAGAACACCAAGAACCCTACCCATCTCAGGATAATAACCAAGAAAGGTCATCTAAATTCAACAACCTTGCCTACTTGACCTTTGGATTAGAAGGAGTTCTAGACAAATGGAAATCAGAAAATGATCAGAAATCTAGGCAAGCCCAGGATCATCAACCTCTGATTTGGTCCCCTGATGAAGAATCTGACTGGGAGGAGGACTTAGAACCTCAACTATTCTGGAGTAGGACCAAACAGAGAATGGTTCCTCTTGAAGAACTGGACCCTGAACATGATAGAATAGAGGACCCACCCAAGAACCTAAACACCAATATGGATTCTGATCCACAACCTCAACCATACTCTCTTAACCTGGATTTCAAGGAGGAAATCCAAAGGACACCAAATGACACCATGTCAATTCTTGATAACCTCCAGTTAGAACTACACAGACAGAATCAAGAATTGGTTAAAGGGCAACATGCCATGTTGAAGTTGTTCCAACAATTGGGGGAAGAAGGCCAAAGAAAGCTGTTGCATACAACGCCATTCATGGAATTCATAAAGCAAGGACCTACCATGATCAATTGGACTACACCTAGTCATCCTGATTTGGTTCAGTCCACCATTGATACCCCTCAGGAGTTGGACAGCTCAGTGAATAAGGACAGTAAGGATTCCTTGGAACACAATTTGAGGGGCATTAAGAATGAACATCAGGAGGAAACTGAGAATGTAAGGGGAGAGGCCCTGGAATCTGAATCTAATCGGCCCAAGAGAAGCAATCCGGTGGGAGCAACAGCCACCATCATAGATGGAGAATGGAGTTACAATTTTAAAGAAATTGATTATGAATCAGTTGGAATCCCCATCACAAAGTTGGAGGAAGGCCGAGAGAAAGAAGATGATCTAGAGGATGAAATTGACCCTACCTCTAATATAACCTCAAACAATGAATCTGATACAAAGAAGGTGGCAGAAAATATTCTTGAGATCAAGGGCTTGGAAGGAATGAGCGATGAAACCATAGTTGCGGAAGAGATGGATTCGTCTTTCGAGAGAAGCTTCATGCTTGATTGTAAGGCTCATTCTGAAACTCTGGACCTTATTACTTGCCCTACCAGAATAAAGATCCCCACTGGAATTGATACACTTTCGATGGATTACAATTTTATGGGGACACAAGCTGAATATCAGACCTACATCTTTAGTGTCTGGCATGTCATATTTGGGGTGCGTTCGTCCACAGCAACTTTTTTGCATGACCACAAACTAAGAGAGGATCTGACACAGGCATGCATGATATATCTATTACAGAATTCCCGCCCCTTTGGAACGAGACTCCACCACAACCTTATTCGCATCTGTGGACTTCTGATTTTGGGTCTGGTAAATTTTGAACATATCTTCTTGACCCAAGCCATTCCTGTTTGTGCACCAGCCAGATGGAGGCGTTAAACTCAGCGCTTCCTGGGAGGCAACCCAGTGGATTCAGACTGATCTGGTAGTTTACGTCACTCAGGTACTATCTTTTTGAACCCTTTTGCATCCATGCATCTGCCAATGAGGACATTGTCCAACTTAAACATGGGGGGGGATGGTAAACTGCATAATCCTGAGCTAGTCTTAGGCACTCTTGTAATCGCCGGAGACGACGAGCCGCCGACGGAGCCTCCTCCACCGCCGTGGCTGCCTCGTCGCTCTCCACTCTCTCTCTACCTCTCTCTCTCTCTTTTAAGCTTTCATTTACTTTTGTTGAAGCATGTATTTAATATTGTAAGCCATAAACTATGAATGCATGTTTAATGAAATTATTTTTCATTTAGTTGCCTTTTTAATTTCTGTTTAAAGTGCATGATCAAAACCAAGAGCTTTCTAACCCTAAACTCTCTCTATCTCTCGCTTTTCAAAACCGTTTCTTTCGCAAGCAAAACTCCGCCTTTTTCGTGACAACAAGTGGTAAACAAAATCCAATTTCCACGACTCCCTGAGATCGACACTCGGACTCACCTCCGTTTACTTCTTTTAAAACCGACGTATCAAGTGCAACTATAACGACACCTCTTAACACACACGCACGAAGGCACGTCAGTGCCAGAATCAGTCCCATTCCCTGAGGCTTTACTGAGGGATCCAAAAGGCAAGAATAAGGATACGCAGGCCATTGATAACCTACGTAATTTGTTCAGGGATGTTGAAATCAAGGTAACCCTGCTCGAGGCTATCGACCACATACCCACTGTCGCCCGATTTTTCAAAGACTATACAACACCCAGGCGACAGTAAAGAAAACTAAGAATTCAGTGGTTCTCTCGCCTCATGCGAGTTGTGCTATACTGTCAAATCTACAACCGAAGCAAAAAGATCCGGGCACACCGCTTATTTCCGTAGCATCCAAGGCTGCAATTTTAACCGTAACCTACTTGATTTAGGATCTTCCATCAATCTTATACCAACCATCATGCTCGAAAAAATTTTCCTGGGAAATCTGAAACCCACCCCTGTCACGTTACAGTTGGCAGATCGTTCTGTCAAAATTCCGAAGGGTGTGGTGGAAGACGTGGTGGTTAGGGTCAACAGTCTATGTTTTCCTGTTGACTTTCTTATTCTAGATATCGAAGTTCCTAGCTCACTTTCTAATTGTCCGAACATCCTTGGTCGACCTTTCTTGGCCACGGCCTGCGCCTATATCGACTGCGAGTCGGGCTATATTGAGATTGCCGTTGGATCTGATAAGCTCAAGCTTAACATCTTCAAGGCAGCCAAGAACTTTGATTGTGATTGTATCAAGGATGACACGTCTGACGAGGACACGGCCGTCAGCGTGTGTATCGGACTAATTGGGACCTATTTACTGTTGCAGATTACCTGTAAACACTAACGATTGCCTGACAAACACATATTGTGACGTTCCCCCATCCCTCCCTTGTCCCATACCTTCTCTTAACCAGACTTCTGACGACGTTTTCTCCGCTTCCCACACCTCGTGGTCTGAGTCATATCCGGGCCACTCACCGTCGGTCTACACTCTTGAAGATCGGATTGCCCTTTCTTTCCCACCAAATCAGCCGGATTTGCAACTCCACACTGGGACCTTGAGCCCATATACTTCTCACTGGGGCTATTCCTTTTTGGATCCATCTATCCAGGAAGCCCCTCTTCTTGGCCAATCTGAGGGCCAACTTCTTCCTCTTGACTTGTTCTCTGATCCGCCTGGGACACTCTTGTCCCAAGAAATGCCAGATCTTTCACCATCCACTCCCAAGATGAAAGAGCTACCCAGTACACTTAAGTATGTTTTCGTGGGACCAAATGAAACGCTCCCTGTAATCATCAGCTCAAAATTGACCAGGGAGCAAGAGTGCAAACAAACTGAGGCAGCCATTGGATGGTCCTTATCAGACTTAACTGGCATTAGCCCCTCCTATTGCACTCACCGTATACGGAGGAGGAGGCTCGACCTTCCCGCGAGATGCAGCGACGTCTCAACCCTAACATGCGGGAGGTCATTAAAAAGGAAATCATTAAGTGGCTGGATGCGGGTATAATCTACCCGATCAGAGATAGCCCCAGGGTGAGTCTGATTCACGTCGTGCCTAAAAAGGAGGGACTCACCATCCGTGTCAATGACAGGGGCGAATCCATCCCCACACGCACTCCTACATCCAGGAGAGTGTGTAGATTATAGGAAACTCAATGCTGCAACTAAGAAAGATCACTTTCCGCTACCTTTCATTGACCAAATCCTGGAGCGGTTAGCGGGAAATAAAATTTTCTGTTTCCTAGATGGATTCTCAGGATATAACCAGGTGGCAATTGACCCCCGGGACCAAGAGAAAACCACTTTTACCTGCCCCTTCGGCACCTTTGCATTTAGAAGGATGCCGTTCAAACTTTGTAACGTGCCAGCAACTTTCCAGAGATGTATGCTGGCAATATTTCATGACATGGTGGGTGACTTTCTCGAGGTCTTCATGGATGACTTTTCGGGCTTTGGACCACCTTTCGATGACTGTCTTGCCAACCTGACCCGTATCCTTAGGAGATGTATTGATGTAAACCTCGTGCTTTCCTGGGAAAAAAGTCATTTTATGGTACACGAGGGAATTGTTCTCGGACATATCATCTCCGATAGGGGTATCGAAGTTGACGGAGCTAAGCTTGATGTTATTGCTGATTTACCTGTGCCTAGCTCTATCAAACAAATCCGCTCCTTCCTAGGACACGTCGGTTTCTATAGGAGATTCATCAAAGATTTCTCCAAGATTTCTCGACCTTTAACTCATCTCCTATCGACCGACGTACCCTTCGATATGGGCCCCAATTGCATATGAGCATTCACGCAACTCCGTAATGATGTTACCAAGGCCCCTGTTCTCCAGCCACCTGATTGGACCCTCGACTTTGAACTCATGTGTGACGCTTCCGACCTTGCAGTCGGAGCCATCCTGGGACAAAGACGCGATAGACACCCCTTCGTGGTGTACTACGCTAGTAAGATGTTGGACGAGGCCCAGCGTAATTATATTACCACTGAGAAAGAACTACTGGCAGTCGTCTTTGGGCTGGAGAAATTTCGCTCTTACCTTCTGGGCTCACATGTTATTGTTTTCACTGATCACGAGGCCATTCGCCATCTCATGCATAAGAAGGAAACCAAGCCTAGATTGATTCGTTGGATACTTCTGCTCCAGGAATTTGACATTGAGATCCACGATAAGGCCGGAGCTCAGAATGTTGTGGCTAATCATCTTTCTAGACTGGACCCTGACCATATTGGACTTGCTTTGCCGATTAATGAGATTTTTCCTGAAGAGCACCTATTGGCAATTAATGTGGCAGGTGAACCTTGGTATGCCGACATTGCCAATTACCTTGCTTCTGGATCCCTTCCACGTGGCTGGCCTAAAAACCAGCGCGAGCGTCTCATAGCAGAAGCAAAGTATTATTTCTGGGATAATCCACTTCTTTTTCGAATAAGTGCTGATCAAATCATCCGTCGCTGTATCCTAACAGCGAATTCCCCAGTGTGCTATCCTTCTGCCACGATCAAGCCTGCAGAGGCCATTTCTCTGGGAGGAAAACTGCAGGCAAGGTGTTGCAGTGCGGTTTCTTTTGGCCCTCCCTTCACCAGGATGAACACAATTATGCCAAACATTGCACTAGGTGCCAATCGTTAGGGTCAATGTCACGACGTGACATGATGCCCTTGCAAACCATCCTAGCTGCAGAAATCTTCGACATTTGGGGAATTGATTTCATGGGTCCCTTTCCTCCTTCCAACGGCTTCAAATTTATCCTCGTGGCTGTTGATTATGTTTCAAAATGGATCGAGGCTATTCCCACGCACCGTGCTGACCATGTTATATCCACTCGATTTGTCAAAGACCACATCTTTGCGCGCTTTGGGATCCCTCGAGCCATTATCTCGGATGGAGGAAGACACTTTATCCATGCATCTTTTCGGGCACTTCTGAGGAAATACGGCGTCCACCATTGTATCGCATCTTTGTATCATCCTCAGACGAACAACCAGGCAGAGGTGTCGAACCGGCAAACCAAGCAAATTCTCCAGAAAACGGTTTAGCATGACCGTAAGGATTGGTCCGACAAGCTGATTGACGCACTTTGGACGTATCGGATTGCCTTCAAGGCACCCCTTCGTAAGTCTCCTTATAGAATCGTTTACGGGAAGCCTTGTCATTTGCCCGTATAGTTGGAGCACTGCGCTTATTGGGCGGTTCGCCAATGTAACCTCACTTCACTTTTCACTTCACCACCCACCATCCACCCACCCTACCACCTTACTATATACCCTGCATCTCAGCTCTCGTTACCTGATCTTTCGTCCTTCCTCTACCCATCCCTGCATGCATATGAGGACATAGCATCGTTTGGCATGGGGGGGTGGATAGGCATCCTTAGGATCTGGGTATTTTAGGGTGTCACGCAGTTTCCATCTATATATATATATATATTAAAAAAAAAATGGTGTTTGGTAATGATCTGAAGGCTGAAACAAAAATACAATAAGTGTTTATGGATATTCAACCATTGTTTTGAAGACACTCCAGGCCGCAGAAGCTTGATTCGCTCAGGCTCGGCTTAACTCACTTGAGCATTGACAAGATAGATCGGAATCTCTCCTAAGGACGTATTCTTGTACCTGAGACACCAGTATAGGATTTGTTGGTTTGCTTCTACTTGAGAGCCTAAGTAATCTTGGTTCACACTACACATATCAAGAAAGACCAGGTGAACATAAGATGCAACCCTAGTGTTCATTAGGGAAGGTGGAGTCCTTACCTGTGCGCGCAGGTAGACTTTTTATCCCAGGTTTTAGTCTTGTGTTTAGGAGAGACTCTTTCCATCAAAAGGGAACACTCCCACCAAAAATAAAAGTGTGCTCCTCCAAATAAACTGACACGTGTTTCAAAAAAAAAAAGAAAAAGAAAAAGAGATGCAAATAAGTCAGTATATCTCACAAATGTCTGTAAAGTCTTCGCCCTACAAAAAGTTCTTTAGGGCAGGTTACAAATACCCTGTTTTCTTTGAGCCACAAATGTAATAAAATGGGAAGTTGAGTTTTCCGTCATCTTTTTAAGAGTCAATCCAAAGACACGAACTGAAACAGGAACCAACCTGCACTTAAAAATTCGTGAAATCCTGGGCTTGAGTCTTAATGTTCATATGGTCAGTCTTGATCTGTCACTATGCACAAGCCATAATCTCTTGAGTTCTCGAGTACGGCAAAAACCTCCGAGTCCTAGAAATCGTACTTAAGGTTTAAATATCAAGAGTCCAGGTTAGTTGAGAGATGGTCTATGTCATGTGAGACTTAAAGTACTGGTAGTCTTCTCTACAATTGGTTCTCACAATATCCAACAAATAAACACACCTATGTCGCCTCAGAAGAAAATCTTCAGCTTAAAGAACATTTCTAAATATAATACAAAAATGTTTTGCTAGGGACTAGCAAAAGATAGGCATGGGGGTATGATTGTAGAGCAAAAATACACCAACAATTGTGCCATCTTGTGCTATTTCCTAGCATTGCCAGTGCATATTAGGCAGCCATAGTCGCATTTGTGAAAATACACGCATGCATGCATTTATTTGAGAGGGGAGGAGAGTAAATAAAATGGCCTTGAAATTAACGTTTTCCTCAAGTGCTGCCTTGCAAATTCACCATCTTTATTTTTATTTTTTATTTTTATTTGACTTTCTTCTCCGTGGCTGCATGGCATGGCCGGACCTTCCTCGCGCCATTCTCTACAGCAAGCACTCCCTGCCAGCCATGCAGAGCCATGCACAGTCAGGGCATGGTTGTGCATGCCCTCTTCCTCTTTAAAAAGAGCCCAGCTTTCTTCTTTGCAAGGGAGCCTGGTCAAACACCAAAAACACACAACAGGTTCCCTCCTTCCAGGCCGTCTCCTCCCCTCTCCCCTCCATACGCAGCCTCTCTTCTTCCTGAAGAGCCACGCTGCGGGCAGGAGCAGCTCACAGTGGTGCACAACCACCACTGTGAGTCCCACCACCGCCTAGCTTATCAAAGTGCCGGTGGGCGTGGTGTTTCTTCAATCTGATTTCATCGTTCAAAGCATTTCCGCCGTTGCCACAGGAGCTTCAAGCTTTGAAGCTCAAGCTCCGCAGCAGCAGCAGCACGGCGGAGCGGCCTCTCGCCCGCGCGTAGGCCACCGTGCGCCCCTGTAGCAGCCGGCGCAGCTCTATCCACACGTGCCTGCAGGCCGCCCTCGCCTCTCTCCGTGCATGCTAGCAGCCGACGCAGTCCTTCCGCGCGCGTGCCAACTCGCTCAGCGACGCCCGCACTCATGGAACCGCCAGCACCTGGTCGCGAGAGCCGAGCACGCACTGTAGCCACTGTTCATGCGTTTTAGCGGAACACTGTGGCTACAATGCGGTGACCGGTAAGTTTCTCACTTATCCGGTCACTTGGCGCTCTCTCCGCGCTGCGACCGTCTACTGCCCGTTCGCACACGCCCGCGCCCGCTCCAAGGCCCGCTCTCGCGTACGCCCGCCCGCTTCAGCGCCCGCCTCTTCGCGCAGTGCGGTGCGCTGCGGTCCTTCCTCCCACGCCCGCTCCCTCCTACGTGCGCACACGTCTTCGCGCGCCTACGCGCCTGCGTGTGTGCGTGGACTTCAGACGTTGGCCGCTGCTTCAGACGACCTAACGCCCGTGCCATCTTCAGCAGACGCTCTCTCTCTCACTCTCTCTGCAGACACATACACACACACTCACACTCTCGCACACACACACTCTCACTTATACACTACTATATACTTATATATATATATATATATATATATATATATATATATATAAATACATATATATATATATATATGTATATCTATCTACATATATCTATATTCATAGGTACTTATACTAATATCTATATATACATATCTATATCTATATACATAGTTATATATACATACATATACATACAATTATAAATAAATAAATAAATATATATATATATATATATATATATATATATATACACACACACACATACACGTACATCTATCTATAGATATATTTACATATCTATATATATATACATATATAACTACATATACACCTATATAATTATAACCATATATATATATATATATATATATATATATATATATATATATACATACATATATTTTCAAATCACCTACCATACGTTGTATCTAGGGAATATCAGCACCAGTTGCTGATATTCCTCGATACACGCGTACATAAAGCATTTTCGCACACATCTTCCACCCATCCATCCTACACGCCATGCGGCACTTCGTCCTGTTGGTTGCGTCTTCCTAGACGACGACCGACTCGACACCGTGCTACACATCATCTCCACCTCCACCCCCACCCCATTATACATATATAATATATACATATATATATACTATATTTACTTTATTTCTGTTTCTCTTTCCTACCAGTAAAAAGATAAAAAAAATATACAAAATAGAAAAGATAATCCTTGACTTGCAGGTACTCAGTCTTGTGAATAGCAAGACCAGTTTTGGAACCATAATTTGGCTCAAAGCCAAGAACCTGATTTTGAGGGTGTACCTCAAGGACAAAAATTATCAGAAAAAAATATTAAATAGAAAAACACCAAAAACATAATAAATGAACGGAAGAGATTCGTTATAGGAAAGGCGTAGAAACTTATTCACCTCTAATCCCACTTCCCTGAGTTCGACCCTGGGCCTAAAAGTGATCAAGATAAAATCAAATAGGCCAGGTTAAAAAAAAAAATTGTAAAGAGATGGTTAGGCTCGATTTAGGTTAACCACTATACTCATTTCAATGATTAAATCACCATATTAACACAACCGATCCGGGTCTACACTAGTTGGTCAGCCACATCTGAACCATCCATCTCTTATCCAATGGTTCTCCTTCAATCTTATAAAATTCAACGATTAAAAATTCACATCTTATAAAATTCATCCAATATGATATCAACCAACAAGAGGAGGAGGTTATCGGCATGACGAGGAGGAGGACGAGGAGGAGGAGAACTGACGGTAGGAGGAGGGGGGCGGCAAAAGGGGAAGGAGGAGAAGGAGGGTGTCGGCAAGAGGGGGAGGAGGAGGGGGATGGCAGAAGGAGGAGGAAGAGAGCGGGAGGGGAGCGACAGGAGGGGCCAGGGAGGAGGAGGAGGACGATAGGAGGGGGAGGAGGAAGTGGAGAGGAGGAGGGGGCAGCAGTTGTGGCAGGGGAGGAGGAGGACAGTAGGATGGGGAAGAGGAGGATGTTGTTGGCAGGAGGAGGAGAGGAGGAGGAGGCGGCTGGAGGAGTCAAGGAGGAGGAGGAAGGCAGCAAGAGCGGTCTAAGAGAAAAAGGTTGTCGATAAGAGGGGGAGAAGGAGGACGGCGGGGAGATGGAGAGGCGGAGGAGGCTAGGGACGAGGAGGAAAAGGAGGGCGGGGCAGCGAGAAGCTACCTAAGGAGGCAGAGGAGCGCCCCCGACTAACGGAGGGCAATCACCAAGGAGGATCAAGAGAGGAGCGGCGAGGGTTTCAGAGAGTTCTGCGGGGAGGAGAGGACTCTGCACGGGAGTATGATGAACATATATTTCCTGTCGGTTCCATTAGAAACCGACAGTAAATGATAAATAAAAACCACCCTCCATCGTGCCCAAATTTTGGCTCGAAAGTTTACCCGACCTCTCTCCGTCGCTTATTCCACTCACTAACGACAAAAGTCAAAATCAAACCCGCCCAAATTTAAGTGCTAACTTTAACCTTCTTTTTACCGTCACTTATAACAGTAACCGACGACGTATATTTTTTTGCCATCGGCTATTCCAATAATCGACGACAAAAGTCAAAATCAAGCTCGCCCATATATTAAGCGCTAATTTCAACCATCGTTTCCCTGTCGCTTCTTCCATTAACCGACAGCATAAGTCAAAACTAAACCACTAAACATGCCCAAATTTCATGGGCTAATTTTAACCATCTTTTAGTCATCGCTTCTTCTACTAACTGACAGCATAAGTCAAAACTAAACCACTAAACATGCCCAAATTTCAGGAACTAATTTTAACTATCTTTTAGCCATCGCTTCTTACAATAACTGACGCCCAAAATGTATTTATTGTCGCTTCATAAAGCGACGGTAAATATTAATGACCATCAATTTTTTTCAAATGACGGTAGGTCGAGACTTGCCTTCACTATCGCTTATTGGAATAAGTGACAGTAAAAATATCTTTGCCATCGATTTTACAAACTAACGGAAAAGAACCGACGGCATATCCCATTTTTCTAGTAGTGTATGCTTGATTGTGCTATTTGAATAACTTGTGAGATTAACATTGTAGGGTAATTTGGTGATTTAAATCACCATTTTACCCTCTTCTTTTTGCATATTGTTACTTGATTCAACTGATAATCATTTTTGAGTGAAATTCTCATTATAAATTGCTTATATTTATGGTTCTATTGTGATCTTTGAGATTAATTGCAACACTTGCTCCCTACGTTCGACCTCGGACTTCATTCGAGTTATAAATTTTATTTATTTTCGCGCTATTTCAACTATGCTACAATGAAACGACTTTTAAAACCCAAATTTAGCCCATCAACACATTTCCCACCCTCCCCTTATGATTCTCTTCTTGACCAGACCCCTGACGAAGCCCACTCCTCTTCTTACGCCTCGTGGTTTGAGTCATTTCTAGGCTGCTCACCTCTAGTCTACCCCCTTGAAGACCGGAGTGTTCATTCTTTCTCACCAAATCAAGTGGAAGCGACATTCCACACTAGGACCTTGTTCCCAAGCGTTGATCATTGGGGCTCTTCTTTCTTGGATCCATCAATCCAAGATGCCCCTCTTCTTGGCCAACCTGAGGGCCAATTTCCTTCACCCCTCATTCCTCCCTCTAATCCTTTTGAGTCACTCTCGTCCCAAGATTTGCCAGTCTTTCACCATCCATTCCTGAGCTTAAAGCATTGCCAGACACGCTAAAATATGCTTTCTTAGGACCAAATGAAATGCTTCCCGTAATCATCAGTTTAAAGAGTGCAAGCTAATGAAGATCCTAATTGAACATAAAGTAGCCATTGGATGCTCTCTTTCTGATCTGACTGGCATTTGCCCCTCCTACTTCACTCACCGTATATATACGGAGGAGGAGGCTCGACCTTCCCACGATGCAGCGATGTCTCAATCCCAATATGCGAGAGGTCGTCAAGACTAAAATTATTAAGTGACTTGATGTGGGCTTCATTTACCTTATCAGCGACAACCCCTAGGTGAGCCCGATTCATGTTGTTCCAAAAAAGGCGAGTCTCACCATCCATGTCAATGATAGGGGTGAATCATTACACACACTCCTACGTCGTGGAGAGTGTGCAAAGATTATGGGAAACTCAAAATGCTACCAAGAAAGATCACTTTCTGCTACCTTTTATCAACCAAATCCTGGAATGGTTAGTTGGAAATCAGTTCATTTATTTCCTGGATAAATTCTTAGGGTATAATTAGGTGGCTATTGATCCCCGTGTCCAAGAGAAGACCACCTTCACCTACCCCTTTGGCACCTTTGCCTTCAGAAGGATGCCATTTGGACTTTGTAATGTGCCAGCTACCTTCCAAAGATGCATGTTGGTGATATTCTAGGATATGGTGGGTGATTTTCTTAAGGTCATTATGGACGACTTTTCGATCTTCGAACCCACCTTTGATGACTGTCTAGCCAACCTGACTCACATCCTTTGGAGATGTATTGATGTTAACCTCGTACTTTCCTGAGAGAAAAGTCAATTTATGGTGCACGAAGGTATTGTTTCGGGACATATAATCTCCGAAAGGGGTATCGAGATGGACAGAGCTAAGCATGATGTGATAGTTGATCTACCAACACCTAGCTCTGTTCGGCAAATCCGTTCCTTTTTAGGTCACGTTAGTTTCTATAGGAGATTTATCAAGTATTTCTCCAAGATTTTCAGACCTTTGACGCATCTCCTATCTACCGACGTACCCTTCGACATGGGCCCTGACTATATTCGAGCATTTATGCTGCTGCGTGATGCTGTCACTAAGGCCCCTGTTCTCCAGCCTCTTGATTGGTCTCTCGACTTTGAGCTGATGTGTGATGCTTCTAACTTAGCTGTTGGAGCCATCTTGGGACAAAGTCACGATAAACACCCCTTCATGGTATATTACGCCAGTGAGACATTGGATGAGGCCCAGAATAATTATACGACCACTGAAAAGGAGTTGCTGCCAATCGTTTTGGGCTGCAGAAATTCCGATCATATCTTTTGGGTTCTCATGTTACCATCTTCACATACCATGAGGCCATTCGTCATCTCATGCATAAGAAGGATGCCAAACCCCAATTGATTCGTTGGATCCTTCTCCTTCAAGAATTTGATCTTGAGATACGAGATAAGGCCGGAGCCAATAACGTAGTCGCTGACCATCTCTCGAGACTTGAACCAAACCATATTGGACTTACCTTGCCATTAAATGAATCCTTTCCTAATGAGCACCTTCTAGCAATAGATGTCGCAAGTGGACCATGGTATGCTGATATCGCTAATTACCTTGCTTCTGGATCTCTTCCACAAGGCTAGCCTAAAAACCAGTGCGAGCGTCTCATTGCAGAAACAAAGTATTATTTCTAGGATAATCCACTACTTTTTAGAATAGGTGCTAATCAAATTATCCGTCATTGTGTTCCTGACAGCAAGTTCCCCAGTGTGCTATCTTTTCGCCACGATTAAGCCTGCGGAGGCCACTTTTCTGGGAGGAAAACTGTAGCCAAGGTGTTGCAATGCTGATTCTTCTGGTCCTCCCTTCATCAAGATGCACACAATTACGCTAAGTGTTGCACTAGGTGCTAGTTGTTAGGGTCAATGTCATGTCGCAACATGATGCCCTTGTAGCCCCCTTAGCTGCAAAAATTTCTAATATTTGGGGAATTGATTTTATGGACCCTTTTCCTCCTTCCAATGGTTTCAAGCTGATGATAACATCATCATGAGCTGTAACTAGCTTTAATTAATCATAATAAAATGACAAATGCTCCTACATAGTCACCTGAGAGATGCAATTCCTTGCATATCCTTTCTGAGAGAAGAACATTAAAATAGGGTTAATTCTGCAGTTTTAACATCACATTATGAAAGAAGAGTAACCATGGGATTTTCTAGGGGTTAAATGAAGGTCAAATGAGCATTAAAGATCAATAAGTGGGTCCATGCAGACAAAAATGAGGTTTCACGGATTTTAAGAACTAATACAGCACCTAAAATCCTAATTTCAAATCCGCTTAAATTACATAGGTTCTGGTCAATATAAAATTCATCTAAATCTCCTAAAATTCATAGAAAAATATTCCTCGAGGTTTGGTAACCTTGATTTGACCTTTGAAACCTATTTTGACCATAAACAGAGTCAGACAGAGTTCTGCCCTAATTTGAGTCTCTATGCAAATTGTCCAGTCAAACTTACTTAAAATTGAAATCTGACTTCACCATTAAATTCCTTCGGTTTAAATTAGGTTTTTACTAAAATTTGGGCTCAATCAGAGTCCATTTTGACCTAGTTTGCATTTTAGTCCATTTAAACTCTATTTTTCACACTTAAGCCCCTAACTTTCTAAATCTTTGCATTTAGCCCTCTAACTTCTCATCATTTTCTTCAAAAAGGTCCTTGCCACTATTAATAGTTTGAACCCAACAGCACCGACCTTCAATCAAGGACTTCTCCCTGATTTCTCGATCAAATCCTTCCAAAATTGGAAGGAATGATCTTAAGAAAATCCCCAATCATCTTTACCTTGTCTTGGACTCCAATTCTCGTCAAGGAGCTCGTGTAAACTCCTCAAGATTAGAGATCTCTTTCCCTAGAAATCCAAGCTCTTCAAGCTTGTTTCCAAGCTTGGAAGCCTTCTTGAGGCCTTTAAAAAGACCCCATCGCATTACCTTTCTCCATGGCGAGTTTTAGGCCCATAAATCTTCCCGCTTCTCTACCTCCGGCCAACTCCAAGCCCGCTCCAGCGACCTTTTCCCTCCGGCCTCCACACCTGCTGCCACATACTATAGGCAGCATGTCTACCTTCCTCAACTTCGTCCACGTCTCGCCATACCTGCGAGAAGCCCGTTCCCCCCTCATGCGTCACCGCTCTTCCTCTCGGAGCACCCTTCGTCTCTAGCGCTGGCCAATCATAGCCGGTGCCATCTCCACATCTCCTTCATCCACGACCACTCTAGTTTGACTCCTTACCTTCCCCTGACCCGACTCACACACTCAAACTCCACATTTGCATGCTCTCACGACCCAGCCACCATCGTCTTCCACGTCTCCGACATACCTTCGGTGACCTCACGTAACCGCCACACTGCACCAAATCGATCACCACTAGTTCCAAAACCTCTGTCGTGCCCTCACGACCAAAACCCCTCAAGTAATTAAAAGGATTGGCCACTCAATCACTCCACCTGACACCACCCTCACCGCACCACCTTATCGAGGTTGCCAGACCTCCACACACATCCTCAAGCGACGCTACACCCACCATCGCACTCATCGACGTTTGGCGATCCTTCTGAATGTTTCTAACGGAGCTGAGAGGTCGTATTCTTCTCTTCAGGTGTCGGCCAAAGCTCCGCCGCCGCCCTCGACTTCTTCGACCTCAGCTGCAGTTCTCTGGCCGTGATCTTTCTCGCTAACATCCCTAGGTGCTGCGAAAGACTCCTAGGTCCTCAATTGAAGACCACAACCACTCCTTCACCATCAATTGGAGGCATTAGCTCCTATAGCTGCATGCGAAGAAAGAGGCAGGGACATAGTCCCGCCTTCTATGTTGATACGCGCGCAAAGACACTTAAGTGTATTTTCTGCTATCGCCTTATCGCCCAAGCACATGGGGGTCGGGCCCCCGCTTCACATGCCCTCACGCCTCACCCGCGACGCACGTACGTGAGTCTGGCCACTTCCTAGGATCCGATAACTCGACATTGAACTCGATTAACCCCGAGTCTGAGAGAGAAGAGAAGAGATCTGTAAGAGGAGGGGGTGGGTTTTGCTCTGAAGAAGTTGGCCTTGTGTTTAAGAAAGGGAGGTGTACACTTAGCCTCTAAAGAAGAAAAGGCCTTTGTGTTATAAAAGCCTTTGAAGGAAAAGCTTGGGTGCCTATGTGTGCCTTTTGTGAGGCCCTGTGCTATGTGAAGGTTAAGTCGTCTGATTCTGTGAAGGCAACATCTAACCTTGATTCTGAGTACTGTTGAATTATTTAAGTACCTAAGTTAACATTGATTAAAGTGATTGAAGGTACTGTTTGGCTACTTGAATAATTTGAGTATGAGATATATGCTTAATTAAAGATGAATAATTGGTGATCTAAATCACCATTATTTTATCTTTCTCATGATCCTTTGAATTATATTTGAATATCAATTAAAGTAATCCATTTATTGCATATCTTTTATTGTACTTAATTTATTGTGTTTTGAATGAAGATTAATGTGTGGTTCCCCATTTGCTCCCTGCGAATGACCTCGGACTCCAATTAGAATCTGAGTTCATAAATTTAAATGTTTTATTGTGCGATTTAAGAGTATACTATAATGAATGCAAATTTAAAACCTCCTCAATTGCCCCACAACACGAGTACATCCTTGTTGCCGTTGATTATGTCTCAAAATGGATTGTGGCTATTCCCGCATGCCATGTTGACCATGTCATTACCACCAAATTCGTCGAGGACTTCATCTTTGTGCGCTTTGGGATTCCTCGAGCCGTCATTTTGGATGGAGGAAGCCATTTCACTCACCCGTCATTCCACTCACTTTTAAGGAAATACGAAGTCCACCACCATATCGCTTCTCCGTATCATCCTCAAATGAACGGCCAAGCTAAGGTGTCGAACCAGCATATCAAGTAATCCTCCAGAAAATGGTTTGACTTGATTGTAAGGATTGGTCCAACAAGCTGATTGACGCCTTATGGGCGTATCGGATCACCTTGAAGGCTCCCCTCGGTATGTCTCCATACAAGATTATTTTCGGGAAGCCCTGCCATTGCGGAGTTGGAGCACCACGCTTATTGGGCGATTCGCTATTGTAACTTCGACCTAGACTTGTGTGGTCTAGAAAGGAAACTCCAACTCCAGGAATTAGAAGAGTTACGTCGTGAGGCCTATGACTCTGCCTTGACCTTTAAACAACGAACCAAGGCCTTTCATGACAACCGCATTAGGCGAAAGGAGTCTGAGCAATCACAGTAGGTTTGGCTTTACAATACCTAACTCAAACTCTTCCTTGGAAAACTGAAGTCCAAATGGACTAGACCTTTCCTTGTCTCGAGCCCTTTTCTCAATAGTGTTGTCGAAATTAAAGATCCCAAAATTGGGCATAAATTTGCGGTTAATAGATAGCAGTTGAAATCGAATCTCACTCATGAGCTTGCCCTCAGTGGTTAAACAGTTGCGCTGCTAGAGGATAACTAACTTTGGCCTCACTCTGAGTTCAGTTGGGGATGTTAAATTCAGTGCTTGTTTGGAGGCACCCCAACACCCTTTCACTTCGCATTCCATTCCATTTCACTTCAGTTCACTATACCTCACTTCACATTTCACCACCTACCATCTGGTGGATAGGCATCCATAGGATCCGGGTATTATGCAAATTCTGGTCCACTATACATATCCATTTGTAATATATATATATAGCCTTATTGAAAAAACCATAAAAATTAAAAAAGTTTTGAAAAATTACAAAACACAAAAAGTCCATAAAAATTGAAAATTCAGAAACTCAAAAAAAGAAAAGCAAAGCTAGGATATAACATAAGCGGGCATAATTAATGGCGTGAATTGCTGCACAATCACACTCCCATAGTTATCTTTTGCCAGTCCCTAGCAAAACACCTATTTAATAGTAAGGTAGTAGTGTTTAGAAATTATCTTAAGCTGAAGATTTTTCTGAAAATATATTAATGTGTTTATCAGCTAGACATTGTGAGAACCAATTGCAAGGAAGACTACCAGAACTCAAGTCTTACATAACATAGACCATCTCTTGGCTAACAAGAACTCTTGATATTTAAACCTTAAGTATGATCTCTAGGACTCAAAGGGTTTTGTAAAGCTCGAAAGCTAAGAGGTTATGGTTGTGCTTAGTGATTGATCAAGGCTAACAAGATGAACATTAAGACTCAAGTTCGAGGTTTCATGTCTTTTTAGGTCCAGGTTGGTCTTAACTTCAACTCATGTCTTCAGATCAACTCTAAAAAATGAGTAAAGACTCAACCCAACTCTTATTGCGTTGTGGCTCAAAGAATATTTGATGGAAACAGGGTATTTGTAATACACCCTGAAAACGTTTTTGGTGGAGGAATTTAAAGAACATACAAACTTATTCAAAGAAAATCTTTTTTTTCTTTTTTTTTCTTCTCTGTGTTTTTTTTGGCAAATGTCATTATATCTCCTACAACTGTATTTAGAAGAGCACATTTATTTGGTGGGTGAATACTTTTGGTGGAAAGAGTTTCTCCTAAACACAAGACAAAAGACTGGGATAAAAAGTCTACCTACATGCACAGGTAAAGTCTCCACCTTCTTTAATGAAAACTGGGGTTGGATCTTACATTCATCTGGTCATTCCTGACTCTATGTAGTGTAAACCAAGGTTACTTAGACTCCCAAGCAGAAGCAAACCAATGAATCCTATACTGGTGACTCAGGTACAAGAATTCGTCCTAAGTTAGGAGAGATCCTAGTCTATCTTGTCCATGCTCGAGTGTATCAAGCTTCTATGGCTTGGAAAGTCTTCAAAGGTTGAATGTGCATAAATAATTATTTTTATTTTTACCTCAACTTTCATATCATAGCTAAACCCTTTTGATTTTCTTTTCTTTAATGCGACAAGAGAGACTAAATCGATAAGAGGAACGGACACCTACCTCCTCAACAATGCGTGCAAAGGTTCAAGCGACGTCGGCGACTTCCCGCTCTCACTCCTGCCTTGGACTTGTCCACGTCTTCGACCTCTTCTGTGTCTCTCCTCCTCGCAACCGATTCACCTACACAAAAATAAACAAAAACACCCGAGAAGGGATGGGTGGGAGAAGAGATAATCAAAGGAAAACAGTAGAAACCAACTCTAGAAGATGCCTTCTCGGCAACGGCGCTAGAAAACCTCTTGTCGAAACGTGATAAGGGTTATTTAATATGATGATATTAGCGTCAAAAAGTATATAGTGAGAGTGATAGCCTATAGGCGAATCTACACAATTTATCGAAAATTTATTAACCTGGACTAAATCAAATTTTAATTTGTTACTTTTAGTCCCAAAGTCGAACTCAGGGAGCTGGTTTTTGGAGTTAATCGATTTCTACGTGATTCCTAACGACAGGTGATTTCCGTTCGCATATTGTATTTTTTTTTGTTTTTCTTGGTTTTAGATTTTCTTGGATAACCTTGTCCTTGAGGTATACCCACAAAATTGGTCCTTAGCTATATGCCAAAAATGGTCTTTGGCGATTCGCCAAAATCAAGTTCAAAAACTGATCTCACTATACGCGAGATTGTGTACTTGCAAAGACAATAGTTATCTTTTTTGTTTTATGATTTTTTTGGGTCTTTTCTTAAGTAACAAAATAAAAAGAATAAGAAAAAGAAATACGAAAAGGAAATGCTTAGTTTATTTATATGTATGTATGTATACTATATATAATAGGAGGGGGGGGGACTTGAATCAAAGATCCAATGAAATGTAGCGCAAGTTAGTGTGACCATTGTCTAAGGAGATAGGATCGATATTAATAATGCGCCGCATGCGGGTGTAGAGTGGACGTGTGGATGTGTGTATGTAATGGCTTGATGTGCGCGTAAATCCCAAGTGCGTATTTAACTGGTTTGAACCCACTTGGGAAAAAATGCGTGGTGATGGAAATATGTACGTTATTGTGGATGAGACTATGTATATCTGAATGTATGTATGAGGGAGTGCGTGTCCATGTATACATATGTGTATATATATATGTATTTGTATAAATATCTATCTATAAGTATGTGTGTGTATGTACGTGTATATATATATATATATATTTGAAACAAATATATATAAGTATATAAAGTACATAAAGTGTAGATGTGGATGTGGATATATAAAGTATAGAAAGTGTGTCCGTATATATATATATATATATATATATATATATATATATATATATATATATATATATATATATAAAAGTATATAAAGTATATGTCTGTGTGTGATGTGGATGTATGTGCGTGTTGACAAGTATATAAAAATATGTGTATTTATGTGTGAGTGTATGTGTGTGTGTTGGTGGAGTGAGAGAGGTGGGTGAGTGTGTGTGTGTGGGTGTGATTATACATGTGTGTGTGTGTGCGCGTGAGTGTGTATATGTGCGTGTGCAGGAGGGAACAGGGAGTGAGAGCAGGGGTGGTTGGGTTAGTGCAATCGGTTGGCTTTGTGTGCATGGGTTTTAGATGGGTGATGCCACCATGAAAGTGAGAAGTGGCCAGTGACTATCATGAAAAATGATTTACAATGAACCGTAAATAGTAGCTACAGTGAAAAATAGGTGTGACAACCCGAGTCCCACCAATCGACGAAACTCGAGTTTCCATGTGCTAACAACCAGCACCACTGGGGGGTGTCAGTAAACGGTGTAATACGTAAAGAAAATCATTGTCAATAAACTGTATGGAAAAGGAGAAAGATTACTCTACCTAACATCGTCTGGGGGGTCACGACGACTCTGCGTAAACAGGTCGGAAACTCTCAACACCACACGTGTCTCCCAAATCTACACCTCAAAAATCGAAGTGAAAACTGCCCCATCCAACCATACGGATGCGCCTGGCACCCTTGAGAACCCTAAGATCGAGTCTTGGATCACTTGATTTTGATCTCGGAGCCTCAGATTTAAGCAAAACAATTTTGATCGTCATATGTTAATTGATAGAGAGAATTTCACTTTCAAAAATTAATATTAAGATAATTAGTCGTTGTATCACAAAAGGTGGTGGAAAATCTCTCGATCAACAAATAAAATATTTCTAACCACTAGGATCAGGTCGTATCCGCAGGGAGGAATAGATCCAATAAATTCACGAGAAGAGAGCCATCATGTCTGCAGACACATTCGCGAAATCAATTCAATGAATATGCTGCTTCAAATGGGACTTGCAGTTTCATGAGAAGTTATGGACTATTTATGTAAATTCTACGTCAAAAATCAAGCTCCCAAAAATTTGTAGATGATGCATGTGTAGTGACATATCATGTAATTTTGAATTGAATGCAAATCTGAATCCAATTTCAATGTTAAATGATGCACATAACATAAGTTAAGCCAATTCACGAAATTATGAGTGTACCCATGCAAATTCACCTAAATAAAATAATCTAAATATCAAGTTGACAATGACAAAAAATGTAAATTTTAATTCACGCTAAAATAGAGGAAACTTCCTCTCTCTTCACCTCACATTGAAGGAGGCATCACCGGTAGTTTGCGTGGGTGGAGGAGTTCCACCGGAGGAGAGGATCTCGTAGATGATGGCGGTGAGGTGGGAGATGGCCGGTGGTGGCTGGCCGGATGGCAGGTGGCGGCGGAGAGGAACGGTAGGGACCGCATTCGCATGCGGGGTGGTTGCTGCGCGCTCACGAGGGCATGGCTACACGTGGAGCTGCTGCTTCGCGCAAGGGCGTAGCTGCACTGGGGCATGGTTGGTGAGAGGCGTGGTCGCGAGGTGGTTGGCTGTAGGGCTGTGGTGGGTTCCTTCAGTTTGGTTGCAAGCGGGTTGAAGGAAGCAAAGGAAGAAGAGAAGGGACCGGCTGTGGAAGGGGGCACGCGCACGAGGGCGCGGTTGTGCGTCTAGCACACGATTTTGCTGGTGTGCTCGGAGCAGCGCAGGCGTGGGGTTGATTGGTGGTTTGCTTTGCTAGTGGAGAAGAAGAAGAGAAGAGGAAGATGAAGATGAACCGTGGATGGTGGTGGGTTGCAGATGTGGTTGCGGAGGTGGTGATGCATGCTGTTAATTGCACCTCAAAATATGCCTGCAATAATGCCTTCTTATGCTATTTCCTAGCATTAACTATGCACATTAGGATTCCGTAGTTGCATTTGTAAAAATACATGCATTCATGCATTTAATTAAGAGAGGAGGAGAAATGAATGAGTGGCCTTGCATTTTACATTTTCCTCGAGTGTATCCTTTCAAAATCCACATCTTTCTATTTTTTTTCCCACTTGATTTTTATTTTCCTACGGCTGCTGCATTTTTTCTCCTAGCGCCGCTGCTGCAGCAGCCCGTCCCTGCAGCACCCTCTCCCTGCACCTGCCATTCCCTGCAGCCGTATGCAAGGCCATGCCTTCTTCTTCTATATAAGGCCACGTCTTCTTCTCTTCAAAGGGGGCTGGCTGCAGCAAGAAAGAAACACCACCAGCAGGCCACCACCTTCCTCTCCTCCCTCTCCCCTCCATACGCCGGTCCTCCTCCGAGGAGAAACCCGGCGGGCAGGAGCTCACTGTGGTTCACACCACCACAATGAGACCACCACCGCCCAGCTCTTCAAAGAGCCAGTGGGCCTGGTGGCTCTCTGTTTTCGTTTTCTTTCCATTCCCGCACTTCCCGCCATTGCTGCCGCTTCAAGGTCTGAAGCTTGAAGCAGCAGTAGCAACTAAGCGGCGGCAGCAGCAGTAGCAGCAGCGGCCCCCGCAGCCTCCGCGAGTAACTGCAGGTGCCCCAGCACCTCCGTGCGCACCTGCAGGCCTTCCCCGCCTCCGTTCGTCCGCTCTGTTGCCCGCCCTCGCGCCCGCAACCGGCCGCTGCGCGCACTGTCGCGGCCGGCCAGGCCCTCTTCCCGCCTCCCTGCCAGCACCCACAGAGCCCTGCGCGCACTGTCGCGAGCCTCCGCGCTCGCTGCAGGTCGACGCGAACTCTTCATCTCCTCTGCGCGAGTACGCGCCCGTGCGCCCGCGACCTCCAGACGACGGCCGCCATCTGCAGACGACTTATCGTCACTCCTGGAGCTGCGGCTGCGTCCCCTCTCCCGCCCTCTCCTGCGTTCTCTCTCTCCCGCTCTCTCTCTCTCCCTCTCTCTCTCTTTCACTCACTCACAGCACACATAACACCGACGCACACACACACCTGCACCAACACTTGCACACACCCACACACACATAAACACTATTATAAACTTATATATATACGTATACTTATATATAGTAACATATATATACATACATATATCTATATATATATATACTTATATTTATATACATAGTAGTATCTATATACTTATGTATTAGTATACATATATATATACATATATATATCTATATAACTATATACATATATCTACATATCTAGATACATATACCCATATACATATATTATTATTATACATATATATATATATATATACATATATAGCTTTATACATACATACATATATATATATATACATATACAGGAGTATATGTATATATATATATATATGTATGTATGTATAAAGCTATATATGTATATATGTATATATATATATATATATATAGATAAATTTATTTATATACATACATATATATATATTTTTTCACATTACTTACCATACGCTGTATCACGGGAATATCTGCACTAGTTGCTAATATTCCCCGATACACGTATACTGAAAGCGTGGTTACATACATCATCCACCATCCATCTCAAATTTCACGCGGCACCCAGTCATGTTGGTTGCATCTCTCTAGACGACGACCGACTCGACATTGTGCTACATTCCATCGCCGCCTCCACCCCCACCCCTTTATATATAATATATACATATATATATACACATACTATATTTACTTTATTTCTATTCGCTTTTCTGTTAGTAAAAAGATAAAAATATATATATAAAAAGAGAAAATATTATTTTTGACTTGCAGGTACCCCATCTTGCGAATAGCAAGACTCGTTTGGAAACTCTGTTTTGGCTAAAAGCCAAGGACATAATTTTGAGGGTGTGCCTCAAGTACAAGGATTACCAGAAAAAAAAATCTAAATAAGAAAAACATCAAAAACACAATAAACGAATGGAAGAGACTCGTTGTAGGAAAAGCATAGAAACTCGACTTGAACCCCACTTCCCTGAGTTCGACCTTGGGCCTAAAAGTGACAAGATAAAATCAAGTAGGCCAGGTTAAAAATTTTGTAAAGAGATAATTAGGTCCAAATTAGCTTAACCACTATACATATTTCAACGCTAAAATCACCATATTAACAACCTATTCGGGTCGACCATACATCTTTTCTGGCGCCGTTGCCGGGGAAGTGCGTCTTCAAGTAAGTTTCTATTCAATTCCTTTCAATTTTTCTCTTCTCTCTTCACGGGTATTTTTGTTTTTGGTGTGCAGGTGAACCTGGTTGCAAGAAGACAGGCAGACGAAGTCGGCAACGAGGGCAGATCCAAGGCGGGAACGAGAGCGTGAAGACGCCGACACCGCATTGGAGCTTCGCACACGTTGCCGAACAAGTAAGTTTTCTTTTCTTAGCAACTAGGGTTAGCTTGTCACCTTGATAATAAAAAAACTAAAAAAAAACTAAAAACTAAAAAAAACTAGAAAAACTTCTTGGGATCTCTTGGGGCAAGTGGATTAAAATTCACTTGTTTGATTGATTGTCTTCACTCCCACCGCCTCGGGATTTCTCGCCTTACTTCGCATAGCGACAATCCAAGAATCATGATTCTTAATTTTTCGTCGTGTGAAGTATTATTTGAGGCAAATAAAAAGATTGATTGCACCCCTCTTTGCCTTGATTATTTTCAATTCGGGATCACATTTTTGGTGGAGAGACTTGGAATTAAGTTGATTCCAACCCCACCACGACTTTTCAACTTGCCTAAGATTCGATCCCGAATACTTTAACCCCAACAATTTGATTTTCTTTATATTTTGGTTGAAGCTTTGTGTGTGGAAATCATTTCTGGTGATTGGGAACACTTAAATGGAAGTGCTTTGGCTCCCTTTCACACTGATATAACACTGACTCATGCATCCACACATAGAAATCTCCATTTAGGGTAGCCCATTGCATTTTAGCATCATTAACTAACTTATATTGAAGAAGGGTTTGTTGGGCTTAGAAAGAAAACCTGTATTCTTGCAAAACCCGGAGATTGGTTGAATTAGTAATTTAGAGAAATTCTAAAATTCATACTATTTAAGGCTGAACTCTAAAAACCATTCACCAATTAAGAACTTCAATTCGCGGAGATTTCCCCGTTGCATGCTTGTTTTACACACTCTGAAAATCAATCACTTGGGCACTACCCATAAACAACACCATTCACATTCCAAAAGCACTTGACCCTAAGCCTCTAACTAAAACTTGCAGTAATCTAACCCTTCTTAAGGATTGGAGGTCTAACTACCTACGTGTAGCGGCTACGTGCTGGTGAGAGTTCCCGCGAGCTATCGGTGTCTAAAACTGGGGCAAACGGCCTTTCAATTTGGCCGGGTGGTTCCGCGATGCTCGCATTCGGTTCCGTAGTTCGTGATAGTAGGTAACTTAGATCTTTAGGTCTAAGGGCACACTGTAGAGGTTAGGAACTTGACTGTATTGATTTGTAATCAAGTGTACCTTTGCGGCGTCATTTCTCTCATCTCTTTTCCCTTCTCACCTCCCCAAATCTTCCTGCGGTAGTGCATGTTTGGGAGGAGGTCACAAAACCCTGAACTATTTGAATTAATTGGCCTAATAAATTTTCACTTTCATGGTCTTGCAAGTGAAGACCCATTTCTCCACTTGGAAGACCTAACCCGTCTTGCTAAAACTGTTAAACCAAGAAATGTTGGGTTACCTGTAGTCCTCATGAAGATGTTCCCATTTTCATTGCGGGATAAAGCGTCGCAATGGTTACCACCCTTGGGAGAACCATCCACTCTTGGGAAGAGATGCGAACAGCATTTCTTAAGAAGTTCTTCCCAATCGGGCGAACCAATGCGCTTCGCCGTGCTATCACTTCATTTACGCAACAAAACGGCGAACAATTTCATGAGGCATGGGAGAGGTATAACGACCTCCTCAGGAAGTGTCCGCACCACGGCCTGCCTAAGTGGCATATAGCCTAGATTTTCTACTATGGGCTAAATGAGACTTTGAAGCAGATTGCAGACGCTTCCTGCGGAGGGAACTTTATGAATAAAGACGAGAATGGAGCATTCGAACTGTTTGAAAATATGAGTGAAAACTCGATGAACAATGCTTCCATTGTCGCCTTTAATCTTACCAGCCAGCCCCGAAATGTCCACGAAGTTGACACGGGACCCTCCCATTCATCCACTGATCTAAGCCTTATTGCACAAACACTGGATGAAGTCTCCGTCATGCACAAGAAGTTGGACAAGCTTCTGGCAAACCCCGCCCAATCTCTAGCAAACACCGCCTCTTCACCACTTCGTCACAATCCAACTTCTTCCAACACTAGGCTTATCCCGAGAAACCTCGTTAGACCTTCCTTACCGAGTGTCGCGCCAAGCGACTCGGTAAGTCATGTGGAACTGGCTTCTGCAAGCCAGTATTTCGACACGGAGGACCAAGCCTCTGTGTGCACGAACGCATATTTACATGTGGACACGTCTTCTGGCATAGAAGATGCTTGCGCCCTGGGGAACAACCCGTTCTCTGCCACATATAACCCAGGGTGGTGTAATCATCCGAACTTCACATGGTCTAACAACCCACAGCACCAAAACCCCGCGGGTGGACCAATGCGACCGTCCGCACCCGTCATCCCAAGGGCCCAGTTCAATCCTATGGCAAATCCGCCATCAGGCCCTTGCGTACCACAAACTGAACACGCATCAAGTCCTCTTGACAAATTGATCCGAATGATGACGGAAATGTCAAAGCGCCATGAAGAGAACATGACCTCTCTTCAGTACCAATTGGCGCAGCAGAATGTTGAGATCAGTCAACTACGCATGGAGACTCGATCTCAGGGCACTCTTCCCGCCCAACCTGTTCCAAACCCGCGAAATTTCGTACCCCATGGTCCTCAACCACAGGTATGACCTTCTCAGGGACAGGTTAATTAAATTCTGCAAGCTCCGAGCATTCCACCGGGATTCCAGGCTAATCCCGCTGTAGCACCTCACTCTTATGTCCCCATTGCGAATCCTCCTCCACCATATGATCCCACTAGACCCGCATCATCCAATGCAACCACTACGAGGAGCGGCAAGTAGACTGTCGATCCGCCTCGACCTGATCCTGGCCCGTCTTCTTCTTCGCCCTCTCATTCGGGATGCACACCACATTCGCAAGAGGACGATGCACCCAAATTCGTGCCAGAATCAGTCCCATTCCCTGAGGCTCTACTGAGGGAGCCAAAAGGCAAAAAGAAAGATAAGCAGGCCTTTGATAACCTGCGTAATTTGTTCAGGGATGTAGAAATCAAGGTACCCCTGCTCGAAGCTATCGACCACATACCTACTGTCGCCCGATTTTTCAAAGACTACACAACACCCAGGCGACAGTCAAAGAAGACAAAGAATCTGGTGGTTCTCTCGCCTCATGCGAGTTGTGCTATACTGTCAAACTTACCACCGATGCAGAAAGATCCGGGCACACCGCTGATTTCCTGTAGCATCCAAGGCTGCAGTTTTAACTGTGCCCTGCTTGATCTAGGATCTTCCATCAATCTTATACCAACCATCATGCTCGAAAAATTCTCCTTGGGAAATCTGAAACCCACCCCTGTTACGTTACAGTTGGCAGATCGTTCTGTCAAAATCCCGAAGGGTGTGGTGGAAGGGTCAACAGTCTCTGCTTTCCTGTTGACTTTCTTGTTTTAGATATGGAAGTTCCTAGTTCACTTTTTGATTGTCCGATCATCCTCGGTCGACCTTTCTTGGCCACAGCCCGCGCCCATATCGACTGCAAGTCGGGCTGTATTGAGATTGCCGTTGGATCTGAGAAGCTCAAGCTTAACATATTCAAGGCAGCCAAGAACTTTGATTGCAATTGCATCGAGGATGACACGTCTGACGAGGACATGGCCGTCAGCGCGTGTATCGGACTAATTGAGACCTATTCAGACTGCTGCAGATTACCTATAAACACTGATGACTGCTTGATCCACACATACTGTGATGTTCCCCAATCCCTCCCTTGTCCCGTACCTTCTCCTGGCCAGACTTCTGACGAGGTTTTCTCCGCTTCCCATACCTCATGGTCTGAGTCATATCCGGGCTACTCACCGCCGGTCCACACTCCTGAAGATCGGATTGCCCTTTCTTCCCCGCCAAATCAAGCGGATTTGCAAATCCACACTGGGACCTTGAGCCCATATACTTCTCACTGGGGCTATTCATTTTTGGATCCATCTATCCAATAAGCCCCTCTTCTTGGCCAATCTGAAGGCCAATTTCTTCCTCCTGACTTGTTCTCCAACTCGCATGGGACACTCTCGTCCCAAGAAATGCCAGATCTTTCACCATCCACTCCCGAGCTGAAAGAGCTGCCTAACACACTTAAGTATGTTTTCCTGGGACCAAATGAACCTATAAACATCTGTTCAAAATTGACCAGGGAGCAGGAGTGCAAACTAACTAAGGTCCTCATAGAACACAAGGCAGCTATTGGATGGTCTTTATCAGACTTATCTGGCATTAGCCCCTCCTATTGCACTCACCGTATATATACGGAGGAGGAGGCTCGACCTTCCCGCGAGATGCTGCGACGTCTCAACCCTAACATGCGGGAGGTCGTTAAGAAAGAAATCATTAAGTGGCTGGATGCAGGTATAATCTACCCGATCAGCGATAGCCCCTGGGTGAGTCCGATTCACGTTTTACCCAAAAAGGCAGGACTCACATCCGTGTCAATGACAGGGGCGAATCCATCCCTACACGCACTCCTACATCTTGGAGAGTGTGTAGATTATATGAAACTTAATGCTGCAACCAGGAAAGATCACTTCCTGCTACCATTTATTGACCAAATCCTGGAGCGGTTAGCGGGAAATAAATTTTTCTATTTCCTGGATGGATTCTTAGGATATAACCAGGTGGCAATTGACCCCCGAGACCAAGAGAAAACCACTTTTACCTACCCTTTCGGCACCTTCTCATTTAGAAGGATGCCGTTCAGACTTTGCAACGCGCGAGCAACTTTCTAGAGATGCATATTGGCGATATTCCATGACATGGTGGGCGACTTTCTCGAGGTCTTCATGGATGACTTTTCGATCTTTGGACCATCTTTCGATGAATGTCTTTCCAACCTGACTCGTATCCTTAGGAGATGTATTGATGTAAACCTCATGCTTTCCTGCGAAAAATGTCATTTTATGGTGCACGAGGGGATTGTTCTCGGACATATCATCTCCGATAAGGGGTATCGAGGTTGACAGAGCTAAGCTCGATGTCATTGCTGATTTACCTATGCCTGGTTCTGTCAAACAAATCCGCTCCTTCTTGGGACACGTCGGTTTCTATAGGAGATTCATCAAAGACTTCCAAAATTTCTCGACCCTTAACCCATCTCCTATCAACCGACGTACCCTTCAACATGGGCCCCGACTGTATACAAGCATTCACGCAGCTGCGTGAATGCTGTCACCAAAGCCCCTGTTCTCCAGCCGCCTGATTGGTCCCTCGACTTTGAACTTATGTGTGACGCTTCCAACCTTGCAGTCGGAGCCATCCTAGGACAAAGACGCGATAGACACCCCTTCGTGGTGTACTACGCCAGTAAGACGTTGGACGAGGCCCAGCGTAATTATACTACAACTGAAAAGGAACTACTGGCGGTCGTCTTTGGGTTGGAGAAATTCTGCTCTTACCTTCTGGGCTCTCACGTTATTGTTTTCACTGATCACGCGGCCATTCGCCATCTCATGCACAAGAAGGATGCCAAGCCTAGACTGATTCGTTGGATCCTTCTGCTCCAGGAATTTGACATTGAGATTCGCGATAAGGCTGGAGCCCAGAATGTTGTTGCTGATCACCTTTCCAGACTGGACCCTGACCATATTGGACTTACTCTACCAATCAATGAAATTTTTCCTGAAGAGCACCTATTGGCAATAAATGTGGCAAGTGGACCGTGGTATGCCGACATTGCTAATTACCTTGCTTCTGGATCCCTTCCACGTGGCTGGCTTAAAAACCAGCGCGAGCGTCTCATGGCAGAAGCAAAGTATTATTCCTGGGATAATCCACTTCTTTTTCGGATAGGTGCAGATCAAATCATCTGTCGCTGTATTCCTGACAGCGAGTTCCCCAGTGTGCTATCCTTCTGCCACTATCAGGCCTGCGGAGGCCATTTCTCTAGGAGGAAAACTGCAGCCAAGGTGTTGCAGTGCAGTTTCTTTTGGCCCTCCCTTCACCAGGATGCACACAATTATGCCAAGCATTGCACTAGGTGCCAGTCGCTAGGGTCAATGGCACGTCGTGACATGATGCCCTTGCAACCCATCCTAGCTGCGGAAATCTTCGACATCTGGGGAATTGACTTCATGGGTCCCTTTCCTCCATCCAACGGCTTCGAATTCATCCTCGTGGCTGTTGACTTTGTTTCGAAATGGATCGAGGCTATTCCCGCGCGCCGTGCTGACCATGTTATTTCCACTCGATTTGTCAAAGACCACATCTTTGCGCGCTTTGGGATCCCTCGAGCCATTATCTCGGATGGAGGAAGCCACTTTACCCATGCTTCTTTTTGGGCACTTCTGAGGAAGTACGGAGTCCACCATTGTATTGCATCCCCATATCATCCTCATACGAACGACTAGGCGGAAGTGTCGAACCGGCAAATCAAGAAGATTCTCCAGAAAACGGTTCGACCTGACCGTAAGGATTGGTCCGACAAGTTGATTGACGCACTTTGGGCGTATCAGACCGCCTTCAAGGCTCCCCTTTGTATGTCTCCATATAGAATCGTTTACGGGAAGCCTTGTCATTTGCCCGTGGAGTTGGAGCACCGCACTTATTGGGCGGTTCGCCAATGTAACCTCGACCCAGACCTGTGTGGTCAAGAAAGGAAACTCCAACTCCAAGAGCTAGAAGAGCTCCGTCGTGAAGCCTATGATTCTGCTCTAACCTTTAAACAATGCACTAAGGCTTTTCACGACAGCCGTATTCGGCGGAAAGAATTTGAGCCATCTCAGCAAGTTTAGCTCTATAATGCCCGACTCAAATTCTTTTCTGGGAAATTGAAGTCCAAATGGACTGGTCCTTTCCTAGTCTCAAGACCATTCCCCAACGGGGCCGTCGAGATCAAAGATCCCAAATCTGGGCGTAAATTTACAATCAACGGGCAGCGTTTGAAACCCTTTCTGACTCATGAACCTGCCCCCGTTGGAGAAACTGTTGCCCTACTGGAGGGTAACTAATTCTTTGCCTCATTCTGAGTCCAGCTGGGGACGTTAAATTCAGCGCTCGTTGGGAGGCACCCTAACAACACTCACCATCCACCATCACTTTTCACTTCACTGTCACGATCACTTCACTTTTCACTTCACCACCCACAATTCACCCACCCTACCACCCTGCTGTATACCCTGCACTTCAGCTCTCGTTACCCGATCTTTCGTCCTTTCTCTACCCTTCCCTGCATGCATATGAGGACATAGCATTGTTGGGCATGGGGGGGTGGATAAGCATCCTTAGGATCTGGGTATTTTAGGGTATCATGCAGTTTCTATATATATATATATAAGAAAATGAAAATGGCATTTAGTAATGATCTGAAAGCTGAAACAAAAATACAATAAGTGCTTATGGATATTCAACCTCTGTTTTGAAGAATTTTCAGGCCGCAGAAGCTTGATTCGCTCAGGCTCGGCTTAATTCACTTAAGCATTGACAAAATAGATCAGAATCTCTCCTAACTAAGGACGTATTCTTGTACCTGAGATACCAGTACAGGATCCGTTGGTTTGCTTTTTCTTGAGAGCTTAAGTAAACTTGGTTCACACTACACATATCAGGAAAGGCCAGGTGAACATAAGATCCAACCCTAGTGTTCATTAGGGAAGGTGGAGTCCTTATCTATGCATGCAGGTAGACTTTTTATCCAGGCTTTAGTCTTGTGTTTAGGAGCGACTCTTTCCACCAAAAAGAAACTCTCCCACAAAAAAAAAAAGTGTGCTCCTTCAAAAAATGTTGTAAGAGATATACTGACACGTGTTTCAAAAAAAAAATGTTGCCAAAGAGTCAGTATATCTCACAAATGTCTGTAAAATCTTCGCCCTACAAGAAGTTCTTCAGGGCAGGTTACAAATACCTTGTTTTCCTTTTAGCCACAAAAAAAAAAAAAAATCAGAAAATGGGAGTTGAGTTTTTCGTCATCTTCTTAAGGGTCAATCCGAAAACACGAGCTGAAACTGGAACCAACCTTTACTTAAAGATTCGTGAAACCCTGGGCTTGAGTCTCAATGTTCATCTGGTCAGTCTTAATCCTTCACTATGCATAAACCATAACCTCTCGAGCTCTCGAGTAGGGCAAAAACCTCCTGGGTCCTGGAAATCGTACTTAAGGTTTAAATATCAAGAGTCCTGGTTAGTCGAGAGATGATCTTTGTCATGTGAGACTTAAAGTACTAGTAATCTTCTCTACAATTGGTTCTCACAATATCCGACAATAAAAACACCTATATTACCTCTAAAGAAAATCTTCAACTTAAGATCATTTCTAAATACTGTTTTGCTAGGGACTAGCAAAAGATAGGCATAGGGGTATGATTGCACCTCAAAATATGCCTGCAATAATGCCTTCTTATGATATTTCTAGCATTAACTATGCACATTAGGATTCCGTAGTTGCATTTGTAAAAATACATGCATTCATGCATTTAATTAAGAAAGGAGGAGAAATGAATAAGTGGCCGTGCATTTTACATTTTCCTCAAGTGTATCCTTGCAAAATCCACATCTTTTTATTTTTTTTCCCACTTGATTTTTATTTTCCTATGGCTGCTGCATTTTTTCTCCTCGCGCCGCTGCTGCAGCAGCCCGTCCCTGCAGCGCCCTCTCCCTGCACCTACCATTCCCTGCCATTCCCTGTAGCCGTATGCAAGGCCATGCCTTCTTCTTCTATATAAGGCCACGTCTTCTCTTCAAAGGGGGGCTGGCTGCAGCAAGAAAGAAACACCACCAGTAGGCCACCACCTTCCTCTCCTCCCTCTCCCCTCCATACGCCGGTCCTCCTCCGAGGAGAAACCCGGCAGGTAGGAGCTCACTGTGGTGCACACCACCACAGTGAGACCACCACCGCCCAGCTCTTCAAAGAGCCGGTGGGCGTGGTGGCTCTTTGTTTTCATTTTCTTTCCATTCCCGCACTTCCCGCCATTGCTTCCGCTTCAAGGTTTGAAGCTTGAAGCAGCAGCAGCAGCGGCCCCCGTAGCCTCTGCGAGCAACTGCAGGCACCCCAGCACCTCCGCGCGCACCTGCAGGCCTTCCCTGCCTCCGTTCGTCCACTCTGTCACCCGCCCTCGCGCCCGCAACCAGCCGCTGCGCGCACTGTTGCAGCTGGCCAGGCCCTCTTCCTGCCTCCCTGCCAGCACCCACAGAGCCCCGCGCGCATTGTCGCGAGCCTTCGCGCTCGCAGCAGGTCGACGCGGACTCTTCATCTCCTCTGCGCGAGTACGCGCCTGTGCGCCCGCGACCTCCAGACGACAGCCGCCATCTGTAGACGACTTATCGTCACTCCAGGAGCTGCGGCTGCGTCCCCTCTCCCACTCTCTCCTGCGTTCTCTCTCTCCCGCTCTCTCTCTCTCTCTCCCTCTCTCTCTCTCTTTCACTCACTCACAGCACACATTACACCGACGCACACACACACCTGCACCAACACTTACACACACCCACACACACATAAACACTATTATAAACTTATATATATATGTATACTTATATATAGTAACATATATATACATACATATATCTATATATATATATATACTTATATTTATATACATAGTAGTATCTATATACTTATGTATTAGTATACATATATATATACATATATATATATATATATATATAGATACATATATATATATATCTATATACTTATACATATACTCTTATATATATACATACATATATACATATATATATCTATATAACTATATACATATATCTACATATCTAGATACATATACCCATATACATATATTATTATTATACATATATATACATATATATATATATATACATCTATATAGTATTATATATACATACATACATACATATATATATATATTTTCACATTACTTACCATACGCTATATCACGGGAATATCTGCACTAGTTGTTGATATTCCCCGATACACCCGTACAAAAAGCGTGGTTACATACATCATCCACCATCCATCTCACATTCCACGTGGCACCCAGTCGTGTTGGTTGCGTCTCTCTAGACGACGACCGACTCGACATCGTGCTACACTCCATCGCCGCCTCCACCCCAACCCCTTTGTATATATAATATATACATATATATATATACACATACTATATTTACTTTATTTCTGTTCGCTTTTCTATTAGTAAAAAGATAAAAAAAAATATATAAAAACAGAAAAGATAATTTTTGACTTGCAGGTACCCCGTCTTGCGAATAGCAAGACTCATTTTGGAACTCTGTTTTAACTAAAAGCCAAGGACATAATTTTGAGGGTGTGCCTCAAGTACAAGGATTACCATAAAAAAAAATCTAAATAAGAAAAACACCAAAAACACAATAAACGAACGGAAGAGACTCGTTGTAGGAAAAGCGTAGAAACTCAACTTGAACCCCACTTCCCTGAGTTCGACCTTGGGCCTAAACGTGACAAGATAAAATCAAGTAGGCCAGGTTAAAAATTTTGTAAAGAGATGGTTAGGTCCGAATTAGGTTAACCACTATACATATTTCAACGATAAAATTACCATATTAACAACCTATCCTGGTCGACCATACAGCTGTCACCGTGCACCATTGCAGTGATGGAGGTTGATGGCAGCGGAGAACGCATACGCCACAATGCTCACTGGTTCCACTGTGCATGCCTCCTTTACGGTGGAGAAGATGGGAGAGCCCCCTTTCAGAGGATGGCTATGCCTCTTTTTAAACGCTTCTCAGTTTGTTTCTTCCGCTGAGATCCTCTCCAACAGTTTTGGCGATGGGGCGGTTTGGAGAGATTACTATTGAGAGGTTGTGGGACGAACGATCACCTTGGATTGGCACAAGTGCACAGTTGGTCGCTGGTGGGAGCGCGAAGAGGCACGCGCGCAATGCGTTAAGTCAGGAAGGAGTTGCACATTCTGCGGGAAGGAAGAAACAAATTGGGTTATTTATACAATTTATCTCAAATAATGCATGAAATGCATGTTACTATAATGGAATATATAAATACGCATGAAAGCTCTTATTTATAAACTAATTTATTTATATATTCAAGTATGATATGTATATTTAAATATTAATTTAGTAATTAGGCATTTAAGCATTTACTTAGCCTACAATTGTGATCTCATCATTAACTAACACAAAACCATGCACAAGGACCAAAATGAAATATTAGAAAAGTTTTACTTTAAAAACATAATTTTTCTCACCCCTAAACCAATTCCTTCTTCCTCGTCTTCCTCACTTTCGTTTCTTCTTCTCGTGACGCAGATGCATGGAGAACCCATGCACGCATGTCCTACTCATCGATGCTGCACCCCCTGATGGCCTCGTTGGACCCTCGCCGGCCATATGCCGGCCGTCGCCGACCTCTGGTGGCCCTCCTCGACCACCTCCTCTCTCGCTCCTCTCCCTTGTCTCAAATTTGCGTGATGGGTGCAACCCATGCGCGCATCACCTTTACGCCACCGACCAGCGACTCCGCCGCCACCGCTTGACCAACCACCACCCTCCAACTGCTCATCAGCCATGGGGAGTTTCCTTGCTGACCTTCCTCGGCCGCCCTCAACGTCCTCATTTCTTCTCTCTCACGCACTCATGCATGGGTGCAATTGCACCCATGGTTGGTCGCTTCGTCGACCAGCTAGCACTTCCCGGTCGGTACCCTCCCTCCATTAGATATATATTCTTAAACAAGATACTGGTGATGGGTGCTTCAAGCGCCGCACCGGCTACCTCTAACCCACAAGCGCCAGGAAGGGGTGCTTGCTTGTTAGTAAAGCAGCGGCCATTACTTTGCGGCTTACGCACAGCGGGGAAATAGGAGTTATTAGGTTTATACTAAGCTTCATTGTGTGGCTCGCCTAAGCAAATAGGGGAGCTTGGGCTTCATACTAAGATTAAGATATTATTAGGTACCTATGAAATAAAAGGAGCAACCGGATCAGCTCCATTAATCCATATACATAATATAGGTTATGCGCGTGTAATTCATTGTTATAGCATGTGTTTACGACATCAATTTTAAATGAAGATATGGATTAGGTGAGTCCAATGTTGAACACGAGGAGGCATAAAATCGGATTAGTTTATCGCTTTTAGGTGTCATAAAATGATTGTTTAGTTTGCTCGCGAAAAACGAGAGAGTGAGTTAGAAATCAATTATGATAGCATGGTGATTACTTAGGTAGGCATGAAACATGACAGCATGAAACAAAATGAAAATATATTGCACAAGTAGAGTCGCTTTACAATTACAATGTTAGAGGAAAGCTTAAAACAGCATAAGCATTAAACTAGGGTAAAGAAATGCAAAATGGAGAGGTGATCCAGCCACGGCGATTGATGGGTTTCCGTTGGCGGCTCAGCAACTCCAGGAGAGTGTGAAGTGTGATAGGTAGAGCTGAGAAGCTAGGAAGGGATGCTCATAAATGGAGTCAGGGTGGGGTTTTTTATAGTGGAGAAGAGGTTTCTAAATCAAGCAAGGGTTTTAGTGATGTCCAGAATGTCGTTAAAACAGTTTCATAAACATCGGTGAAGACCTCCCACTAGTCAACTCACGGGCGCGTTCTTCCTCCGCGCAATCCGTGTACGCGCGCTGTGGGTCATCCGATCTGAGATTGTGCCTTGTGCGAAGCCTTAGATCGCGCCTTGCACGCGAGTGATGGCGTGCCGCCCTACGCGTGATCGCGCATGTTCCCGCCTTGGCACATCCAATGCTTGAGATGGCGCCATGTAGCATGTTCCTCACCGTCCGCTTCCACATCAACAAGTGAATTTCACCTATGCGTGCTCTGCGGCTGAATTTAGGCATCGCCAGGGTTCAAACACGTGCCTTGGTGCGTGGGATGGAGGTGCTGACTGTTGTGCCATTAATGCGAAACGGTCGCGTTCTTCACGGACCCAAAGATTAGATGGCCTAGATAGCCTGATGGAGCATTGTTGGAGAGAGGGCAGTGGTTGCAGGTGCGCGATCGTGCGACACGTGGCACGTTTGTGGGCGTTGATCCTTATATCAATGGCCAGAACTTCTTGGGCTTGTTATGGGAGCTATGGAGGTCGGATTGAGGTGATTTGGGGCCCATTAAACTCCATTCGTCGATTTAGATCCATCCGTGCGGTCCGATTGCTCATATGGGGCCTGTTTCAATAAACACTTGTACATATGGCCATTAAATGTTGATTATAAGCAATTTAAATGCTGAGATAACACATTATGCATGCAATGCTCCCACGCCCATTATGATATGTCATTAATGCACATATACCCTCGAGATTGACTCAAATTGACAGAATTATCATTATTATATGTAGAGTCATCATCGTCGCTCATCCACCTCGTCGTCGTCGCTTCTCCCTTCTCTCGTCTTCCTCCTTCCCTGTCTCTCTTTCCCCTTCCCGTGCCCATGCGCAAACACATGGCAAGGCTCTCGCCGGTCAACATCGACACCCACGTCCGTCCGTTGGCCACCTACCAGTGCTGTTGAGCTTTGCCGATGCTCCTTGTTGGTCGAACTATCATCGATCTTCTTCTTTGACAACCTCCTCTTAGTTCTCTCCTTCAACTCCCTCTCCCTCTTGTTTTCTTTCTATCTCTGATTCCTTCTCTCTTTCTTTCTCTTTCCAATTCCCTCTCTCTTTTTCTTTCTCTCTTTCGTCGGACGCGTGGGAATTACGTGGGAGGGGTTTGGGGATATATAGGAACAGAAAGGAGAGAGAGAGAGGCGGTTGGGGTTTAGGAGAAAAAATGAGAAGGATTAGAATTAAGGAGTTCTTTTTTTTTGGTTTATAACTATGTGCATTCTCGTAATAGAATCAAATGAGCTCCAATTTCAATGAAACACGTATCACCGAAATGTTACGAGACAGGGATTCTGGTAATATTTATGAATTTCCAAATGGTGGTTGTTTGCAATATGCGATCCCTAAGGCAGATCGCACGCGGGTTTATTCGTAGTTTACACACGTTCTGCACATCCGAGATCCGATTGCCACAAGGAACATACCGTAAAAATCCTCGTGACATCAGAAAGTTAACAGTATTTTCATATCGTCGATCCGAGGTCCAAATTGCAAAAATGAAAAGTTCATGGGTTTTCAATCTAATTACGCATTTTAAATTCTTGCAGGCTTCGATTTGCGTACAAAAGTGTTGACGAGTTTGTCTTAGCATACTTAGTCTGAAATGACTTAGAAACCTGAGTTCGGGACGTTACACAGGGGAATACGAAACAGAGGGAGAGGAAGAGAGGGAGAGAGGAGAGTTGAAAGTGTGGTTGACTGAGTGTGGCTGTGAGTGTGGTAGTGATGGTGGTGAGGAGGAATGGGTGTGGGCGGTGCCGATTCCCTTGCATGGGGGTGTTGGGTCCTGTTATATAGGCAGGGAAGGGATGGAGGGAATGGGGCGCACGTAAAGTGTGAGGCTGAGGTGGCGACAAGAGTACCGTTAGAATGGGATATTTTTGGGTAATTTATGGGTAGGCACTTGAAGTCATAGGGAATTATTGTAGCTGGTGTAGGGTGGTGTTGTGTTAGGTGGTATTAGGTGGTAGAAATGAATGGGATAGGGGGGCTCAATCTCTCTCTCTATCTTCCTCTCCATAAAATGCATGCATGCACATATTTACAAAATGCATGAATATCTACCTAATCTAAGTGCGCAAAGCTAGGAAACATAAGCAAGCAAAATTAATGATGTGAATTGTTGCACAATCAATACCCTGATTCAATTATTCTAAGCCTACTTTCTTGGATATTTAAATTCATTTGACCCTAGATTAGCCCCTGATTAATCTCTTGGTTAATTTGCATTGATGATGAAATGTTAAAACATTAGAATTAACTATGTTTTCTTGTCTTCTTCTTAGATTAGTTTGGTACAGAATTGCGATCCTCAAATAATCATTTAGGAGCATTTATCATTTGGATCTAACTAATTTCAGTTAGTTTTGACGAATGATGGTGTTACCATCACTCTCTTTGTTCAAATACTTAGCTTGTCTCTTTTCCATGCATATCTAGAAACCGCCATTACTTTGGATTTCTAACCCGACACTCACTCACACACACTCTCTCTTTCTCTCTACTTTCTACGCAAGCAAATAAGCTATCATGCAGCAATAAAACTAAGCGACAAAAAGGATTTGAATTCTCGCCTCCCTAAGATCGACCCTTGGACTCATTGTCTAATATTCTTTTTAAAATTGTGTCGTAATTGCATACTACAACGTATGAATTACCTCATCATGTTTTCCAACGTCATGGACCTTTGGGTGATGTCGCATTGCTTAGGTGGCTTTATGTGAGTGGAGGAGAGGACGGCAGATGGTTTGGTGAGGTGGAAGGATAGAGGGCTAGGATTAGGTGGTGATGTGGAGTGATGGAGGGCTAGGATTATTAAGTAGGGGGCTATAGGCGGTGTGGATTTTAGTAGGGAGCCAAGTTGAGGGTAGGTTTTTGGGAATAGGGAGCTAGGATGTGAGTTTGGTTTTGCTTGGAATTAGGGTTAGGATTTGGTGGGTTCAACTTTGGGTGAGCTAGGGTTAGAGTTTGGTGCACCATATTTGGGTGGCATGAACTTTGGTGGTGCCACATGTCGGTTGGAGAAGCTTCCATCTCTTGTGCTTGCTCCTACCTTGTAATGATGAACAAGTTGTCTCAGTCATTCCTGCAAGGAAGATAAATACATAATAATTAATTAGGCCCCAAGAGGCATTATTAAACCTAAAATGTTCTAATGACTCTAAGATGAATTAATACCTAAAATGCTCTATTTGTAATGCAAATATGCACTAGTTGCTATAAAACTAAAATAAATTACACATGATTTAGCTAATGATTCCTAAGTTCATCAGTTATAAGGACCAATAACTTATGACCCAACTAACCAAATCTTCACGAAGACTGTCTTTTTTTATTCGCTTGTTAAGTCCTTAGTCCATTTGAATTGCTTCAAATATTTAGCTTATATTCTTGAAGTTTTAACTCATAATACTTAATATATATGGAAAATTTTTGTATCATCAAAACCAAAGGTAGTAACAAAACTCCCATTGCTATATACAAAATTCTTTGATCAAGTGACTTACTAGAGTTAAGTGGAAGCTTATCTCACTAAGGGTCTTCATTTGGTTTTAACCAAAATTCCCAATTACCTAATAAATTTTCAGAGACATTTCAACCTTTATGAAAGTATGAGAAGAACACTTCGTTAGTCACTTCCATTGATGTCATATGCATTTGGGATGGTGAATTTTAATCCAACCCCAAAACTTAGGAAGGAACCTTTTGAAGTCCCTTAATGTGAATACCATCAAGAAAAAGGGTCATTAAACTAAAGATTCTTGCACCTTGAAAGACAAGATTGAAAGGTTTATTAGAGAGGGAACTTGGTTGAATGTATTCGAGGTGAATCAAAGAATCCAAAGAAATGAAAAGACTCAATTGACTTCAATGACCTTGGGATCTTGCATGAGAAAGTGATAAAGAAATTGACCCATAAGAAAGTGATGGAGAAATAGATATTGCATATTAGAACATTAAAGCCTTTTATTGGATACTTGGCTTTTAGTATCAATAATTACTGTACAATGAGGTGAAGCCTACCTTTGGCTTGCTTACATTCTTTAAGGAAGCCAGACTTGCATTTTCTTTAGTTACTTTTGCTTAGAAAGAAACTAAGGTAATTTCCATCCAACATTTATCTAATTGTTCATTGAATCCTTAGGTCTCATTTGATTATGGGCTAGCACTTGACCCTGGCTAAGTGTTGATGAGGTAAGTGGTAAATGTGATAGATGGATTGATGTATTGTAAGTTATCTTTTGATGTGATGTAAATGTAGAGAGATGGTTGTAGTTTATTTGTTTTATATTTAATGTTGAATTATTGTATATTGTTGTTTTGTTAGAAAGTGGTGTAAGTTGGGTTGAATGTGATAGTTTAGATTCTCGTAAATTGTGTGGCCCATATTACTGTTCATGATGCACTATTCACTGACTCCCTTCCATGCAAGGGCGGAACCAGAAAATTGGTGAAGCCGTTAATAACTAGTAATGAAAAAAATGTTAATATTATGATACTAGAAAAAATTATTATTTTGAGTTGCATATTACTTCTATATTAATTTTACATTGAGATTGTTATGTGAACTCCATTCCAAAAAATACAATCAAAATCTAAACCTCCCAATTAAATCTTATACTGCTCGCAAACTAAAATAACTAAACTAAAATCTTCTCTTGAAACTAAAGCATATAAAATTTTCAACTAATATTCTTATATTAATTAAAAACAAATTTCCACTTTCCTGAACGGTCAAGAAGGAACTGTAATGCCTCCTTTATACCTCACGAAAAATCCCTTCTATTCTCCAACAAACTATACCAACATCCCGTATTTAATTCTAATCTACGTCCTCACTCTACTCCTCCTACTTCCTTTAATTACAGTATAATGCTTTTCAGAACTCTATTACATCTAGCATGATAGCATTTCATATTGAGTGTGAGATAAAAGTTTCACATGTGTAGAAAGAGAGTGATCAACTTAGCAATATAGAAAAAATATAGGTATTGACTCGCATATGAAGTTGGAAAAAAAAGAATATGAAGTTGGAAAAAAAAGAATGCTACAGTATTGGTGAAGTAATGAGCAAGGAAAAGAAAAAAGAATGTCATGAACCATGGTGTAGCAAGAAGAGTAGGCTAAACTGAACAACAAGTTGCAACTTATAGGAACTTAGGGAATAGTAGGGAGAAGAAACAATAAGGGACTGGGGTTGAGTTTATCGTAGAATTCTCTTTTGTTAAATTTTTATCCTTGCCCCTATTCTTTATGTCAAATATATAGAGGGAAGGAGGGGCCAATAAGAATTTTACCTTATATAAAATTAGAGGAAGGGCCATGGCCCCCCCATTCCCAACATTGGTTCCACCCTTGCTTCCACGTAGGATACTCCACCGCGATGCCCTACATCCAAACAGGCCCTATTGTTGGATGGACTATCCAATTCGATCGAACTTTCTTTTTTTTCTCTTCTTCTTCTTAGGGTGTTCTTGCTTTTGAAACCTTGTTGGCTTGTCAACTTTATCTAAGTTGTCTAGCTTAAGTTCTTGTCGAGGAAAATTTCTTTTGGCCTTATTCATAATTGTTTTACTCAAATTTTCCTTTATTTGGATTGTTTGTATGTATAATATTCATTTGGTTGATTGCATGCTTGACAAAAGAAATCTAGGCAACAAGAGAAGGGAGAGAGAGAGAGGTGAAAGGAGAAATGATTGAGTGATAGAAAGCAATCCCATTGATGGATTGACTTTTTGTGAGTGGTGAAGAGGAGCAAGACCAACGATTATCAAAGAAAAAAAAAATCAAAGGCTACCTTAAAGTAGGAAAGTCGTATAGGAAGATGTTTATATAACATATTGAAAGATAATTGTCATGAAGTGGAAACCTATCCTAGAATTTTTTCTTAATATAAATTTACCAACTCTACCTTATATAAGATGTATAAATTGACGAGCTCCTTTAAAATCTCTCAGATAGATGAGAGCCCATTCCATCAAGAATCGATCTAAAGAATTCCAAAACTTGCCGCAGGAAGAACTCCTTGCACCCCCCAACCCCAACACAGCACACCGCAACCCCCCGGCTTCCGGAAGAAGCCAAACCGCTAAAACCCATGTAGGAAACCCACCCCAATAATCAATAGTCTTGTCCGTCATGATGTCCCTCCTCTCCATCCTTCCACGGTCTCCCCTCCGACCTTCCCTGTTCTCCCCACTGCCACCTGGCAAAATCCACCGCTTTCCCTGCTCGAAACACCTCCACCGCCCTTTTCCCCGCCTTCTCCTCCTCCGACCTCTTCGATCCCTCCCTTCCTACGATGAGGACCTCTTCCGGTCGTTTACCTCTCCCTGCCAAGGTGGCGATGAGGGCCCCACCCATCTCCCTGGCGTCCGCTCCTACGAGAACGACCTCGCGCGCCTCACCGTCGTGGGGGCCGTCGGGTACGACCTGGCCATGACTGCCGCCGCGGCGGACGGCGGCCATGCCGCGCGGCAGCACCTCTCCTCGGGGTCACAAACGATGGTCGTCGAGACGCTGTTCCCCGGTAGCCACGACGAGCATAGCACCATTTCCACCAAACTGGTCCGAAACTTTTGGCTTTCCTGCACCTCTGAAATTCTCTTCTACAATTATATTATTGTATGTATGTATGTTTGTATCTCTGTTTCCTGATTACCAGTGGGCTATGAGGACTTAGACACGTTTTAACAGGTAACAACTATGTATTTCTAAACAGTTTTCACGAAATACTGATGCCTGCCTTGACCTTTTACTTCTTTACCCTCATAAATTTCTGGCAAAATGCACAAAACCCATATTGGTTTCGTTCTCTAACGATTGAAGTCCACTGTGTTCAATTGTTTCCTTTCAAGTAAAATAACTCAAATACTTTTCTTTTTCCCCTTTAAAGGTGAAAACAAAGCCGCTCGAGGCCAATAACCCTCTTGCTTCCGTGAATAAATAGCGATCGAAGGTTCATTATATCAAGTTCCTTATCTTAAAAAAAAAATAAAATCAAACGTTAAGTTTTTCAGGACATGTGAACCGTTCTCACTCCATTACAAAAGCCTTAGCGTAGAAGACCATGTTTTCCACCTAAGGGTGTGCACCATTGGAAATTGCCTCATTATGTACGGGTATTAGAAACGAGAACGAAGGTATTGATACACCTGACATGGGTGAAATCATGTAAAAGAGCAAACTGCTGCACTGTACTGCAAAATGCCAAAATCTAGAACCTTGATGGTTTTGGGATTTTCTTTATTGTGTGTGTGCATGCTTGGTGTGGGGGGGGGCAAATCCATAGCCACGGTCAAAGACTTATAGGGATTCGAAGTATTCTTGTCATAGAAGGAGCTTTTCAGAGTTATTGATTACTTGGACGTAGAGTTAGCAATGGATGCTTTGACAAGGTGCACTTTTGCTACTACATGGTGGGAATTCTTTTTGGTTATGGACCTCAATCATGGGTAGACATTTTAGTTCCCTTGCTACTTACTATAGATACCACTCTTTCACTCCCAGAGTCCAATCCCACAAGGTGTAGTAGACTATACTTTGTATATAGTCAAATACCAGAGTTATTTGGAGATATGGGAGGGAGGTCATAAATGGAGGGGTAGAGACTTCGAAAGGAGGTTGGTGGTAGAAAAGGGTCATTGGGGAAGATTACAACGTGGGGTTGATCTGACCAAGCCACTCTGTTATCGATGTAGAGGATATGGCCATCTACTAGCCAATTGTCATGACCCTGTGTGATGTCTATCGTGTAGTGGTCTTGGTCATCATTAGTGGAACTGGCCATCTCCTTGATTTGTGAGAAAGGTGCTATAGATGGAGGGTGTAACAAGACATTGGTTGATTATGAGGGATGCTTCTTGCGGGAATGATTGGAGTATGGAAGGTGATACATCTATAATGCTTATGGCGGTTGCTCAAAGAGCCCACATAGGTTGAAGAATGTAGAATTCCTTAATCAGTGTTGGATTAGGGGATTTACGAAGCCCCTTCCTTTTCTTGGAGTTCCTAGATGAGTGCTTCTTCGGTTACTTCAACACATAGATGTGGGGGTTCCCGTCGTCTCTTGTGAGACTTGTCTCATCTATCCTTTCAGAGACAACATTTTGGAGGAGTTCTTTAGTGTATGGTGCCTTCAAGATGGGGGATTTATTACCTGTTAGCATTGGGCATTAGATGATAAAATGTAGATGGTGACTGCTTGGAGGAAAAAAGCAATATCCCTTTTGTGATTGCCTCTTCATTTGCAAACATTGAGGTGGTGAAGTTTGTTGTCCATATGTTTGGGAGGCTTCGTTCTGTTGACTGCCTTCAAGATGGGGGATTTATTACCTGTTAGCATTGGGCATTAGATGATAAAATGTAGACGGTGATTGCTTGGAGGAAAAAAGCAATATCCCTTTTGTGACTGCCTCTTCATTTGCAAACATTGAGGTGGTGAAGTTTGTTGTCCATATGTTTGGGAGGCTTTGTTCTGTTGACTGCCTTCAAGATGGGGGATTTATTACCTGTTAGCATTGGGCATTAGATGATAAAATGTAGACGGTGACTGCTTGGAGGAAAAAAGCAATATCCCTTTTGTGACTACCTCTTCATTTGCAAACATTGAGGTGGTGAAGTTTGTTGTCCATATATTTGGGAGGCTTCGTTCTGTTGACAACCTTAGCCTTAAGATGTTCTCTTTGTAATCTAGGTGGAGGTGGATTCCATTAAATGTCACTTGTCGAGTTGATTATCCTTAAAATGGATGATGAATCTTTCTCCATCTTCATTAAAGATGGTTCGAGGCTGACATCATGGGTGAAGGTCATCGATGGAGTCCTCATTGTAGCAATTAGTTACTAGAGGGTGCCAAAAGGTTACTGGATGAACCGACTGTTACTAGGTGGTGATGGTTATTCTCCAAAGGTCACCTTGGAGCATTTCTTGGAGGGTAGTTTCCAAACACCTTCTAATATGAGGTTAGCTTCGATGATTGTAAGCTTTGTTGATTTTTGGGGTAGTGTGCTACCAACGATTGCGCATCTAGGCATGAATGTAGATTTTGGATTTTCATCTTCTAATGATAGATTGGACCAACTTGGTGGGCCTACAAATAGAGGGCCCAAGGTCTTTTGACTCATCTAATTCACACAATTATCTAGATTCCTCACCTAATAAAGGGTGAAATTGTTGTGATATGGCAAAAAGGTATTATAGTAAGTTGAAGGGCATAGTGATGGAGCGGACAAGAGGTATGGTTTCCTTAGTTGGGAGGTCCACGAGTAGAAACTCCAAGGAGGGATGAGTGCACATAGACACAAGGTTTTGCGTGTTGAGCCCAATGAGGGACCAATGAGAGATGGTGATGTCTTCCTTGACAGTGAAAGTGGAGTTGATGAGACTAATAATGGGTCTCCTTTAACGTCTTACAAATGATCATACTGGCCATGTCTAATATCATCCATGTAATGACATTTTCTTCAACTGTGACAGGATGGCGATATTTTTTGGATATCCATTAGAGTTTTCATATGGAGATGACAATATTGTGATGTTGGCTTTGAGGAGGATAAGGAGTCATTTGCAATGACAATGGGCTTTCACCACAATGCTGGGATGGCAGGTTCTTCTGCGAGATTAATATTTGTTGGTTTAGACTACGAGCTTGTGTAAGGTCATGAGGGGCCTTTTTAGCTACGATTTTGCGTGCTATTAGGGTTAGGAAGGACGCATGTTTTTATAGGGAGATTATGATCTATTCTCTCTTCTTTTTCATCTTGTATGTTGATAGGACAAATGAAAGATTCGGTTATATTGAGAAATCCTATGTGCTTTTATATAAAGAGGCACAAAAGAGAAAATTACAAGCACACACCCATACATAAAGAAATAATAAAAAAATCATATAACTCAACACTCCCCCTCAAGCTAGAGCATACACATCAAACATGCTTAACTTGGAACACAACTCAAATCGTTTCTTGGTGAGTGCTTTGGTGAAGATATCAGCAATTTGATTTGCTGTGTTGTGGCAATATAGGGTGTTGAAATCTTCCCATTTAGAATGGCGTTTGTAATGAAGTGGCAGCCCGCTTCTATGTGCTTTGTCTGCTTATGGAATAATGGATTATTTGCAATGAAAGTAGTTACTTTGTTATCACAATATATGGGACCGGTACTCGAAATAGGCACTCTCAAGTCATGCAGAATAGATCTCACCCACAACAACTCACATTTAGTATGGGCCATTACTCTATACGTAGACTTAACACTAGATTTGGAGACTACATTTTGCTACTTCTCTAAGTGATAACATTGTCACCTACATAGGTGCGATAACTTGTAGTAGATCTATTCTCATATGCCCCTGCATAATTAGCATAAGAGTAGCCTTATATATTAAGATGGCCATGCCTTCTAAAGAAAGCCTTTTCCCAAGAGCCTGTTTGAGATACCTCAATGCCTAGCACACACCATCTTAATGTATCTCTCTAGGTGATTGCATGAATTGGCTGAGTCTCCCAACAGCAAAGGAAATATCCGGTTACGTAACTGTCAAATACAAGAGCTTCCCTACCATTGCACAGTACCTGGTCACCTCCTTAAGTAGTGGATTCTCTGAGTTTGCAAAAGGTATAGACGGGTCCATTAGGACACTAGCAGGTTTGCAGCCTCATATTCCTACATTTTTTAACATATCCAGCACATATTTCCTCTATGACTATACAAGATTACTATCTATGTGTTGCACTTCAATGCCTAGAAAGTAATTTATCAATCTTAAGTCCTTAGTCACAAATTGAGAGTGTAAGAAAGTCTTTGTAGCTTCTACACCTTCTTTATCACTCAAATATCATCAACATAGATGATAATAATAATAGGGCTAGTAACTCTGTGCATGAATCTAGTAAAGCTATTCTTGTACTGCATTACTAAATCTCTCCAATCAGACCCGTGGGCTTTGCTTAAGACTATAAATAGCCTTCTGCAACCTGCACACCTTCTGATACTCCCCATTAATCACAAAGCCTAGGGGGGCTACTACATATATACCTCTTCCTCAAGAGCACCATAGAGGAATGTATTCTTAATGCCCAATCATTGTTTACTACCACGGAGACTAGTATTTTGACTAAATTGAGACGAGCCACAGGTGAGAATGTTTCAAAGTAATAAATGCCAAAGGTTTTTGTATAACCTTTAGCAACCAACTGGGCCTTGAACCTTTCAACCGAGCCATCTGGATGACACTTGAGGGTAAACACTTACCCACACCCCACTACAGTAGCACTAAAGGGTAGGTTAAGAAGTTCCTTGGTCCCTCTGGATTGGACAACTGCGATCTCCTCCATGGCTAAGGTTTAGGAAGGATCCTGGAAGACCTCTACATGATTCCTGGGAATATGATGGCTGTCCATTGTAAGAGATAGAAGTCGCCCTGTTGCAGGTAAATGATCAAGTGACATATAATTTGAAACATAATACTTAGCACAAGACTTTTGTGGTTTCCTATGGACAATAGGACGATCTACATTAGTTACCTCAGGTGTTGTAATTTTTAGATCTCTAGTAGAATCTGTAGGATCAACAGATGATTGAGTAGGAATAGTGGAAAGGCGCTCATCTACTGGAGATGTGGTGAATGGAGGCCTGCGCTTGAAGTGATTAGGAAAGGTGTCTGTAACCTCAAGATGTCTAGGAAATTTAGCAAAAGGGACATCTGTCGGAGGTACAACAGGCTCAGAGGGCACTGGAGGTGCAATAGTAGGCATGGGAAGTGGGACATCCTATATAACAGTAGAAGATTTCCCAGTAGTAGAGTGATAAGGTATCTCCTCAAAAAACGTAACATCCTTACTAACATAGAACCGATGTGTCGATGGATCAAAGCACCTGTATCCCTTCTAGGTTCTAGAATAGCTCACAAAGATACATTTAACTGATCGAGGAGAAAGGTTATTCACCTTGTACAAGTGGACAAAATAAACACATCCAAACATCTTGGGTGGTATAGAAAACAACTCTCTGTCAGGAAATAAAACAGAGTAAGGGCCTTTCCACCCAAAATAGACGATGAAACCCGATTGATAAAAAAAGATGCTTTAAAAATGACATTAGTCCAAAAAGTAGTGGGAACATGTGTTTGAAGCATAATAGTACGTCCGACATCAAGCATTTCAACTTGTGTTCAGTTACCTCATTTTGTTGGAATATATGAACACAAAAAGTCTGGTGAATAATACCCAGAGACTGGAAAAATTGAGCCAAAGTAGCATTCACAAACTCAAGTCCATTATCAATCCGAAACATGCGAATAATAGTAGAAAATCTAGTCTTTATTTCATTAACAAAATTTTTGATCAATATGGGGTTTCGGATTTCTCCATCATAAATACCTAACAGACACAGGTATAATCATCCGCAATAACTAGAAACCAACGAAAACCCCAAAGACTCTTGACCTGACATAGACCCTAAAGACTAACATATATAAGACAAAAAGGAGACTCAACTCTATTATTACTCCTCGGAAAAGGCATTCTCTGATGCTTGTCGAGTCGACAAGTCTTATAGGAAAAAGAATCAGGAAACTGCATGTCTGGAAACTGACGATGGAGAACTGAAATACTATGATGCCCCAATCTAAGGTGCCATTGAAGAGCAGATGTGGCACAAGCAGTAACAATGGAGTGATTTTCAGGGAAAGGTGCATGTAATAGAGGTTATCCTGCTTAAGTCCTCTACCAATCTGCTTCATCATTTGGAGGTCTTGTAGGAAGAAAAAGTGGTCATAAAAAATAGCTTTGCAATTTAATGCCATAGTAATTTGACTTATAGGCATTAAATTCAGGATGAATTTAGGGGCATGCATAACATCAAACACATTGATGTTTCATGAACGCACTAAACACATTGATGTTGATTGTCATTTTGTGCGTGATATAGTGACCTCTCGCACGATATGCACCTCTACTACATCGGAGCAGTAAGTGGCAGATATCTTCACTAAGGTATTACCTCGGAAACGTCATAATTTCCTTTGTTCTAAGTTGGGCATATTAGATATATATGCTTCAGCTTGAGGGGAAGTATTAGTATTATTATAAGGGTATATGTGTCATCTTTTGAGTATATGAGGGCTACTTATGTAATTTACCCAGAGGTTCTCCATATAAAAAGAGACCTAGGATTTCTAATAATAGCAAGTTCATTTTTCTCCTCCCTCAATCCAGCTCATTCCATTCCAAACTTTTTTTAATTGTTCATAAATTTCTTAATAGTTAATAGTATCACTAATCTGAACTTGCACCTCTTTTGCAAGCTAGGTTTGGCTCAATTGTCCATCTCTTACATGCCACTCTACTCAAGCATAAGGGCACATACATTGCAAGTAAGCAGGCTAGAAAAAGTTTGGGACCTTTTTTTTGTTTTGAGAAGTTTAATGTGGTGTGCATGTGATTTGATCTTATTAGAGAATATAGGTGTCGGAAGTGAAGAGTGTAGTGGGCCGTATTTAGTCCCACATTGTGTATTGTGGGTTTGTGTAAGTGGTGCCTATAAATAGGTTGTTGTGCCCTATAGGGGTATTTTCCTATGATTTTCTCCTCGTTCTTCATTAGTGGAGTTTCCACATAAACCCAAGTATTTTTTGTTGATTGCTTTGATATCTATGTTGATTGTTATTTCGCTTATATTTATTTATCAACATGGTATTTGAGCATGTATGATCTCGTTGAGAGGAAAAAAAAAATAAGAGAAAAGGGAGAGGGTTGAAAAACCCAAGGGGAGGGGGCTTTGGCGACGTTGCTAGGCCTCGCGGCCTTCAACATGTCTCTGATGGCCCTCCTCCTCTTTGGGGGGTCCTCCTATGGCCCGTTTTCTTCTTCTGTGTGCACCAGGGTCGCAAATAACCCCCTTCCTGTTGCAGTTGTGCTCTTGGTGTCAACCAAAAGGGCTTCTTCGGTGCCGCTACCTCCTCCGTTGGCTCCAGCAACCGTCCTCAACATGTCACTTGACACAATGGCTACACAACTTCGTCATCCTCGCTGTTGTGTCGACCCTCGCCTTTACTTCGACCACTAGCGCTTTCACCACTATGTGTGGTCTCCTTATGGGCCTTACCGGCGTTGCCCCATGATGTTGGGTGGTCCGACGACGCTTATCCAGGCCACACCACACTTTGGTGGTCTACTTCAGTGTGGTAGCAACATTGCCACAAGCCACCACAACTCAGATCTGGCCAAAAAGGTCCTATTCTGGTTAGGGTCGGATTTGGTTCTCTTCTCTAAATGCATAGTGCATGTCTATGAGTGTAAAAAAATGAAGGAAGAAAAGAATAGGAGATTCACTTTAGAGATCCCTACATGAGAGAAGCTTACTTCCTGGTCCTTATATGAGAGGAATACTTTCTTGGTTCCTATATGAGAGAAATCTACAGCAAGATTTCTGTATAGGAGAGGCCAGTCTTGAGGTCTTGTATAGGAGAGGCCTACTTTGAGTTCTTGTATAGGAGAGGCCAGTCTTGATGTCTCCTGAGAAGTGGAACACTTTGAGCTTCTATGTAGGAGAGGCCTACTCTCGAGATCTCTTGTTCTACTGTGGTTACTACTTCTGTTACAACCGCCTTCTACTTCTACGACATACTGCTTGCTCTTGCTCCTTTGATCTACTGATAGCTCCTTTGAATGTCTACGTTAGGAGGGGTTTCCTTGTAACAAGTTGGATGTTGCACGCTCCAACTTGGGGGGGGGGGGGAGTGTTAAGGAATAAATCAAACTAGGATATTTTTAGTGTCAAATTTGTTAGAGTTAATAGGATGAGTTGTTTTAATATTTTTAGTCCTTTTTAGTTTTGGTAAGTATGCTATTGAGTTTCCATGTATACCTAAAACTTTTTTATAAAGAGGGTTAAGGCTTTCTTTTCAAAATACAACACAATAACCAAGTTAATCTTTTTCAACATGGTATCGGAGCAAGTTGATTCTTGAAGAAGATTATTTTCTTGTTCTAAGATTTTTTATTATCATCGATTATTTGTGTTCTTGGAATATCCATCTTGAGGGAGCATACGCGAAAGCTTCTTTGGCTGTGAATAAAGAGAAGGCATAGGAGGAGATCGATCAACGTTGCTGGCACAGTAGCAACAACAACCACTGAGTTTAGTAGGGTGAGATCTAGGATGAGGAAGCCCCTACTCGAGGCCGCGAGGAGGTGCGGTTGGTGTTGCTTAGGTAGGTGCCATTGAGGCGATGATGAAAGCGTGATTGGGCAGCGTTGAAAAGTGTAGGTGCTACCTAGATCACAACCGAGTGAGGAGGAGGTTGAACTTGACCTTGGTGAGCGAGGAGGAAGAGAGACCTTTAGAGGGGGTCATCTAGAGAAGGAGGTGCTACTGTTGATGGTGGTGATCGCGAGGAGTTGCGTGAGCAATGAAGAAGTCGAAGAAGAAGATGGAGGCAATGTTAATCGAGCGTAATCTCGCTTGTGATTGGCTCGCGTGAAGATTGCAGTGAAATTTTTACCACTAATGGTGGCACTATTGGCGATGATCTTGTGGTAGCAGCGATCTCATGCATGTGGCGATGAAGCAACTGAAGATGTAGTCAAAGGAGATCTGGTCAACATCGTGATTTTGGGTTTGGATGAAGAGAAATGCTTTGGGTTTGAAGATTTTTTTGTTCTTTTTACTCTTTTATCCCTTTGTTTCCCCATTAGTTTCCTTTGGGCTCATTTGTTGGGCCTCTTCTCAACTTTGTAAAGAAAAAGGAAAGGAAAAAAGTGGGGGGGGGGGGGGGGAGAAGAAAAGAGAAGAGGATAGAAAAAAAATCAAAAAAAAAAGGAAGAAGAAAAAAATAGAGAGGAGGAAAAAAAGAAAAAAAGAAGAAAAAAAAGGAAGGAAGAAGAAAAAATATAGAGAGAAACAAGAGGAAAAAATGATGATAATGGTGAGAAGAGGGGAGAAGCTCATCTATTTGATTTTTTCTTCTCTCATACGAGTATGAGAGAAAGGGGGAAATGTAAGAGCTTATTATGGCCCCATATGAGACTTATCTTTTGAGGTTCCTACATGAGAGAAACTCATTTTCTTGGTTTATACATGAGAGGAACGCTTTTCTTGGTTCTTATATGAGAGAAATCTATAGAGAGATTTCCATATGGAAGAGGCTAGTCTTGAGGTTTTTGAGGGAAAGATTCACTTTGAGCTTCCGTGTGGGAGGGGTCTAGTTTCTTGGTCTTCATGTGAGAGACCTTCTTTAAAGTTCTCAAAATGGAAGGCACAAGTATTAGAGCCAACTTCAGTAATTCATCTACAGGCTTCAACCTACACTCACCTACAATTACAAGCAAGAACATGGATGCAAGGAAGCTGGCAACACAAGATGCAAGGAAGTAGTGACCCAACGGTATCAATTGAGTTGAGTGTTGTGTACTGCTTTGTGGAGTGAGGATTTCTTTTGTACAAGCTGAGCTTCCATGCTCTACCTTGAGGGGGAGTATTGAGAGGTGAAGAGTTGTAGTGGGTTATATTTAGTCCTACGTCATGTATTATGGGTTTGTGTGTGTGAGTGGTGCCTATAAATAGGTTGTTGTACCTCCATTTATTCTTTGAGAAGAATATAAACATCTCGCCTATAGGGGCCTTCTCTTATGGTTTTTCCTCCACTCTTCATGAGTGTGATTTCCATGTAAACCCAAATGTTCCTTCTTGATTGCTTTGATATTTATGTTGATTATTTTTCTGTTTATATTTATTCATCAACATTAAGAAAGAGCAATATAGGATTAGTTAAAAGTTATGTTTTATCTCTTTTTATTTTTAGGGATTTATTTGATTTCATTGGGATTGTAGCCTCCTCTCTATATAAAGAGGTGTCAAGGTCTTCTCTTTTCATCAATTTTTATTCCGATGCTAGTTGGGTGCTCTACCATTGAGCCAACCCCTCGGTGGCAAAGTTTGGGACTTTTGAGTCTACCATGGTAACCTAATCCTACTATACCATAGCATCAAATAAACGTAATCTTGGCTACAAGCAAGTTCAGCTTTGCTTATACCTTTTAAACTAATGGAAAAATTTGAGTTGAAGCTTTTTAATTGGCGATGGCAGTTTTTACCAGCAAGGAAAGTCAATGAGGTGGCTAAGAAGGTCCGAAGTAGGTTGCCATCTGAGTTGCTAGGCAGCAATTTTTCTGGGAACATACTTGGCATGACATTTCGGCAGGTTGTCTTTCAGAAAGTCTGGAATGTAGAGATTGTGCTGTTTCCTCCCGGAGTTGAGCGGGACATGAATGATTTGACTAAGACTAGAGAGGTAAACTTTTCATTCTTTAAACATTTTTTTGAGAGGTTTCATCCTTTTGACATGATGTTCTATCTTTGCCGGTAATTTGTTACTCTATTGAGATGGCCATTCATATAGCAGGCTCCTGTTTATTTCACTATGAGCTCCTCGGACGATAAACTGCTCTCTGCACTTGCTGAAGTGGTCTACTTTTCTGCTTTTGATGATATTAAGAAGAACCAATCACAAGTTGCTGGTAGCCTTATCCCAAATAGTTTTCTTCACTTGTTTAATGAGCCCAAGGTAACCTCCTCGAAAGATTCCTCAGTTTGCTTGACTAGAATTCCGAAATCTGTTATACTTGAGGAAGCTGAAAAGCGGGTGGAGATTTTCAATCTGGCAAAATGGAAACCAACTTACAGAGAAAGAGGCTCAAAGAACAACTGGTGGACACCGCTGACATACTTTAGCCATGACAAAGATGTAGGTCCATGGTTTAGCGCATGGGTTAATGAGTATATACCTGCTTATAAGATTCAGGTTGACTGGAGCAGATTTAAGAATGCTAAATTTGAAGGCTTGCCAAATTTTTCAGAGAATAGGTCGGAAGTTCTTTTGACCCACTTTCAAATGGTATACTTATTCTTTCCATTGTTTTGTGCATCTTGTTCATGGTCGTTTTTTTTTTTTTTTGCACCAATGATACCTGTAGGATTAAGTTGTAATTTTCTGTTATTGTGTATGAGTAAATTTATCTCATTTTCTGTGCATATGGTGACAACTCACATGTATGCACATAGGTAAACATATGAATCTTTAGTGGTGTTGGAGCCACGTGTTGGACATGTGGCATGTCCATGGTGGTTGAGTGGATATCACGTGGATCTCCATTATAGAGTCCATGAGATCTTGTTAGATTGAGTTGTTGCCTTAGGCTGCGTTTGCCACGGTAATAAGAGGTGGAACCGTGGAATAGGGGCTATCTACTGAGTCAGAGATAATGAAAAGTCTTATTCTTAAATGAAACCCCACACCTCTTTATATAGAGAGAGGTGTTTGAGAAAAGTACAGCATAAGTCCAATAGGACAAGAACAATAACAAGTAACTCCAGAGCAGTAGATGAAAGTGGTAGAATGTGGAGATTGTAAAGATCGTTCTGCTTAAGTTCACCAATTTGCCGATGAGCGAGAGGGGGAGCGCGAAAAGGGGAACGCGTGGGTGGGAGGGGGATGGATCTGGTTGGACGGCGGTGAAGAGGTTGTAGAGGGGTGTGGAGCCGGTGCGTTGCTTCAAGTGCCTCGAGAGGGGGCACTTCGCTGAGAGTTGTAGGGAGCCGGTGAAGTGTTTGCGGTGCGGAGGTCTTGGACATAGGCGGTCGCTATGCTGTTTTCGAGAGCTTATCGGTGGGGTTTCTATAGGGAAGGCGAGGGTGTTGCCGCCTCCACCGGAGGGGGCGTCTCTCGTGGAGGTTGAAGTACCGTGGTCGTAGGAGATCAGGGCCTTGGAGGGGAGTTTGGCGGCGGCTTTGATTGTGGTGGTGCTGGAAGGGGAGGTGGGTTTGGGGGACTTGAGAAGGGCGGTTTCTTCGTTCTTGGGGATCGGAAGGGAGGCCTTTGGAGTTGCGTCTCTCAGGAGTGGCTGCTTGGTGCTGTCGAGGTTCGGACCGAAGATGTTGCGGCGCCTGGCATTCAAAGAGTTGTCGTGTGGCCGAGGTGTGGTGAGATGGAGGTGGCCGATGAGGTCGGATGGGGTCGTGGAGGAGCGGCCACTGGTTGGCACGAGGTAGAGGGTGGTGATTGAGGGGGTCCCTCTCTTCCTCTGTATGGTGGAGGTGGCGGCAGTGGTGGTCGCTCCGTTTGTGAGGCTCCGGAGCTGCAAGGGTCTGGGTCTGAGATCGGAGGACTTGTCGAGGTTCGGGGCGTGGGTGGAGATGAGGCCGAGGATGAAGATTGCGGAAAAGGTGGTCCTGAGATAGGGGAGCTCCCCATGGTTGGTTTAGGTCTCGTGGGAGGTTGGGTGACCTCGGTCTTTCGCTGAGGCGGTGGCTGGCGGTGCGACGATGGAGCTTGGCGTCGGAGTCGACGCATGAGTGGATCGAGAGCAGGCTGTTTTTGGGAAGGCGAAAGATCGCGGTGATGATGGCGCGACCGTTGTGATCCCTGCGGCACGATCGGTGGCAGACGATGAGGGGGAGTTTTCCGTGACTAAGGCTTTTCACAAATTGCATGCGACCTCGCAGGTGATGGATGTTGATCTCCAGGGGGATTGTAGGTTGCTATGGTCGGCAAAGTACCTATTGAAGGTCATAATCTTCGCCTGGCTTGTGAGAAAGGGTAGAATTCTGACCAAGGCTTGGAGAGCAAGGTGGGCTGTGATGGATGACCTTAGCTGCCCCTTCTGCAAAGGGGCAGATGAGGATATTCAACACCTATTTTTTGGGTGTCCTTTTGTTGCTCAAGTTTGGAGGAGGATAGGATTGACTGGATTGTCTATGATAGCATGGATGGGTTTTGGTCTTCATTTCGGACGGGTAACATCCATGGAGGAGGCAACATTTTCAGGATAAGGAAAGAGAAGGCAATGGTGCTGGCAGTCCTGTGGGGCGTGTGGCTGAGAAGGAATGGGATCATATTCAGTTGCGAAATGCTGTTTGTTGAAAATATTTTCTACTCCATTTCCTCCCAAGTGGTGTTTCAGGAGGCTGCCTTGTAGAATTTGGGTAGTCATGCGGATAAGAAAAAAAAAAAACACGTAGTTCTAGGATGAGTTGATATCTATGGTTGGAACTTTCATTTGGGGTTCTATGACTAATTTGGGATTGGGGAGGGATGGGAGATGGCAATGTTGCTCGCCACTTTAAGGATATACCTAGGTAGAGAACAAGGCAAGATGTGGGGTCGGAGGACTTTGCATACTTCATAGCACAACATAGCTTGATTGATCTAACCACGCACTTGTGTCACTAGGAGAATCATGGCTACATTGAGCTCAAAACCATAAACTAGATAGATTCCTTTGCTATATGGAGTTTGCTGTGATCTTCCTACTTTATGATGTTGGCTTCACGGACAAGCCTTCTTGGACTACAAATCTATCCTTTGAAGATTTAATGAAGACAAGAAGTTCAGCACCTTTTTTAAATGAGTTGTCTTGGCTTGTGGATCATGGCTTCAAAGGCTTGTTGGAGAAGTGGAGGGAAGTGGCCCCTGAGGTATTTGTTGTAGGATGACTGACTGTTAAGCTAGGTTCTTTAAAGGCCTTCCCCAAGGTTTCAAGGAGAAGCTTTATGATGAATGGGAAAGAAAGAGAGTTGGTGCACTTGCTGAGATATCTAGGACCAACGAAGAAACGGGTGCTTGAGAGGTTGGAGGAGGAATCAGTTTTCAAGAAGTACAACAATGGAGGTGTCCATTAGGAAGATGAAAAAGGAGGTTGAGGAGTCAATGTTTCTTTCGATAGTCCTAGTTGGCTATGATGATTCTCAACTGCAAATTTGATCTGTCTGAAAACCTCCATGTATCTTACTTGGAGAATTAAAACATGCCTTAAATAAAGTTGGCCTTTCCTAGCCTCTCTTACGGTGCTTATTATTATGTTCGTTATGCATCTCACTATAGATCGCATTTAACTTCTTATAATTTGCATGTATCTTCTATTTGGTAAAATGATAAACAAACTGAAGATGGAGTATTTAGAATTCCATTTGTGGAAAGTAACGTGAATGACGTTGTATCAGTGAAAGCAATTAATTGAGCAATTTTACAAGGGCTCTTGCTTGCCCCTCTTGTTTGTTTACAATGAGGAAAAAATTGTTAAGTTGATAGGCGATTGCAAGGTGAGAAGCCCCTTAATCGCTTGCGGCATGAGGCAACAAGGCAATTGCCCCAATTGAGTCGCGATGACCATTTTTTTTTATTAAAAAAATAAATATGCCTAACTAACCCATGACAGAAATATATGTATAACAGTAATATCTAGATAAATCTATATTGACATGCATATACCACTATAACTTACTCTACATATACATATATTATATACATAACAACATATATGGTATTCAACAAAGTTAAATGCACACACACATATATCAAATATACATCAGTGTACTTACTACATCTATAATACATACATATGTAATAACCTTTTAAAAAAAAAACATACATATGCAATACAATAAACAACATACACATGTAATACAATCATATATATCAACTTTGATATATACAATATAGTTGAAGGAAATAAGTTGTCTTATTTGATAAAGAAAATCCTACTTTTCTTTTATAGAGAGGGGTGAGAGGAAATATTATAAGACTCTTGAAAAAGAAATAAAATACCACTATTACTCTTACAACATAATGTAATACTCCCTCTCAAGTTGAAGCATATATATCAACTATGCTTAGCTTGTTTCTACACTCCTCAAATAAGGGGTGTGACAAGGGCTTGGTAAACATATCTGCTGTTTACTCTGATGAAGCTAAACATGAAGTACGAAGTAGGCCATGCTGAATAAGACTTCTAGTATAGTGGCAGTCTACTTCCACATGCTTCGTCTGCTCATGGAACATAGGGCTATTAGCTATATATGTGGCAGCCCTGTTATCGTAGTACATCTCCATAGGCTCCTTAATAATAACATAGAAATCTTTCAGCAATGACTGTATCCCAGTTCATCTTAGCAGCAGTATGTGCCATAGCACGGTACTTTGACTCTGTTTTAGAACGTGACACCACGCTTTGTTTCTTACTCTGTCACCAGAATCCCTGCAACAAAGGTGCAGAATCCGGTAGTAGACTTCTTGTCTCCAATCTCTCATGTGTAGTTAGCATCAGAGTACCTAATAACAGTCATGGGAACTCCTCTCTGGAAAAGAAGTCCTCGGCCTGGAGCCTCCTTGATATACCTCAACACCTGCAGTACTGCCTGTCAATGCTCATTTGTAGGCTTGTCTAGAAACTGACTCAGCTTGCCCACTGCAAGATTGATATCTAGCCTGGCGATAGAGTAATTTTCCCACAAGCTGCCTATATTCTTTCTTATCCATTAATCAAGCAGACTCATCAAATAGGTGAACCTTTGGATCCATAGGGATATTTACTCCCTTAGACCTAAGCATGTTAGCCTCTTGAAGAATATCCAAGGCAAACTTTCTCTGAGACATAATAATTCCCTACTCGCTTGTGTCTATCTCAATGCTTAGGAAGTACCTAAGTCTCCCAAGGTCCTTCATAACAAATTACAATGCCAAATACTCCTTGACCTGGGATACACCGACCATATTATCACCTGTGATAATAAGATCATCGATGTACACAAGTAGAGCTACAACACCCCTACTGATCTTCCTTATAAATAGAGTTGTTAGATGAAGACCTTTGTAGCCCAATCACAAACAATGCCTCTAATAGTCGCTAGAACCATGCTCCAGGGCTTTGCCTTAGGTCATAGATTGCTTTATGCAGTCTACATACGCACTCCCCCTGAACCTCAAAACTTGGTGGCTACTATATATATATATCTCCTTCTGAAGGTCGCCATACGAGAATGTGTTTTTGACATCCAGCTGATGGGGTGCCCATCCATAATGTGCAGCCACATAAATAAGAATGCAAACTGTAGAGAGTCGAGCCACTGGTGAGAAGGTGTCAAATAAATCCACTCTGTAAGTCTAAGTAAATCCTTTGGTCACGAGACGAGCCTTATACTGAGAAATAGACCCATCACGGTTGTATTTCAAGGCAAAGACCCACCTTGCTCCAACATGTGCGTTAGATGGTAACGAGGTCAACTCCTAGGTGCCCCTGTCACGAAGGGTAGACATTTTTTCTTCCATCGCAGCCTTCCAATGTGGATTCAGAAGTGCCTGTTGATAAGATGTGAGAATTTCAGAGGTAGACACTGTAGTGGTAAGACATGAAATGTAGTGCCCAAGAAGTGGGTAGTCACTGCACTTCTAGCCACACGGTAATGAGCACGGAAGCGAGGAGCTTTTTGATTGGCAATCGGAACATTAGCATCATTAGGTGGACCTGGAGAGGCATCAATAGAAGTACTGTCAGTGGGCTCAATATGTACCTGATCAGGGGAGGACTGCGGTGGCTCTGAAGGGATATAGGAGGGGTTGTGTAACTTTTTCTCTCTGATATGTAGAGCCCTTAAAAGTTCCTTCATCTGGTGGTACAATCTTGAGAGAACTGGGAGGCTGCTCTGGAATGGTACTACTGACTTGAAAATCATCTATGGATACAGGAGGCACAAGCATAGGTGCAACACATCCTGTAGCTGACGAGCTAATGTGGAAAAATAGGGAATTGACTCATGGAGTGTAACATCTGTAGTGGCATATTACTTCTTATGGATTAGGTCAAAGCATCTGTACCCCTTCTGTGTTTGACAATAACCAAGAAACATGCATTTGATTACTCTAGGGGCAAGCTTGTCATGTCTAGGTCCAAGTAAGTGAACAAAGGCAATGCAACCAAATGTCTTGGGTGGCATCAAGAACAAATCAACATCAGGATACAACATTGTCCAAGGTACTTGTTCATGAATGACAGAAGAGGGAAGCTGATTAATCAGATAACATGCAGTCAGCACTACATCCCCCCAGTAAAAATGTGGGACACTATTCTGAATAAGCAAGGCACGTGCTGTATCTAGAATATGTCTATGCTTCCACTTTGCCACCCCATTCTGTTGAGATGTGTGGGGCAGGAGGTTTGGTGTACCATGCCAAGAGAGGCATATAGTGTTCTCAGTTCCTTGGTATAAAATTCTAGTACATTGTCTGTTTTGATAGCCTTGATACACGGATCAAACTGATTTTTCACAAATGCAATAAACTGAATAATAAGGGAGCTAACATTTGATTTATTTTTCACCAAAAATAGCCACGTCAATTGTGAAAAATCGTCCACAAAGAGCAAAAAATATCCATGACCATGTCTGTTTGCAACACGACTTGGGCCTCACACATCATAATGGATTAAATCAAAATAAGTAAAGCTACGGGAATTGGTAGATGCTGGAAAATTGGCTCTATGGTGCTTACCTAACTGGTAAGCATCACACTGGATCTTGGTGCTGGGCGAGAGATGTGGAATGAGCCGACGTAGCTTGTCCAACGAAGGATGGCCTAAGCGTCTGTGCCATTGCAAAGCATTGCCAACATAACTCATTTGACATGTTGCAGCAAATGGGCTCTGAGCTAACCAGTAGACACCCCCTCCTCATATTCGCCACCAATCGTCCTCCTCGTCATGTGTTCCTCAAAGGTACACCCAGCATCATAAAAAATCACATGACAGTTCAACTGCTTAGTAATAGTGCTAATAGAAAGTAGCTGCATGGCCATATTAGGCACATAAAACACATCTGAGAGATGCATAGTACGAGTAATTGGCACCCCTCCCCTACCGTCATAGATTGAAATATCACGATATATCAGCGATATATCCTCGATATATTCCTTTTTTGACTTGTCGATATGATATCGATATTTAAAACCTTGATGATGATGCAATGATGGTTGACGAGCCACAAGAAGAAAGTAGTGGTGGAGGAGATGAGGGATATCATCATCAAGGTCCTAGTAGAGAGGATACCTAACATTAATACATAAAAAAATATACAAATATACATGGAAATCTTGTACGAAGTCCACCTTGTGACTATGACGCAGGGACAAGCCCGACAGGGTATGGGTATGCTTCGGGCCATTCTATGATGTCCATCGATGATTTAAGTTTATCAGTGGGATCTCTTAATCTGGCATCGAAATCATTCTTTGGAGGTGGCCCAAGATCATCATCATCAACTTACCATGGTGGCTACGGATCTCATTACACCAGCTTCTAATACCAACCCTAAGATGAGGCGCAAAGTTTATCTAATTACTTCCCCCGCTACATCAGCCCTCAATCTTATTATGATTTCTCATTTGGCTATGGGTATGATGGTCGCCACCAAAATAATAGTACCCAAAATGATCTTACATTTGCAAATTATGGCTATGGGGTTTTCGCTGAGTATTTTGCATCTCATGGTCCTCAACAATTTTCTTATCAACCTTCCTACTCTACTGCACCATTTCCTCCTCGATTACCATGAAGTTTATCGATGAGACAACGTGAACCTTGTGAATCATCAGGTTCTACATTAAAACGAGATGAGTCTACCGCATCCACAATTTCAAGAGGACATCGAGCTGAGTCTACTTAGAATCAGGGTAGATTTAGAACTGGAAGCAGGGGTAGCTCGTCCGACAGTCATAGTCGATATGCACGTCATGGAATACTTGTCTATTGTAGTGATGAAGACTATCAACGATACATTAATGAATACAATACTTGATATAGCTACATGGCGTAGGAGTCATATTGTGAATATGTTAGAGTGCTGCAAATCGAGGAAGATAATCGGAGGAAAGGTATCGAACCAGGTCAATGCTCAACCTGGTATTGATTTAGTGGCATTGGTTGGTGCTTCCGTACTTGGTGTAGTCAATTGATACTCTGACACTATTTATATTTTATTTTTTTTGTGAGTAGCATTACTATGAACATTTACAAGTATTATCTTGTTCTATACACCTTTTCAATATATGACTTTGTCAATATGCGACTAGTGCATTTCTATTATGCTTTTATTCAAAATTTATGATTGTCGTCTTCTAGGCATTTCTTCATGATGTATTAGTTATTAAAATGTTAATTTTCATAAAATTTGTGACATTTTGGGCCTTTCTGAGCGATTTCCACAAAATTCATCGATATCAGTGATATATCTCCGATTTATCTCCGATATATCCCTTTTTTGACTTGTTAATGTGATATCGATATCGATATTTAAAACTTTGCCTACCGTTGATAGGAGCATGTCTTCCATTTGCTAGTTGGACTGAACGTCCCTGTAGAACCCTCTGCATGCCTCTAAAACATTGGGAATTCCCAGTAAGGTGATCTGATGCCATGATTGTAAAAGTCGGTAGTCGATATTCAGTCAGCCAGGCCGCTGACTAAGGAGTATACGATATGCGGGGGAGTAGTCAAGGAGTACTCGATCGGGCATTATTTTAATATATATATATTATACACACACACTGTATATAGACACACACATACATGATACATCAAGAAGTAAAATATATTATTGCATAAAAGTAGACTATTTTTAAGCTCACAATAATACCAAGTTACCAACAAAACAAAAGTACTAGTTCAAAATAAAAACACAAGTTCCAAATAAAAAGCACAAGTTCAAAATAAAGTCACAAGTTCCTTCACTTTAATCAACAAAACAACAGAAAACACATCTAAAGTTAAAATTGATCATCTTGCGTCGCACCTCTTGCATCGTCGCCTCTGATTGGAGAGGGAGAGGAAGGGGCGGTGATTAGAGGAGGGTTGTCGCTCGCACCTTGGAGGAGGGGCGGTGATCGGAGAGGGAGAGCTTCGCATGGGTTTGGGGGAGAGGCTTCTGTCAGGTAGGAGTTGGGGATTTGGGGGGTCGATCAGAGTAGTGAGTCTAGTGACTTAAATTTTTTTAGGTTTAATCCTCTATGTAAAACTCGACCGATTATTCGGCTGACTACATCGACTGCTTGGCTGTGTAGTCGGTGTGGTCGAATATGGCACTGACTATTGACTATTCAGTCGGTTGGAGGTCAACTACGATTACTCGGCCGAGTAGACCAATTTTCACAACATTGTTTGCTGCATCAAAATCAATCAACCAGGTATTAGTTATACCTAAGGAAGCAGAAGCATAGGCTGCTGTGCCTGAAGACTGGCCTTGATCATGTGTCAGCTAGGCTAGATGTTGAATCACGGAGTCATAATCTGCCCCTGCAAGTGTAATGGACTTAGGAGCCGTCTCAGGAGCAACAATGACTTGGTTGTCAACAGTCGACCTCCCAAGTTTATTCCAGTATTTGGCCTCCACATGGCCAAGTCGACCACAATACGTGTAAGTAGGCTTGCCATGTGTGCCATCTCTGCTTCCTTGTCCCTTACCATGAAAGGGGCCTCGTTTGTTACGAGCACCAACAGCTGCATGGGTAGAGGAAATAGGAGTAGTAATCACTTCATGTGTGGCTTGCACCTGCAATCTGCTTAGCCTCCTATATATCTCCTCAATAGGTGGTAACTTTGATAGAGTAAGTATCTGAGATTTGGCAGCCGCATAGTCATCACTCAGGCTTGCAAGGAACATATGGGTAGAAAATTCCTTTTACTGATCCCTGTAAGTAGTGGATGTGCATGTTGGTTGACATGCATTATACTTCTCTAGCAGTCCCTTCATAGTAGAGTAGTACTGTGAAAGGGACATATTCTCTTGCTTCAAGTGGCACAAATCATAATGAATCTGAAACACCTGAGTCGAATTAAGCTCATGTGAATATGCAATCTTCAGACCATCCCACATCTCTTTGGCCGATTTATAGTACGTAATTTCCTCTCCAATTCGAGGGATGATGCTTTTTCATGTCCAGGCTCTCACCATGGCGTCATTCCTGTTCCATGTGACATGCTTGCCTGTCATTTGCTCGGGGGGCATCTTAATGAGCACATGCTACTTCTCATGTCCTTCCACTGTCACAAGAAATGTTTGAGACCAACGAGGGTCGTTGGTCTCATCCAACTTCACAATGGGTGCGAAGAGCGGGCTTTTGTACACCCTCGTGTCTCCCACCTGACCACCTTGCCTTGAGGTTACTTCTGACCCAGAAGGAGAGGCCATATTATATCTTCAATGATCATGACCACCAACACTGATGCAAAATTTAGATATGAAACAATCACAACTTGGGGAATAAACACCCCTAAAAATCCGCAAACATGCAATAGAAAGCTTCGCAATGCACCAACGGGGAATATAGATTTCGGAATATCATCAAACAAGGGAATACACACCCTAGATCTCAGAGAAAATTCTGAAAATATACCATTAAATCAGTGCGGAGAATTCTTGGCTCTAAGACTCCATCAAACGATACCATAGAGGCTTCTTCGCTCAGATTGAGTTGCTAGTATGCCCTCTCTGTGCTACCAAACACAGAGAAAGCAAGAGAGAGAGAATGCTGCCGGAGAAGAAAGTGGATTGGGCGATGCTAGAAAGGCCGCCGATGGTGGAGAAAGGACCTGGGCGACGTTAGAGAGGTTGCCGGAGGTGAAGTGGATTGGGCGGCACTAGAGAAGTTGCCGGAGGCGGAGAGGCGAATCGGGCGGCGCTAGAGAGGTTGTCGGAGGTGGAGAGGCGAGTTGGGTGGTGGCCCTTGCGGCTTGGGTAGAGAAGAAACGGCCGCTGGGCGGTGGAGAGGCTACCTGGGCGGAACCCTAGGTGGCTGGAGGCTGCTGGGTGGTGCTGGAGGCGGCGCTGCCAGTGCTGTTGCCGATGGCGGCGGCGGCGGTGGTTTGACGGTGGAGGGTTAGGGTTTTTCTTTGAGGTGGAGCCTTCAACTTGGCTCTGATACCGAGTTGAAGGAAATAAGTTGTCTTATTTGATAAAGAAAATCCTACACCTCTTTTATAGAGAGAGGTGAGGGGAAATATACAAGACTCCTGAAAAAGAAATAAATACCACTACTACCCTTACTATTAAAACATTTGAATGTGGCAATGACATGAACTAATGAGGGCGATGGTGGTCTCCTAGGAATGGTGCCCACAAGAATCTCGCGAAGGCTTCTTGTCATGGGAGGCTCATTAGAGGAGTTGCGATGTCAGAGAGACAAAGAGGGGCAAGGATTACGGGAGGAATAGTTTCTAGTGAGGAGAGGAGGGGTGTTGTGATCGTGGTGAAGTTGCAATGAATGGAGTCCATTCATTTGTTCTTTTGTGTGGGAATGTTAGGAGTCTGTTCAACCCCAGGTTTAATCAAAGCAACAAATTGGTTCAGGTGGGCCCTTTTGCAAAGTTTCAATGCAGGCGCTGGGGCAAGAGATGACCAAGGCATTCTTGAGGTGACAAGGTGCCTTGCCCAAATGAAGGGCCTTGTCTTGGACCCATTCTATGTGAAGATCTAGGCTCTTGGCTCACCTGGATGCCCGATGCGATTGCCTCAACAGCATTGGATGAGGATGTGATCACCTAGCAAGCTGCTGGTGTCCAAAACTCTATTATTGCTGGTGCATTCAAAATGGATGATATCAGTATGAAGGGTAAGTTAACCATCTTTATCGAACATTATCTTGCACGAGAGCCATTAGTGATAGAAAGGACCATATCTTGTTTTGTAAGGACAGGTACTCAATTTTGAAGTAGTGGTGCTAGCCTGCTAGGCACACTTACAAATGGATAAGAAAATATTCTTGAAGGGTGTCTTTGCACTGATATCTTCATATCTATGAGAAGCTTGTCTGTGATTGCTTTAAGGAAATATTGGGTGTGCAATGGCTAAGCCGGTGGATAGCAAGGAGTTGATAAAGGTAATTTTTGCAGCTCTGCATGGTAAGGAATTTGTGGAGGGCATGGGAAGTCCGTAAGTATGTGGTTTCCATGAGTATGCCTTTTGCTTCAAGAAGATACCCGTGTAATAAGTTATATTGAGTTAATTAGATGAAGGGTGACTTTTTAAGGAATTGACATACAGAAAGACAGACTTGTTAATTGATTTATAAACTCTTCTAGATCCAATATCCCAGTAGAGTAAAACAGGTAAACTATGGGATTACCATATTACTGGAGTGTTATGTTGCATAGCTTGCCTGGGATTTATCAACAGTTGTGATCCTCTATTCTCTTACATAAATCACTTCATTTCAATAGCTGTTAATCTCCATTAATACATCTTCACTGATCTCATCCCTGGTAATTGGATTGTATCTTAGGAATAATTAGTCTTTGCCAATGTTTGTTACTGTTAGAATATGCTATGTTTTTGTTTTATTGGGGTGTTTCAGTATTTTTTTATTTCTTGTTGGACGCCTCCTGAAATTTACCCTTACCCTCTCCCTATATAAAGAGACTGGGGTTTTTAGAATAAGTTAAGTTGCTTTCTTTTCCTCTAATATGGTGTTAGAGCAGGGTGGGTCCTAGACACTTTGTGTTATGCTATCTTCCACCAAATACATAGGGAAATAGAGAAGATCTTCTTCTCCATGGTTTTCACGCATAAAACACTAGTCCTGTAGTGATTCCGTGTTAGCAGTGCCACTGGCCTACAGCCAGCAACGCTGCCAGCCTTGCCATTGTTGCCAGCAGCGCCGCTGGCACTCCTCCTCTTTACTATGCTGCTGGCAGCAACTCATGCTGTTGGTGGCTATCTAGGCACCCCGGATATGTTCTTCATGCCTTAGGTTGCGTAGAGATTGAATCATGACTCGAGGCCTCTTTCTATAGGCTGATTTGTCCATGGAGATATATGTTTAGATCTGATTTTGTGATTTAGGTGCTGTGAAATCAGATTATGATATCTGCCTCTTATTTTTATCGTTTCCTCCCATCTCTAGATGGCAATGTCGGGATTGTCTAATACTCTCGTTGTCAAACCCATGGCTTCATCTACTTTCGTTGTGATCCAGGGCACCTTTATGAAGGTTAGTGGAGTCTAGAATCATCTACTATGGTTCTAGGCATTCAAAATAGTTGTTGGAGAACAGAAGAAACTCTATGTTCTAACCATGACCCCTCTTGGAACCTAATTTGCAGATTTTGAGAGATGAGAATAGGATAACTATTTGGTTATGAATTGGATGATGAACAATATCGAGTCATAGATGGTTGCCAATTTATTTTAAAAGAAGACTGCCAAAGAGATATGGGATAGTCTGGCAAAGAAGTTCTCTAAAAAATCCAACCATGCTCATCTGGTTGATATGTATTGTTGGATTTGGTTTCCATCTTAGGGGGAGAGCTTGCTAATTACTTACTACATTAAGATGAAGACACTCTTTGAGGAATGTGTTCCACCATCTTTATGTAACACGTAGATAGGGTAGTGATAGGTGTGGCAAGTCTATTGGTTTCTAGATGGTTTGAGTTCTAGATACCAGCCTGTTCGAGTCTTGATATTGGCTATGGATGATATCCTTGATCGGGAGACGATGAATGGAAGTGTATGGAAGACTTTAGAAGATTTCCTTAGATGTGAGCATCTCTCCATAGACTATCGCACCGGCTAATATACCTCCGACGGAGACATTTGCCTTTGCTGTTCTTAGTGGTTGTGGGGGTTCTAGAGTAGGTTGCAGCCGTGGTCGTACCTATGAGCCTTGCATCCATTGCCAGTGGACAAATTATCCTTCTGAGCAGTGTTGGGTAAAATTTGGCAGGCCAGGTTGAGCTAACTCTATGGTCATTCAGGAGGATTCTATTTCTCCTGATTCACCCTCCTTATTTACCGATGACTATGTATGCCTTCTACAATTTCTTAAACAGGCGGTGCCATCTACTGCATCTCAGGATACTAACACTTCTTTTGCTGCTATGATTGGTTTTTCAACTAATTTGGCTACCATGTCATCCATGTCCTCTTGGGTGGTTGATACAAGTGCATCCAATCACGCTATTGGAAGGTGGATGCCCTCACTTCTATGCAGAGATCGCATTCTGTTACTACTGTTCGATCTGCGAATGGCTCTTATTCCCTGTTACTACTGGGGATGTTTATTGACATTTTATAGTTATCTGATGTCTATTATACCCTTTATTTCCCACTGAGCCTTTTGTTTGCTTATAGATTGTCTAAAGATCTTTCTTGTTGGGTGGTATTTGATGGGCATTTCCCCTTTTCAAAAAAAAATTGATGAGCATTTTATTTTCTTTTAGGACATTTGGATGGGGAAGATGATTGGTAAGGGAATTTAAAGAGATGGTCTCTACTACATTGGTGTCCCTCAAAGTTTTCCCGGTGCTGCATCTGTCTCTGCTGATCGTGAGCTTTAGCATAGTCATTTGGGTCACCCATTTGCTTCCAGGCTTTGACAAATTTTTCCATATTCTATTGTTTTGGTCTTCCTTGACCGTAAATCCTACCATCTTAAGAAACACCACCGTGTCTCATTTCCTTCCAGAGAAAATAAGAGGAGTCCTAGTTCATTGTGATATTTAGGTTTGTTTTCGATTAAGTTACCAATCTAGTTTTTGGTAGTTTGCCATCTTTGCGGATGATCATAGCCGTCTATCTTGGGTGTTTTTGCTGAAGGATTGGTAAGAGATTAGTATTCTACTATTAAGGTTTCTTAATGAAGTTCAAACCTTTTATTTTAGTAGCATTAAAATTTTTCGCTATGATAATGCATTTGAGTTTATGCAAAGGGATGTTCAAAATTTTTTGGCCACAAATGGCACCGTTCATCAGACTTCTTGTGCCTATACTTCCCAACAAAATGGTATAATTGAACTTAAGCTTCGTCATATTCTTGACATGGCACACATTGTTGTTATTGCCATGAAAGTACCTAAGCACTTCTGGGGGATGCCGTTCTTACTGTCACTTACCTCATTAATAGGGTCCCCTTCTCTGTCCTTAATAGAGATACTCCTCTTCGCATTTTATAGCTTAATGTATCTCTCTTTGCATTACTATTGCAGATTTTGGCTATATTTGCTTTGCTCATCTTTTAGGGGTTATTAACAAGCATTCCCCAAGGTTGGTAAGTGTGTCTTCCTGGGATACTCTTGCTCTCAGAAGGGATATTGTTGCTTTGATCCTGTTGGAAATAGATATTATGTGTCCATTGATGTTTTATTTTTTGAGAAGCTGTGTTTCTATTATGATGAAGGTGCTTCTTTTGGCTAGTTCAACCAGACCTATGAGTGCTATTCCAAGGACCCTGTGTCCATTCCCTTATTGTCTATGAAGGTTGAAGTTCCTAAGGACAGACCATCTAATCTATCTTCCCCATCAACATCTGATTCGGATGCTACTCCACTTTTGTAGTTAGAGGATTTGCCTATTGCTTTACGAAAGGTAGTAAGGATTTGTACTCTTTACTCCATGTCACATTATAGTACTGTTAATCAACTTAGTCCTATTTTAAAGAAGTTTTTCACAACTTTATCAGCCATGGTCGTCCCTAAGAACTATTATGAAGTTACATAGGATCTAGGTTGGCGTCAGGCTATGGATAAGATGACATCCCTCACTACATGAGGGACCTGACTGGTTTTCTGAAGGGGTCACTATGGTTGATTGCAAATGGGTTTATACTGTCAAATATAAACTAGATGGGGCTATTGAGAGATTGAGGCACGATTGGTTGCTAAGGGATACATAGACATATGGAGTTGATTACTTTGATACGTTCTCTCCAGTGGCTCGACTTAACTTTGTTCAGATTATTCTTTTAGTGGCTGCCAACAAACAGTTGCCCGTATATCATCTTGACGTCAAGAATTCCTTCTTATATGGGGACTTGCAGGAGGACGTGTGTATAATCCAACCACTAGGCTACGTGGTTGAAGGGGAGGTCTGCCACTTACGGAAAGTGATATATGGTTTGAAACAAAGTCTTCCTGCTTGGTTCGAGTGTCTCAGTGGTGAAGTCTAGAAGATTGGCGTTTTATGATTTACTGCAGACCATTTGGCATTTGTTAGACGTAGGGAATGTAGTATTGCCATTTTAGCAGTTTATGTGGATGACATGATTCTTATTGGTGATGATGCTACGAGGATTTAGGAAGAAAATTAATTCTTGTAGGCCACTTTGTTACAAAGGATCTGGGTAGTCTGAGATATTTTCTAGGCATTGAGGTTGCCAGAAATTCTAGTAGCATGATTCTATCGTAGATGAAATTTTTCATGGAGCTCCTTGAAGAAACATGTTTACTGGGCTCCAAGCCCTCCCTTATTCTTGTTGAGCCCTAGGGGTGTATAAAGGAGGAAGATGATCCTCCCTTTGAAGACAAAAAAAGATAATGCAACATTGTTCGGAAGTTACTCTATGTCACAGTTACTAGACTAGGCATTACCTTTGCAGTTAACAGGCTGAGTCAGTTTATGGAGAAACCCTGTTATAGTCACTGGCACGTTGTATGCCTCATTATGAAGTATCTTAAAGGTCATCCTAGCATGGGCCTGTACATGAATAACAATGACCATGTGGACTTGTATGCCTATTCATATGCAGACTATGTGGGCTCTCCAGAAGATAGGAAGTCTACTATTGGGTAATTCGCTTTCCTAGGTAGGAATCTAGTTACATGGAAGAGCAAGAAATGGAGTATGGTTGCTTACTTTAGTGTTGAGGCTGAATATTGCTCCATGGCTCATACGACGTGTGAGATCATGTGGATGGTTTGTATTTTGGCTGACTTGGGGATCATAGTTCGTTTACCAGTTCCCATGTCTTGTGATAATCAATTTGCTACTTTTATTCTTTCTAATCTTGTCTTCCATGACCGCATCAAGTACATTGAGGTTGATTGTCACTTTATTAGGAACATGGTTATTGGAGGAAAGATTAACACTTCACTACTATGTTTGAACAATAGATGGTGGATATCTTCACAAAGGTGCTTCCATGGAAGTGTCATGAGTATCTATGTACCAAGCTAGGCATAATTGATATATATGCTCCAGCTTTGAGGAGTGTTAGAATATGTTATGTTTTTGTTAAATTAAGGTATCTATGCTCCAGCTTTGACGAAGCATATCCAAGTTGAGGTGCCTTGGTATATGCTTTTTGCTGATGACATTGTGTTGGTTGATGAGACAAGAGATGGTGTGAACAGAAAACTTGAGATTTGGAGAGAAGTCCTGGAAGATAAAGGATTACGCATAAGTAGGACGAAGACTGAGTATATGGAATGCAAGTTTAGTAGTAGAGGGAACAATGAAGGGATTTGTGTAAAAATTGGAGAAGAGTGCATTCCAATGAAAGATATTTTTAAGTACTTGGGATCCATTTTCCAACATGATGGTGGAATTGATGGAGATGTTACACATAGAATTAATGCAGGGTGGTTGAAATTGAGGGGTGCTTTTGGTGTTCTCTGTGATAAGAGGGTTCCTTTAAAAGTCAAAGGAAAATACTATCGAGCTGTGGTAAGACCAGCCATGTTGTACGGTTCTGAATGCTGGGCTATAAACTATAGGCATGTACAGAAGATGTCTGTTGCAGAAATGAAGATGTTAAGATGGATGTGTGGTCATACAAAAAGGATCGTATTTCAAATGAGTTTATTAGAAAAAGGGTTAGGGTGGCACCGATAGAGGATAAAATGAGAGAGGCACGTCTAAGATGGTTTGGACATTTACAAAGAAGGCCACTAGATGCTCCAGTTAGGAGATGCGAGAAGTTGGAGGCTGAACCCACTAAGAGGGGGCGAGGAAGACCAAATAAGTGTTGGAAGGAAACTATTAAGTATGACCTCAATTGCTTTAATTTAAGTCATGAAATGGCTGGAAATCGATCTGTGTGGAGGCAAAGAATCCATATAGCCGACTCCAAGTTAATGTAGGAAAAGGCTTGGTTGTTGTTGTTTTGTTAAATTAAAGTGTTTCATTATTTTTTTAATTTCTTATTGGACGTCCCTTGAAATTTACCCTTAGTGTCTCTCTATATAAAGAGGCTAAGGTTTTTGGGATAAGTTAAGTTGCTTTCTTCTCTTCTAAAAATTATGATCCTAATCCTTTATAGGTTCTGCAGGTAAGTGTTAAAGGATTCAATTAGATTAAGAAATACAATCCTTCAGAGGAAAAAAAATACTGCTGTTATCTTCTCAAAAAAGAAAGTAACATGACGTTCTAGTTTTCTGAGAATGCTTTTGTTATCAGTAGAAAGCAATAGCATGGTGTCAAAAATTCTAAATCTACTTGTCATTACACCTCTTATTAGTTAAAAAAATGTGATTACTAGGCATTCTTTATGGTGGGAAAGTGGTTCGTTATGAATCTTCAAAAAAAAAAAAAAAACAACCTAATTTGGATTATAGTGAGGAGATCATGATTATTGGACTTATATTTGTACTCTATTTTGCAGGTTGAGTTAGCTAACATCTTGGATATGTTTTACGAAGATCGTTTCACATTCCCACAGAAGCAACTTTCATGTAGCTGTATTGAAAGACTTACACCTACCTCCCAGAGTAAGGTAACTTGGACCTCCTTAATTTTCTCTTGACAGGGTGCACCTCCTTAATTTACTGTTGGTCCTTCTCTTTGTTAGCAATCACATCCAAGTTCCATCTTCTGCAAAATTCTGTTTGAATCAAGTTACCCAGTTTTCAGAAACTTGCTGTACTCCTGTTTTCTGCTGTAGACATGTCAGCCATTGCAAATAGTTGGACATGCTGATTCATATGTTGCTTGATGCCCATAATCTCTCCTAGATTTTCAAAATGTCAGTACCTTTCTCTGCGAAGTGTGTATTTTAAAATCTCCTAGTAAAACTTGGCTCTGGATTATAATTCTCAACCCGTTTCAAAATTCGAAGTGTTCCTCCAGTTCTGCGGTACTCATTTATCATCCTCCTTGTTCTTGTTGAACCCCAATGATGAGCCCTTCCCCCTATTACTTATTAATATCTCAGGACCCTTTTTAACCTCCTGTTTTTCAACATTTCTATAAATTTTATATGATATTGTCTAGTATAAGTATCTATACTTTATTTTATTTACATGAGAACGGAGACCATCCACCATATTAAGCTTCCAAAAAAGTAATTACAAGATGTGGGTACAAGGAAGCCCAAAGACTCCGATTATAACCAGCTCTCCTGCAAATGTTGTCAACAAAAGGACTTTTTTCTTATCCTTTGGAAGACACTTTCTTTGCAAAAATGATGCAGCCTTCTCCTTTCTTGACCTGTACAACTCTTGTCATCAATTGTGTATAACGTATCCAACCATTGTAAGTTGGACCTCTTACAAACATTGGTAGCTAACCGGCATTGAAAGAAAAGGTGGTCACAATCTTCTTGATCCGTCTGATTTAAGGATCCAGTAGTATCAGCCTACTATGCAATCTTTTGTCTATAGACCTTTATCATAAGTTTATTTTGTCGTAGCTGTCATGCCTCTAAACCTCCCAACAGATAAGGAATTATGTTAACGAGTATGGAAGATTAGGTTCCAGCTAACTAGAGTGGTTAGGGTCAAGGTTGTCAAAGGCGAGAGGCACTAAAAGGCGAGGAGCGTCCAAAATGCTCTCGGTGCTAGGTGCTTGCCTAGGCTCTTGCCCGAGAAAAATGAGGCACTAATATATATATATATATATATATATATATATATGGACATACACACACACACACACATGCAGCCATACATATACATACAGTAACCAAAATATGGTATGTTATGATTGCATATATATAATATACAAAATATATAAGTGATTAGACAGACAAGCGTAATGCACATACATATGTACATTGATACATATCATAAGTGTGCATACAATTTCGTACATTTACATATACACATGTAAATGTACACATTATATTTATATGCTATATTTATGCACATGCACACATGTATGTACATATATATTTTTATGTATAAGTTGACATGTACGTACATACATACACAAACATACAAAATATGTGTGTGTGTAAGCACATGTATATGTATATATCTATGCATATGTGCATATACATATGCATAGGTGTGTGTTTAACTAGGAGAGAGTACCCAATAGTTAGGTGAAAAGAGATTAAAACCTTTAAAAGTATTTAAAAAAAATGAAAAACCAGCAAACTTAATTTAGGCGCTCACTAATGGCGCTTAGCGCCTTGGCCCAGGTGCTTGCCTAGGTAGCGCCTCAGGCGAGGTGAGGCTTGTTGAGGCACTAGGGCCTCGCCTCACCTCAACTTGGCACCTAGGCGAGTGTCTGGACAACACTCGTTAGGGTTATAATTTATTTGATTAAACCTCCACTTAATGATAGGTTATAACACACGGGTCATCTTAATAATACGTGGCATACAAGATATGGTGTCAATTAAAGAAACATAAAGAAACAATTTAAAATGGCAATAGAGTAATAACAAAGCTAAATAGGCGAGCATTAAACATAAACTTCATACAATTCGCCACATAGTTCAATAGGTTGCATAAAAAGAGTCATATAGCGGGGCTTGATTGCAATATTTACAATTTCCGCATCTAAACAAAATGGGTTATACAATAATAAAGCAAAAAGTAGCTATATAATACTTTCAAAAGATCTAATGCCACCGTTTAGCTAGTTTATATCACCTTGGGCCTAAATCCTACATAACAAATAGCTGGGTATGTGAGACAGGCTGCAGTGATGATGCTCGAAATAAACTCCTAGAGTGGTTCAAGGGGTGGGTCCATCAAGCTTCTGGAAGTTGCACCTCCACCATTTCCATGTCTAATTGCCACAGAGCTTGGTAGAAGCGACGCCTTACATGCTTAAGGAAACAATGCTAATCCCAAGATTTCCTAAACCTACTACCTTTATGGAAACAAATATCTTGATATATCAACGATATATCCATATCCCCAACATGACTTAAGTTGGAGAAAATGATCAATCTTATTCAATTTAGAAATCCTACACCTCTTTATATAGAGAGGGGTAGGGTGTGGGAAGAATTGTATTACATAACTATAAGAAAATAGAAAATTACAATAACACCCTCATAATAGTCTAATGTGAGGGGCCAACTGAACCTCCCTTTGTCCTGTAATAGGGGAGTTCTGTCTGCAACCACTACGAACTTGCCTGAGGTATTTGGCCTAAGACATGCAAACTGCCGCACCTTTCCATAAATGTGGTGAGAGGCATTAGAGTCAACAAGCCGATCAAGAGTATCTGGCGAGGAGCTACAAGCAAGACATGTACCTGACGAGGTCGCGATGGCAGCTGTGCCCTCATTCCTTGATGAGGAGCTCGAAGACATCTGTGGAATATGTTGAACCAAGTTTCCAAACTCCAATCGAGTAATAGGATTGTTCTCTATGCGTGCATCTGGTCTTGCAACAGCTTGATTTGCACTTGTTGGTCGCTCATGTTTTGACCAGCAGCTATCCTCAATATTTCCAGTCCTACTGCTGTGGGAGCAAAGAAGTCTAGATCGTCCTTGACCTCCACACCCTTGTCCATGTCCTCATGTGGATTGTCTGGGGGATCTTCCTCTACCTGGGGCGGTAGCCATGGCAAAGGCACTCTCTGACTATCTGGATGGTGTAAGAGAGAGAGAGCCAACCTACTTAGATAATTGTAGGCTTCTTCTATTGTAGGAATCTCAAGCAAAGTAAGCATCTGGGATCGCGTTGCCTCATAGGTCGGATTAAGGCCAGCCAAGAAATGATCTACCATGGTCTGTGCTCTATGTGCCTTTGGTGACTCATAGAAGCATACAGGGGTATAGGAGTTTTTTTTTGAAAAGCAAAAGGGTGGTCCACCCAAATTCATTCCATTAAACCATCAAACAACCACCTATTACAAAGTGGACTCCCAGAAGATCGCTTGGGAGGAAATGGACAAGATAAAATTCTTCACATAAGGCCTGTCGCCCCTAAACACCACTCCATTCCTCCCCAACCAGACACCCCACAATGGCTCTGTCCTTCTTAGAACAAAAAGTGGACACGCCGACACTGGTGCTACCTCTCTGGAATGACGATCAGAAGCTGACCATGTCTCGGTGGTCTATCCAGTTAATATCCAATCTCCGCCAGATTTGCGAAACAAAGGGGCATTGGAAGAAAAGATGTTGTATATCCTCATCCACCTCTCCGCAAAGGGAACACCTCACATCGTCCATCTGTGCCCACCTCGCCCTCCACACCTTCGTCGCAATCCTTCCTCTCCGTAGAAGCCAAGAGAAGATCTTTACTGTCATAGGACAATCCACCAACCAAAGCAGCCTGCAGTCTCTGGAGAGGTCCAAACCCAGGATCTGTGGGGTGCTACCAAGCTCTCTGAACACCTTTGCAACAGCAAACTCCCCATCAATCCAAGCATAGCCATATCTCCCCTCCTTTGCCGCCCAACCCTCTAGCTCCTGAAGCAACTGTTGGAACTCTACAACATTATGATCCGTGAGTCCCCCACAAAAGGTTGGGCACCACGCTCCATCCCAACAATTACCAACCGTAGACGTTAGATCCCTAGCCCTCTTAAAGAGATAAGGAAACCTGTTACTGAGGCTATTCCCAACCCCCTGCCAGTCATTAAGCTAGAATCGGAATGCATCACCTGCCCTGAGCTTCGGCGAAAAGAAAGACTGCACCTTTGGTGCCACCGTCGCTAAGCCCCTGAGGAAGTAGGATGCCTCTGGAGGAGGGGTCTCCAGTGGTCCCCAAGAGTGAAAAGAACCATAGCAGTGCCGTAGGATATCACCAAAAAGGCCTTTCTCCTGGCCCACCAACCTCACAATCCACTTCGTAAGGAGACTCAAATTTACCCTCCCCACATTTCTAACACCCAACCCCCCCTCTTGCAGCGGCGGGCACACCTCCTCCCAAGCCACCAACATCGTCCCTTTTCCCGTCGTCCCCATATTGGACTAGAAGAAATCTCTCATCAGCCTTGTGAGTTTCTTCTCTACATGACGCGGACCCTGAAAATGGAAAGGAAGTATGCTGGAATTGAGGACAGCATCGCCTTCACCAAGGTCAACCTCCCTCCCCTTGATAATAGCTTAGAAGACCAGCCCGCCAACCTCCTCAACATCTTCTCCTGAAGTCGAATCCAGTCTTGCATCTTGAGATGACGATCAGACAGCGGTAGCCCCAGGTACAATAAGGGCAGTGCACCCACGCCTGTCCCAAGAGCATCATTAACCACTACCACCTCCTCGCCCGTCATGTTTAGCGGAATGAAGTTGGATTTCTGATAATTAATCCACAGCCCTGAAGCCTCCCCAAAGAGCTCCAGTAGTATCCTCATTCTCCTTGCCTCCAAAATCGACCCCTCAACTAGAAATAAGGTGTCATTCGCATATTGCAACAGAGGGACCTCACTTCCAGCACCACCCGTAAATCCACTGATTAGCTCCTTGACACACGACCTTCGAGTCACTCTCGCGAGAGCATCTGTCGCCAGTACAAAAAGCATCGAAGCGAGCAGGTAGCCTTGCCTAACTCTCCTCCTAGGCTGCACCCACCCTCTCGCAGGATTCCCGTTAACCAAGATCGAGAAGGACGTTGTAGTGATACACCGCTTCATCTAGTTAATCCAGACCTGGGGGAAACCCTTCCTCACGAGAGACATCCAGAGGAAATTCCACTGCACAGAGTCGAAGGCCTTGCTGAAGTTTACCTTCCAAAGGAAGGCCTTCCTACTCTCCCTCCTCTACGCCGCAAGAGCCTCCAAGGTGACCAAGAAACCATCCAGGATTCCCCTTCCTGGGATGAATGCTGTTTGCACCGGCGAAATCAGGTCCTCCAGGAGGGCTCGAAGTCTGTTAGCTAGGACCTTCACAACAATAAGGTAAACGACGTTCGAAAAGGCAATAGGATGGAAATCCTTAATTGCCTCTGCACCTTCCTTCTTAGGTAACAGGAAAAGATAGAACCTGTTCAACCTGCCAAACCCTTATTACCAGCTGCGAACTCCTCCATCATCTGCATCACCTTAGGCTTAATGACAGTCCAAAACTCCTTGAAGAAAACAACAGGAAAGCCGTCTAGACCAGGGCACCCCTCCCCATTGAGACCCCATATCGCCTCCCTCACCTCACCCTCCGTGAAGACAGGCGTGAGTCCCAAAGCCTGATCTGCTGTAATACTCGCCACATCCTCCCCTCGCCACCTCTAGCTTCCTCTGCTATGCCTCTCTGTGAAATCCTTGAAGTAGGTTGCAATTGGTTGTCCAACCTCCTCTTTGCTAGAAGACTCCCCTCCCACTTGCAAACTCTCAATCCAGTTCCTCCTCGTCGAGGCCACTTGGTGAAAGAACTTGGTGTTGGAGTCACCCTCATGCAACCACTTTTGCCTCGATCTCGTCTTCCACTCCACCTCCGCCTTCCCGTCTTCCTCCTGCACCACTCGAGTCATTTCCACCTTGCGATCTCTATCTTCCATAGAAACGGACGCGAGATCCTCATGTTTGCCAATCCTGGAGATCTTCGCCAGAGCCTCTGCCTTCCTATTGCACCTGGACTCCCTGATCTACCTCCTATAAACCCTCAAGTGGTCCCTCAAGCCATCTAGCTTCTTCGCCAGTCGGATTGTTGCTGATCCCTCCACCTCCATCGAGCTCCACTTCTCCACCACACTCCTGAACCCATCCTCCATCAGCCAAGATCTATCGAACTTGAAGTAAGTGCCAAAGCATGTCCCCTCATTGGTTCTCCACATAAGCGGCACATAGTCTGAAAGGGGCCTCTCCATCGAGTAACACCTGCCAACGGGTACGCTTCTGCCAACTCAACTTTGGATAAGTACTTGTCAATCCTGAATTTTATCCACTAGCATTCCTCCATGTGTAGGCACAGGAAGCTGGGACTAAGTCAATGAGGCCATGCAATGCCACAAACTTGACAAAGTTCTCCGATCCAGGGTTCTACCTACCTTGTCCTCCAGGCTTATGATCGATTTGTAACGTGACATTAAAGTCACCACCAACCAACCATGGCATCCCCTGGTTTCTCGCAGCCATTGTCGCGAGCTCCTCCCACATCATCCCCCTTACCTGAGAATCGGACGGGCCATAAACACTAGTGATGACCATCCTGGCCCTGTCTGCATTCCTGACCAGCTTGACAGAGATAATGTGGCTCCCTATGAAACTGTCCTCCAAGGTGAAAACATCCTTACGCCATCCGAGTAATTGCCCCCCCTGCATGACCAACTGCATCTAGAGTCAGAAACCCCTCCATCTAAGAGCCCCCGATCTCCCCCCACAATCTCCCATCATAGGCATGCAACTTCGTCTCCTGAAGCAGCACCACGTCCGCCCTCCACTGCTTGATATAACTCCCGAATGCCGACGTCCTCAATGGGTCATTAAGGCCCCTAACATTCCAAGACAACAGACCATTCATTGGGAAACTAAAGAGAACTTCCTCATGGCCGCATGGAAGTCCACAGCCTCTGCTGTTTGGCAAACCTCCTCGTCCTTCTCATTTAGCATACCAGCATCCCGACCTGGGGATGGCGGTGGTCCTCTACGGCCGTCAACCACCACCTGATTGCCCCTTCCGTTCTTTCTGAACGTCCACCTTCAGTTGTATCGGAGACCGGCCCCTCGGCCTCTGTTCACAACTCGCGGCCTCCACCTAGTCGTTTTGATCCCAATCGGAGTCCCAGACCGACCAGGTGCAATTGCCACCGCCGTGTCATTCTCCTCAATTATCGCCTTTGTCGTTGTGCCTTCCGTAGTGACCTCATACGTTGTCCCATCCGAGGCCGGTGCCTTCGCCACCGAAGTCTCCTCCTCAGCCGCGGTCTTTGCCTCCTTTTTGTTCGGCTTTGGCTGTGTTGTGGCCTCCACATCGGCCTTTGCTCCAATCGAGGGTGTCGTCGCCTCTGAAGCTCCTTCTTGTTGCTTCGAGCAAAGCGGAGTGGGATGACCCTTCAGTCCGCTCGGCAGCTCCTCTCATGCTTCCCTCTGCTTGGAAGAAGAAAACATGTCATCATATGCCTATGAAACGACTTGTGGTTGATCTCCTAGCGAGGACTGACCCATTGCGCGAGAGCCAAATCCAATATCGCGGCCATCTTTACGGACAAACGGCTATCTTCTCTTGATATTCGGATTCGCCATCTGAGAGTCGGGTCTGGATAAATGGGTGGCACCCTCTGCACCCGACCTGACTCCCTTCGGACTCACAAAAGGGTTCGCCAATTGGGCATTGGCGCCATCCCCTGACCCTTCCTCTTCTCTAGGCATCTCCCACGCCCTAAATCTTGCACACTGCCTCGTAGATAACGGTGTCGCCCTCGAGGGCGTCGTCTTGGATTCCACGTTGATTCGAATCTCCCCCACCTAGGTTTCCACGCCATCGTTGTGACCCACGGCGCCGCCTCAGCAGATGGAGCATTGGCCGCCCCTTCGCTTGGCTGCGGCGAGTAGGTAACCAGCCAAGAGTCTCCGCTCAATCTTAGAGCGACCTCTAGCAGAGGGAGGCCAACCTTGAGCTCAACCTCCGCAAGTAGCGGCTGGGTGGTAAGGCCAGTGTTCTAACTACGTCGGAGTTGAGCAAACGGTCCAACTAGAGCCTCCACCACCTCAATCGTCCTCACCCACCATGGCACACTAGTGAGGAACACTTCAACTAGTGGTCGCTTTAGAAGGCGCTTCGTGGAAGCTCCATCATGGATGCATGGTTTCCGCCACCTCAAGCTTCCTTCCCTCATCCGAAACTCTTCAAAGCACAATCTCTCCCTCTCAGACGACGGGAGACCAAGGATCAAAAACTTCCCTTCCTCCAAAGCCTGGACCTCCACCCCCTTCACGTCCACACCACCCAAGGCCTTGATGATCTCTCCATGTTGAATTCGACCCTCCAAGACCTCTCCCACCAGACCTTCAATCGCAACCCTCAACGCGATCGCCCCATTCGACCATGGTGCCTCAACCTCAGCCATTGGTACCTTTGTCGCTGGTGGCGGAGGCAAGGCCCCTCCAACCTTACCGAGTTGGTAGTGCATGCTACGGTGTTAGAAGCCCCCGCATCTCCCGCACTTCCAGGGATCGTAGTAGTCCTTGGCCCAATGCCTGCGACCAAGACATTTGAAGCACTCAACCTTCGTCTCGGGTCCTCCGCCACCAACCGCCCCAGCTTCGAGGCGCCTCCCACTCCTCCTTGCCACCACTACCCAACTGCCCTCCTCCCTCTCTCTCTCATGTTTTCGGTGGTACATTATTCCCCCTGTCATTTTGAGGAAATATCACAGGGGTGTAGAAGTTTGTTGCTAGAAGGCTGACTTTAGGGTGGAATGATACTAAGATAGGGGTCTGCCATCTTGCCTCATGTGCTATCTTATGGTGTAGTTGCAGGATCTTGGTTGTATTCTTTTCCTACGAATAAGCATGGCGAAGGTCCTTCTACATCTCCTTCGCTGTGCGATAGTACATAATCTCTATAGCAATATGCTGGATGGTTGTGTTCACAATCTAGGCATGAACCATCGCGTTGTCTTTCCAAGAGGCATATTTGCGTACTTTATCTTCCGGCTCTGATTCAAGAATAAAATGTTCCTTGTTTTGACCCTCAACAACATTGAGAATTGACTGCAACCACAAAGCATAGTTAGACCCATCTAACTTGACTAGCTAGCCAAAAATGGGGTTCTTGAGGTCCCTTTGACTTCATCTTGAGAGGGAGAATCAATAACTTCAGAAGACATTTATTCACCGGAGAATGACAAATCAGGTTGAAAAACAGGCTTCTACATCTTCATCAGGGTTGTTGTCGGCCTAAAAGCATCTTCTTTGGTGATGCGGTGGAGCTCTGGTAATTCTTTGATCACTGGAGGGTGGCATTTGGTTTGGGGACCCTTGATCAATAGGGAAACCCCTTTAACTAGGGATCTGAACCCTTCAATGGGTGATTCGAATCCCCTTGTCAAGGGGCAGCATTGGATAGAAAATCGCTCACCGGCGACAACACAGTTGGTGAGAGCTCATTGGAGGGGGTCCGATCGGTGGCCTGAGGTTCAGCGATCCCCTCTTTGGTGGAGTGCATCCTGATGGGGACCTTCGGCAGGTGGTATCTTCTTCAGTGTTGGTGGCAGTGTGAGAAAGAAGTGGAGAGATAGAGAAGGATGCTTGGTGGAGAAGTTGAAAGGGGTATGAGGATCAAGGTGTGTATCAACATTGACAGGATTGTCACTTTGACACCATGTAGAGAATGCATGTTGTTATTAGGGCATGGAGCCCTAGGGTCCCATTTATAGAGAGGAAACCCTTGGGAAATTATCACATATAGTACCAGATAACGTAAAAAAGACAATAATAAAGGGAAATAGAGAAAAGGGAGTCCATGTAACAATAAGCATCCTCACGCCAATCTCTTAGCAACTAATGAAAAGGATCTTTCTTGTCTTAAAGAGAATTCAAATAAATTAGAAAAATAATTGGAACGTCATTATTATTACAAGGAACTTCAAGGCAAATAGGATCCTCACACTAATCTCTTTGCAGCCAATACATGAATAGTAGATATCCTTGTCTTGGCGTATTAGTTAATGCCAGGGATCGAGAGTATAGATAAGCGGTGATGAACTACCAGACCACTTATTCATATATGGCTTGGGATGTCTACTATGATTACCTTCGAGCCTTACAATGCCATAATAGAAGATGAAATCAATAGAGTGGCGACGATGGTGATGGAATGGATCTTGCACAATATTCTTGTTTTTTTTATGTTCCAAAAATCTTAGCAATTTAATAAGGTACTTGAAATTTTCATTGTCTTAAATTTTTAATTGGATTGTACTACTTTAGATATGCATTCTTTATTTGACTATGTATTGGTTCAATACTTGTGTTTTCACATGTATGCCTTCGTGCATAACCTTTTAAGGTTTTAAGTTATTAATTTATGATTTACTTGCAATTTTAACTATTTTAAGTGAGTTCAGTTCAAGGATATGTGTCGACGTACCCTCAATATGAAGAATTTTTGGGGCATTGAAATCCTTGATATTCGACATCGATACATGGGCGTGTCCTCAGCATGCCTTTGAAATACGCACTTGAAAATTTATCAAGACAACATTGATATTGGCACTTAAACACTTGCCTTTGATGAGTGTTGAGATTCGATTGCAAGGCATTCCTTTACATCTACGTATGTTGGAGGTCAATGAGGCTCTTACCTCAAACTTTTTGAGACTCTAGATTTGCGTGTGGGTGGGGTCTGAGTCTGAGGACTTGAGGTAGGTAATGGCAACCGTTGAGGTGACAGACCTTGTCGATACCCCTTTGTAGGTGCTTTTGTGGCTTGGAGGTAGTTCTTGGGTCATCTTGGTTGAGGTTGTGGAGAGGGTGAAAACTTTTGTTGAGTTTATCTTAGCTCCTCTAGCATCGAGAAGAGATGAAGCAACGGTGGCGGTGAAGCCCCAGGTAGAGGGGTAATAGTATTGGGTATGCGTACCTAAGAGTCGTAGGATTGTCGGGGGATGAGACCTATGTTTGGAGAACTCAACTAACTCTTTGGGAAACTTCCCAAAGGTGGTTACATCGAATCTCGCCAATTTTGCACGTGTCTTCTGGAAAGCCGGTTGATGTGGATTTGCATTTTTTAAAGGGGCTGCATAGTGCAGTTAGGGGAGATGCATTTCGTGGATAGGTATTAGGCCCGAATAACACACTGCTTTTGTAGTCCTTTGTAAGTTTTGCTTTCATTCCTTCTGCTCGCATGCTCGGTTGCAGACCTTTGTGATGGTGCTGTGAGGCCTACTCTTCATGCATGTGTTGCTGACTTTAGAAGGGCGGAGACGATGGCAGGTCGTGCTTTTGCTGACCATTCGGAGATGGCGGCTACCACACGTGATGACTCTATCCGTGGTGGCTCCAGGGGTGATGAATTCTCTGTTGTGGAAGCAGGTGGTTCTCCAGCGCTGGTTGGTGGCAACCAGACTTGGGACAGGGGGCTCTAGATTTGAACTTGGGTTTGGATCTGGTATGTTTGTACCCCCTCCTTTCTGGTGGGACATGGTTGTGCATCTCTAGGTGGCGTGGGGCCTTAGGATGCTTCTACTTTTGTTACTCTACCTTTGCCTGATGTGTAGGCCCACCGTTGTGATGGAGGCGGTCGGATCTTGATTGTGGATGGGACTTCTGACCTTGGTTCATGGGTGTGGGTCATTTGGACCCCAACTTGGTTTAGTTTGCTACTCAAGGATGGGCTTCTTCGACAATGGCCTACACTGGTGGGAACTTGGGATGACCTCTAGTAGTTGCTATTGATGGGTCAAGTGCCTTGGAGTCGTCTGTAGGTGTCAGGGTTAATTGAAGGTCCATTGGGTCCCGAACGTCCTCAAAACAATCCACTTCATGTAGGAGGCTGTTGTTTGGACCAAAACACAGGTTCATAAATAAGCTTTACAGGAGACAAAGGTGGAAGAAGAAAGGCTCATCGTGGTGGCCTTAATACCTGACAGTGTAGATCACTTAAGAGTTTGAATTGTTAGCATATGTTGTGTGGTTTTTTATTTTCTTCTTATTGTAAGGGCTATGGGTGTTTTGTCCCTTAGGGGTATTTCTGTACTTTTGATTCTACAGTCTCTCTATATAAGGGAGCCCTAGGGTTTCTAATGAAAATTAAGTCATTTCAACTAATTTGGTATCGGAGCATTGGTCCTAGATTGTGGCTCTAGGTATCCCACCCTTCACAGCCTTTAAAACCTTAACTACCAAACCCTAATTGCCTCTCTCTCCCTCGTGAGCGGCAGCAGCTCTCGACGAAGCTCCGGCGACGCGCTGCAGCACCCACAACGGTGTTGCGGCAGGGCGGGTGAGCCTACTGCACCGTTAGTGGCGTTGCAGCGAGCTTGGAGGCTCTCCTAGCCTTCGTCGGCGACGTTGCAGTGTCTAGGTTGATCTTGACGATGCAGCAACAACTTTGGGGGCTTTCCTAGCCTCCGGTGGCTGCGCTGCAGCATTGAGGGTCGCTCGCGGCGATGTTGCAGTGCCCTTGGAGGCCGATCTAGCCTCTGGTGGCAGTGCAGCAGCAGCTTGGTGGACCTGCGGTGGTGCTATGGGCAATAGGTGACGTAGCTAGGGCTGCTTGTTGGGTCTGTAATGTCGTGCTACAGGCGGTGCTGACCCATAATAGCCACACAACGACCTTTGGCGGCGTCGCTATAGTGATCTTCGGCGGTGGTTGGCGGCATAGATCGACAGGGAGGCGGTGCGCAGTGATCCAATCTTTGTGCAGACCGTAACTCCGTAATGCGGGTCTGAATTTGTTTGATTTCAGAGTGTGGATGATTTTGTGGTGATAGAAGCTTGATCAAGGCTTCCGGATTACGGAAAATGACTTAAGATGATCAGCTTGAAGTGTCTTTGGGCTTTGTTTCCGACACCGGGGTACTCAAGAACCCTTTCTTTGGTCCTGTTGTTAAGTTGGATGAGACCAACTACTCGCGGTGGTCCCAGATTACGGATTCGGAACCTGAGAACAAGACAGGCACAAATGCTAATTGGGATAGGAACAATGCTATGGTTTGTGCATGGTTGATGCAGACGGTTATTCCTCGCATAAGGGATGAGATCATGTACTACACTACTGTAAAGAGATGTGGGAGTCTTTACGTGATACCTATTCACATGCTAAGAATTCCACACGAGTTTTTCAGGTCTTCTATGAACTTTTCTATGTTAGGAGGGACGGACGCTGTTATAGTATTACTCCCTCATAAAGGGAATGTTGGAGATGTACTACTCCTATCTGCCAGGGTGTGCTTGTGAGTCTTGGAGGAGTTTTAGGAGATAATTGGCTGTTTCTCTTTTCTTGGCTGGCCTTAGACTTGAGTATGCATCAACTAGAGATCCGATCCTCACTGCTCCTGAGCTTCCTACCCTTGAGGAAGCATATAGTAGACTCAACAGAGTTACAGTACGCACTCCTACTCCTGACACTGTTGTTCAATTGTCTGCACTGGCTACGATCATTGGACGTGGCAGGGGTACTACTTACCCTGCACGTGGTCGTGGACGCTCTTCTGGTACATGTACCAGGACTTCGTGTACTTATTGTGGTAGACTTGGTTACACTGAGACTACATGCTGGCAGAAGTATGGTAGGCCATCGGTGGCCAATCAGTCAGTTGAAATCTTCGATGCAACTCTTTCTACTTCTGATATTAGTTCTTTGAGCATTGAGATTAAGAACTTGCGGCAACAAATCGCTTAGTTGACTCAGGCGTCCTCTCAGATTCCAGACACTGTAGTTGTGGCTTCCTCTTCAGAGACACCTGTGACTAGTATGTTGTCACTTTTATCTTCTAGTGAGTGGTTGATTGATTCTGGTGCATTCAAGTACCTATGTGGCGACTGAGGCTCTCTTTCAGTTAACACCTGTTACACTTGCCAAGACAGTGCAGGTGGTTGATGGGAGACACTTGCCACTTGGTGGCAAGGGAGATGTCTTTATCTCCTATCTTGAGACTCACAGATATCTATTCTGTGCTTGATTTTCCTTTGAGTTGATTGTCTGTTAGCAGCATCACTAGAAATTTGAATTACTGAGCTATTTTTGATGCATCATCTTGTGTCTTGTAGGACAGATTCACTGGGAAGACATTTGGTGGAGGGCGTGAGGAACATGGGGTATACCATTTGAGTTGTAATGCTTTTGTTACTTCTGCTACCCAGGGTCTTGCTTGTGTTGGATCTCCTCTCCAGTGGTACCATTATCTTGGCCATCTATCCATTCATTGCCTCAAACGTGTTTTACTGCACATCCCCTTCACTGCTGCTCTCACTTGTGTGCTTGTTAGCTTAGCAAGCAGCATAGGGTCAGTTTTTTAACTCTACTTCTGTTTCGTCTGTTGCTGCATTTGATTTGATTCATATGGATGTGTGGGGTCCCAGTTGTACTCTTGATTGACTTGGGAACAAATATTATATTATTTTAGTTGATGACTTTTCTCGTGTTTCGTGGATATTTCTCTTGAAAAATAAGTTCGATGTGGGACAAATTATTGAGAACTTTGTCAAAGAAATAAAAACTCAGCATTCTTATTTTGTGAAGTGGTTTTGTTTTGATAATGTCTTGGAATTTTGTACTTTTCGTTTGCGCAGTTTCTTTTCTAGTTGTGGCATTATCCATGAGACATGTCCTCATTCCTCTCAGCAAAATGGTTTATTTTGCTAAGAGGAAACATCGCCATGTTCTTGATGTTACTTGCACTTTGTTGATTCACCATTCTGCCCCCTCTCTATTGGGGTGACGCTGTTTTGACTGCTTGTTTTTTGATTAATCGGATGCTTAATGTCGCATTGCATGAACGGATTTCTCTTCAGGTCATGTATCCTGATCATCCCTTATTTCACGTCACCCCTCGGACTTTTTGTTGTGTTGCCTTTGTCCATTTGTTGGGACCAGGTCGGGATAAACTAGTACCGAGAGCAGCTAAGTGTGTTTTTCTTCGGTATTCCCAGACACAAAAGGGGTATTTCTGTTTTGATCCGCTTACTTCTCGGCACTATGTTTCAGCGGATGTTACCTTTTATGAGGCTGTATCTTTCTTTTCTGTGACGGCTGCTGAGATGCTTCTCGAGGGTGATATGGCGCCTATGCGATATTCTCCCATTCGCTTTGGGACATTTCTTGAGATTCCTATCCCCACCACACCACCACCACCTTCTGCTACACATCCCTTTCCACGTCGATTCGGCCACTCCAGACATATGTTTGCCTTCATGCTACCTATCAGGGACCCCCATCCTTGCCTTCACCATCAACTTTTCAGGTGAGTCCTTTGGACACTGATGTATGTTTGCCATGTGATGGTCACAGGGACAGGACGGGTGATTTGTCAGGCGATGATCTTGACCTTTCGATAGCCATTCGGAAGCGACCACAGACTTACCCTACTTATCCCACGACGGGGGCACTTGCTACTGATAGTCTAGCTTCTGAATTTACTGGATTTACTTAGGCGTTAGCTACTACGCAAATTCCAGCTACTCACCGTGAGGCCATGCTTGATCAAAAATGGCGGGCAGCCATGGAGGATGAGATGGTCGCTCTTCGAGGCCGTGGGACTTGGGAGCTTACTCTACTTCCTAATGATGCTGCACTCGTTGGCTGTCGATAGGTATTTACTGTGAAGTTCACTCCTGATAGTGGTGTTGCTAGGTACAAAGCCTGCCTTGTGGCAAAGGGGTTCACCCAGACTTATAGGGTGGACTTCTTTAACACATTCTCCCCAGTTGCCAGACTTCCCACAGTTCGGGTGTTGATTGCAGTGGAAGTTTAGTTAGATTGAACCTTGCACCAGATAGATGTGGAGAATGCCTTCCTTTATGGTGATCTCCAAGAGGAAGTCTATATGTAGCAGCCACCTGGCTTTGAGAGTCAGGGGGAGTGTGTATGCCGATTACGGAAGGCTATATAGAGTCCCAAAGCATGGTTTCAGAGATTGTCACAGGTTGTAGAGGCAGCTGGATTCAAGAGATCGACAGCTAATTTTTCACTTTTTATCAGGAGGACTAGACGCGGTACTGTAGTACTTCTTGTTTATATTGATGATTTGATCATCATAGGAGATGATGTGCAGGGTATTGCTTAGATTAAGCTCATCCTAGCAGAGCAGTTTGTCATGGACCTGCGGGCTTTACGGTATTTCCTTGGTATTGAGGTTGTTCGTAGCAAGGAGGGTGTGGTCTTATCTCAGCGGAAGTATGCTTTAGATATCTTGCAAGAGATTGGTATGCTTGGGCCAAGGATGCTAATATTCCTATGGATCCCAAGATGCTACTCTATGACGATGATGCACAGGTGGTGGACAGCAGACAATACTGACAGCTTGTGGGCAAGCTGCTGTATCTTACTATTACGAGGCCGGACATCTCCTTTGTAGTGGGGAGACCGAGTCAGTTCGTGGCCAAGCCAACACATCAGCATTGGGATGTAGCATTGATGGTGCTTAGATATGTCAAGAAGGCTCCTGGGAAGGGTCTCTTCTTCTCAAAGGGGTTCTCTATGATGTTGGTTGGCTACTTAGATGCAGACTATGCTGGATGCTATGTGGATCGTAAATTCACTACTGGGTTCTGCACCTTCTTAGCAAGAAATGTAATCACATGAAGGAGTAAGAAACATGGCACAATTGTGAGATCGAGTGCCGAGTCTGAGTACAGAGCTATGGCTCAGACGGCTGCTGAGATGATGTGAACAGATCCTTACTTATTGACCTACAGGTGCAGTTTTCTAGTACCATGGAGATGCGATGTGATAATAGAGTAGCCACCTTCATTGCCAACAACCCAACATTTCACGAGAGGACGAAGCATGTTGAGGTTGATTGTCACTATACTAGGGACATCATCCGGAAGGATGCTATATACAACTTCTGTTGCATCTGAGGAGCAGACTGCAGATATTTGCACCATGTCCTTTACTAAATCTTTATTTGATTCTTGTATATCCAAACTGAGAATGATAGATATCTATGCTCTAGCTTGAGGGGGAGTGTTAGCATATGTTGTGTGGTCTTTTATTTTCTTCTTATTGTAAGGGCTATGGGTCTTTTGTCCCTCAGGGGCATTCCTGTACTTTTGATTGTAGGGTCTCTCTCTATATAAGAGAGCCTTAAGGTTTGTAATGAAAATTAAGTCATTTCAACCAATTTGAATGAAGGGTAACCCCTGTTGTTGGGGCTCAAGCCTTTGATTTGGGGGGGGGGGGATGGCTTTAGCAAATCTTCATAGTTAAAGTTCTCACCAGGAATGTCAGGGGCCTTTGGGTTTCTTCCAAGAGGTTAGCTCTATGTAAATATTTGTTTGAGTGGAAGGTCAACATAGCCTTTGTCCAAGCGATGAAGTTGGAAGGGGTTGATGTTGTGGTAAAGAGAGAGCTGGGTAGAAGCACATTTTACGGCTTCTTGGATGTTGGTTCGATGGGGCTCTCTGGTGGTATACTCGTTGTGTGGGACACTTCCGCCTTTGAGCTTTTAGACTCTTTGGCTAGGTGATGGGTGATTACTGGTTGCTTTAGAAGATGTGTAGATGGAGGGGCATTGTTTCGTTGATTTATGGCCCTTGGGATCATGCTAGTAGGAGTAGCGTTGTAAGGAACTCCGATAAGCTGTAGTTCTTGTTGACAGCCATCGTTGGTTGGTCAGTGGTGATTTTAACGCTATGTTGTTTGCTGATGATTGCCGAGGTAGGAGGCGGGATTGATTTACTGGGACCTTCACAAGGTGGTTGCCAATTTGGATCTTTATGATGTTCCGGTCACTGAGGCTTGATTTACTTAGAGGAACTCTTTGAGGGTGCAGTCAAAGATTGACAGGTTCTTGTGTTTCATGGAGTTGGCCGAGCAGTTTCAATTGGCTGAGGTTATAGCTATGCCTAGACCCTTTTTTGATCACATGCCTCCACTACTTTAGGACTCTAAGGAAGGGGTTGTCTTTTCCACGTACTTCAAGTTGGACAAATTGTGGTTGTTGGAACAAGACTTAAGGTCGATTTGCATCTACTACCATTGCATTGAATATTCAGAAGGTTACAACAATTGATAGGGAGGATGATTGTAAGGAGTTGACTACTGCACAAGCTACCAAGAGGTAAAGGTTTCGTACCGTTGAAGCCTGTTCAGTCTCTTTGATTCCTTATTATAGTTGGTTGTATTTCTTTATTTTTCTGAGTACTATTGTAATTTTTCTACCTTTATAGGTGTTGAGGAAAAGAAAGTACCTTATTGTTCTATGGAAACCCTAACCTCTCTTTTATATTAGAAAGGTTTGGGAGAATTACAAAGACATCCCAGAAATAATAGAAATAACAAATCTTCCCCTACGTTCAACACTCCCCCTTAAGTTGGGATGTAGATATCTACAAGACCCAACTTGTTGCACAACAAATCTAGACGCTTATTCTTCATAGCCTTAGTAAATATGTTAGCTAGTTGGAACTTAAAGGAAACATATGGAGTGCTAATCTTGCTAGTGAAAATGGCATCACAAACAAAGTGACAATCGATCTCAATATGCTTGGTCCTCTCATGAAAGATCGGATTTGAGGCAAAGTAGCTGACTTAATTTCACAGAGAAGTAGGACAAGTGTAGTAGTCTAGATGCTAAGATCCTGTAAGAAGGAAACCCACATAATCTCACAAGCAGCCTATGTCATCGCTTTATACTCTGCTTTTGCACTCGATCTTGCAATAGCACTATGCTTCTTACTTCTCCAGGAGACAAGATTCCCTCTAAGATAAACTGCAAAGCTCGAAGTAGAGTGTTGATCATCTACAGACCCAGCATAGTCTGCATCAGAATAAGTAACCATATCTAAGTTGCCACCATCTCTATAATATAATCCTCTGCTTGGTGTCCCCTTGAGGTACGTCAGAACAAGGCAAACCTTATGCCAGTGACTATAACGGGGAGTCTACATGTGTTGTCTAGCCATGCTTACTGCAAAATTGATATCGGGTCTTGTGATAGTAAGATAGAGTAGGCAACCTACTATACTATGGTAAGGGTCATATCCTCATAAAGTGGATCTTCCTCATTTGAGGAGTGTGCTGGTGGAGACTCCACAGGTATACTAGAGGGCTTGTTCCTAAGCTGACTTGTCTCTTGAAGAATTTAAAGTATATACTGCCTCTATGACAAAGATAAGGCTAACTCTGGCCGCATTGTCTCAATCCTCAGGAAGTATCTCAACTCTCCCAAGTCCTTGGTGACGAATGTCGAACGCAAGAAGGTTCTCATCATCTCTAGTAAAAATCGTATCAATATATATCGCCAGAATAACTACTCGAGTATGACCTCCACATTCCATCTTCCTGATGAAGATAGAGCGATTAGAAGTAGAACGGTGAAATCGAACTGTGGCAATCTTTGTGCTAAGCCTCTCAAACTAGGCTCGAGGACTCCGCTTTAGTCCATATATTGCCTTCCTTAGGTGACAAACATGCTCCCCTTAGCCACTGTAACCTGGAGGCTGCCTCATGTACACCTCTTTAGATAAGTCACCATATAGAAATGCATTCTTAATATCAAGCTAATGTAATGACCATCCCTTGATCACAACAATTGAAATAATAATCCTGACAGAAGTAATGCGGGCAACGGGAGAGAAAGTCTCAAAGTAATTTATCCCGTAAGTCTGAGTAAAGCCTTCGGCAACAAGCCTGGCTTTATATCTATCTACTGTCCCATCAGGTCTATACTTGATAGTATGGACCAATCTACAATCAACTACTGTAGCACCAGCAGGGCATGGCATTAAGTCCCATGTCTGTTGTGACTGTAAAGCCTGTATCTCCTTATCCATGGTAGCACGTCATCTAGGGTCTTGAGAAGCCTGAGTAAAATCTCTCGGAATCTCAGTGGTAGTAATAACAGAAGCAAACTAACGAAGCTCATCTCCAGATGAGCAACTCCAGTATACGGAGAAAGAGGATGGAATTTGCATGCTCTAGTAGAGCTCCTCGGAATTGGTTGCTCGTCTGTGTCTGAGCTACTCTCGTTTGTTAAGATAGGAACAGTCCCAATGTCAGGTAAAGTATTTGGCCTCTGATGATATACCTGAGTCTCCTCCAAAGTGGCCTGTATAGATGTTCCTTCCTTTGAGTATGAAACTTTCTCAAAGTAACATCGGCAGTGACAATGTATCTCATGCGGTTTGGATCATAACACTTGTAACCCTTCTGAGTCTTTGAATACCTATGGAAGATGGATTTGATTGCTCTAGGAGAAAACTTGTCTTGATTACCATATGCTTGGACAAAATAGGTACACCCTAACACCCTTATGGGAAGAGCAAAGGGTTTGTCACCCTCTAGATGAATCACCTGAAAGGGAATCTGTCCATGAAGAACTGACGAAGGTACTCGATTAATCAGGTAGGCTACTGTGAGTATGGCATCTCCCTAAAATCACTTAGGAACCTTCATATGGATTAACAGGGTCCTGGCAATATCCAGGAGATGTCGAAGCTTGCGCTCAGCCACACCATTTTGCTGAGATGTGAGTACAAGATGTTTGATGAATAATGCTCCGAGAAGAGAAGAGGCTCTGAACATCTTGCTGCATGAACTCCTGAGGCATTATCACTGCGGAAGACTCAAATTGTGCTATCATATTGTGTCTGAACCTCTTCTAAGAATTGCTGTATAAATTGGGGAATCTCCGAGCGAGTTTTCATCAAGAAAACCCAAGGCAGCTATGATCATCCACAATAACTGTGTAGTTTCTGTGTCCTCCTGAAGAAGGAACCTTGGACGGTTCCCACACATCACAATGGGCTAAAGCAAAAGGAACAAAACTCACTCCAGCATCCCTCTATGGGTAAGTGCTCCTGTGGTGCTTTCTAAGTTGATAATCCTCACACTGCAGAGTCAAGGAATTTGGTAGACTGGGATACATCTGTCGCATCTTCTTGAGCGATTGGTGCCCAATTCTCTTGTGCCATAGCCAAGGAGTTGTAGCCATGGAGGTTGCTTCTGCAAATAGTGTGGGTGTGTCCAGGTAATAGAGACCATCTCGCTCTGGACCCCCACCTATAATATCTCCTGTTTGTCGATCCTAGAAGTAGCAATGGACTTCATCAAACACTACTCGATACCCAAGATCTTTACAGATACAACTCACAGAAGGTTCATTGGGAACTCTAGAGCACTTTGAACCTCTTCAATCACCATCCTTGGAGAAGTGTGCCCATGCCCAACTGCAGTGATGGATGATGTGGCTCCATTAGCCACTTTGACCTTGATCCCACGTGGAGCCTTGGGATTCACCAGTAGCTCCACATCTCCTGTGAGATGAACAGATGCACCAAAGTCTACAATCCACGCTCTTCCGATTCTTTTCGTCCTCCTTGAATCTCCTTGGACTGCAAACTCAAGTTCTACATCTGAGTTTGATTTTTTTTTTTTTTTTGAGAGGAAAGAGGAAGATTACTTGAGAATGGTAATCATCTCATAAATATATTTAAATTAAAAGAGGAATGGACTTACAAGTTTTAGAGCCAAAAGCCAGAAAAATAACAAGCCTCCCTCACTACATTCTCCACCTAACATCTATCATTATCGAAAACTTTACCGTTCCTCTGCAACCAAATAGCTCAAAGAAAAGCAAATACTTTGCACCAGCCAGCCATGTCCAAATGCAGATGGTTTCGGAATGTCTCCCAGAACGGATCAAAGTATAGTTAGCCGTATATGCCGCACAATGTTCCCAAACCTCTTTAGAGAAACTACATTCGAAGAACAAATGATGAATATCCTCTTCTGGCTGACCACACAACGAACATGTGGTATCATTAGATGCACACCATTTAGTCCGATACACTTTGGTTGCCAATCTCTTTCTCCTAAAAAACAAGAACAAGTTGACTTTGAGAGGAATCTTACAACTCCATGGAAGCTTGGAATCCTTTTCTATATGTGTTTGATGTCCACCATTAGAAATCAGGAGATTATATACATTCTTGACGTTGAATTTGCCATGTTTCCACTGCGTCATATCGGGTCCAACAGTGGGAGAGAACTCCCCCAATGCGGATAGTAGTTGCTGAAATTCAGTAAATATGGCATCAGAAAGTCCATCTGGAAGCTTGATGTCCCAAACACTATGCTTTCTCTCCTACATATCGACCACAAGTGACTCCTTATGTTGAATACGCTGGAACAACCTTTGATAAAGTTTTGAAAATCTGTCACTTTCAGTCCAATCATCGCACTAGAATTTGAAAGAAAGACCATCCCCCAAGTGTTGGACCAAAGTGGCTAGCAACTCAACCATTAAAGGGCACACGGAATGGCAAAAAGCGGAAGAATCATTGGTTGCTACAGCCCTTTGGATAAGCCTCATGTCACCTCCCTAAGAATCTTTCCAAGTGGAAGTGAGCATGTCCTGGCCATTAGAAATCAACCTCATCAACTACAACAAAAGAGCCTTATTTAAGCAATTCAACCTGCCCACACCATGGCCACCTTTCTTAGGCTTGCAAATATTCTCCTAAGAAACCAATTATGCAAATCTCCCTTCACAATCTGCCCCCTACCAAAAAAATCTTTTCCTTATCATGCCAATGTTCCTTAATATCTTTTTTGTTGGTGCAAACATCGACATGAAAAACATCGGGATAGATGACAAAACCGATTTAAGAACTAGACGTCCTCCTCTAGACAGAAATCTACCATTCCAAGAGGACAACTTTGTAGATAATCTTTCAATAAAAGGCCTCCAGTCAGAAGAGTTCAATTTCTTCCTCTTTAGTGGCAAACCAAGGTATTTAATTAGAAGTCTAACCGATGGATACTTGTCAACTCATTCTTGTCTCTACAGTCCAGATGGAACTAACATGGACTTACTCCGATTAATTTTAAGACCTGAAATTTCAACAAAGATTTTCACCAATGAGACATGAGACACTTCTCTTCCTCCCCCTTCAATGAAGAAAGTCATGTCATCAGTGTTGAGAGAATTGAGTTGTGGCACCTCCTCTTCCTCGTCGCCTTGCATTGCACGGCAATCCTCGTTTGACTCTTCTTCCACAGCCTCCAAATTTGGGCCCTATGATCCTCCTCCTCAATACGGTTCCAAGAACCCGACACGAGAGCGCCGTTGAGATGATGCCACATATATGGTAGATCCTTCTCCAAGAAACTTGTGAATAATGATAAAACTCAAGAATAATGAATACAATGATAAACTTGAGAATTAACCCAAGAAACGACTTGCTCTAATATCAAGTTGAAAAATATAACAAGCAGAAGTATGAATTAAAGCAATAAAAAAGATGCATAATGCTTGGGTTTACGTGAAAACCCCACTCACGAGAAGCGGGGAGAAAACCACAGGAGAAGGCTCCGATAGGGTGCTGATTTGTATTTTTTCTTCTTAAATGAATAGGTGGGGGGCACACGCCTATTTATAGGCCACCACTCACAGAAGAAGTTCACATCTTCCAATGTGGCACTAAACCTACAACTCAATTCTCTCAATGGTTAGCGGAAGAATTCCTGGCTTCTTTGAAGAGGTAGAAGTCTAAGGCCTTTGTGTGGAAGGTTGACTTTTCTAAGGCTTACGATTTCGTCTCTTGGAATTTTTTGTGGGATGTTTTGAAGGGGAGAGGTTTTTCGATTTGTTGGATAATGTTGATGAAAAGATGTGTGACCGCATCCTCTTTTTTAGTGTTGGTGAATGGAAGGGCGAATGGGGCTTGGACTTAGCCACAGAGTGGAGTTCGACAGGGCTGTCTGTTAGCACCAATGTTCAACATTGCGGTGGATACGCTTGCAAATATGGCCTTTTGAGCTTGTGGTAGTGGTTTATTTAGAGGATACACTACTAGGAATAACGATAGGATTATTACGCTAATTTTGCAATATGCTGATAGTTGAAAAATATAACAAGCAGAAGCATGAATCAAAGTAATAAAAGAGATGCATAACGCTTGGGTTTACTTGGAAACCTCACTCACGAGAAGGGAGGAGAAAACCACGGGAGAAGACCTCAATAGGGCACTGATTTATATTTCTTTTTCTCAAATGAATAGGTGGGGGGCACACACCTATTTATAGGCCACCACTCACACAAGAAGTCCACATCTTCAAATGTTGCGCTAAACCCACAACTCAATTCTCTCAACACTCCCCTTCAAGCTAGAGGAACAACATGCCTCAAAGACAGATCTCGCCAAGGGCTTTGTGAAGGCATCTGTAGCCTGCTCCTCAAAAGTGACACTCGTGGTATGTAGCGTTCCACGCTGAATAAGATCCCTAGTGTAGTGGCAGTCATTCTCAACATGCTTTGTCTTCTCGTGGAACATAGGGTTATTGGCAATGTAAGTCGCTGCTTTGTTATCACACCGCATCTCCATAGATCTATCCAGAGGAACATGAAGATCTAACAGAACTGACTTGACCTAGACCATCTCAATGACTGTCTGCGCCATGGCCCTGTACTTTGACTTGGCACTGGATCTAGATATAACTGCTTGCTTCTTGCTCCTCTATGTAACCAGATTGCCTGCAACAAATGTGCAACACCCTGTGGTAGATTTTCTATCCCTAGCACAGCTAGCATAATCAGCATCAGAGTATGCTACAATCCCCATGGGCGTTCCCTTGTGGAACAATAATCCTCGTCTTGGTGCTTTCTTCACATACCTAAGCACCTCCATTGCACCTCCCAGTGCTGCCTAGTTGGCTTATCCATAAACTGGCTAAGCCTACCAACAGACAAAGACAAGTCTAGACGAGTGATGGTGGGGTAAAGGAGCTTACCCACCAGCTGCCTATATTCTTTACTGTCAACCATCTCAGATCTCTCATCATATAAATGGACCTTAGGATCCATGGGAATATTCGCAGCCTTTGCTGCTAACATGTTGGTCTCCTGAAGAAGATCAAGAGCATACTTCCTCTGAGGAGTACTACTCCATCCTTGCCATGTGCAACTTCAATTCCCAAGAAATACCTCAACTGTCCCAGATCCTTCATAAAAAACTTCTCTGGTAAGTGTCTCTTGACTTCATCTATCCCATCTCTGTCTCCCTAGTGATGATAAGATTATCCACATATACTAGGAGCGCCACAGTCCTCCTGTCAGTCTTCTTAGTAAATAAGGAGTGATTTGAAGTAGTGTGCCTTAAACCAATTTGGTGGAGTACCTCTGATAACTTCTGAAACCAGGCCCTTGGATTTTACTTTAAGCCATAGATTGCTTTCCTCAATCTGCACACATACTCCCCCTGAACCTTGAAACCCAGGGGTACTGCATGTAAACCTCCTCCTGAAGATTGTCGTAAAGAAATGCGTTCTTCACATCTAGCTGGTATAATGGCTAGTCTCTGTGAGCAGCAACAGAAATAAGTATCCGGATAGTGGCAAGCCATGCAACAGGAGAGAAAGTATCAAAGAAATCCACCCCATATGTCTGGGTGAACCCTTTTGCTACTAGCTTGGCCTTATACCTTGAAATAGACTCATCAGGGTTGTATTTCAAGGCAAAGATCCATCGGGAGCCAATCAGTCGTGCGCCAGTAGGAAGTGAGATGAGATCCCAAGTCTGTCTACTTCGAAGTGTTGCGATCTCATCCTCCATGGCTTGACGCCACTTTGGATCAAGCATGGCCTGCTGGTAGGTAGATGGAATGTGTGTGACGTTGTAAGTGCCTGACAGAAACTGCTAAACTGAGGAGCAAGACCATCAGTAGCCAAACTACCTGCGACCCGGTATCTGGACTCACTGGTGCGTGGTGCCCTCCTAATGGCAATGGGGAAATTTGAATTATCTGGTACCTTTGACTGAGTCGCTGCAGAAGGAGCCTCGCCACTGTGGTGATCTACACTGTTTGGGGAGTCAGGTCTAACCAACCTATCACTGGCATCAGGTACCCTCTCAACTACTTGTGAACCATCAGCTGCTGGTGAGGGAGGAGGCCTCTGAAAAATAGTGTGATGCCTGTGATAAGTATGTAATGGCCTATGCAATCTCTTAAAGTCATCTAGGGAGGAAGAGCTCATCTGTCTATCAGCTGGAGGTCTGGACTGAGTAGACACCTGAGTCTCTGTACATGGAATAGGCAGGGGAAGAAAAGCAACATCATCACAAGAGCTCCTCTGTCCAGTGACTGAGAAATATGGTGTATCCTCATGAAAAGTTACATCAGCGCTAACAGAATGTCTATTCTGCAGAGGATCATAGCAACGGTACCCCTTCTGTGTCCTAGAGTACCCCAAAAATACGCACTTGATAGCGCGAGGAGCCAGCTTGCCATGACCAGATGACGACACATGGATGAATGTAACACATCCAAAGGTCCTGGGAAACATATGAAATAACTCATCATTTGGATGCAGAAGAACCGGTATCTGCTCGTGAAGAACTGAGTTGGGCATCTTGTTGATGAGATAAGTCCCTGTCAGAACTGCGTCCCTTCAGTATTTCTGCAGCACATTGTGATGAATCAATAATGTACGGGAAACATCCAACAAGTGTCTTTGCTTCCGTTATGCGACTTTGTTCTGCTGTGAAGTGTGAGGACAGGTTGTCTAGTGGATAATCCCACTAGTTCTGTAGAACTCCTTAAGTCTGGTAGTGTAGAACTCAAGGGCATTATTAGTCTGCACTATTTTCACTGTTGCTGAATACTGTGGGCTAATCTCCAGAAGAAGAGTCTCTATGCATCCTCCAACCCTTGTCTTGTTCTTCAACAAAAACACCCACGTGGCTCTACAGAAATCATCTATGACATCCTGGTAGTATAGGTGTCCCATCCGATTTGGGACTCAGCTAGTCCTCATACGTCCATATGCAGCAACTGAAATAATGTCGAACATCCAGGAGAGGTGCTCGTTGGAAAAGAGGATCGATGATGCTTATCCAATTGGCAAGTGTCACACTATATGGTAGCAGCTGGAGAAATATGTGGTATCACTCTCCTGAGGCGATCCAGGGACAAGTGGCCAAGACAAACATGCCACTGTAGAATACTCCTGCTACCATACCGAGTAACTCCTGCAAACGGCTCCTGTCCTAGACGGTAAACCCATTCTCCTCTGTACCTCTGATAACAATTTTCCCGGTGAGCTTGTCCTGGATAATACATCCGACATCATTGAAGTTCATTCTACAGTTGAGATCTTTCGTGATCCTACTCACGGGCAACAGGCTAAGTGGGAATTCTGGCACGTGTAACGTGTCAAACAACTTCAACCTGGGGGTCATAGACACCTCCTCCTTACCCCTCACTGGGGTGTGTCTGCCATCAGCTATCTGTACAATCCTCCCTGGAGGAACGGATTGTAGCGAGCGGAAATAGGTCGAATCACCTCACAGATGCTGTGATGCATCGGAGTCGATCAACCACCCTGCTCCATGGTGGCTCCTGTACTACTCCTGGCTCACCATACTCACATACGCTACCATCAATGTCAAACAGGCCACATCCAAAGAAACAAGGACACAGATCTAAATTTTTGCATCAAACATCAATGTTCGGGGAATCTGCACCTCGTAATCGGATCACAAGATCAAAGAAAGTCATACCATACATAAGAAGGTTCTTGATTTAAGACTTCATCACTAAGAGACTCAAGAACCTCCCTATGAAGTTCTGGCGGCAAAGAATCCCCTTTCCAATGGCCTGGACGGTGGTAAGAAGAGCCGGTGGTGACGACTAGGTGCGGCCCATTACTATAGCACGCATAGCAAGACGCAACGGCACGCTACAACAGCAGGCATGCGAACGATGATGAGGGGCAGGTGCTAGAGGCGGTGGCTTGTTGCAACAACTAGCGCTATAGGTGCTATAGGTGCTGGAGGCAACGGTGGCGGTGGCCCGCTGCAGCAACCGACGCTACAGGCTCTACAGGCGGCGGAGGCCTTCCGTGTCACTGCTGCGGTGGCAAGCCGGCGCCGCCGGTGGTGGTGTTGACGTATGGCAATGACGGCGGCGGTGGTGGGGGGCTTGAGGTAGGGTTAGGGTTTCTTCTTTGGTGGAGTCCCCAACCTGGCACTCTGATACCGAGTTTCCGTTCCCTCAGTGGTTGCTTATCATAGAATGTGGCACTAAACCTACACCTCAATTCTCTCAACACTAACACATAGGAATCCTATAATGATCTTCCTTTCATAAAGGTGGATTGGACATGTGAGATATCGGGAAGCACATGGTGCAGCTGGTTGGCAAGAATTTTTGCCACAAAAAGGTAGATGGAGTTTGAAAGTGCAATGGGTTTATGTTGAGTTACGTTTATTATGATGGGGTATTTGTTATCTTGTTTTTCATGTTGGACCTATTATGCTATTTTTCCCTTCTCTCTATATAAAGATACATAGGGACGGCTTGGTAAAATAAGATTTCTTCTTTACTTCAACTTGGTATCAGAGCACCAGGTTGAGGTCTTTACCAAAAAAAAAACCCTAACCACACCTTAAGCCCTTTCTCCGGGAGCTACCGTTGCCATCACTGGCGGTAGAACCGGCGTCGGATTGCCGCCGTAGCAGCAGTTGCACCGACTGCTGCCGCTGCTGCAGTCAATTCTTCGTTGCTGCTGTAGCACCTGATCGTGGTGGAGCAGCTGCCGCTCACCGCCTTGCTGCAGCGCTCGCTGCCGTGCCACAACACTTGATTGCGGCGTTGCTGCCGCCGCCAGCAGCTGGCCTGTTGCAGCGCTCACCATCGCGTCGCAGTGACTGATCGTGGTGCTCTTGCCGCCACTTGCTATCGCCCTACTGCAGCAAGACCGTCTCCCGATCGTCGCTGCTGCCACCTGCTGCTGCTGTGCCTCGCCCTGAAGCCTCTATAGCATGACACCACAACTTGGTGTGTGTGTTACAGTAGCGCAAGTCGCAGCCGTAGCACAGTGCGAGTTGCAGCCGTAGCATAGTGCAAGTCACCACACCGTTCTTGTTTAGGAAGGTTTTTTGGATATTGCGGGATGAGGATTCGAATAAAAAAAATGTTCCTACGGGTGGTATGACTTTTTTGATCTTTTGATCTAATTTGGGGTGTGTATTCCTCGTAGTGAATGATTTTTTGGGGTGTGTATTCCACTGATTGCTTGATTCTTGGGGTGCGTATTCCCCAGTGAAGTGTTGCTTTTGTCTGTGGATTGTGGGTGTGTATTCCCCAAGTTTATTGGTATTTAATTCAGGATTTCAGATTTGCTATTTAAGCTTATTCTTGTGTGTTTGAAGTTACCATATCTGCATTAGATGCTTCTGAGGTGTCTTTAGGACAAAGCACAGAAAGTGGGGCGTAAAAGAGCCCCTTCTTGCTCTAATTATAAAATTGGATGAGACCAATTACCCTCGTTGGTCTCAAACCTTCCTTGTCACTGTGGAAGGCCATGGGAAGAAGCATGTGCTTATGGAAGCACCACCAGAGTAGAAAACAGGAAAATATGCAACTTGGAATCAAGATGATGCTATGGTAAGAGCCTATATTTTGAATAGCCTCATTCCAAGGATTGGCGATGAAGTTATGTACTACAGTTCTGCTAAAGAGATGTTGGATGGCTTGAAGATGGATTATTCACATGAGTTGAATTCAACTCAAGTATTTCAGATCCACTATGATTTATGCCATCTCAAGTAGGAGATGAGTTTGTTTCAGTATTACTCCATTATGAAGGGGTTATCAGAGAAATATAATGCATGTAGACCGATGTATACTTCTACATGCAGGGATTACAGGAAGGAGTTTGCAGCCCACATGTTCCTTGCAGGGTTGAGTGATCACTATTCCGCGACTCGTTCACAGATTTTGACTCTTTCTGAGCTTCCTCCTATTGAGGAAATTTACAGGAGGCTGAGTAGGATGCAAATTCAGCCTATTCATGAATGCTGTTGTTACCAATACGTTTTCGGTTCATGCGGCTGTTAGCACTCGTGGTGCTTGTGGAGGCTTCTTTCATGGCAAAGGTAGGGGCTGGACTGATGGTGGTCGGGGCAAGCCTACATGTTCTTACTATGGCAGGCTTGGCCATGTTGAGGCTAAGTGTTGGAATAAACTCTACCGTCCTACTATTGCCAACCAGGCTTCTGTTACGGCATTTCCAGGTGTGGGCACTGAGGCGGTATCTCTTGTAGAGGTAGACTATGATGCAGTTGTGCAGCGGCTAGCATAGTTGACCTATGAGTAGCCTCAATCCTCTAGCACTGCAGCCTATGCATCTGCATCAGGTATGAAAGGGTCATGGTTGATTGATTCAGGTGCATTTGATCATTTGACTGGAAATTCCCAGTACTTTAGGGAATTGCAGAAGACACCACAGGAACATTCAGTAAAGTTGGCAGACGGTAGATATACCCCCATTTGTGGTAAGGGAGGGGTATCTGTTACATCCTTCATGGATCTTGCTGATGTATATTATGTGCCGGATATGGCAATGCAACTGCTATCTGTTAGTTCTATTACTAAGCAGTTGAATTGTCATGCTATTTTTGACGCTATTGGATGCACTTTTCAGAACCGCATGACAGGAAGGATGATTGGTGGTGGCCATGAGGAGGGGGTGTGTATTGGTTCAGAGTCCATTTGTTGCAGCCTGTCAGACGATTACTACAGGGAGTGCCTTGCAGTGGCACAGAAGACTAGGTCATCCTTCACTGGATAAGCTACGTTGTGTCATCCCTCACTTGTCTCCTGCCATGAAGATTCAGTGTGATGCGTGTCAGCTTGGCATGCATCACTGTGCCAGTTTTCCAGCATCTATTCAGTCTACCAGTTCTGCTTGTTTTGATTTACTGCATTGTGATGTCTGGGGTTCTAGCTGTGTGGCAGACCGCCAGAATTATAGATATTATTTATTATTTGTGGATGATTTTTCACGCTTATTATGGACCTTTTTGATGAGGAATAAATTGGAATTTGGTTCTTTGATTCAGTAATTTGTGATTGTGAAAAATCAAGTTGGTGTATGTATTAAAAAAATTCGAACAGATAATGCATTAGAATCTTGCACAAAGAAACTGAATGATTTGTATGGATCATTGGGTATTGTGCACCAGATCTCATGTCCTTACATGTTGCAGTAGAGTAAGATAGCTAAAAGGAAACACCGCCATATTTTGGATACAGTTAGAGCTTTACTTATCTAGAATAGTGTTTCACATAGCTACTAGGGAGATGTGGTTCTTACTACCTGTTATCTCATTAACAGGCTCCCTTCCTCTATTTTACATGAGTAGATTTCATGGAGTATCTTATATCCTGATGTAGACTTATTTTTTGTGCCACCAAAGATCTTTAGGTGTGTGACATTTGTACACCTCCTTGGGCCTGATCGTGACAAATTGGCACCAAGGGCGGTTAAGTTTGTATTTCTGGGATACTCATGCACATAGAAGGGATATAGGTGTTTTGATCCCATACACCAGAAACACTATATGAGTGTGATTTTTCATGAGTCTATCCCTTATTTTTCTACCTCAGGTCATCAGTTGAGAGAGATAGAGGTGGCTGCTCCTATGCCTATACCTCCTATTGCCTTGGAGGACTTCTCTCATAGTAATGGTGTATCTACTACAGAACATACTGTGGGCACTTTCAGACCTGTACCACCTGATGAGAAGACATTTAAGGGTGCTACATATGAGTTGCCAGTTACTTACAGAGAGAAGACACACCCCCTCCTTTAGTTCCTACTGAGTCACCATCATCCTCTGCTCAGGTATGTATTAGAGATACTGATGATTCTTCTGCTTATGTGTCTTCAGGGTCTCTCTATCCACAGATGATGATATTCTCATTGCTATTAGGAAGGCTCCATGATCCTGTGCACAGTATCGTGTTGTTGGCTGTGTTGTCTCTGTAGGCTCTCTTGGGACAGAATTTCATGCTTTTACAGCTGCAATCTCTAATATTGAGATACCTACTTCCTACCAGCAGGCTCTCTTACATCCACATTGGAAGGCGGCCATGGAAGAGAAGTCTACGCTTACTGATAGAGGCACCTGGGAGTTGTCTGCTCTACCTTCTGGTGCGCACTTAGTTGGGGCCAAATGGGTCTTTACCCTAAAATACAACCCTGATAGGTCTATTTCTCAGTATAAGGCTCGTCTTGTAGCCAAAGGATTCACCTAGGCTTATGGGGTAGATTTCTTTGCCACCTTTTCTCGTGTGGCACGACTCTCTATGGTTCGTATTCTTGTCTCTGTTGCGACTCATTATGGATGGTATCTTTACCAGCTGGATGTTAAAGATGCCTTTCTATATGGAGATTTGGAAGATGAGATATACATGCAGCAGCTACCTGGTTTTGAGAATTAGGGGGAGTGTATATGCAAACTTCGTAAGGCTATTTATGGCCTTAAGCAGAGTCTTTGGGCCTGGTTTCACGTTTGTCTGAGGCACTTTCTATGTTTGGGATCTAGAGATCTTTTTTTGATCATTCTTTGTTTGTTCGGAAGACCAGTATTGGTACCGTGGCTTTATTGGTATATGTTGATGACCTTATCCTTACAGGTGATGATGCAGAGGGTATTACTCAGGTGAAGGAGTATTTGTCTCGCCAGTTTGTTATGAAGGATTTTGGCAAGCTGAGATATTTTCTGGATATTGAGATCGCCATAAGCAGGCAGGGCATAGTGACGTCTTAGAGAAAGTATGCATTTGATATTCTTCAGGAGACAGGCATGCTAGGATCCAAGGAAGCCAACATTCCTATGGATCCTAAAGTTCATTTATTTGAGGATACAATGAAGGTAAAAGACAAAAAGGTCTATCAGCAGTTAGTTGGGAAGTTATTGTATCTAACCATCACCAGGCCAGACAGTAGCCTTGCAGTGGGTAAGCTAAGTCAGTTTTTAGACAAACCCACTGATGTCAACTGGCAGGTGGTTATGCAAGTGTTGAGGTACATTAAGGGATGTCCAGGCAGAGGCATTCTATTACGAAGAAGGGCCATATGTCTATAGTGGCTTACTTTGATGCAAATTATGTAGGAGATGTGAGAGATAAGTGGTCTACTACTGATTTTTTGCACATGTGGTTGGAAATTTGGTGACCTGGAGGAGCAAGAAATAAAGTGTTGTTTCACGCTCTAGTGCTGAGTAAAAGTACAGGGCTATGGCCCATACTGTAGCTGAGATGATATGGATTAGATCTCTGCTACGAGATCTTCATGTTGAAATTCAGGAGCCTATGGAGATGCATTGTGATAACCGGGTTGCAACATATATTCCTAATAACCCCATGTTTCATGAGAGGACGAAACATGTAGAAGTAGACTGTCATTATACCAGAAGCCTGATTCAGCAGGGTCTACTTCGTACTACTTGTCTTGCTTCCACTGATGAGACTGTTGATGAGTTACGAAGCCACTGCCCCACCCTCAGTTTGAGAAGTGTAGAAGCAAGCTGAACATGGTAGATATATGTGCTCTAGCTTAAGGGGGTGTGTTGAGTTACGTTTATTATGAGGGGTATTTGTTGTCTTATTTTTTGTGTTGGACCTATTATGCTATTTTTCTCTTGTCTCTCTCTATATAAAGAGACATAGGGACGACTTGGTAAAATAAGATTTTTTCTTTACTTCAACTGTCTAAAATCTCCCACCTCCTCAGGTGCTTGTTTCTTTGTGAGAAACAACAGATAAAATTTATTAATCTTTTCAATACCTGCATTACCTTCAAAAAGTTTTTTAATCATGGCATCACATCTGGGCCAACCATCTCCCAAAATTCCTTATAGAAAATAATTTGTAAACCATCTGGCCAAGGGAACTTTCCGCTTTCATGCCATTCAATGCAACCAAGACCTCATTCTCCACAACCTTTACAAGATTAAGTTTGCTGCGTTACTAATTTGATCCAGATGCAAATTAGCAAGATGCCAATCACCACAAGGCTCTCTTTATAAACTTCTGAAAATACTCTTTGAAAGCATCACAAATCTGATCCATTCTCTTGAGGACATTGTCACCCACCTTCAAATTATTTATCATATTTCTCCTTCTAGCACTAGCTGTTAAGTAAAAGAACTTGGTATTAGAGTCTCTTTCTCTGAGCCAAAGCTATCTGGATTTCTATCTCCAATCTATCTCTAACTTATGGTCCTCTTTAGACATAATAGATTGAAATTTCCATCTCCCCTGTCATTCCTCAGAAAGTTTACCAACCTCCTTCCTATCAAGATCTTCAACACCTTGAAGCGCAATCCTCCTCTCATCCCTACAAGCTCTGAGAGTCCATTTAAACTCCATTCCCATCCTGACAGCTGCAATTCTAGCGACTAACGTGTGAGTTGCTAAAGTAGAAGCCGGTGTTGCAAGCCATTTATCTCTAACTAGATCTCTGAAATTAGGTTTTCTAAGCTAAGATTTATGAAACTTAAAATAAGAAGCAAATGTACCTTCCTCATTACTCCTCCATAATAAAGGTGTATGATTAGAGAATAGCCTATCACAAGCAACCACGCCCACCAATTGGAATGATTAGAATATTACATAGAAACCTGTCAATACAAGATAGCATCCGAACCATTCCTCCAAGTAAAGCGTGAGCCTGACGTTGGCAGATCAACCAATTCTAATTCCTGTATCACCTGCTGAAATTGAGTCATAGCCAGATCAAATGTATCATCCGGTCTATCCTCTGCATATAGTGTTGCTTTAAAATCTCCGTAGATTAACCAAGGCATCTCCTCAACAAAAGTCGCGGCCTGCTGCACCTCCTCCCAAGAGAGCAACCTTGACCCATCATCACAAGGGCTATACACATTTGAGATGGCAAAAGATGCACCATCACATTTTCTATTGAAAATTCCCGTCATCACTCTTGTAGCCATGTTCGAGGCAACCAATTCGAACATATCCTCATGCCACAACATCAGTAATCCTCCTGATCTCCCCATAGATTCCACCTCCATAAAATGTGAGTAAATGTCTCCAGAAAGTTGTGTCTTCCATGTAGGAGTCAGATGCTCTAAATGTGAATCCTAGAGGCAAGTCACTTCCACCTTTCAATTCGCCAAATATCTCCTAAGAAATGACCTCTTCTCATACCGGAGACCTCGAACATTCCATAAAAGGACCTTAACCATGGAGTACAGATTTGGAACCTCCCTTATAAACCCATCTAGCCCCTACTGTATTAGCAACTAGATCATCAACCTCAAGCGTTGATTCATCGCTACCGGCCTTCTTTACCTCTTTCTTCCTCGTGTAACAAGTGCTCAACAGCATCTTGCGCCTATGAGGGATAATACTCAAGTGCCCAGAAGATAAACTAGCTGATGGCTTCCTGGATGATGTCTTGGTCTTCACTGCAGATTGTGTAGAAGTGTTCTTGTTATTGACATCAGAAGCCGCATCCTCTATTGGCTGATCTCCCTTTCTCAAAAGGCTTGAGTCATGCAGCATGTGAGTTAATCGGCTTGCTGTAAGTTGAGCCAAAGGCCATTGGTAGCGGGTATTCCTGCATCACATGAGACATCCCAGCAGGCCCTGGAAACACAAGAGAACACATATTGATCGGATCACAAGGTACACAATCCAAGCAAGTAGACTCACCATGACCAGACCCGAAGTTGGGTTCGGTATCCACCTGCAGGAAGTTGGGCTTGCGAACACCACTAAGTATATCAGCACTGCCACATTTGTCGTCTAAAAGTCTATCAGCACGCTGTATGTGATTTGTAGCAGAACACATGCCTGTCTCAAGCACTCCATTAAAGATGGAGCCAAAAGCCATCGGCAACAATTCTTCCTGTGCCAAATTAGAAACCACAGCAAGTCCCAGACACGTAGTAGAAGAGGAAAATACCGGTTCACAATGGGCACAAACCAAGCAAGTGGACTCACCATAACTAGACCCAATGATGGGTCTGGTATCCACCTGTTGGAAGTGTGGGCTGTGCACATCATTCCTTGTAGCCGTGTCAGCAAACACAACCTTCTCCCCTGCTGAAAATATGATTGCAGTTGCAGCAGCGTCAGAAAACACAGCCTTCACCCCTGTTGAAAATACGCCTGTAGCATGCTTGTTGGACAGATTTTGGTCCTGTGGAATAAGTTTAACGTGGGCAGCAGGACCAATGTCCACCTCACAATGAAGAACATCAAAAGGTTTTACAATAGGTTAAAAAAACTTACCACATCCGGATCCGTAAACGGATCCGGATTCCACTTGTCGTGGGCCAAAGTTATTAGCTTCCTTAGCCAAAATATCTCTTGTAGAATGTGCCACATCAACAGTTGAAAAAGGCCATCCAGCTGTAACACCAAACAAGGAATGTTACGGCAGCTGTCTGTGCGTTAAATGGCCTTTACCCAAAGTAGAAAGATCTTCAAAATACTCCTGAAATTGTGGATCTCCAGCTGCAGCACCAACTAGCGCACCCTCTGCCACACGAGAAATCGAATTTTGAATTCTTCCCAATGGTTTCCACTCCCAGTGAGATCTGGAATGCTTGCGTGCTCCCTTCTGCTCCTGAAATCGCTGCTGTCGAAGAAGATTCGCAAATCTCTGACGATGTACTTGTTGGGTCTCTTCCTTCACTGATCTAACAACCACCGATGTGCCACTCCCGCAGCCACCACCTGCGCATATGAGAGGTACTGCTCCGACACCGTGCCCAAATCAGCAAAGGAGATGACACATGCGCTCCCAGCAAATCTAAGAATCTACTTTGATGGGATGGATTTACCCACCATCAAATCACCGTCAACCACCGCCGAAGATGCATCACCTTCCTATAAATCGATGCCAAAACATCTCCAAACTCTCGCAAAAGAACAAACCATCTTCACATTATCAATCGTTCTTAAACGAAGTGGAATGCCCAAAATACGAAATCGAATCAAAGGATGCATCGGAATATGCTCATCCAATGCATCTTCATAAACACTCAGGAGACACTACCGAATCAAGGATTCCTTAAACTTAAGCTGCTCCACATCCAAAGCATCCAAACCAAATAAAAGCAACCTCTTTTCTGATAAAATAGAAATCTTCCAAGATTTTGAGTTCAAATCAAACCGAGAGAGGAAAGATCTAACCTCATCAAGCGCCAAAATACCACGATGCAAAACTCCAACGAGTGAGCATTCCAACAGCGAATCCAAACGTATCGTCTCAGATGACCACGCTGCCTCAACTCCTTCAGTCGGAGTGCCCCCTTGACGAGGAGGTAGTGATTGCTCACCCCCCACAGGAGAGCCACTTCGACGCAGCAACGAACAAGAAAACCTCTTGTGACCCCAACCACGACACCTAAGATAGATCAAAGGATCGCGACAATCCTTTGCCAAGTGCCCAAATCCCCAACATGTGAAGCAAATGAAGCTCCGGAGATAAGTCCTACAAGAGCCAACCTTCGATCTCCTCCCCCCACGTTCCCCTTGAGAGCCTCTCATGATCCGCCCATGTAATCCAAACTGACAAGAACTGCCTCTGAGTTTGATTTTTCTGGTGTATTAAACTCATCTTCTTAGCATGAGAGAACGCTCATGATACTTCATAAAGGTATCTTCACTAATGGTGAGAGAAGACTCATCACCACATATGTAATGTGCGAGATAGACTTAAAAACACGTGCAATATCTCCACCACTTAGGAACTAAGATCGTGGTGTGGCCTTAAGACCTGATCTTGGACTTCCTATCGGTCTGCTGGCAGTGGTAGCTGACCCAGCAGGGTCTTCCGTGGCCTTGGCAGGGATCGAGCTCGGCCCCCATGGACTGCGCCACTGCCCAACAGTGGTCGTAAGCCAATCCGGCGGGGCGTGGTGGCCACCAACAACAGCAATAGGACCTCCTGCAGTAGCGACAGGGGCGTGATGGCCACCAACAGTGGCAACTGACCCCCGTGATGGGGCATGGTGGTCAGCGGCGGCGTTGGGGATCCCCTTCCCGACGTTGTTGTCATTGCTGCCATGCCTCATCTTGATTTTTGATGATCAAATCCTCCTCAAGTTGGTGATTTGATCATCTTTTAGATGAATATTTGGTGGGATACCAAAACACCGGCCTAGGATTGCTGCTCGGATACCATGTTGAGAAAAAGAAAGCGTCTTATTGTTCAATGGAAACCCTACGCTCTCTTTTATATTAGAGAGGTTTGGGAGAATTACAAAGACACCTTAGAAATAATAGAAATAACAAATATGTCCCTATGCTCAACAATAGGTTTAAGAGGTAGGGGTATGGAATAAGACTCAGATTCATTTGTTCTAACTCAGTATTAGAGTAACGGTCCTAGATCGATGCCTGCATCCTCCTTGATTCCCATATCCCCTTCTCTACCAAAAAAAAATGCTAACCTTAGCGAGTTCTTGAGGAAGCGCCACCACCATCGCCGGCCTCCCTTGTCCTATTGGTGGGCCACCGATCATAGCAGTGTTGTGCCTCATCTCCTTGTAGCATTGTGCTCTACCTCCTACAGTGCTGCTGCAACGTTGCCACACCACTACAACGTTGCCTTATTGACTGTAGCGTTGCTCGCCAACGGTTCCTCCTTCAAGGAGCGTTGCCAATGCTTCCTCCTCCTCCCAGGAGCGTCGCCAGCGTCTCTTCTCCTGTCAGGAGCGTCGCCGTCGCCTCCCTTTCCTCCTAAGGGCACTGTCAGTGGTTCCTCTCCTCTCAGGAGCACCGCGAACCTTACATAGCCTCGTGTGGCCCTGTGGGTAGGTCTGCAACCTGTTGCAAGCGTTGCCCGGCTTGTATTTGGTGCATCACAATGCTACTAAGGATTGGGTGGCTGGTTTTATGCTTGTTGCGGGTCATCTCATGGTCCTAGATCAGTAGGAGCATCTCTTTTATGGTCCTGATGGTATGATTTGTCTTCTTATATTAGCGTGAATATTGGTTTACGTCTGGTTGAAGCAAGATGGCATATGTAAGTTCGTCTGAAGTGACATTGGAGTATGTTCTTGAGATTGGGGGGGTACAAGATCCCTTTCTTTGGTCCCATTGTGAAGCTGGATGAGACTAATTATGCCGGTGGTCACAGACCTTCCTGATGGCGATAGAAGGTGATGACAAGGTGCATGCTTTGCTTCAACTAGAACCGGTGGAGAAGATCAGGAAGAATGTTTCCTGGAAGGACAATGCCATGGGTCATGCATAGATCATGAATTCAATGATCTCTAGGATTGGGGATGAAATCATGTATTACCACATCGCTAAGGAGATGTGAGATAGTTTGAGAGATATATATTCCTACTAGAAGAATTCCAACAGGGTATTTTAGATTTATAGCGTCGGGAGGGATGCACATTGTCCCAATTTACTCCACCTTGAAGGGTCTTCTGGAGAAGTACAACGCATGTCGACCTATGTGCATGTGTGATACTCAGAGGGGTTATTGCAAGGAGGCAACAATTTTATGGTTTCTGGCTGGCCTTGGACTGGATTACATAGTAGCTTGCTCACAGCTTCCCACTCTTTTAGAACTTACCACCTTGGAGGAAGCATACAACAGGATGAGCAAGATCTCTGTTACCCTCACTACTAGTGAGTCTACAGGGCAGACTTCGGCCCGTACTGCCACTTAAGGTCGTGGTTGGGGCACGCCGGCTATATGGGACAGAGGTTGGGGCCGTGGGCCTATTGGGAGAGGATGTGTGACTCGCACATACCGCGGGAAGCCAGGGCACATTGAGAACAATTGTTGGATCGTGCATGGTCGTCCACCCATGGCCAATTAGGTGGTTGCTAGTACAAAGCAGCCTACTGATAATGTTTCTGTGCAAAAGGCTGATTATGATGAGCTACTTCAGCAGCTCACATAGCTGTCATAGGAGGTGGTGTCTACTTCAGAGACTATTGCATTCGCTTCTTTGTCAGGTATAGAGTTTGCCCTTCTTATGTTTACTGATGATCGGTGTGATACTGGCTGGTTGACTTTGGAGCTTCATGGCATCTCAGTGGTGAAAAGAGGTGTTTTCGCTATCTTAGAACAGTTCCGCCAGGGAAGACTATGTAGGTGGTAGATGGATGTTACTCATTGATTGTCGGACGGGGAGAGGTCTTGGTTACCCCCACTATGCGACTGACAGATGTTCTTATGCTAGATTTTTCTATTAGTTTGCTATTTGTCAGTAGAACAACCGAGGAGCTAAATTGTTGTGCCATATTTGATGCCAATACTTGTACTTTTTTGGATATCCTGATTGGGAGAACGATTGGTGGCAACCGTGAAGAGGAGGGGGGAGTCTATTGCTTGATCCAGTCACCCTTTGATGCTGCTTGTCATGGGGTGTCACCTTTATTACTGGGTCTCTTTTCCAGTGGCACCTTCGACTTGGCCATCTCTCACTAAGTAGGCTTTGTTGGGTTATACCCAAATTTCTCTGTTTGTTGTCATTTCGTGTGATGCTTATCAGTTGGGCAAGCATCATCGGAGCAGCTACACTGTTGGCTAAAGTCCTGGGTCTACTGAGATGTTCCAACTTGTTCATACTGATGTGTGAGACCCTAGCCGTATTTCTGATCAGCTAGGTCATCATTATTATTTAGTTCTTGTTGATGACTTATCCTGTCCATCATGGGTGTTTTTGCTTAAAAATGAGTCTGATGTTGGCAATATCTTGGAAAAATTTATTTTGGAAATAAAGAACCATTTGGTAAGTGGGTTAAAACTATTCGTTCTGATAATGCTCTTGAGTTTTGTTTCCATAGATTGTATGCTTTTTTATAAATCTCATGGTATTTATTATCGTACTACCTGTACTTATACATCTAAACATAATGGGGTTGCTGGGAGGAAACATAAGCATATCCTTGATGTAGCATGCACCTTATTGATTCACAATAGCGTTCCCTTTATTGGGAGATGCTGTTCTCATTGTGTGTTACTTGATTAATAGAATGCCTTCTGCTGTTCATGAGCAGATTTCCTTGGAAATTCTTAATCCAGAGAGTAATCTATTTCATATTTCACCCAGGGTATTTGGTTGTGTTTCTTTTGTCCACATTACTACTTCTGGTTGGGATAAGCTTTACTCGTAGAGCTGTCAAGTGTGTGTTCTTGGGATATTTCGCACTCAGAGGGGATATAGGTGTATGACCTCGTCACTTCTAGACACTGTGAGTGCGAATGTCACTTTCCATGAGTCTGTCTCATACTTTTGAACTGCTGGGAGGAGTCTCTCACGAGGTTGTTGAGGTGCTTATGCCTATTCCGCCTATGGCCGTAGAGGTTATCTCGATCAATGAACCACGACCCTTTGAGCCACCACCCTTTGGGCTTGTACGGTCTTATGATCCCCCCCATTACCTACAGGCTTCGACCCCCCTTTCTGCACCAATTCTTCCTCCGCCTTAGGTGACCATAGGTGATTTGCAAACTGATGAGATTGTGCATAGCGATGATGCATGTCCTATATAGGAGGATAGTGATGTGTCTTATTCCTATCCAGTCAGTGAGACCTTACTAGTTCCTAATGATCTAGGTCTCCCTATTGCAATTAGTAAGGCTTCATGGAGTTGTGCGAGATACCCTATTTCTCATGCTGTGTTAACAGATTTTTTAGGAGGGTTATACAACAATTTTTGTCATGCTCTTTCCATTACGCAGTTTCCTACTTCTCACCAGTAGGTTATCCTTGATCCGAAGTGGCGTCAAGTCATGGAGGATGTGATAGCTACCCTATATTCTCGTGGCATGTGGGAACTTGCTGACTTACCTTGAGGAGCATTAGCTGTGGGGTGTTGGTGGGTCTTTACCATCAAGTATCACCCCGAAGGGACGATAGCGTGATACAAAACTCGTTTTGTGCTTACGGGATTCGCATAGACTTATGACATGGATTTCTTTGACACGTTCTCGCTAGTGACGTGCCTTCCTACAATGTGCATTCTGATCTCTATAGCTATGTAGCGAGACTAGCCCTTTTCTCAGCTTGATGTGAATGCCTTCCTATATGGTGACTTACATGAAGAAGTATATATGTTGTAGCCTCCAGGATGTGAGATTCAAGGGGATTGTTCCAGGGTGCGTTGCCTACGTAAGGCAATCTATGGTTTGAAGCAGAGCCCCAGGTCCTGGTTTCAGAAGTTGTCTAAGGTTGTTGAGACACTGGGTTTTCGTTAGATCGTTCCTTATTTGTTAGGAGGACTGCATAGGGTGTGGTGGCATTACTGGTTTATGTTGATATATTCTTAATTGGGGACGATGGATCTGGCATTGCTGAGGTCAAGAAGAGTCTTGCGAGTAACTTTGTTATAAAAGATCTTGGCCCCTTAGATATTTCCTTGGGATAGAGGTGCTCTTAGAGGAAATACGCACTAGAGTTGCTGCAAGAGACCAATATGTTGGGGCCAAAGCCAGTTAATATTCCTATGGATCCCAAGGCACATTTATGTGATGAGGCAGAGGTAATGGATAGTTGTCAGTACGGAGGACTAGTAGGAAAACTATTGTATTTGACTATTATGAGACCATATATTTCTCTTGCTATTGGGAAATTGAGTCAATTCATGGATAGGACAACATTGTGATATTACAATGATGGCGCTGAGATACCTAGAGAGAGCATCGGGAATAGGGGTTGTATTCACCTAAGGAACCTCTATGAGTTGTAGTCTATACAGATGCAGATTATGCAGGACATCTTACTAATAGAAAGTCTTCTACTATCTTTTGCACCTATGTAGCAGGGAACTTGGTGACATGGAAGAGTAAGAAACAAGCCATTGTATCCAAGTCTAGTGTAGAGTTTGAGTACTGGGCTATGGCACACGGTTGCTGAGATGATGTGGGTGAAATCCCTTATCGTAGATTTACATGTGTCTATTGACACCTCTATGGAGATGAGATGTGATAACAAGGCTGCCATCTATTTCGCCAACAACCCTATGTTTCATGAAAGATCCAAGCACGTGGAGGTAGATTGCAACTAGACACATGACTTGATACAGAGTGGTTTAATTCACTCCATGCATGTCTCCTCTGGTGTTTTAACAACAGATATCCTTACAAAGGTGTTGCCCCTATCTTCTTTTCATGTTTACTGTTTCAAGCTGAGTATGGAAGACGTCTATGCTCCAGCTTGAGCGAGTGTGTTAATGCCCCTTCGGTCTCTTTTATTCCTTATTACAATTGATTGTATTTCTTTACTTCTTTGAGTGTTCTTGTCATTTTTCCAACTCTATATTTTAAGTGGTAGGAGTATGGAATAAGACTCAGATGCATTTGTTTGAACTCGTACTGTCGTCCAGCTGGAAGATAGGAAGAGAGTGATGGATTGGAAGCAGATATCGCGATATTTGTGGGTTAGAGAGGGTGATGTGAACACTAAGTTTTTCCATTTGAGAGCCAGCAATAGATGATCTTCTAATCTCAGCCAGCTTGAAGATGGGTGGTGAGATTTTCTCAGTTAGGGAGTGGAATTCAAAGGCTTTACGAAGTCGTTTTAGGGGTTCACAGTGAGACACCCTCCTAGTCATTGGAGTGGTGTAATGTGGACTTGCCTGTTGGATTTTGTATGCCTTGAGCGTGTCATCTGAATAATGTAATGAGTTATATTTCATTAGATTAAAAGAATTAGATTATTTGCTAGGATATGAATTGGGTTCCTTAGTAGAAATTAGGTAATGTACTTAAACCAGATTAAATAAACCTGATGTGTGTTGATTCGGAGATCTAAATGGTTTTGAGGATTTGATAGCACATCACAAAATCATCCGATTCGATTACTTATTTCCGGTCTAAGTTGTGATGCCAACCTCCTTAAGAGGCCGTCGCTTGTCTGGTGTTTTTGAATGGAGATTTAGAATTGTCACGTAGGTTGGGTTAATTAGTTAACTTGATGAAATAGGAGATAATCAAAGTCCATTTTCAATGCTATCATGGAGAAGATGCATCTTTTGATCTGAGACAGATATGTGTCTGTTTATGAATACATACATTTGGTAGACGAACAATAGATGCACCCACCTTGGTCTTAATATTGGAAATCTGGTGTATCTGAAAAGGGACAGGAGTTACATGATCTCTCGAAGGGATTACACAAATCTGTCTTATAAGTGTATGTGGCAAATTGGAGGAATGAGCTCACTCTGAGTATGTTGGGAAAGACAATTTCACATGTAGTCGTGGAGTCCCCTTTGGGAAAAGAGATGGTCTTTGTTCTCGTCCTAATGATACAAAGAGATGCTAGAAATAATATTATCTAAGGAAGAATGATAGCTGTGTAATGGGATTAGATCTTAGGGATAATATTATCCTCTATATGTGAAGGATTTACGGGTATTTGGAATACTTGGGGAGGTGGAGTCCTAAAGTCCTAAACACTTCGTTATTGGTATGATAAAACCAATAATGATTTTGATGGGTTCCTACTTGTAGATTTGGATGACAATCAATTAATGCTTGGATACCAAATCCAAACATTCGAAAAGTTATGGGCTTATTTTGCAAAATTCAAGTAGGATTTAATCCAATCCCTTGGATCTCCCCATCCAAGGGATCTCATTGTATTAGGATTAGTTTTTGAATCTTTATAAATATTTGTCGCGGTGTGTGGGTGTGTGCGTGCGTGTGTGTGCATGTGTGCGTGCGTGCATGTGGTCTTAAGGCAAAGGGGTCCCTTAGGTCTCGATGGGATTTAGGTGTTCTTTTGTAGGGAGTTTTGGGACTTTGTATGGGTAGATCTGATGATTAGGACTCCTTTATCTTTGCTGATGAGAATATGAGTTACAAGAGTCTATTTTTCAGTTCCATAATCAGGCTTGATGAAATTATCCAAAATAGTCTCAAACATTCTTTCCGATGGTGGAGGGACATGATAAGGAACATTTTTTATTGGAGCCAGAGCCTATTGATAGGACAAGAAAAATGCATCTTGGAAGGACAATGCAATGGTACGTGCTTAGTTGATGAATTATGTTATTCCATGTATTGGAGATGAAATTATGTACTACAAGACGACAAATAAATGTGGGATAGTCTCAGAGACATTCACATGAGAAAAATTCTTCATTGTCTTCCGGATACATGAGTTTGTTATGTTATATTGTGAGGGTCATTTTATTATTTTATATTGTTTGAGTTGTGTATATTTTCCCCTCACCTCTCTTTATGTAAGGAGATGTAGGGTTTCTTTGATCAATAAGATTCTATATTTCCTTGAACTTGGTATTAAAGCAATGGAGATGTCTGCTTTTCGTGACAGAGGCACCTGGGAGCTCACTTCTTTACCCACTGGTACGCATTTTGTTGGAGCTAGGTGGGTCTTTGCTTTGAAATACAACCTCGATGGGTCTATTTCTAGGCATAAGGCTCGTCTTATGGCCAAAGGATTCACTCAAACATATGGAGTGGATTTCTGTGACACCTTTTCACTAGTTCCTCGGCTCTATTGTCTGTATTCTTATTTCTGTGGCAGCGCAGTATGGATGGTCACTTACCCAGCTAGATGTAAAAAATGCTTTTCTTTATGGTAATCTTTAGGAGGAGATATACATGTAGCAACCTCCTAGTTTTGAGGTTCAGGAGGAGTGCATGTGCAAATTGCGTAAGGAAATCTATGGCCTTAAGCATAGTCCTAAAGCATGGTTTTAATGCTTATCAGAGGCATTGTTAGTGATTGGCTTGCAGAGGTCTTCTTGTGACCATTCATTATTTGTGAGGAAGACCACTAGGGGTGTTGTGGCCCTACTTGTATATGTTGATGATCTCATTCTCACAGTCACAGGTAATGACATGCCTGGTATATCTCAAGTTAAAGAATATTTGGCACAACAGTTTGTTATGAAGGACCTTGGGAGACTTATGTACTTCTTGGGTATTGAGATTGCCATAAGTAGGGAATTGTTATATCTCTAAGGAAATATGCCTTGGATATTCTTCAGGAGGTTGTCATGCTTGGGTCCAAGGGAGAAAATATCCCTATGGATCCAAAGATTCACCTATTTGATGAGTCTGCTAGATTGTTGGATAAGAGAACATATAGGCAGCTTGTAGGGAAATTGCTTTATTTGACAATCATCGGGCCAAACATTAGTCTTGCAGTAGGCAAGTTGAGTCAGTTTCTAGACAGACCTATTGATGAGCATTGGCAGGCAGTGATGCAGGTGTTGACGTATATCAAGGAGGCTCCAGGTTGACCCCTTTTGTTTTAGAGAGGAGTTCCTATGATTGCTATTGGTTACTCTGATGTGGATTATGTAGGTGATATTGGGGATAGGAGGTCCACTATAGGTTTCTGTACTTTTGTTGCAGGAAATCTCGTAACTTGGAGGAGTAGAAAGCAAAGTGTGGTCATGCTCTAGTGCTGAATCAGAGTACCGTGCTACGGCGGATACAACTGCTGAGATGATCTGGATACGGTCACTGTTGAAAGATCTTTAGGTTACTATTGAGGAACCTATGGAGATGTATTGTGACAATAGAATTGCCACGTACATAGCAAATAACCCTATGTTTCATAAATGGACAAAGCATATGGAGGTGGATTGTTACCATATTAAGAGTTTGATTCAGCAGGGTTTGCTTTACAGCTCTTGCTTAGCTTCTTTATGGTAGACTGCAGATATGTTTACCAAGCCTTTATCATGCCCCTTGTTTGAGAAGTATAGAAACAAGCTTAGCATGATTGATATATATGCTCCAGCTTGAGAGAGAGTGTTACGTTATATTGTGAGGGTCATTTTATTATTTTATATTCTTGTTGGAGTCGTGTAATATTTTCCCCTCACCTCTCTCTATATAAAGAGGTGTAGGGTTTTCTTAATTAATAAGATTTTCTATTTCCTTCAACTGAGTTATTTGCGAGGGTCGTTCACTCTCAATATTATTCGGCTTTGAATGGTCTTGTAGAGAAATATGATGCATGCCACCTTGTTTGTACTTGTTCTGTCTAGAAAGATTATTGTAAGGAGTTCGCAGTTCATCTATTTCTATTTGGACTTGGCTTAGATTATGTTGCTGTCTAAGTAGGCTTGTTCTACCTCTACCTCAAATTGGAGACAGTGCTGGATAGGGTTTAGCTATGGCTACTATGATTGGATGTGGAGGTAGAGGTGCTCCTTCGACGCATGGTCGGGGAAGAGGTTTGTACTTTTGTTGCAGGAAATCTCGTAACTTGGAGGAGTAGAAAGCAAAGTGTGGTCATGCTCTAGTGCTGAATCAGAGTACCGTGCTACGGCGGATACAACTGCTGAGATGATCTGGATACGGTCACTGTTGAAAGATCTTTAGGTTACTATTGAGGAACCTATGGAGATGTATTGTGACAATAGAATTGCCACGTACATAGCAAATAACCCTATGTTTCATAAATGGACAAAGCATATGGAGGTGGATTGTTACCATATTAAGAGTTTGATTCAGCAGGGTTTGCTTTACAGCTCTTGCTTAGCTTCTTTATGGTAGACTGCAGATATGTTTACCAAGCCTTTATCATGCCCCTTGTTTGAGAAGTATAGAAACAAGCTTAGCATGATTGATATATATGCTCCAGCTTGAGAGAGAGTGTTACGTTATATTGTGAGGGTCATTTTATTATTTTATATTCTTGTTGGAGTCGTGTAATATTTTCCCCTCACCTCTCTCTATATAAAGAGGTGTAGGGTTTTCTTAATTAATAAGATTTTCTATTTCCTTCAACTGAGTTATTTGCGAGGGTCGTTCACTCTCAATATTATTCGGCTTTGAATGGTCTTGTAGAGAAATATGATGCATGCCACCTTGTTTGTACTTGTTCTGTCTAGAAAGATTATTGTAAGGAGTTCGCAGTTCATCTATTTCTATTTGGACTTGGCTTAGATTATGTTGCTGTCTAAGTAGGCTTGTTCTACCTCTACCTCAAATTGGAGACAGTGCTGGATAGGGTTTAGCTATGGCTACTATGATTGGATGTGGAGGTAGAGGTGCTCCTTCGACGCATGGTCGGGGAAGAGGTTAAGGCTTGTTTGTGAGGACTCATACCATTTGTACCTTTTGTAGGAAGGTTGGATATATTATGACCTCATGTTGGGCTAAAGCACGGGAGGCCACCAATTGCCAATCAGGCTTTTGTGACTTCTGTTGGGCAATATGATCTAGTTTCTCGTGCTGATTATGATGCTGTGGTTCAACGCTTTTCTCAACCGACTGAGGAGACGACCACCACCAATGAGACCGTTGTTTTTGCCTCTTCGTCAGGTGTTGATATGTCTTGGTTGGTAGATTCTGGTACTTCACTTTGTTTATGTGGTGATAAGGGATGTTTTGGGAGATTAATGATTGTGTCATGTGGAAGGACAATATTGGTGATAGATGGTAGACATGCACATATCAATGGTCAGGAGGACGTGTCTGTTACCCCCATCATACGATTGCCTGATGTGTTTTTTGTCCCTAATTTCTTCATGAATTTGTTATCTGTTAGTAAGATTACAAAGCAGCTTAATTATATAGCCATATTTGATGTTAGTTGCATATCTCAGGACAAATTGGTGGGGAGGACGATTGGTGGTGGACATGAAGAGGGGAGTGTGTATTGCCTTGTCAAGATGCCTCTTGCTGCAACATGTCAAGGTGGTTTAAGCTTTGCATCTAGGAGTGCCTTGCAGTGGCATCGTCGTCTTGGTCACACATCTTTGGACATGCTCAGATGCATCATCCCATACTTGTCACCGGCTACTGAGATACATTGATGCGTGTTAGTTGGGGAAGCATCACAAATCTTTTCTAGCCACTACTATTCCTTGTTTTGCTGCTGTTTTCTAATTATTACATTTAGATGTTTAGGGCCCTAGTCGGATACCTGATTGGTAGGGTCACCGCTATTATTTAGTCATTGTGGATGATTTTTCTCATTTATTATGGTTGTTTTTTATGAAGAATAAGTTTGATGTGAGACAATTATTGAGTATTTCTTATTGGAAATAAAAAATCAGTTTGTTGCCACAATGAAAATTGTTAGATCTGATAATGCTTTAGAATTTTGTACCATACAATTGGCTGGATTTTACGGGGCACATGGTATTGTGCACCAGACCTCCTATCTGCACACCTTGCAGCAAAATGGTGTGGTAGAGAGGAAACATAGGCACTTTTGGATGTGGCTTATACTTTATTGATTCAACATTGTGTTTCGCATTCATATTGGGGTGATGCAGTCCTTATTGCATGTTATCTTATTAACATGATATCTTCCTCTGTGTTACATAAGCAAACTCCTTGGCTTGTACTTTATCCTGAGGAGTTATTTCAGTTACCCCTACATTTATTTGGATGTGTGGCATTTGTGCATTTGATGGGACTAGGAAGGGATAAGTTAGCGTCATGTGCAGTAAAGTGTGTTTTCCTTGGATATTTTGTTGCTATGATCCAGGAAGACATTATGTTAGTGTCAATGTGACTTTTCATGAGTAGTGTCTTATTTCTCTTTAGCTACTCGACAATTGTCTTCTGAGGTTGAATTTGCTTCCATGCCTATTCCACCTGTGCCAATGGATGAGATTATGGAGATTGAGTCATCTCCTGCACCTTTTGCATCTTTTAGTGATGATGAGAAATATAATGAACCTTTAGTGATGTATCAATTTCTAGTGACATACAGGAAGCACCCCCTCTTTTCTTTCACCTTCCTCCCCAGGTCAGGTATGTGTTGAGCAATCTGACCATATTTGTGCTAGTGGCCATTATGCAGGTATAGGTGTTTGTCTATGGTTTAGATTCTAATTTCTATTGTTGCTCATAAGGATTGGAAGCTTCACCAGCTTGACGTTAAGAATGCCTTCCTTTATGATGATCTTAAGGAAGTTGTATACATGTAGCAACTTCCTAGGTTCGAGGTTTAGGGGGAGTGTGTATGTAGGTTGAAGAAGGGCATGTATGGACTTAAGTAGAGTTTAAGAGGATGGTTTCACAAACTCTCAGAGGTGGTTGAAAAGATGGGCTTTTAGAGATTTTTCTTAAAGTGGTTGTTTTAGTATGTGTTGATGATTTGATTATTGCTCGGGATGACAAAGTTGGAATTGTAGAGATCAAAAGATTTCTAGCAGAACAATTTGTTACAAAAGATCTGGGCCAGCTATGTTATTTTCTGGGCATTGAAGTTGCAATTAACAAGGATGGGATAGTTACGTCCCAACGCAAGTATGCACTTGATGTACTCAAGGTGACATGCATGCTGGGATCCAAATATGCTAATATACCTATGGATGGCAAAACACATTTATATGGTGAAGAGCTAGAAGTGGTTGATAATTACTCATATAGTTAGTTGGTTGGAAAATTATTATACCTAACTATTATTAGATTTGATATTGCTTTGGCAGTTGAAAAGCTAAGTCAATTTATGGATAAACCCACCAAATTACATTGGCAAGCAGTTATGTAGGTGCTTAAGTACTTGAAGAAAGCGCCTAGTTGTGGGTTACTTTTTCAAAGAGGAGCACTGTTGACTGTTGTGGGATATTTAGATGCTGTTTATGTAGGGAGTATAACAGACAGAAAATTCACCACATGCTTCTGCACTTTTGTTTTTGGAAATCTTGTTACCTGGAAGAGTATGAAATAGGAGGTAGTCTCCAGGTTAAGTGCAGAATCTGTGTACCGGGCTATGGCTTAGACTGCTACCAAGATGTTTTGGGTGAAATCCTTATTACGAGATCTACATGTTCGGATTGATGGTCCTATGGAAATGCGATGTGATAATAGGGTGATCACCTACATTGCTAATAATCCAATGTTTCATGAGAGAACAAAACATGTAGAGGTGGATTGTCACTACACCAGAGATTTGATACAGCGGCGAGTATTGCGTACTTTGTTGCTTCAAATGACCAAACTGCTGACATTTTCACTAAGCCTTTGCCACTTTTGATGCATGCTGTTCCAAGCTGGGCATGATAGATATCTATGCTCTCGCTTGAGAGAAAATGTTGACATATTCCCTATTGTCTTATGTTTCTATTTTGTGGCATCTTATTTTATTTTTCTATATGGGCAAGTAGTGTTCCCACACCTCTTCTCTATATAAAGAGGTGTAAGGTTTATTGGAATAATAAGTTGAATCATTTTCTCCTTTGTGCGTCGCCAGTAGCCATTGAAGAAGGCCAAGGCGTGTCCCTCAGCTCTATCCCTCTCAATTGTTGGTCGAAGAAGGCCTTGTTGGTCTTCTTCCTCGTCATATGGGGCCTCTCCAACGAGCAGCATCTTCGTTGCATGGATAGATGATTCCATGCTAGGCCACTAAACTGGATTGTAAATTGTGTTTCTCGATTTAGTCCAACCTTTGTGCTTCATGAGTGTGGAGTGTATATGTGGACGGTGCCATGGCTGAAGGGGATTCGACTATGGTGACTTTTGAGGCCAAGATTTCAGCTTTCGTACTAGTTCAAGGGACCACAAAGTCCCCATGTTGCTGGTGATTGAGGAGTGGAGCCTCATTTACTACTACTTGGGAATGATTTTTTGTTGGCATAGTATAGAAATTATTTACACACTCTGTGTTTTGTTTATACTATTTGGAGTTTTGGAAAAAAAGGAACTTTGTTATTTAGAAAAGAATCCTTGGCCCTTTTTTTATAGAGAGAGCACAACAGCAAATAAAGAAATTACAATCACCATTTACTAAATATAGAAATAGCATCTAATAAAATCCCTAATTTTATTTCCTATCATTTATTTCCTAACTTTCCCCTGCAAGTCGAGACACAGGAGACGATGAAGACTTGGATCCTTAAGGTAGTGAAGATCAACTCTTGTCGACGTGATAGTCCCTTCTTCGTGTCTTGAATCCTAGGTATCTGTTCTTGTACGCCCTCACATATCCAGTCTACACTTGGTTTCTCTTGAGATGCATGAGAGTACTTCCCGTATTTTTGACATCTTGAGGTGGTTCCTGTTTTCCTTGTGTCTTCCATTGAAACATATAAGGACTCAACTGATAACACTTGGGATTGTAAGGGGACATACATAAATGCCCCAAAATAATAGACTCAAAGAACGTAAACCTGGACTAAAATGTGTAAGGTAGGACTCTAGAGGGGCTGTACACGCAAAAGCCCATAAGCAAAACCAACATAACTCAATGAAATATATATATATATATATATGTTTTAAACAACTTAGCCCTAAACTTTGAAATCGTAGCCCTTAGTTCCTAGATGTTGGCGGCGTGAGGGCACGGGGCGATGCTGCTAGTGATGTGGCAGAGCTCGGGTGATGCTCTGGTGAATAATCGATGCAGGAGATGCACCTCAAGGTGGCGAGGTTGCTGCTACTACGGCTATAGTTGGTGCACAACAGAGAAAAGGAGGAATGGTGCCATTAGGGCTGGTGTTGCACCCCATCGATTGCTAGAGGCAATGGCGACGCAGTGGTGGCACTGTCGCCACCACTCTTGTTGCTAGCTTTGACGAGCCTATCTGGGCCTTATTGGTTGCAGTACAGTGAAAGACAAGAAGTGGAGAGGTTGGGAGAGGAGGGAGTCTCTCCAGTGGCTCGCCGGAGGCTGCCGGTGGCGCCGAAGGGCCTCCCCTCTCTAGGTTTTCTTCTTCTAAAGCCTAGATCACTAAGATCGGTGGCTCTGATATCATGTGGAGTTTTGGGAAAAAAAAGGACTTTGTTCTCTAGAAAAGAGTCCTTGGCCCTCTCTTTTTATAGAGAGAGCACAAAGGCAAATAAGGAAATTACAATCATCATTTACTAAATATAGTCAAGACTAAATATAGAAATAACAACTAATAAAATTCCTAATTTTATTTTCTATGATTTATTTCCTAACATATGGTTTTCTTATTTTATATTTCTACCTGGACTTATGTTGCAATTTGCCCTTTTACCTCTCTATATAAAGAGGTGTAGGGTTTTGGAGTTGAATAAGAACTATTGTTTTCTTTGACTTGATATCAGAGCGATGATCCTAGATCGGCGTTTCGGTTTGCCACCCGTACAAGGCCTTCATACACCTTCCACCTTATTCTTTTCTCTCTCTCTCGTCGGATTCCCCATCTGCTGTTAGTAGGAGTAGTAGCCCATCGACGGCAGCAAGGGCTACAGTCCACGTCGGATCACCGCCGGTGCTGCTTCCTTGGTACTGCAGGCCGCTGGTGACTGCTGCTCATCACCAGTGGTATGCTAGGCCACCAGCAGCCATCGCCTGTGGGTAGTGGTGATCGGTGGGGATCCCCCTCGCCGCCAAGGGAGAGAAGCACCCCTTAAGGATGCTGTTAGGGGTTTCCTCGTGTCCTAGCATGCATCTTGTCTGATTCTAAGGGGCTGTTGTGTCTCTTGGGATGATTTTTAGGATCTCTAGATCTTAGATTTCATGATGATGAGGTCACAACTTTCCTAATTTACAAATTTTTTAAGATCTGAAATCACTTTTCAGATCCTCTTTGGTGGCATGTTTCCCTCTTCCTAAGGCACGATGGCATCTTCTAGTAGTTTTGAGATGAAATCGGATACCGCTGCAGATGTTGGGAGTTACAAGACCTTGTTTTTTGTTCCTATCGTTATGTTGGATGAGACCAACCATGCTAGATGGTGTCAGACATTTTTCATGATGGTTGAGGGACACGATAAGGAGCATATTTTGATGGTGAGAGAGCCACAGGATAAGACCAGGAAATACGCCATGCGGAAGAGGGATAATGGCATGGTCCAGGCACAGATCATGAATTCAGTGGAGTCCCAGATTGGTGATGGTATCATGTACTACAGACAACGAAGATGTGGGATTCTTTACATAATATATATTCACATGAAAAGAATTCCAACAAAGTTTTTTAGATATACCATGAGATCGGGAGTTTAAAGCAGGAAGGCTAATCACTATCAGCATTATCTATCCTGATGGGGCTCCTGGAGAAATATAATTCATGTAGACCAGTTTGCACTTGTGCTACACAGAGGACATACAGGAGAGAGTATGTAGTACTCTAGTTTCTTGATGATCTTGGACCAGAGTATGAGGTAGCCAGGTCTCAAATTTTGACACTTGCTAAGCTTCCATGTCTTAAGGAAGCATACAGCTGGAAGAGTAGAGTGGTTGTCAAGCCATTCAATCTAGATGTTGGACAGACTTCTGCCTTGTTGGCTACTGGAGGACGTAGTGGACTTGGTGCTCCATCTACCTGGGGGAGAAGGTGTGGTCGGGGTTTGACTGGCAGACCTCGGACCATATGCTTTCATTGTGGCAAGGTTGGTTATGTAGAGGCTACTTCTTGGTCTAAGCATGGTAGACCTCCCATAGCTAACCAAGCTATCTTTTCAGAGGAGGTGGGTGACATTGTATCATGTGTTGACTATAATGCAGTGGTGTAGTGCCTCGCCCTGCTGACATAGGAGCCTATGACTACCACAGATACAATTGCTTTGGCCTCCTCAGGTATAACTTCTAACTCGAGTTCTAGTAGTGGTATTTTTGATGGCACTATGTGGCTAGTAGATTTAGGGGCATCTCATCATCTGAGTGGAGACTAGAGTTCTACGCACATTCAGTTCGTTCCTCCTTGTAGAACTGTTCAGGTGGTAGATGGCAGGCATTCTAGAGTTGATGGCAGATGTTGCAGTCACTCCATCTTTGAAGTTGCCAGATGTTCTATTTGTTCTTGACTTTCCTATTAGTTTGTTGTCTATTAGCAGGATTTCAAAAGATTTATATTGTCGTACCATCTTTGATGAGTTGGGTTGTACCTTTTAGGAGAAGCTTACGGGGAGGACGATTGGTGGCATACATGAGGAATGGGGTGTGTATCGCCTGATCCAGACATCGCTTGTTGCTTTATGTCAGGGAGAGGTTGCCTTTAGTGTTGGTACAGCTCTTCAGTGGCATTGTCGACTTGGACATCCTTAACTAGACATGATAAGATGCGTCATTCCTTACATTTCGCCTACTGTTGTGATTTATTGTGATGCTTGCCAGTTGGGGAAGCATCATCAAGCAGTTTTCCCGCTAGTTCCTCTTAAAGCTCTGGTTCCGATATTGATTTGCTGCATATGGACGTTGGGGTCTAAGTAGAGTGTAATAGATTGGGTCATTGTTTTTACTTACTCATTGTGGATGATTATTCGAGAATGTCATGGTTATTCTTGTTAAGGAATAAGCTTGATGTTGGATCAATCATTGAAACTTTTATTATGTAAATAAAAACCCAATTTTCTACTACTGTAAAGATTGTTCTTTCTGATAACGCATGGTGTGGAGACCGGTGAAGAAGATGGGATTCGAATTTGGAAATCCAAACAACCCTGGGACAATTGGTGCAAGATTAGGTGATTGTCGAGTTGGCCTCCTTGAAAATGGGGCTAACGACTTTCCTTTTTTGGATTATGATCCAAAAATGGAAGCTGAGTTGGTGGAGAGTATTCCTTGTTTTAAACAGGTGGCCTCTGGATCTGTAAATAGATCCGGGTGTGGTGAGTACAATTTTTGGGCAATAATCATTTTCATTCATTACATGTGGAATTTGGTGGGGCCTTTTTTGCTGCTGTGGACATTAATTTGCAGGACATGGAACAAATGAGCCTCCATGTTGCAAGTAAAGGTGTCGAGAAGGTTGCAGCAGCACATTTCAAGACTGATGATGGGCGTGAGATTGAGCAAGCTAATTTTGAGTGTGCATTCGACGTTCAACAGGTGGCAACCGGACCCAATCTAGGGTTTGGGTGTGGTGAGTTTGACTCTAATGCACACTTTTATCGATTGAATGAGAATTTGGTGTCCCGAGAAGGTCGGCTGTCTACTGCTACTTTTGTTGATATGCAGGATAAATTGATCCCATTTGCATTTGTCACTATATTTGGTAGTGCCAAGGTAGGGGATGGTAGTGATGTGGCTTACAACAGACTCAGTGTGGCAGAATTGAGGGGAGACTCTCAAGGAAGGAATGTCAGATTGGAAGATGAGGCTTCGGTAGTTGATGGACATGGTAACAAGGCAGAGAAATCTCTCAACATTGTAACAAGTATGGTGCAGAGAAGGTCTTCAAGCAGATCATCTGGTTTGGTGAGGATCATACCTCGGAAACATAAGCTAATATTAAATGTATGTTACAAGCATAAGAAAGCTACAAAGAAGAATTCTGCTACGAAGGTCCCTAGTGGGACGAAGGGGATCGATGAGGTTGATGATCATGTAGCAAAAGTGATTGGGGCTAAGAGAGTTCATAAAGGGGGGGTGAAGATGATAGTTAATGGTTAAGGTGCTTTCTTGTAATGTCTGGGGGGCTGCGCGATGATGGACGAAGATCAATTTTGAAAAAATACCTTGTGGAGTGGAAGGTTGATATTGCTTGTCTTAAGGAAACACACCAGGATGCCTTGACAACTCAGATGAAGGTGAGCTTGTGTGGGGAGAGATTTACTGATTGCCTTCAGGTGAGAGTTGAAGGGAGGTCTGGGGGCATAATATTGATGTGGCATAATGCTAAGTTTGAATTATGTTCATCTTAGTTAGCTAGTAGGGTGGTGACTGTTGATATTCACAAGGAAGATGGATGGTAGCTCATTCTCGGTCTCCTTGGTGTATGGCCCTTGTGATGAGACAGCCAGAACACAATTTTGGGAGGAGCTAGGTCAGGCTTCTAGATTAGTTGACGGGATGCCTTGGCTCATTGGGGGAGATTTTAATGCAACTCTGTATTCTGATGACAAGCCAGGTAATAGAAACGATAGATCCACATTTCAATTCTAGCACACTTTGCATGAGCTTGAGCTTTTGGATTTACCAATTTCAGGTATTTGATATACTTGGAGAAATAGCAATGGGGCAGCTTCCTGTATTGATAGATTTCTTTGTAACATCGTTGTAGTCGAATCTTTTCATGGTGCAGATGTTGTGACTTGTGATAGGCCTTTTTTAGATCATACACCTATCCTTTGGTGTAGTAATGATGATGCTAATTCTTCTACATATTTTAAATTCTACAAATCCTGGCTTAAAGAACTTGGTTTTAAGAGGCAGGTTCAGGAGAAATGGTCCACCACCATGCTCCATGTCAGCAGCTTGAACTCTTGCATGCAGAAATCATGCTATCAGAGAGATCATGATGGATTTTAAACGTGATTTGAGATCAGGTAGGGGGAAAAGCAGAAATGAGGCTCTTTAGAAAATTTCAAATCTTGATAGGAAGTGTCTGCTCCCTTATCCCAAGAGGAGCATGTAGGACGAAAGAAGATGCAGGGAGTGGTATTAGAGTATCACAAACTAGAGATGGACTGGAGGCAGAAGTCTAGGCAACTATGGTTGAAGGAGGGTGGTGTGAATACTTGCTTTTTTCATTTGGTAGTTAGCTTCAGGAGGAGGTCCAATATGATCAATACCTTAAAGGTGGGGGAGGAGGTCCTTTGCCAGAGGAATCGGATATGTGATGCATTCTGCTCCTATTTTCATGATTTCACTAGACTACAGTCGGTTAGTGATTGGCGGTTGGGTGACTTGGGTATGGTCCAGGTAAATGATGAAATGAAGAGTGCGCTTATTGTTGACATGGAAGAGGAGGTTTTGGTGGCCCTACGGGGGATGAAGGTGGAGGGATCCCCTTGTTCATACGGTTTGCAGATCTTATTTTATAAGGAGATGTGGGATGTGGTGGGTCCATATGTGCTGACTATGATTAGGAAATTTTCAGGGGTAATGAAGGCTTTGAAAGGTTGAATAGATTTTATTTATTTTTGTTACCAAAGAGGCCAGGGGCGGACAAAGTGGAAGATTTTTGATCCATTGCTTTGTCTAATTGCATCTATGTATTGGTAGCAAAGATTTTGGCAAATAGGCTACGGAATATCCTATCTAATATTATATCACTGACACAGTTTCCTTTCATTAAAGGGAGGTCCCTACAAGATTCCTGTGTGATGGCTGAGAAGATGGTGGTAGCGTGGAAGAGAAGAGACACCCATGCTTTTATTTGGAAGATGGACTTTGCCAAGGCATATGATTCCGTCTCATGGAATTATCTTTGGGATATTCTCAAAAGAAGAGGATTTCCTGAGCAGTGGATACAGTTGGTGAAGGGATGCATCACTACCTCGTCCTTTTCTGTTCTAGTTAATGGACGTTCCAATGGAATGTTTTTTTTTTTTTGAAAAACAAAAGGGTAGTTATCCAGAGTGATGACTACCCAAAACCATATATATTAGAAACAAACAAAAACAATATTACAATAGGCAGACACCGGGATCCCCCACTCACAAAGAATCATCCCAAAGAGAAAACAAAGAGTCAATAGACTCAATAAAATTCTCTATGTAAGGTTTCTGGCCCCGGAAAACCACCGCATTTCTGTCCAACCAAACTCCCCAAAGGACTGCCAACGGCCTGGCTTTCTCCTTCTTTGTACGGAAAACGAACTGACCGCCAACACCACCTCCACTTCTGAAACTATGCCAGAATTTCTCAAACAGCCGGTACTCCTACCACCTCCCACCCATTCTGTCCCAAATTTGCATCACAAAAGGGCAAGCGAAAAAGAGGTGGTCAACGTCCTCCTCACCACCCCCACACAAAGAGCATACCTTACAATCTCCAGGAGCCTACCTTGCCATCCACACCTTAGTCACCAGCCTTCTCCTCCTGAGCAGCCAGGCAAAAATCTTGACTTTCAGCGGACACGCGGCTTTCCAAATCTGTTTGCAGTCCCTTACCAGATCCAGCTCCACCTCTGGACCACCAGTGGACAACCTCCTGTATGCGGCTGCAACCGAAAACTCACCTTCCTCCCAACCAAACATGTCTGTACCAGCCGTCGGATGCAGTCCCTCCAACTCAACAAGTAAGGTCAGAAAATCAAGCGTTCTCGCATCTGATAAACTGCTAACAAAGCACGGGCACCACCCATTCTCCCACACCTCAGCCACGGACGCCATCTTGTCCTGGGATAAGGCAAACAGTCTCTGAAATCTTCTGCAAAGCGCTCCATCACCGGTCTAGTCATCCTGCCAGAACCTGAAAATCTCCCCTGCTCCCAACACAGGGACAAAGCAGTTCCTCACCCTAGGGGCCACCGTCGACAAGCCTTTCAGAAAGTGAGAAGCATCCCTAGGCGGAGACACCAGGAGATCCCAACGCATCGGACAGCCATACGCCGTCTCAAACACCTTGTCCAACAAATCCCCCCTTCCACCCAACAGGCACCTTACCCATTTCGCCAACAGACTGTCATTTAATCTCCCCAGATCCCTCACACCCAGCCCCCCGTCCTCCAGCGGTCTACAGACCTCCTCCCAAGCAACCAACCTGGCACCCTTTCCACTCGCCCCCTTATTGGACCAAAAGAAACTCCTCATAGTTCGCTCAATCTTTGCAATCACTTGTTGAGACATCTTCAGTACCGAAATGAAATACGACGGCATGGCCGACAGAACCGCCTTGAGCAGGACCAACCTCCCTCCTCTAGACAGAAGCCTGGACGCCCACCCCTCTAGCCTCCCAACCAGCCTCTCCACCAGGGAGGTCCAGTCTCTCACCAGAATCCTCCCATCCGACAATGGTAGGCCCAAATATTTAATTGGAAGTTTACCCTGCTCCGTGCCAAGACCCAAACTGCACCCCCTCGCCTCTATCTTAGTCATGTTGAAAGGGATAAACTCTGACTTAGCCAGGTTAATCTGCAAACCAGACGCCTCACCCAGTAAGAAAACAAGGAACCTCAACCTTCTGGCCTCCTTTTCTCCACCTTCAATGAAGAAGATCGTATCATCCGCATACTGGAGCAGTGGGATGCTCGTCCCATCCCTCAAGGAGAAACCACTCACCAACTGACTCTCACACGACCTCCTCGTCGTCCTAGCAAGAGCATCCATGGCAATCACAAAGAGCATCGGCATCAGCGGACAACCCTGCCTCACCCCCCTCCTAGGTTGGATCCAATCCCCAACTGGGTTTCCGTTGATAAGAACCGAAAAAGACATTGTGGTGACACACCTTTTCATCCATTCAATCCACATCGGTGGAAACCCCCTCCTCATCAAAGACGCCCAAAGAAACGGCCACTGGATCGAGTCGTAGGCTTTGCTGAAATCAACCTTCCATAAGAAAGCTTTCTTCTTATATCTTTTCCAAGATGAGAGGATTTCCGAGGCCATCACAAAACCCTCCAAAATATTCCTGCCAGGGACAAAGGCCGTCTGCACCGGGTCTATAATCTCACCCAGCGTCCTCCTCAATCTATTCGCCAGAAGTTTCGCCACCACCAGGTAGATAGCATTCGAAAGAGCTATCGGTCTGTACTCCTGAATCTCCTCAGCACCCTCCCTCTTCGGTAATAAGAACATGTAGAACTTGTTCAGCCTATCGAAACCCAGGTTGCCCGTTCTAAACTCTTGCACCACTTGCATTACATCTTCCTTCACCACTGGCTAGAACTCTCTGTAAAAGGCAACCGGAAAGTCATCCGGCCCCGGACATCCATCCGCGTTCAACCCCCAAACCGCCTTACGGACTTCATCCTCCCCAAACGACCCCGTCGAGAGTTCAGCGTCTGTCTCCCGGATCTTTGGTATCCCAGATCCTAACCACCTCCACCTTCCCCCCCGTCTCCACCCCGTAAAATCCCAATGGAATGTGGATTCAACCACAACGAGGAGTGCGACAGGGTTGCTCGTTAGCCCCCATGTTATTTGTTATAGCTGTGGATACACTTGCTTATTTGGCTTTCAAGGCGTGTAGAGGAAATTTGTTCTTGGGCTTCACTTCACGAAGGGGGGGGGGGGTTCTTTGGTTACTCCTATTTTACAATATGCAGATGATACGACCTTTTTCATTGAGGGGGGAAGAACGGTACCAACTCATGTCTCCTCAATGGTGAAGATTTTTGTAGATATGTCTGGCCTAAATATTAAGAGAAGCAAATCAGCTTATGTGTCGTTTGCCTTTCAAGATAACGAGGAAGATGATATTTCAAATGTTTTGGAGAAACGTGTGGTATGGTTGCCTATTAGGTATCTGGGTCTTCTGTTGAAAGGAAGAAGGTTGGTCACCTTGGATTGGAATGCCATGGTTGAAAAAATTAATAATAGGCTTTCTTCTTGGAAGGGAAGATTACTATCGGGGGGGGGGGAGCGGGAGGTTGGTGTTGCTTAAATCTGTTCTTTTCTCCATCCCAGTTTTTTCCCTATGAGTTTTCGGTCTGCCTAAGAAGATTTTCAAGCAGTTAGATTTGATCAGGAAGAGATATATCTTGGAAGGAATCGGATTTGGTAGGTAGGTTTGCTCAATTGGTATCATGGGCGGAGGTTTGTAAGCCTAAAAAGGAAGGCAATCTGGGGGTTCGGCAGCTAAGCATGTTTAAGAAGGTGCTATTGCTGAAGTGGGTTGTTAGAGTGGTTTCTGATGATCACCCTTCTCTTGAGAGATTCCTACGGGGTTTGTATGGATTTGACACAAAGACCAGTCTCAATGAGAGGAGCATCCTCTTTTAGGCATTCTGTTCAGCCACTGCTTTGTGAGAGTGCTAACTTCTTACCAGTTTTGGGAGACGGATTGATGTTTAAATTCTGGTTGGATAACTGGTCTGAAAATGGTAAATTTGCAGAGCTTTTTCAGAGGATTTTTCAGCTCATGTCTACCAAAGAAGCCACAGTGAGGGATGTGTGGGATGACCAAGTAAATGCATGGGATGTACGGCTACCGCAGGGTCTTTCAGAAGCGACTTTCACTGATTTTCAGAATCTTATGCAACTCATGTCAGAGGCCTCTCCTGTTGCAGGAACTGCAGATCATTTCCGCTGGATGGATGGGGTGTTTTCTGTCAAAAAAGCCTAAGAAATTGCCTTTCAATGAGGCACAACTAGATGACATCAACAGGGACTTAGCAATCCTTTGCAAAATAATGATTCCATTAAAAATCAAGTTCTTTTTATGGCTCTTCGGAAGAGATCATATTGTTACGAATGTTTTTAGAAAAAGATGGTTCACTGATATGGAAAAAAATGTCCCCTTTGCCAACGTCATGAAGAGGATATACAACACCTTTACTTCGAGTCTAATTTCTCCAAACAGATCTGGCAGCACTTTTATCTCTCCACAGTGGTTTCTACTGATGTGATCAACTTCTAGAAGTCCTTCAGAGAAAATTATGATTTAGATGTTCAGGGATGGGTCAACTGTTTTGCTATTATTTGGTGTATTTGGAACTAGAGGAACGATAGTATCTTTAGAGGAGAGAGGTGTTGGGTAGAAAATGTAGTGAGAGAAGCTAGTTGCATGTCAGATTGCTGGCTGAACAATGTGCAAGTTAATTCCTTTTTCTATTAATAAATTGCTGGATGATTGTCGATCTTAGGTAATCTTTCGCTTCCTTTTCCAAAAAAAAAAAAAAATGCATTAAGGTTTTGTACTACAAAGTTGGCCACTTTCTACAGGTCTTTTGGTATTGTTCATTAGACATTTTGCCCTCATACATCGTAGCAGAATGGGGTAGTTGAGAGAAAACATCGCTATGTGTTGGATGTGGCCAAGAATTACTTATTGACCACAATGTACCATAGATATATTGGGGATATGCGGTGCTTACTGCATGTTAATTGATCAACAGGTTGCCTAACTTAGCAATATAGGAGCATGTCCCGTGGCAAGTCCTTCATTTAGACAAGTAACTGTTTTATGTACTACCTAGGGTGTTTGGTTGTGTGGCTTTTGTTTATATTTTTGGACCAAGTAGGGATAAACTTACTCCAAATGTGGTGAAATGTGTCTTTCTGGGATATAGCAGTATTCAGAAATGATATAGATGTTATGATCCACAGGGCAAGAAGCACTGTTAGTGCTAATGTTACATTTGATGAGCCAGTTCCATACTTCTTCACTGTTGGTCATCAGATATCATTTGAAGGGAATTCTGCTCCTATGCCAGTGTCACTAGTTCCTTTGGAATAGATCCCTGTTACTCACAGTCAGGATATTACCACTACTACAGAGGATAGCAGTATACAACAACTAGAGCCTACTCATGTCTATAGATTTCCACTTATAGGCAGTTTGAATGGCGTAAAATACACACCCCCCACCATCTCAGCCACCTTTCCCCTCCTGTTGTCAGGTATGTGTTGATACTGACGTTAGTTGTTCTAGTAGTGGTAATATAGGTTCTTCTGGTTATTCTGGTTAACTCTCTAGGGAAGATGTTTATCCTACTACTGTTTAGGAGACTGAAGAGGAGGATTTGGACCTTCCGATTGCTATTCGGAAGGCTCCTCGTAGTTGTGCTCACTACCAAGCTATTGAGGCAGTGTCTACTGCCAATTTTGGGAGGTCCTTTGTTATGCTCATTGCTGCGTTATTTGCTACATCGATTATTGCTACATATTAGCAAGTCATGCTTGATTCGAAATAGCGCCAAGCCATGAAGGAGGAGATGGCTGCCTTGCATTCTCGTGTGACGCAGAAGCTTACATATTTACCAGACACGCCAAGGTTGTCGGATGTCGTTGGGTATTTGCATTGAAGTATAACCCAGATGGATCCATCTCTCGTAACAATGTAAGATTAGTAGCGAAGGGACTCACTTAGACCTATGGGGTGGATTTCTTTAACACTTTCTCTCTTGTGGCGTGGCTTCCTACTGTTTGCATTTTTCTTTCCATTGCTTCACACTATGATTGGCTATTGCATCAGCTAGATATGAAGAATGCTTTTCTCTATAGTGATTTTCAGGAGGAAGTCTGCATGCAACAACCTCCGGCTTTTGAAACTTAGGGGAGTGTGTGTGTGGGTTGAAGAATGCCATCTATGGTTTGAAGTAGAGCCCGTGTGCCTGGTTCTAGAGGTTGTCAAAGGAGGTACAGGCCATGGGACTCGTGTGGTCCTTTGTAGATCACTCACTCTTCGTCAGGAAGAGCAAAGGAGTTGTGGCACTTTCGTTTTATGTTGATGATCTTAATCTTATTGGAGACGACACAACTGAGATAGCAGAGATCAAGCAAAAGCTTGCTGATTCATTTGTTATGAAGGACTTGGGTGAGCTCAGATATTTTGTGGGCCTTGAGGTGGCAAGAAGCAAAGATGGCATAGTTTTAAGTCAGCGCAAGTATGCCCTTGATATATTACAGGAGACAGGGATGTTGGGATCTAAGCCTGTCAATATTTCAATGGATCCTAAAGGACATCTCTATGATACCGAGTCTCAACCTATGGACAATTGGTTTTATAGGCAGTTGGCTGGTAAATTGGTATATCTTACTATTACTTGCCCTGACCTTCCTCTTGCAGTTGGGAAACTTAGTTAATTTATTGATAAACCAATCAAGCAACATTGGGATGATGCTATGCAGGTGCTTAGGTACTTGAAGAAGGCACCAGGAAGGGGCATTTTGTTCAGGAAAGGTGAATCAATGAATGTTGTTGGCTATTCTGATGTGAATTATGCAGGTTGCATGGTAGACATGGAGTCAACTACTGGCTTTTGTACTAATGTGGTAGGAAATCTGGTGATTTGGAGGAGTAAGAAACAACAGGTTGTATCTAGGTCAAGTGTAGAATCGGAGTATCGTGCCATGGCATAGACTATTGCAAAGATGGTTTGAGCCAGATCAGTGTTGCAGGATTTGCATGTCCACGTGGAGGGGCTAATGGAGATGAGGTGTGATAATCCCGTTGCTACTTATATAGCAAACAACCTAATGTTTCATGAATGTACAAAGTGTGTTGAGGTTGATTGCCATTATACCAGAGACTTGATACAACGTAGAGTCATCTATACCACCTCAGTTGCTTTTGAAGATCAGACAATGGACATATTCATGAAGCCTCTTCCTCCCTTCGCATGTGATGTCTAGTGTTCTAAGTTGAGCATAATTGATATCTATGATCCAGCTTGAGGGAGAGTGCTAGCATAGTACAATAATTATTATTTATGCACTCCGTGTTATTGTTTGTAGTATTTTCTTTTTTTATATTTCTGCTTGGACTTATGTTGTAATTTTCCTTTTCATCTCTATTTATAAAGAGGTGTAGGGTTTTGGAGTTGAATAAGAACTATTATTTTCTTCGACTTTTTCATATGTGGCCGCTACTTAAGCTATGGTCTTTGTCTTCTACTGCTGCCATTATGATTGTTGCAGAGGTCACCAAAGTCATGCCTGTGTAGCTTGTGCCTAGTTCGAAAGAAAGCTCTGAAGCTTCGGATCATGACATTGACGTAGAAGACATTGATAAGTGATTGGGAAATTAAGTTACACAGATTCATCCCCATCTGTAAATACCCAGACCCAATTCTCCTATTCTTTTACGTGAAGAGTTTTTCTCTGGAGATAGGTGACTTTTGGTGCTTGGGAACGTGCCTAAGTTGAAGTACTTAGTTTAGTTAAATTTCAAATTAAAATTCAAGTTCCAAGTCAAATTTGAGCTTGGGATGGATTCCTATTGAAGACAAAGTATGTGCCTGAAGAAATTTGCATGCGTGCTCTAGCCTCAACTACATTGAAAGGGGGGAGCATCTACCAAGCACTCCTTCAAGTTGGACCGCGTATGTCCTACTTGGGGGAAATGTTAGAGAAAATCCAATGTCTCCAATGTATGGAGTGGAAAGTATCCACTTATTTTGTCTTTCCTATTTTTATGTTTCTTATTTTTAGTTTTTAGTATGTTGTTAGAGATATGTTTTTGTTGATTAGAGGAATGTTAGGATTTTAAGGGATTTGATTAGATTTAGGGAGATTGAGTTTGTTTCCATTCTTGTATTGTCACCCTTTCTATATAAAGGGACAAAACTACATGTTTTCTTGTTGAGATTCATAATAATAAAGCTCCACTTTTAGTAATCTCTGCAAGGCCAAATGAGGATTTATCGGACTTCCTTGTTTGGTATAGGGGCAACATCTATGTCAAGGCTTACAAAGTTCTTTTAGGTGACCAAGGGGAGGGTAGTGCTATCCAAGCTAATGATTGTGCCACCTTTTGAAAGTTGAACATCCCCTTCTTTGGTTGCTTCGTAGATGGCGCCTTGTTACTTTTGTTAGGAGGAGATGGGCCCCTGAGGTGGAGACCACGTGTGTTCTTTGTGGTGATGTGGAGGATGATATACGTCTATTGTTTACTTGCACTTTCTCCAGAGCAATTTGGAGTCACTTCTGTATTCCTGACTTGCCTGTGGACTCTGTTGACTTGTTCTAGGCAGCTTTTCAGGTTGATGTTCAAACAGATTCGCTTATGTGGATGAAAGCTTGTGTCATTTGGCGGTCAATTTAGCTCCAGCGGAATGGTGCTATCTTCCAACAGGAAAGGGTTTGACCTGCAAATGTAGCATGGGATGTTCTTTCCTTGTTTTCCTTATGGACTGATGCCTTGTAATTTCCTTTAATTTTAATTAATATATCGGATGGCTATTGACCTCTAGTGGTCGTCCTTTTTCTTTTCAAAATAGAAAACTATTGGTTATGGAGTGCTCTGGACCAGAATGGGACCTTGTCACTGAATGAGACTTCTTATCTTCTGTATCATAGAGTGCATGTCTTAAGTTTTGTAATTGTGCTTCAAGTTAATATAACCTGACCACAGTATTTGATGTCATTGTGAATGCATTTATTTAATCCCTGGTAAATATATTTCTTGATGGCATTGGTGTTTTCATATAATATTTTGCTGGGTAAAATTGAGGTTATTTCCTGTTCCTTATTTGTTGGTTTAATCTTTTTCTTTTGATAAGGTGTTGGTTTAAATATCTTGCAGAGTTCAAAGTGGCAAATGATTCTTTTGCCAGTAGCCTGGGGATGCCTTCTGGTTTCTTTTGGTATTCTTTCTCGAGTTTTTGCACCACATCTTCTCATGACCAGGAAAGCATTTGAATTGCCAAAGCCGGCTTTGATATCTGATAGCAATTTTTTCCAGATCCAGTCACTTGGAATTGTTGAGGTTAGTCTTGATAACTTTGCTTTTATGTTTTGGAATAAAAAAAGAATTGAAAAAAATGACCTTGTTATGCATGAGCGGTTCTAGACTAATGAAATTAGTTGTTTGTTGATTGTGTAGAATGCTTCTATGCCCAAGGATGCAATAAAATATGGTGTTTCTTACAATTTCTGTTTGCACATAGAAAAGTTAGAATGGCTAATCCTTTTAGATAGGCTTATCCTGATTGCCAATATAGTTAACGTTATGACTCGGACCCCCACCCTAATAGGAATTTGGATCGCTTCCCCAATATTCACTTAAGATCAATAGTCGTTCGATATATAACCACAAAACATGAACAATGAGCATCACCACACATCAAGAAATTAAAAGAAGGAAATAAACTAAGTTGAATGAAAAGGTTTGGGCAATGGAATTCATAACAATAATCCATAGTCATCAATGAAAAGAAAAGAGTGCAATTTCGAAGAAAATAGTTGAAAATAAAAATGGAGAAAAAGAAATGAACTAGACTTGGTTGGGAGGTGTTAGTTTCCTGAAGTAAGTGAATAGCTCTCGGTGTTGACATAAGGTGTTTGATGGCTAAACTCAAGGTGGCAGTGATTCGTGCTCCTTATCCGCAGGGGGTGGGGGAGATGGCAGATCTTCACCCCCTTATCTTGCACTACCTCCTGGTCTGCCGTCGCCTTGGCCTCTAGCACGGCCACCACCTCAATGGCTCCCTTGGCCCACGAAAGTCTGCTTGCAGATGGTGCACCACCATCTGTTTGTGGCATTGGTCAGTTGGTATGCCATAAATGGAACATGACAATGATCAGGTGGACGTAGGGTATTGAAGGTCTTTTCGACCTGCTCAATCTAGCCCTCAACTTCACTGGGATTCTTGCCATGGAGGCCTAGTCAGCTGACTATTACAACACAGAGTCTTTCCCTTGTTCTCAAATTCCTGGTTTTTCATATGCATCACCATGTTAACGTAATATCATGCACCATGTATATGTAAATGGTTAAAACTCTTATGATAGAAATAATTTACCTAGCAAGTGAGATTGACATGATATATTGCTTGTATTGTTTATACAAGCTTTCCATAAAATTGTAATTAAGTTTTGGCAGCATTTTGACTTACGTGTAAATTTGTGGAAGCATGGACTGTTCAAGTCCCTCCAATCTCACGCTTCCACGTGGATTCATGGCGTGGACTGTTCATAGTGGCTTTGATACCATGTGAGAATTTGATGAAGTTGGATCGAATGGAGATGAGGGTTGCTGGAGATTTACTGTTCATGTTTCTGTTCACGTGAACAGTAGCATGAACAATAACTTCCTGTTGGTGTGAGAAAATAAAAGAGGAGGGAGTTGATGAAGTTGAGAAATTATTTATTGCAAGTCAAATAAAATAAGTAGGTGTTGGTCTCTATTTAAAGAGAACCAAACCTAAACCTAATTGTAATCCTAACAAATCATATCCTAAACAAATTTAATTACAATCAATTAACTATTCCTATTTTTGACTCAATCTTCAATTGGACTCTAAAAATTAATTAAAATAACTTGTCACATATGACACAAAACTTGGCATGCAAGCTAAACTCCTAAAATCCTAAAGGCCACATGGCCACTAACTTGTTGACTTAACACAATTGTCACGTGGCAGTCCACATGGCATTTATTCCTTCACACTCCTTAAGTCGAGGCTGGACTAAGCTGAACACTTGCACACTTTTGGTGAGGCTAGAGCCCCCTACCACTTTTCGTTATCTTCCATGCCTGAACCTTCTTTCTTTGGATATTTAATAAATGAACTTCCTGGATCCACCGTTAGTCCTTTTGCAACCTGGAAAGTCGTTGCTCTTTTTTGGCAACCTTGGAAGTTGTCGTGATCACTGCGGGTGTTTCTTTTTTACTTTGAGGTAGTGCCCGATTTTTTTTAAGTGATAGAAAGATGAGCAATCCCATGCATGATGGTTGATACATTTTCTTTGGGAAAATCTCCTGATTTGAAGGAGGGTAAAAAATTGGATGCGAAGTCTCCATTGGAAAAGCATAAGGTGCGAAGTCTCTATTGGAAAAGCATAAGAATCAGTGTTGTGAAAATCAGTCTACTCTGCCGAGTAATTGTAGTTGGCCTCCAACTGATTGAATAGTCAATAGTCGGTCACATCGACTACTCAGTCGAGTAATCGGTGTAGTCGGCCGAGTAATCGGCTGAGTTTTACATAGATGATTAAACCTAAAAAAATTTAAGTCATTAGACTCACTACTCTGATCGATCCCCCAATCCCCAACTCCTACCTGATAGAAGCCTCTCCCCTAAACCCATGTGAAGCTCTCCCTCGAACCCTAGTGAAGCTCTCCCTCTCCGATCACCGCCCCTCCTCCAACCATTGCCCCTTACTCTACCTCTCTGATCGGAGGCGACGACGCAAGAGGTGCGACGCAAGATGATCAATTTTGACTTTATATGTGTTTTCTGTTGTTTTGTTGATTAAAGTGAAGAAACTTGTGCTTTTATTTTGAACTTGTGCTTTTTATTTGGAACTTGTGCTTTTATTTTGAACTAGTACTTTTGTTTTGTTGGTAACTTGGTATTATTGTGAGCTTAAAAATAGTCTACTTTTATGCAATAATATATTTTACTTTTTGATGTATCATGTGTGTATGTGTGTGTGTGTGTGTATATATATATTAAAAAAAATGTCCGATCGAGTTCTCCCCGACTACTCCCCTGCATACCGTACACTCCTTAATCAGTGGCCTGGCCGACTGAATGTCGACTACCGACTTTTACAATCATGATAAGGATCACCAGCCACATCATAACTCGATAAATCTCCTATATTTTGGGCCTTTGCTCAATCTTGCGCTTCTGTGGTGCCTTGAGCCTCCGCTTCCACCATTGTTGTCTTCGAAGAATGAATCTCCTAATACTTCTACGCTTCGCGTAAGGCATTGAATGCGTGCAAGAAGACTTGTCGGGGTCCCCTTCTTGTCTCCTTGGGTCTTGCGTAAGGCGCCAAGAATGTACAAGGAGTTCTTGAGAGAACTCCCATGTTGATTGAGATGCCACGAAGTTGAGGCTCCGATACATGTGGAGATTCATGCACAAGCTTGGGCTTTCTTGTGCGTGAATTGTCCTCTCCTTGCTTCTCTTTGTTCCATGCGTGAAATGGAGAGGCCTAGATCGATGGCTCTGATATCATGTGAGGATTCGTGGAAGCGTAGAGGGCCTAGGTGGGTGAATAGTCCACGTGTGGAGCATGGGGATTTAGGAAAATCAGAGTAAACTTAATTAGAATCTATGCGTAAAATGCAAGATCAGTCCATGTGGCATTTATTCCTTCATAGCTTCATATATTAGGTTCAAAACCCTAGAAAATTTTTGGCAGAGTTTCCCTTAAACAAGATCATGCTTAGAGTTTCCATTTATACAAATCATTTTTCAACTAAAATTTTGATAGAATCTTGATTTATACACAAAAAGCAACACACATGGCTTAGAATTTGGGAAATTGCTGTATTGTACATTGCAGGTGCGTGAACTATGCTTGGGATTTCCTCAGGAAGTGTAGAAGAGTAATAGACAGAGTTATGCTCTAGACACTCATCAATCCACCAACAACCAAGTTGCTATATTGTGGAAGCGTAACGAGAGTTTCTCTTAAGAGATGCAACATATATAGTATTGCCATATGGTAAGGAATTTGAAAATCATGTATCTTAAGCTAGTAGAAATGTACCAAAGCTTCCCTATGTATAGCTAGTAGGCTATGCTATACATGTGCTGACACAAAAACAGAAAACAACCAAGCTATCATGCCAACGAAAGATCTCATTGGATTACTTGCTATATAGTAACCACTAATTATAAGCAACTCATGTAAAACTTTAGCATGTTAAGGGGCTTCCCTACCTTACCTTATCATGAACCTACAATGGCTCCTTGTCTTCCTAATCTCTCCTCTCCAATAGTGCTTTACCTTCCTTTCCTTTGCAATGTTTTGCTTCTTCCTCTTCCCTTCCTTCCTCGACCTTGTGCCTAGGTGAGTAGTGGGATGGATGGTTGAAAATGAAGGGGGATAAGGGTGTTTATAGGGATGCCTATCCCTAGCATTCTAGAATGTTCCTGTCAAATATGGCACAAGCATGGAGGATCCTAGGCGTGTGGAAACAACAATCCAAGGGATGGACTGTTCCACGTTGAATAGGGACAGAGAGCAATAGCAATTGGTTGCTTAGAAAGAGAGAGGGCGGCCGTCGATGATTGGAAGAGAGGGAGAGGAGTAGTTGAGTTGGAAGAATTATTGTATTACTAAAAAATAATTGGGATTACAAAGGCTCTCTTTGATAGAAGAGAGAATATATCACAATCCTCTAAAAATAGTAGCTAATCAAATCTTATCTCCTAATTATAGAAAGGAACAAATCCTAATTAATAAACCAAATCTTTTAAAGAAACCTACTAAAAACAAATATACCAAATAAACAAAACTTGCAACTAAAGCAAGACCTAAAATAGGACTCAAGGACAACCAAAATCGATGCCCAAGTGGGCCCCTGACTGGCTGCCATGTGGCACACTTTATTTCCAACACTCCCCCTTAAGTTGAGGGTGGGAGGACGATGACTTGCTGAACTTGATGATGATGTTGCTACACTGTCTTCGTGCCTCTTCCTCTACGCTCGAGAGTTGAGCCCTTCATCTCGGCATTCCTGGATGTGTTGTGCTCCCAACTTGATCTTTGGAAGAAGCCACGGTATTGCCTTTTGCGACGTTTGAAGTTGTTGCGTCTGTGGCAACCTCAATAATCGTCGCGACGACCGCCGTTGTCTTCTCTTTTTCTTCTTTGGAAGGAACCACTGTGTAGCATCTTGCCATCTCTTGAGTTGCTTCTGCGGCAACCTCGATACTCGCAGCGAAAGCCAACGTTATCTCCTTTTCTTCTTAAAACATTGCCTTGATCTCCTTAGGTTTGATAGGTATGAGAGTCTGCACATGAGGTACTAGTAGCCCCTCTATGAGACCTCTGCATCCTGGATCTTTAGAAAGGAATCTTCTGGCATCTTTTCTTCGGGAAAATCTCCTCTTTTGAAGGAGTAAAAAATCAGATGTAAAGTGTCAAGATCTCAAATCATATAACTTGATTGATCTCCTCTTTTATTTTCTGGATCGCGAACTCCATCATCTTTGTTGATGTGGTATTGGTGGCCGTGCCAGTGGCGTCCATCATCTTCGATCTACGATCCTATTCCGTGTAAGGCATTGGATGTGGTGAGGACTTGTCAGAAATGAGGAACCACACGTGTGTGGCCAAGAGAACATGCACGTCAAGAATCTTAGATCGTAGACTCTGATACCATGTCAAGTTTGGCGTAAGCGTGGAGCGTGGAGGCTCCTAGGCATGTGGAAAACACAGTCCAAGGGATAAACTATTCCACGTTGAATAAGGACAGAGAGTAGTAGTGGTTGGCTGCTTAGAAATAGAGAGGGTGGTCGGCGGTGATGGGAAGAGAGGGAGAGTAGTTGACTTAGAAGAACTATTATATTAGTCAAAAATAAGAGGGATTACAAATGCTCTCTTTTATAGAAGATAGAACATATCACAATCCTTTGAAAACAGTAACTAATCAAATCTTAAAGGAACAAATCTTAATTAACAAACCAAATCTTTTAAACAAATCTACTAAAAACAAATATACCAAATAAATAAAACTTGTAACTAAAGTAAGACCTAAAATAGGACTCAAGGACTACTAAAATCAACGCCTAAGTAGGCCCTTGACCGGCTGCCAGGTGGCACTGCCACGTGGCACATTTTATTCCTAACAGTTCCAACCCTAGTCATCTTCCAACCCCGCTTTTTTAGCTATGCAACTTTAATGACACGATGTCCACGTTTGTTGCTATGTCAACTCAAAATATTAGGCATCCGTGCCCATGGTTTTCTTGGGATCTTATCCATAACCTACAGTTTCATTAATTACGCTTAATTTTTGCTAATCTTGATTAATTATCCTTAATCGTAATTAACATTTACCAATCACGATTATCCTTTCCTAGTTACGATTAGGGATCCCAAATCACATTAGTCTCCCTTAATCATGATTAATTAGCCTTAATCGTGATTGTTAGGACTTAATTCTCCATTTTTATCCGTTGGGAAAAATGAGCAACTCATCTTTGTTTCATAACCTTAGAGCTTTTTATATATAGAGAGACCATTGGGAAAAGTATGTAATAGGCCCGTGGGTGGAAAACTAAAATAACATAAACCCACTCAATAATATAACTCTAATACTCCCCCTTGAGCTGGAGCATATATGTCTAACATGTGAACACAAAAATTTATGACATTTTTGAGGAAGAGCTTTGGTGAATATGTTCTCAATTTGATGCTCAGAAGTAGTGGAAGGGGTACATATCTTTCCAATAGATGCCATCTCGGATGGAGCAGTCCACTTTAATATGTTTCATGCGCTTATGGAAGACTGGGTTGGATGCAATGAATGTAGTAGACCTATTATCACAGAACATAGGAACTGGGGTCTTGACTTGCACACCTAGGTCTTCAAGAAAATGAACTAGCCACAAGCTCATAGGCAGTGTGAGCCATTGCTCTGTATTCTGCCTTGGTGCTAGATCTAGACAGCATATTCTGGTTATTATTTTTCCATGTTATCAAATTTCCACTTAGAAAGGTGGTATATCCTGTAGTGGATCTCCTATCCGAGGGTTGTCTGTAGATCGAAATAATATATTAGATGGGAGGGGTGAATAGTATCGCTCTAAAAGAAATTTGAATAAAAAATAAATCCACAAAAGAATAAAGCATTGATTACACTTGGATTTATAGTGGAAACCAAAACCAGGTGAAAATCACTACCTAAGTTTCTCAGCTTAGGATTTTCCCGACTAGGCGAAGCTAGGGTGGCACAACCTCTTTACAAACTACTTCTCTTTACAACCTGAAGAGAAGTACAACGGATCTTTCCCAACAAGTTGGGATCCGTTAATCAAAAACAACAATGTAAAAGAATAATGAAGAACTTATGCAACCTCAATAAAAGTCAAACCAGAATTTTAGCGGAGGTTTGAATCGTCGTGCTTTGAAAGGTGTGAAAATAGAAGTGTAAAATGCACTTGAAGCACGAGAAGCTCTTTGCTTTTTGAGAGGATTTTTCTACTCAAGAGTGTGTAAAAAGGGTTGCGTATGACCTCTATTTGTACTAGCAAATCGACTTGAAAAGGAAATCAAATTGGTCGATCAATTAAGGTAGATTGGTCGATAAAAATAAGGTTTGGTCGATCATTTTGGTTATTTGATCGATCAATATCCCTAAAAACTTGATTTTAGCAAGAGGTGCGAAAATATGTTTAAGACTTATTTTGAGGTTCTTAATAAAGATAAAAGACACTAAGACACAAATCAACATTCTTCTAGCTTTGATCATGGGAGATGCTTTGATCCAAGAGAAAGAGTCATAAAATATTAGTCTTGCAAAAAGAACAACTTTGGTGCATCAAAAATAGAGGTACTTACACTATCTTCCAAACTACTCGTATAGTCAGCATCAGAATAAGCATGGAGATCTACATGACCATTGTTTCTCATATAGAGTCCTTTCCCTTGACTCCCTTTTAGATATTTAAGAATATGATATACAACATGCCAATGATTGTATCTAGGACTCTCCATAAACTAGCTCGCTCTATTCACAACAAAGCTTACATCTGGTTTGGTAATAGTGACATAGAGAAGCTTATAACAACACTCATCTAGTTTGGTAATAATGACATAGAGAAGCTTACAAGAACACTCCTGTATCTTCCTTTGTTCTCAAATATTTAGTCATTTTCCTCCTTGAGCCTCTGTAGTGGCTTAGTTCGAATGAGAGTTTCACTCCAAGTAGTCCTATGCATATGAGAGGTACTACTCCGACACCGCGCCCAAATGAGCAAAGGAGATGACACATGCGCTCCCAGCAAATCTAAGAATCTACTTTGATGGGATGGATTTACCCACCATCAAATCACCGTCAACCACCGCCGAAGATGCATCACCTTCCTATAAATCGATGCCAAAACATCTCCGAACTCTCGCAAAAGAACAAACCATCTTCACATTATCAATCGTTCTTAAACGAAGTGGAATGCCCAAAATACGAAACCGAATCAAAGGATGCATCGGAATATGCTCATCCAATGCATCTTCATAAACACTCAGGAGACACTACCGAATCAAGGATTCCTTAAACTTAAGCTGCTCCACATCCAAAGCATCCAAACCAAATAAAAGCAACCTCTTCTCTGATAAAATAGAAATCTTCCAAGATTTTGAGTTCAAATCAAACCGAGAGAGGAAAGATCTAACCTCATCAAGCGCCAAAATACCACGATGCAAAACTCCAACGAGTGAGCATTCCAACAGCGAATCCAAACGTATCGTCTCAGATGACCACGCTGCCTCAACTCCTTCAGTCGGAGTGCCCCCTTGACGAGGAGGTAGTGATTGCTCACCCCCCACAGGAGAGCCACTTCGACGCAGCAACGAACAAGAAAACCTCTTGTGACCCCAACCACGACACCTAAGATAGATCAAAGGATCGCGACAATCCTTTGCCAAGTGCCCAAATCCCCAACATGTGAAGCAAATGAAGCTCCGGAGATAAGTCCTACAAGAGCCAACCTTCGATCTCCTCCCCCCACGTTCCCCTTGAGAGCCTCTCATGATCCGCCCATGTAATCCAAACTGACAAGAACTGCCTCTGAGTTTGATTTTTCTGGTGTATTAAACTCATCTTCTTAGCATGAGAGAACGCTCATGATACTTCATAAAGGTATCTTCACTAATGGTGAGAGAAGACTCATCACCACATATGTAATGTGCGAGATAGACTTAAAAACACGTGCAATATCTCCACCACTTAGGAACTAAGATCGTGGTGTGGCCTTAAGACCTGATCTTGGACTTCCTATCGGTCTGCTGGCAGTGGTAGCTGACCCAGCAGGGTCTTCCGTGGCCTTGGCAGGGATCGAGCTCGGCCCCCATGGACTGCGCCACTGCCCAACAGTGGTCGTAAGCCAATCCGGCGGGGCGTGGTGGCCACCAACAACAGCAATAGGACCTCCTGCAGTAGCGACAGGGGTGTGATGGCCACCAACAGTGGCAACTGACCCCCGTGATGGGGCATGGTGGTCAGCGGCGGCGTTGGGGATCCCCTTCCCGACGTTGTTGTCGTTGCTGCCATGCCTCATCTTGATTTTTGATGATCAAATCCTCAAGTTGGTGATTTGATCATCTTTTAGATGAATATTTGGTGGGATACCAAAACACCGGCCTAGGATTGCTGCTCGGATACCATGTTGAGAAAAAGAAAGCGTCTTATTGTTCAATGGAAACCCTACGCTCTCTTTTATATTAGAGAGGTTTGGGAGAATTACAAAGACACCTTAGAAATAATAGAAATAACAAATATGTCCCTATGCTCAACAATAGGTTTAAGAGGTAGGGGTATGGAATAAGACTCAGATTCATTTGTTCTAACTCGGTATTAGAGTAACGGTCCTAGATCAATGCCTGCATCCTCCTTGATTCCCATATCCCCTTCTTCTCTACCAAAAAAAAATGCTAACCTTAGCGAGTTCTTGAGGAAGCGCCACCACCATCGCCGGCCTCCCTTGTCCTATTGGTGGGCCACCGATCATAGCAGTGTTGTGCCTCATCTCCTTGTAGCATTGTGCTCTACCTCCTACAGTGCTGCTGCAACGTTGCCACACCACTACAACGTTGCCTTATTGACTGTAGCGTTGCTCGCCAACGGTTCCTCCTTCAAGGAGCGTTGCCAATGCTTCCTCCTCCTCCCAGGAGCGTCGCCAGCGTCTCTTCTCCTGTCAGGAGCGTCGCCGTCGCCTCCCTTTCCTCCTAAGGGCACTGTCAGTGGTTCCTCTCCTCTCAGGAGCACCGCGAACCTTACATAGCCTCGTGTGGCCCTGTGGGTAGGTCTGCAACCTGTTGCAAGCGTTGCCCGGCTTGTATTTGGTGCATCACAATGCTACTAAGGATTGGGTGGCTGGTTTTATGCTTGTTGCGGGTCATCTCATGGTCCTAGATCAGTAGGAGCATCTCTTTTATGGTCCTGATGGTATGATTTGTCTTCTTATATTAGCGTGAATATTGGTTTACGTCTGGTTGAAGCAAGATGGCATATGTAAGTTCGTCTGAAGTGACATTGGAGTATGTTCTTGAGATTGGGGGGGTACAAGATCCCTTTCTTTGGTCCCATTGTGAAGCTGGATGAGACTAATTATGCCGGTGGTCACAGACCTTCCTGATGGCGATAGAAGGTGATGACAAGGTGCATGCTTTGCTTCAACTAGAACCGGTGGAGAAGATCAGGAAGAATGTTTCCTGGAAGGACAATGCCATGGGTCATGCATAGATCATGAATTCAATGATCTCTAGGATTGGGGATGAAATCATGTATTACCACATCGCTAAGGAGATGTGAGATAGTTTGAGAGATATATATTCCTACTAGAAGAATTCCAACAGGGTATTTTAGATTTATAGCGTCGGGAGGGATGCACATTGTCCCAATTTACTCCACCTTGAAGGGTCTTCTGGAGAAGTACAACGCATGTCGACCTATGTGCATGTGTGATACTCAGAGGGGTTATTGCAAGGAGGCAACAATTTTATGGTTTCTGGCTGGCCTTGGACTGGATTACATAGTAGCTTGCTCACAGCTTCCCACTCTTTTAGAACTTACCACCTTGGAGGAAGCATACAACAGGATGAGCAAGATCTCTGTTACCCTCACTACTAGTGAGTCTACAGGGCAGACTTCGGCCCGTACTGCCACTTAAGGTCGTGGTTGGGGCACGCCGGCTATATGGGACAGAGGTTGGGGCCGTGGGCCTATTGGGAGAGGATGTGTGACTCGCACATACCGCGGGAAGCCAGGGCACATTGAGAACAATTGTTGGATCGTGCATGGTCGTCCACCCATGGCCAATTAGGTGGTTGCTAGTACAAAGCAGCCTACTGATAATGTTTCTGTGCAAAAGGCTGATTATGATGAGCTACTTCAGCAGCTCACATAGCTGTCATAGGAGGTGGTGTCTACTTCAGAGACTATTGCATTCGCTTCTTTGTCAGGTATAGAGTTTGCCCTTCTTATGTTTACTGATGATCGGTGTGATACTGGCTGGTTGACTTTGGAGCTTCATGGCATCTCAGTGGTGAAAAGAGGTGTTTTCGCTATCTTAGAACAGTTCCGCCAGGGAAGACTATGTAGGTGGTAGATGGATGTTACTCATTGATTGTCGGACGGGGAGAGGTCTTGGTTACCCCCACTATGCGACTGACAGATGTTCTTATGCTAGATTTTTCTATTAGTTTGCTATTTGTCAGTAGAACAACCGAGGAGCTAAATTGTTGTGCCATATTTGATGCCAATACTTGTACTTTTTTGGATATCCTGATTGGGAGAACGATTGGTGGCAACCGTGAAGAGGAGGGGGGAGTCTATTGCTTGATCCAGTCACCCTTTGATGCTGCTTGTCATGGGGTGTCACCTTTATTACTGGGTCTCTTTTCCAGTGGCACCTTCGACTTGGCCATCTCTCACTAAGTAGGCTTTGTTGGGTTATACCCAAATTTCTCTGTTTGTTGTCATTTCGTGTGATGCTTATCAGTTGGGCAAGCATCATCGGAGCAGCTACACTGTTGGCTAAAGTCCTGGGTCTACTGAGATGTTCCAACTTGTTCATACTGATGTGTGAGACCCTAGCCGTATTTCTGATCAGCTAGGTCATCATTATTATTTAGTTCTTGTTGATGACTTATCCTGTCCATCATGGGTGTTTTTGCTTAAAAATGAGTCTGATGTTGGCAATATCTTGGAAAAATTTATTTTGGAAATAAAGAACCATTTGGTAAGTGGGTTAAAACTATTCGTTCTGATAATGCTCTTGAGTTTTGTTTCCATAGATTGTATGCTTTTTTATAAATCTCATGGTATTTATTATCGTACTACCTGTACTTATACATCTAAACATAATGGGGTTGCTGGGAGGAAACATAAGCATATCCTTGATGTAGCATGCACCTTATTGATTCACAATAGCGTTCCCTTTATTGGGAGATGCTGTTCTCATTGTGTGTTACTTGATTAATAGAATGCCTTCTGCTGTTCATGAGCAGATTTCCTTGGAAATTCTTAATCCAGAGAGTAATCTATTTCATATTTCACCCAGGGTATTTGGTTGTGTTTCTTTTGTCCACATTACTACTTCTGGTTGGGATAAGCTTTACTCGTAGAGCTGTCAAGTGTGTGTTCTTGGGATATTTCGCACTCAGAGGGGATATAGGTGTATGACCTCGTCACTTCTAGACACTGTGAGTGCGAATGTCACTTTCCATGAGTCTGTCTCATACTTTTGAACTGCTGGGAGGAGTCTCTCACGAGGTTGTTGAGGTGCTTATGCCTATTCCGCCTATGGCCGTAGAGGTTATCTCGATCAATGAACCACGACCCTTTGAGCCACCACCCTTTGGGCTTGTACGGTCTTATGATCCCCCCCATTACCTACAGGCTTCGACCCCCCTTTCTGCACCAATTCTTCCTCCGCCTTAGGTGACCATAGGTGATTTGCAAACTGATGAGATTGTGCATAGCGATGATGCATGTCCTATATAGGAGGATAGTGATGTGTCTTATTCCTATCCAGTCAATGAGACCTTACTAGTTCCTAATGATCTAGGTCTCCCTATTGCAATTAGTAAGGCTTCATGGAGTTGTGCGAGATACCCTATTTCTCATGCTGTGTTAACAGATTTTTTAGGAGGGTTATACAACAATTTTTGTCATGCTCTTTCCATTACGCAGTTTCCTACTTCTCACCAGTAGGTTATCCTTGATCCGAAGTGGCGTCAAGTCATGGAGGATGTGATAGCTACCCTATATTCTCGTGGCATGTGGGAACTTGCTGACTTACCTTGAGGAGCATTAGCTGTGGGGTGTTGGTGGGTCTTTACCATCAAGTATCACCCCGAAGGGACGATAGCGTGATACAAAACTCGTTTTGTGCTTACGGGATTCGCATAGACTTATGACATGGATTTCTTTGACACGTTCTCGCTAGTGACGTGCCTTCCTACAATGTGCATTCTGATCTCTATAGCTATGTAGCGAGACTAGCCCTTTTCTCAGCTTGATGTGAATGCCTTCCTATATGGTGACTTACATGAAGAAGTATATATGTTGTAGCCTCCAGGATGTGAGATTCAAGGGGATTGTTCCAGGGTGCGTTGCCTACGTAAGGCAATCTATGGTTTGAAGCAGAGCCCCAGGTCCTGGTTTCAGAAGTTGTCTAAGGTTGTTGAGACACTGGGTTTTCGTTAGATCGTTCCTTATTTGTTAGGAGGACTGCATAGGGTGTGGTGGCATTACTGGTTTATGTTGATATATTCTTAATTGGGGACGATGGATCTGGCATTGCTGAGGTCAAGAAGAGTCTTGCGAGTAACTTTGTTATAAAAGATCTTGGCCCCTTAGATATTTCCTTGGGATAGAGGTGCTCTTAGAGGAAATACGCACTAGAGTTGCTGCAAGAGACCAATATGTTGGGGCCAAAGCTAGTTAATATTCCTATGGATCCCAAGGCACATTTATGTGATGAGGCAGAGGTAATGGATAGTTGTCAGTACGGAGGACTAGTAGGAAAACTATTGTATTTGACTATTATGAGACCATATATTTCTCTTGCTATTGGGAAATTGAGTCAATTCATGGATAGGACAACATTGTGATATTACAATGATGGCGCTGAGATACCTAGAGAGAGCATCGGGAATAGGGGTTGTATTCACCTAAGGAACCTCTATGAGTTGTAGTCTATACAGATGCAGATTATGCAGGACATCTTACTAATAGAAAGTCTTCTACTATCTTTTGCACCTATGTAGCAGGGAACTTGGTGACATGGAAGAGTAAGAAACAAGCCATTGTATCCAAGTCTAGTGTAGAGTTTGAGTACTGGGCTATGGCACACGGTTGCTGAGATGATGTGGGTGAAATCCCTTATCGTAGATTTACATGTGTCTATTGACACCTCTATGGAGATGAGATGTGATAACAAGGCTGCCATCTATTTCGCCAACAACCCTATGTTTCATGAAAGATCCAAGCACGTGGAGGTAGATTGCAACTAGACACATGACTTGATACAGAGTGGTTTAATTCACTCCATGCATGTCTCCTCTGGTGTTTTAACAACAGATATCCTTACAAAGGTGTTGCCCCTATCTTCTTTTCATGTTTACTGTTTCAAGCTGAGTATGGAAGACGTCTATGCTCCAGCTTGAGCGAGTGTGTTAATGCCCCTTCGGTCTCTTTTATTCCTTATTACAATTGATTGTATTTCTTTACTTCTTTGAGTGTTCTTGTCATTTTTCCAACTCTATATTTTAAGTGGTAGGAGTATGGAATAAGACTCAGATGCATTTGTTTGAACTCGTACTGTCGTCCAGCTGGAAGATAGGAAGAGAGTGATGGATTGGAAGCAGATATCGCGATATTTGTGGGTTAGAGAGGGTGATGTGAACACTAAGTTTTTCCATTTGAGAGCCAGCAATAGATGATCTTCTAATCTCAGCCAGCTTGAAGATGGGTGGTGAGATTTTCTCAGTTAGGGAGTGGAATTCAAAGGCTTTACGAAGTCGTTTTAGGGGTTCACAGTGAGACACCCTCCTAGTCATTGGAGTGGTGTAATGTGGACTTGCCTGTTGGATTTTGTATGCCTTGAGCGTGTCATCTGAATAATGTAATGAGTTATATTTCATTAGATTAAAAGAATTAGATTATTTGCTAGGATATGAATTGGGTTCCTTAGTAGAAATTAGGTAATGTACTTAAACCAGATTAAATAAACCTGATGTGTGTTGATTCGGAGATCTAAATGGTTTTGAGGATTTGATAGCACATCACAAAATCATCCGATTCGATTACTTATTTCCGGTCTAAGTTGTGATGCCAACCTCCTTGAGAGGCCGTCGCTTGTCTGGTGTTTTTGAATGGAGATTTAGAATTGTCACGTAGGTTGGGTTAATTAGTTAACTTGATGAAATAGGAGATAATCAAAGTCCATTTTCAATGCTATCATGGAGAAGATGCATCTTTTGATCTGAGACAGATATGTGTCTGTTTATGAATACATACATTTGGTAGACGAACAATAGATGCACCCACCTTGGTCTTAATATTGGAAATCTGGTGTATCTGAAAAGGGACAGGAGGAAAGTCAAACCGGATTTTTGTAGAGGTTCGAATCGACGTGATTTGGAGAGCGTGAAAATAGAAGCGCAAAAGGACTTTGAGAGAGCACGGGAGCTCTTTTCGATATGGATTTCTCTTTGAAAGTGTGTTTTGAAATGAGGTGTGGAGCCCTATTTATATGTGAAAACGGAGCATTCTTAGAATGTTGAGAAAAATCATTCGAACCAAATTGGTCGATCAATTTTCATTTTGGTCGATCAATTAACTTGATTGTCGATCAGATCGATAAAATATTTAATTGGTCGATAATTGCGGGAAAATTGGATTTGATCATTAGGAAAATTTGGTCGATCAATATTCTTATTTTGATCGATCGATTGATTTGATCGATCAATTCTAATATTTTGGTCGATCAATACTAGCTAGATATTTATTTTACGATTTAGAAAGGTTTGTCTTTAATCTTGAGGTTCCTTACAGTAATTCTAGATTCAATAAATATAAAAAATTACATTGACTAAAGATAATCTTCACTTTGATCCACATATAGGATAATTAACTTAATTTGTGCGAGCGTGATCCTGAAAGATTAGTACAAAATAAAACATAGTTTTGTTTAATTAAAACAAATGTACTTACGTTCTCCCCCTTTTTGATGATAACAAAATTACAATTATGCATGCGAGAATAATAAATAATTACTTTATAATTACTCCGCCTATCGTCATGCATATTTTATATTTCTACCCCTTTTTTTATCAACAAAAAGATATATCTCAAGTAACTTGTTATTAATCATACTTAAACAAGTAAAATTCCTAGAATGAAATTTACATTTTTCTTCCCTTTTTTCAAGTAATATTATATTAAGCACGATGTCAAATTTATCATATGAAAATTATCAAATTTATGATAAGGAGATGATGAAATTCATGATAGTGTAACACAATGACAACATCAAAATAAAATGAAGTGTTGAGTAAGAGTTATATAGTTCAACATAGACAAATATGCTATCTAAATGATACTAAGAAATTGATCTTGATTCTCCCCCTTAAACAATGATCCCTTATCAAGGTTTGATTCTCTTTACTCTTTTCCCCTTATCAAGTTGCTGTTCTAAATTAATTAATTCAATGCTTAGGCAATTTTATATTAAAAACTTATTTATAACTAAGCAGGTAATAAAGATTGAATTTTGGGAATCATACCTGTTAAGGTATAAGGAGTTATACCTAATAGAAATAGCCAGGTGGAGGGGGTCTCTACAAAAAATCTGTCATCCATTGGCATTGTTGGTTCCACCATCTTTCGTAGCTAAATTGATGATTGTTGGCTTGTTGAAGGTTGTTTCTCCAATTGTAATTTCCATGTCGATCTTTTCCATAACCTGCAACACAATTTTCTGCAAATTTTTTCGGTACCCATATTCTTTTGGGTTCGTGGTTAATTCCTTTCAAGTTAGAGGGTCCATTAGACTCTCTTCTCTTGCCCTTTTGATATAAAAATGAGTGCCTAATCTTCGTTTGATTCTTCTTTTTAATGTCTTCACATTTTTCTTCATATGTTCTAGTAGAAAATTTGAGGTCATTAAGTATGTCTTTAAAGTGAATATATTGTTCCTTGAAATCTTCTACTTTCTCATGGAACTCTGTGTTTACAACTCTTGTTACATCTAATTTTCTTTTTTTATTTTCTAAATCCAGAGATAAACTAAGTTTCTTATTTTCAAAACTAGCGCACTTATCTTTAAGATCCTTATTTTCTTTCTTTAATTTTTTAGCTAAATTGTATAAATCATGATATGCATCTAATAATTCATTTAAAGTAAGGTCAGAATTTACCTCTTCTTCACTTGATTCTATTGGTGCCATGAGACAGATGAGTAACTCTATCTTCGTGGCTTTGTTCTTCAATGTTTGATTTCGAGCTTGGGTTGGAATCATCCCATGTTACCTTTTTGTTAGTGGTTTCTTCGTTCATGATAGAGAACTGGTTCCATATATCATATGTACTTTTATATGAAGTAACTTTTTCAAATTCCTCTCTTGTTAATGCACAAAATAATGCATTCATGGCTTTAGCATTATCTGTCGCTTTCTTCTTCTCTTCCTTCACTAGCTCTTTTTCTTCTTTCTTCTTTGGCATATATTTGGACTCAACAATATGCCAAATCTCAAAGTCTATTACTTTAGGAAAAATTTGCATTTTTTTTTCCAATAATCATAATCTGATCCGTCAAATAGTGGTGGTTGGAAAAATAATTGTCCCTCTATAAAACTTGTTGCAGCCATGTGAAGGTGAGGTGTGATCTCTCCTTTACGATTAGGGTCTGATACCAAATGAGCGGTGCTCCTGTGGATCTTGCTTGGTCACAAACACAGGATCAAGTGTGATATCGATTGTAATAAAAATATAGCACAAAAAAAATAATCCCACAATATATACAAAGATTTATAGTGGAAACCCCTACTGGTAAAAACCACTACCTAAGCCTCTCAGCTTAGGATTTTCTTGACTAGGCAATGCTAGTCAATCCACTAACGTATCACTTGAACGGGGGTGACAACCTCTTACAATGATTCCTCGTACTAACCTGAAGAGAAGCACAACGGATTTCTTCCAATAGCTTGGAATCTGTAATCAAAGCAACAAATAAAACAATATAATCTTATGGAACCTCATGGAAAGTTAAACCAGATTTTTGTAGAGGTCCGAATCGACGTGCTTTGGAGAGCGTGAAAACAGAAACGCAGAAGCACTTTGAGAGAAAGCACGAGAGCTCTTTTCTATATGGATTTCTCTTTGAAAGTGTTCTTTTGAAATGAGGGGTGTGGAACCCTATTTATAGGTGAAAACAGAGCATTCTTGAAATGTTGAGAAAAATCATTCGAACCAAATTGGTCGATCAATTTACTTAATTGATTGATCAATTTTCATTTTGGTCGATCAATTAACTTATTGGTCGATCAATTGTTCGATAAAATATTTAATTGGTCGATAATTGCAAGAAAATCGGATTTGACTGATAGACAAATTTGGTCGATCAATATTCTTATTTTAATCGATCAATTAATTTGATCGATCAATTCTAATATTTTGGTCGATCAATACTATCTGGATATTTATTTTACGTTTTAGAAATATTTGTCTTTAATCTTGAGGTTCCTTATAGTAATTCTAGACTCAAGAAATATAAAAGAATTACATTCACTAAAGATAATCTTCACTTTGATCCACGTGGAGGATAAGTGACTTGATTTGTGCGAGTGTGATCCTGAAAGATTAGTACACAATAAAATATAATTTTGTTTCATCAAAGTAGAGGTACTTATAGAGATCCCCAATGAGGTTGACGTGGAGGTCGACATTTAGATTGGTGGGCTAGATTCTTCTCATTGATTTGTGGTGGCATATTAAGCATAAATTCTATGATTGCTGGTGGCAGATTAACCTTTGTATGTTAACTCCGTAATATTATCTCCATCGCGTTATTTCATACATAATATCTCGAGTGGTGTGGAATTATTATTTTGATTTGGATTAGATCTTGGAATACGTTCTTTGGTGGAATCTCCAAATTGATGTGGTCGGTAAGTTTTTTGTGCAAATATTTGGCATGAAATATGCAGATTCTGCAAATCTCTCGATTGATGATGTGGCAATTAAGATGCGGAAGATCTCCTTCCCTCATGGTAATGATTTTGTGAGGATTTTTGAGAAGCATAGCAGGTTCTTGGCCACGTAGAGATGAAGGGACCGATTGCTACTGTTCACGTTGAGCAGTATGGTTATTGTTCACATGAACAATAACAGAGAGTAGAGAGGAGAGTTGGTGTGAGAGAGAGGAGAGTTGAGAGAGGTAAGGAAATATTGTTATATTCAACTCAACTCAAAATAAATAATGTTGATCTCTTTTATAATGCGATCTATTCCTATTTCTTAAAACAACTCAAATCAAATCAAATCAATTCTAACAACTCAATTAATTACTAATTCTAAATTATCTCTTCCTAAATTTGGACTCTTATTACTTAAAACAAAATTGCCATATATGGCATAATTTGGTATGCCAGCCACCGACTAAACCAAAGGCCACATGACTAGATCGAGTAATTTGACTACCACGTGGCTAATGTGCCACATGGCCACTATGCTACATGGCTTCTTCATTCTTCATGCTCCCCCTCAAGTCCTGGCTGAGAGGACGATGACTTGCTCTGCAACATTTTGATGTTAGATGCCCTACCACTTGCATCCTGTGTAGATATTTAATAAATGAACTTCTTAGATCAACAACTAGTCTTTTTGCAACCTAGAAAGTCATTGCTCCTTTTGGTAACCTCGGAAGTTGCAATGACTGCAGGTGTTTACTTTTTGCTTCGATGTAGTGTTCGATTGTCTTGACGTGATAGAAAGATGAGCGATCCCATGTATGGTATTTGATAAATTTTCTCTAGGAAAATCTCTTCTTTTGAGAGAGTAAAAAATTAGATATAAAGTGTCCATTGGAAAACCATGAAGTTCATAAACCGTATCATAACTTGAGAGATGCCCTCTTCCTTTTTCTGGGCCTCGAGCTTTGCCATCTTTATTTTCAAGAAACAAACCTCTACTTCTACACTCTGCGTAAGGTGTTGGATATGTAAAGCGATCACTTTCCGGGATCCTCTTCTCAACTCCTTGGACCTTGCGTAAGGCGCCAAGGATCTTTAAGGAGTTCTTGAGAGAACTTCCTACATTAGACGAGGATGCCACGAACCACGTGGCCTTGGTGATGCATGGAATGTTCACATGCAAGAACTCCTTGTGCTTGGATCCTCTTCCCGCTCGCTGTGTTCCACATGAAGACTAGTGGACCTGGAATGCTCGCTTTGATACCATGTGAAGATTTTGGAGAAACATAATAGGTTCTTGGGCATGTGGAAGGCCCATGCGTGGAGATGGACTAGCTAATATTGTTCATGTTGAGCAATATGGTTACTGTTTGCGTGAACAGTAGTAGAGAGTAAAGAGAAAGAGTTGGAGAGAGAGAGAGAGGAGAAGAGTTGAGAGAGATTGAGAAATATTGTTGTATTGAACTCAACTCCAAATAAACAATGTTTATCTCTTTTATAAAGAGATTTATTCCTATTTGCTAAATCAACTCAAATCAAATCAGCTTAACTCAAATCAATCATAACAACTCAATCAGTCTCTAATCCTAAATTATCACTTTCTAAATTTGGACTCCTATTACTTAAAAGAAAATTGCCACATGTGACATAACCTGGCATGCAAGCTACCCACTAAACCTAAGGCCACACAACCTAATCGACTGATTGGACTACTACGTGGCTTCTTCGTTCTCACAGATTCTTGATCCTCTCAACAAAAGAAAAGGTGGTGATAATTCTTTTTCATATGACCCTTTTATTTAATTTTAGGGGTTTTTACATATATACCCCTGCAAACTTTTGATAAGATGTATATATCCCAATGTTCTTGATATTTACGTATATATCTCTATAAACTTTCTCTGTTAAGGCTGTATGCCTCTGCTTCGTTAAACTGAACGGAAAACGTCAAAAAATATAAAAAATAGGAAAATTTATATTTTCATCCCCTTAGTTTCCCCCTGAATCCTCACACTTCCTCCTCCCCCTTCCTCTCCCCTATTTTCCTCTCCTCCAACCTTGGCGAACTCGCTCCCAGACCTACAGCCGCTGCCAGCAGCCCCACCGTGTAGAACAGCATGGCGTTCGCACGTCTACCTCCCCTGGTATGATCCCGAGGCCCATCGTGTACGCGGGGTACGACATCGCGTATGGCGGCATCGAGATGGTGAAGATGGTGAGCTTGCCGTAGGTGGCCGTAGTAGGGGAGGTGGTGGTGGAGGCATTGGAGGAGGGGGAGGAGGAGGTGTGAGGGTTTAGGGGGAAAATAGGGGGATGAAAATATAAATTTTCTTTTTTTTTTACATTTTTTTTGACGTTTTCGTTTAGTTTAACGGAGTAGGAGCATATGGCCTTAACGGAGCAAATTTATAAGGGTATATACGTAAATATCAAGAATATGGGGGTATATATGTCTTATCAAAAGTTTATAGGGAACTATATGTAAAAATCCCTTAATTTTATCTATTTTTTTGTTCATGCTCTATGTTTCCAAGGTGGAGTACAAAAAAGAAGATGAAGAAGAAAGTGTTGTTAAACAAAAGTAAAAAAAAAGAAAAAAAAGTGGTTGATGAAAAAAAAAGAAAGAAAAAAAAGGAAAAAATGAAGATGTTTCTTCTCTCATGATATTAGAGAAATGGGGAGTGCCCCTTGGATGTATTATCTCCATGTTTGTCTCCACTGTTTGGTTCAAATGTTGGAAAGTGGAAGACTTTATGGTTTAGGTTTAGCCATTTGTTTTAGGTGATTAGATTTGTTGAAGTTGCAGATTCTTTCTTGTTGTGGATCTCTACAAGTTTGAGATCAATTGTGATGCTTGAGACATGCAATAACAAGGAGAACATCAAGCTCGTGATCGGAGTTTGACTGATGCCTAAATGTGATTCATGCAGATTCTAGTGCAATGGTTTTTGTTGAGGTACCCCTTTGGTTACTTATTATATTCTGAGTGGGCTATTGTACTTTTCTATTTTTTTCTTATGCCTATGTACTGTTGTTGAGAGAACGATGTGGCACTAAACCGACCACACCATTCTCTCAACAAAGAAGGTGACAAAGAAGGGGGTGATCAAGACGATGGTGCTCACATTATCTAGGCGTGATCTTGTGTGCGATTGGCGCTGTAGGCCACATTTAGGAGGAGCATCATTGGAGGCGATGATTGCGGTCACAAGGTGAGGAGGATCGAGCTTGAAGCCCAACGCGAGGCAGTGTTTGATGAGGCGGCGGTGTTGGGTCCTTGCGATGTTGGCGGAGCTGCTAGGGCTCAGTGGTGGTGCTAGTGGAGTTGCTGCTACTGTGTTGCCCAATGGAGGAAGAAGGTTAGCGAGGAGGAGAGGATCGCGATCGAAGAAGGAAGAATAACGGGGATTGGATTGCATGCGGATTGCGGAGAGCATCTCGGTAGAGATCTTGCGTGAGATTAATGGAGATCTTGGCGTTGACCTGGTGGTTAGTTGGCGATGGCTCATTTTGGGTGCAATCTTATGCGAGATTGGCTCCCACCCACTACACTCCACATTACATGATGTGGGACTAATTGATCATTACATAATTTTCTTAGCAACTAATTGTTCCTACACCTCTCCTTATATAAAGAGGTATATGGCTTCTAGATTGAATAAGATTGCTCATTTTCTTACTTGGTATCACAACAGCGGTCTTAGATCGAGGGCCTAGGTACCACCACCCAAAAAGCCTCAAACCCTTTCCACCGTACCCTTCTCTCGTCGAATCTATTCTCTTTAGTCGTTTCTTCATCACAGGTGGAGCAACACTAGCAACCACCACCAGCATTGCCGTTGGTGGTGGTCCAGGCACCCAACGTTGTTGCTGGGGTCCTCCAGACCAAACCAAGTGGTGTCGCTTGAGGTCTCTGGGGTGTCGCCTGGCCCCTGTTGGGCCTGTTCTTGTTGCTGACAGCCCCTGCTGGATCTTTTCTTCCAGGTTGCACTGTCCATAGGGCATCTGCCAGTAGCTGGTAGGGGTGAGCTTCTCACCCTCCTTTCTTCTTTAAACAATTAAAGGTTCTAGAAGAGAGCGACAATCACCTTTAGGGTCTTATCTTGCCTCGTGGGTGATTGCTACACCAGCAACATCGTTGCTTATGAGTTACTGATGCTCTAAAATCAAAATTTCAGATTTGATTTGGAGCATCTTATTGTGTTTTTGGTTTGAATGCATTAGCTTTGTTCTTTGGCTATTTAATGTGGTCAAGTTGAAGGAAGATGGTCTCCTTGAGTTCATTGAGGCATGCTATTGTTTTGGTGAAGTAGTCACATCATATAGTGATTATTTTGAGATATGGCCTCTCCTTATATTTAGCCTAGTACCTTTACCGTATAGAGATCGGAAGGTGATATGGTGACCATTGCATGGAGTGAGTATGAGAAGCTACTTCGAGGCTTGTGCCATCATGATGATGTTCGGGCAGTCACCAATTTGGTTTTTTTTGCACATGGCAGGAGTCAGGGTAGTACTGGGTGGTTGGTTGATTCGGGAGCTTCAAGACATCTTAGTAGAGACCAGAGTTGGTTCACTAATCTCAAGTCTATACCTGCAGGTAGGACTGTTCAAGTTGCTGATGGCAGGCATTCCAGGATAGAAGGTTAGGGGGAGGTGCTAATGACCTTTATGTTGAGACTGCTTGATGTTCAGTTTGTGCCATACTTTCCTACTAGTCTACTATCGGTCAGTAGTATTACTAAGGAACTTAATTGTCGCACCATTTTTGATGATGTAGGGCGCATCTTTGAAGACAAGTTGATAGGAAGGATGATTGGGGGTGATCATGTAGAAGGTAGTGTTTATTCTCTGGTTTGGTCGCCACTTGCCGTTGCATGTCAAGTTTCTTTGCTACTGGGAGTACATTTCAGTAGCATCTTACATTTGGACACCTCCCTCTAGACAGCCTTCGACGAGTTATTCCCCACATATCGCTTGCAGCCAAGATTAGTTGTGATTTTGTCTGATGGGTAAGCACCATCGTGCCTCCTATCCTGTGAGTACTCATCCTTGGTCAATAGCCTTATTTAAGTTGTTACGTATGGATATATGGTGTCAGAGTCGAATTCTAAATAGGCAAGGCCACTGTTACTACTTGGTAATTGTTGATGACTTTTCATGGCTATCATGGGTATTTTTTTTGAAAAATAAGTCAGATGTTGGATTTGTCTTTGAGCATTTTTTGTTGGAGATGAGGAACTAATATTCAACAGTTATTAAAGTGGTGAGATCTGATAATGCGCTTTAGTTATGCACTATTAGGTTTTCTGCGTTTTACAAGTCTCATGGGATTATACACCAGACCACTTGTACTCATACCTCTTAGCAGAATGGGGTGGTTGAGAGGAAACATTGAAACCTTTTGGATGTAACTTGCACTTTGTTGATTCATTACAATGTGCTCCATTATACTGGGGAGATGTAGTTCTGATAGCTTGTTATTTAATCAATATAATGCTCAGTTCGATATTTCATGAGCATATTCCTTGGCACATATTGCATCCTGACAAAGAACTTTTCCATGTGCCACCACGTATGTTTGCTTGTGTTACCTTTGTTCATCTTCTTTCCCCAGGCTGAGACAAGCTTGCATTACAGGTAGTCAAGTGTGAGTACTGACGTTACCTTTCATGAGTCCACTCTATATATTTCCACTGCTGCTCAGAGAATATCTCCTTAGGTTATAGATGTGCTTATGCCTATATCTTTTGTTTCCTTGGAGGAGATACCTATTTCTGGTCTCTCGGCTACTACAAATGGACCTGCGAGCTTTTCTGACCCTATTATTACCTACATACGTCCTCACAGTACTTTGCAGATACCCCCTTCTACATTGACATCATCCTCTCCAGTTCAGGTGACCATGGATAGCTTGCATACAGAAGATACAATGCCCAGTTGTGATGCTACAGGTCCAGGTGTGGATATCTCTACCGTAGAGTCGGTACAAGAGGATCTGTCAGATGATCTTGACCTTTTGACTTCTATTCGGAAGGCTTCTCGCAATTGTGCCAGATATCTAGTTATAGGTAGTCTGTCTATAGAGGGACTAGGGTCTACCTTTGGAAGCTTCTATTGTGCACTTTTTGTCACCCAGATCCCACTATGTACCAGCAAGCCATGCTTGATCTGAAATCACGCTAAGCCATGGAGGATGAGATGGTTGCTCTTCGTTCCAGAGAGACATGGGAGCTTACTTCATTTCCTGTAGGAGCATGAATAGTTGGATGTCGTTAGGTTCTTGCCTTGAAGTACAATTCTGATGGACCAATTTCATGGCATAAGGCTCGTTTGGTGGCAAAGGGATTCACCTAGGCCTATGGGGTGGACTTCGTTGACACCTTTTTTCCAGTGGCTCATCTTCCTTTAGTGCGCATCTTGATTTTTGTTGCAGTGCACAAGGATTGAGTTCTTCATCAGTTGGATGTGAAGAATGCCTTTCTCTATGGCGATTTTCATGAGGTGGTCTACATGCAGCAGCTTCTTGGCTTGAGATTTAGGGGGAGTGCGTGTGCAGGTTGAAAAAGACAATTTACAGGTTGAGGCAGAGCCTTAGAACTTGGTTCCAAAAGCTCTCGGAGGTCATTGAGATGATTGGCCTTAGATCATTCACTTTATGTTAGGAAGATTGAGAGAGGTGTTGTGGCCCTTTTGGTCTACGTGGATGATCTTATTATTACAGGTGATGATGAGGCATGGATAGTTAGGGTTTAGCAATGTCTAGTAGAGAAGTTCATCATGAAGGACCTGGGACAATTGAGGAATTTCCTTAGGATTGAGGTGGCTACAAGCAAGGCATGGTGTTGTCATAATGAAAATATGCATTAGATGTCTTGCAGGAGACATGCATGCTAGGAGTTAAGCCTGCCAACATTCTCATGGATCCGAAGGTGCATCTCTATGATGAAGATTCAGAAACAGTAAATAGGCAGGCGATTGGTAAAATCATATATTTGACTATCACTTGACTGGATATTTCCTTAGCTATTAGCAAGCTGTCAGTTTATTGATAGACCAACCAAGTAGTATTGGGGGTCAGTTATGCAGGTGCTTAGATACTTGAAAAAAGTACTTGACCGTAGGATCCTTTTTAGCAGAGGGATTGCTATAACCGTGGTTAGCTATTTGGATGCAGACTATGAAGGGTACTTGGCAGTTAGAAATTCTGCTGTAGGCATTTACACCTTTGTAGTAGGGAACTTGGTTACTTGGAGGAGTAAGAAGCAGACAGTAGTTGCCAGGTCTAATGTAGAATGTGAGTACAGAGCTATGGCAGAGACTGCAGCCGAGATGGTTTGGATGAGATATTTACTTTGTGATCTACATGTTTAGATTTAGGAAATTAGGAGCCCATGGAGATGCAATATAACAATTGTGTAGTTACTTACATTGCTAATAATCCCATGTTTCATGAGCGTACCAAGCACGTGGAAATTAATTGCTATTACACCAGGGACCTTATCCAACGTGGGATCATCTATACCACTTGTGTCACATTGAAGGACCAGACAACATACATCTTCACCAAGCCTCTACCTTTTTAAATTTTTGATGTTTGTTGTTCCAAGCTGAGCATGATTGACATCTATGCTCTAGCTTGAGAGTGAGTGTTGAGATACCTCTTCAGTCACTTATTTTATTATGAGGGTCCTATTGTACTTTTCTATTTTTTTTATGGTTATGTATTGTAATTGTTCCTACCTCTTTCTTTATGTAAAGAGGTTTAGGGTTTCTAGATTAAATAAGATTACTCATTTTTTCTTCAACTACAACGATTTTCCAACATTTATATCTCAAGTTGTTGACCTTCTCCTTAGCATGATCTATGAAGCATCTCATTGTCATCCAAGCAAGTGGTTGGGGTTGGGATGTGTTGTCATTGTGTAGCATGTTTGTTAGTAGATAGTTTTATATGTTACAAGCTAAGCATTTCATTCTTAGTAAATTTCAAGCTTAGCTTGAGAGGATGTGGTGGAGGATATATGTATGTTGGGGTTATTGGACCTTGTGTTGGTCCCATTTGTTGTGTTATGTGGGTCATTGTGCTTAACCCCACCTCGCCTATTTCCGTGTGGCAAGAGGTGAGGGAGATCTACATATATGTGTTTATGTAGCCCAATATCTTTTGGAGAAGAAAAATAGATTTTCCTTTGGGGGTTCTCTCGTGAGACTCTCCTCTCCTTGTAAGAAGGGTTTCCATGTACATCCTAAGATAACGTCATTTTATTTCGCTTATTTATTTGAACATCATCTAAGCATCTTATGTTCCATAAATCTTTAAGTTTATCTTGGGAAATAATTTTCCGATTAAACTTTGAGATTTCACTTCTGGATTTGTTGTCTCATCGTATGAGCACAACACTCGTTTGCATATGGTACTACGCTCTCACTATTTCTCATTGCAAGTATTGATCTTCATGAAATCCAATATTCCATGAGGTATATACTCCTCGAGAATTTCTACTTAGGAATAGGAACACTTCCATATCCTTCATGACTAATGAAAAGTTGCCTTTATATCCAACCAGTTTGGATATATTACGGATCCAAGCATTGATTTGCAAGGCTTGATCAAGATGAGTTTTGTAACTCTCATATCATACATTATTCATGGATTGAATCCTAATAAATCATTTGTTTATGGAATTTGGCATTTCATAAGTCAAAATAATCCTTTTGGAATTCACATCACACTGTTGACAACTATTGTCTTGTGTGAAATCCTTGAATATTACAATATGTCCTAAAATCCAACTCACTTGGATAGGACATTAGCCAAGTAGATTCAATCTTAGTGGCCTTATCTTGGTTGAGTTCAAGTAACTCTCTAAGAAACTACCTTGGATTGGATTAAGCATCCTTTATTTGGTAATCTAGCATTCCACAAATCAAGAATGGTTGACTAATCTATGTTCTAATATTGATAATCATTATTATGCTTGTGATATCCAAGGATTATCCTAGAGTCCAACCAATTTGAACATGGACATAGGCAATCGATACCAAATTTGAATATCTAGATCCTTGTCCACATCATATATGATCAAGCAACCTTGATAGTTCTCATTTGATTCAGGAACCAGCATTCATCATCCTTTTGAACTTCCTTAAGTTCAATCTTGTCTCAAGGAAGCAAGACCAAGTTGAAGTGTACAAGAGGAATGAGTCAGAAACTATTTCTTACTCATCGAGATACTCCTTTTGATTTATCTTAACTGAAATCTACTATTTAAGTTAGATTGAATCTCGTATGAGTCATAGAACTGTCCAAAAGATCTTTGGCCTTTCCTCATTTGAGCATCATTACATTTGGAACGATCATTAGCGAATGTCTCCATCCACTAAGGATCCTTTCCATAGTGCATGTCACTATGTGTCACGCTTGAGATAAAGCTGTCATATTTCTCTTTCATATTGAACACTAATGGTCTTACTGATCTTGATTATTGGATTAGAAGAAACTATTCTCAACTTATTCTTTTAATCTCACTCATAGATGTTTGTGTCCAAGCACGAGTCATCTCATAGAGGAGTATCCTATTTTCATATGTTCAGAATTCTTATTAATGATTACATCGTCAAAGAAATCCATTTATCTGAAAATATATTCTAAATTATTCAAGCATCCAATGGAAAACCTTACAAAAAGTCATTTGAATATGCTAATTTCAAATATTTTGGATAATAGAAACAATTAATGCAAGATGACAAAGATAGTCGTTCTAATTCTGAATATAAATCTCAAATAGAAGCTTTGTGTCTCATAATGGCTCCCATTGCAACCGCTTACCTTGGGTTCCATCTACAAAGCTTCTTTATCCTCAACTTTATCTTAATCACCAAGGTAATGAGCAATAGTTGCAAATATGTCGAGTGCATCAGAATCTTTATTCATTATATGAATAAATCATGATGTAGTGCCTTAAGGAATGTTTCCTCTGACCTTCTGGTATGGTTTGCAGATTTCCATAGACAGACTCGCATCTCATGCAAGATCTTGGAGTTGTCTCAGTTGTCCTTCAGCTTCTGTGGTTGAGGAATTCTTCTTGGAGGTTGCATACACCATCTAGATAATCCATGATATTCGGTAGATGTTCTACCAACGTACGGATTGTTCCTTTAAAAATTTCTCTATCAAAGACCCAAGGGTAAAGGTTATGGAGAGATGCCACGATCATATTGAGCTTCTCATCTTCAAATAATATCCTTCCATGCACTTTATATTCCAGAAACAACTATTGCATACGGAATAAGTGCTAGAGTATGTGTAGTTGGCTTAGTCTCACATCATCTATTGTGGGATTATGGAGTGTGTGGTGGCTTATAAATATGCATGTCATCCTATGGTTACTCTTTGATAAGATCAATACACAAACTTGCGCTATCGAGGCCTTCTCCTGTGGTTTCCTCCCCATTCCTCGTGAGTGGGGTTTTCACGTAAACCCAAGTTTTATTTTTGATTGCTTATGCTTTGATATTTTGTTCTTGTCATATGTTTCAACTTGGTACTAGAGCAAGGTTGTTCTTGGGTTTTATCATTAGATTTTTTTATGTTCTACATCATTATTTTTCTTGAGTTGCTGTGGTTGATGCCATGATTTTGACTTCACGGTGAAGAAGAGTCGAAGATCAAAGCAGTGCGCCAACATGGGCGGTTGAAGCACCCACGAAGATGGATTTTGGAGGCGGCAAGCTCATCGCAAGGCACTGTGGGAAGGGCGGAGCCAAAGAAGACGACGACGTGGAGGTCAGGCATGGAGAAAGTCCTCAAGAGAACGCGATTGTGCAAGATCAGAACGAGGCATTGATCTCGCGTGAAGGCGAAAATCATGCGCGTTTGGGGATTCTCAATTGGATTGAGATCTTTAAGGTGGAAATTGTGGCGTTCCAGAGGCACGAAAATTGTGGCAACATTCTCTTAAGATCGTAATATCGCAATCCCATTAGCATGGTCGACTTCGAGGGTGACGCAAATTAGTGATTGCCCTGGCATTGAGATGGAGGCATGCTAGCGTCGATCAAGGCGACAGTGAGTGGTGGCGTCGATTGAGGCAGCATCGAGGGAGATCACGCGAGTGTCAATGAAGAGGCCGAAGAAGGTGGAATGGAGATTTGTAGACCGTGGCTTTTGGGCTCTTTTTTTAACCCAAAAGATATTTTTGGTGAAATTTTCTTTTACCTCTTATTTTCGTCTTATTTTATTTTGGGCTTATTTTTGGGCCTCTTCTTAGCTTTGCAAAGAAAAAGGGTCAAAGAAAAAAAAGAGGGAGGAGAGGACAATAAAAACAAATGGAAAAATATCAAAGAAAAAAAGGAAAATATTAAAAAAAAGAAAAAAATAGAAAAAAAGGAAAAAATGATGATCATGTTTAGGGGAGAAGGGGGAGAAGCTCTTTTCGGGTCTTATTATTTCTTCTCTATATTATTTTCTTCTCCCATAGAGTATGGGGGAAAAAGGAGTGTGGATCTTATTATAGTCATCCCTCATTTAGGAGTCTATTTATTTGAGGTCATCACATGAGAAACAACCCTAGGAGGTCTAGAGTTTTGAGGCCTCTAGAGGAGAGAGATCCAGTTTCAAGGTCTTCAGAAGATGGGCCTATGTCAGGTTTATATGTAGATCTAGTTTCATGAACTCCGAAAGGGAGATCCAATTTTGAGGTCCTCAGAGGAAGGGTCCATGACAAGGATATTGAATGGGGAGCCACCAACATCAGTTGAGGTCTCCAAATGAGAGGTCCTTGTCAGAGCTAGCTACAATAGTTTGTCCAGCAATTCCAGCTCTATTGTCTTTAGCCCACCTATCTATAAGCAAGAACCAGATTGAGAGAGTTGTGTTTTGTTGTGTAGAGTGAGATTTCTGTGTTGTACAAGCTAAGCATTGCATACTCCAGCTTGAGGGCTAGTGTTGGAGTATATGTAGTTGATTTAGTCTCACATCGTCTATTCTAGGATTGTGGAGTGTGTGGTGGCCTATAAACAGGCATATACCTATCTGGTTATCCTTTGAGAAGATCAATACACAAACTCGCCTTATTGGGGCCTTCTCTTGTTGTAGGGTTTCAAGAGAATAACAAGTCTTTCATTTGTTCCCAACTTAGTATCAGAGCAATAGTCCTAGATTAGTACCCTAAGTACCACCATCGAAACAAGCTGCCAACCCCTCTAGCTCACCCCCTTCATACCGCCAGCAACCCCTTTACTGTCGCCTCCCTACTACTGACATCGTTGACCCTGTCCACGCCGACAGAGGTCACTGGTAAGGAGGAAGGGGGCTTATGGGGTCCCTTATCGCCGTTGGTGGGCCACTAGGGGTGACTTGACCATAGCTAGAGTTGTCGCTTGCTGGCTGTAGTGTCAGCGCTACACAGGCAGCCTGCACAGTGGTTCTGCCACCGCTCTTTCCTTCTGCTCTTGTTGCCCGATCTATGTAGGTCCCTTTTCACGACCGATAGGGGTGTCTTTGACACCCTACTCCTTCTGACCCTCTTGTAGGATCTCTAATAAGAGAGGTGCCCTTCTTCGGATTGGCAATGCTTTGAAGGAGGTTGCTACACCGCTCACACCTTGCTTCATAATCTGAATACTCTGGTCAGATCTCATATTTTATGATTTACAAATCTGAATATATGGTTTGAGGCTCTATTTTCGTACGTTAGGGTTTGGGTGATAGCCATATGGCATCCTCTAGTTTGTCCGAGGTCACATTGGACTCTTCTATGGACATCGGAAGTTACAAGAGTACCTTTTTTGGTCCAATGATCAAGTTAGACCAGATTAATTATCCGCGGTGGTCCTAGTTGTTCTTGATGACCGTTTGGGGTCATAGTAGGGAGAAAATTTTGCATCGACCCAAGCCCACGGACAAGACGAGAGCCAATGTCTCATCGGACAAAGACAATGCTATGGTATGTGCCTGGATGATGAATTCTATTATTCCTAGGATAGGAGATGAGATTATGTACTATCCGACCGCTAAGCAAATGTGGGAGTCTCTTAAACATATTCTGATAAGAACTCTGCATGTGTCTTTTAGATTTATCACAAGCTATTTTAGTTACGACATGGGGATCGATCATTGGCCTAACACTATTCTCAAATGAAGGGCTTGTTGGAGGGGCATAATTCCTACAGACCATGTTGTACTTGCTTTTCTTCATGTGAGTTCAAGAAAGAGTTGGCTGTTTCACTATTCCTGTCTGGTTTAGGCCTTGATTTTGCTATAGCACAAGAATAGATTCTTACTCTGTCAGAGCTTCCCTCCTTGGAGGAGACCTATAGCAGGTTGAGTAGGATTGCAGTTTTGGCCCCTCCAGTGGAGACCATAGGACAGACTTCTACTTTAGTTGTTGCTCCTGGACGTGGGAGAGTTGGTTCTTCCACTTGTGGTCTTGGTTGTGGATGTGCATTTAGAGGTCACACTCGTTCTCCATGCACATATTATGGTCGTTTAGGCCATTCGATGGCTACGTACTGGCAGAATCATAGGAAGCCTGCTATTGCTCACTAGATTACTGAGGGTGATATCCCTGGAGACACCATCTTAAGAGGAGAGTTTGATGAGTTACTACAGAAATTTAGTCAGTTATCCCAAACTTTTACTCCTCCTGAGTAGTACTTCAGGTATAGAGGCTGTCTATTCTGTTTCAACACATGATATAGGAGTTGGCTAGTTGATTAAGGTGCTTTTGTGATGATGGTGCATTTTCAAAGTTGCAATCTGCTCCCCTAGGCAGATAGTACAGGTGGTTGATGGCAGGTTATCCCAAGTGGTTGGAAAGGGGGAGATGTCCTCTCTTCCATCCTGAGTTTGCCAAATGTGTTATATGTGCTAGATTTTCCACTTTGTCTATTTTCTATTGGCCATATTACACGTGAGCTTAATTGTCAGGGGATTTTTGATGCGCAATCTTGTGTCTTGCACAATCGACTCACGGGGAAGATGATTGGTGGATGACGTGAAGAAGGGGGGTTTACCACTTGAGTTGTTCCCTTGTTACTGCAGTTGCTGTAGGTCAGGGGGAGGTTGCCTTGGCTTCTGGATATCTCATCTAGTGGCACCTCTATCTTAGCCATCTTCCCTTGAGCGACTTAGGCATGTACTACCCTACATACTTGCTATTACCACCATAACTTGTGATGCCTATCAGCTTGGCAAGCACCACCATCATGCTAATTTTCTTGCTTCTCGCCACTCTGGGTCGTCGCATGTTCTTGATTTAATTCATATGGATGTATGGGGGCTAAGTCGTGTTCTTGATAAATTTGGTCATTGTTATTTTCTGATTCTTGTTGATTTTTCTAGAGTTTCTTGGTTTCTCTTGGAGAATAAATTTGATGTTGGGAGTGTTGCGCTGTAAGAGGGTATTTGTTATTTTTTTATCCTTAGGGGGTACTTATGTAATTTTCGTAGTTATCTTTTTATAAAAAGAGGGCTAGGGTTTCTTCTGAAGGATATTGCAACTCTTTAGTTCTAACATGGTATCAGAGCCACAGTCCTAGGTCAATGCTCCGATATCCCATCAAATACTCACCTAAAAGATGATTAAATCACCAACATAAGGGGGATAAATACATGGAGTACAGTAGTAGTAGCAGTGACGTTGGAGAGAGGTTTTCCAGCACAATCGCTGGCCAACAATCGCTGCCACCAGTCGAAGGGGGTGCTGCAGCCACTGTTGGATCATGTGACCAAGCCAGCATTGCTACCATCGGTGTTGCTATCGCCGCTGGTTTGTATGGCTAGGTTGGCGCCGTCACCAACTAGTGGCTGGTGGCTTGTTGCCGCTGACAGCGGATGATGCTCATGCTGGTGGTGCCTGGTCTCATGCGATTCGAAGCTTGTTTCACGTGATGAGCCTTCTCTCGCTTACAGTGTTGTTGGCGATGAGTCTCCTCTCACCTATGTTGGCAAAAGTTGATCCAAGACAATCAACTCTATTTTCTATTGGGTTCGCATATCCAGCCTAAGGAGTTGTTGAGAAGAAGAGGGTCAGGAGTGCATGGGTGATCGACTTTGGAGCCTCTATTCATCTCACTAGAGACAGAGATCGTTTGCAGGACCCCATGGCTCCACGGGGAATTCGATATGTGCGGGTGGCGAATGGAGTAACTTCCCCTGTTACAACAGTTGGATGTGTAGATGCCACATCTAGGATGAAGATAGAGAAGGTATATTATGCTCCTGAATTTCCTATGAATCTTTTGTCTGTAAGTACAGTTTGTAGAGATCTTGGATGTTGTGTTCTTTTTTATGAGAAGCACTGTTATTTCCAAGATCGAACCATAGGGAGATACTTGGCAGTGGCATAGAAAGAGATGGCCTATAATATTTGGACACCCCACATTATTTGTTGGGCTGTGTCAATCTCTCGTGATCCTTTACTATGGCATCGTAGAGTTAGGCATCCTTCCATGAAGAATGTGTTAGATGTATCCAGACTTATCTGATTCGTTGACTTTGGATTGCGAAGATTGTTAGTTGGAGAAGCATTACAGGTGTAGCTACCTTGGGAGAGATGTTGGTGTCAGTACAGTGCCTTTTTCCCTAGTACATTGTGATGTCTGGGGACCATCTAAAGTTGCCTCCACTAGTGGACACAGGTATTTTGCAGTAATGGTAGATGACAACGGTAGACTTGGGTGTTTTTGATAAAGGCTCGCAGTGGGATTCCTTCCATTGTTCAACAGTTTTTGTCTAAGGTGCAGACACAGTATGATACCACTGTTCGGGTCTTTCTCAGTGACAATGTACTAGAATTTATGCACGGTGATTTACAGGAGGCTTGTTCTAGGGTGATCATTCACTAGACATCTTGTACTCATACTTCTCAGCAGAATGGGGTGGCTGAGCACAAGTTGTAGCACTTGCTTGATATTGCCAGGACCTTAATGTCTCATATGAAGGTTCTTAAGCAATTTTGGTGTGATGCCATACTTTCAGTTGCATACTTGATTAACCGGTTGCCATCTTCTGTGCTTCATGGTTGGATCCCATACTAGGTTATACATCCTGAGTGCAACAGGATTTTCCCCTTGCCTTTGCGAGTTTTTGGGTGCATAGGTTTTGTTCAAAATTATGGTATTAAGGATAAGTTTGCCCTTCGTGCCACAAAATGTGTCTTTCTTGGTTACTCCAGGACCTAGAAGAGCTACAGGTGTTATGATCCAGTTCGCAAGAGATATGTTGTCATTGCAGATGTGACCTTTGATAAGATTCCATACTTCTCAGAAGAAAGGTCATCCATAGAGGCTACCATACAGGTGACCCAGGTGTATTAGAAGAGATCATAGGTAGATGATTTCTCTGATAATGAGCCAGCACAATATGTTACCCCCTCAGATAGTGGTGATTCAAATGGAGAAGAGGAGCCCATGCATAGGAAATCTAGTGCCACATATACCCTCCATCCTATTTCCCGTTACACTACAATCTCCCATCTCTAGGATGGAGATAGTTTGCATCAGCCATCTCTACTGCAGTTGTTCCTAGAGATTTTCTTCAAGCTTCCCACGATCCAAGGTGGAAAGCAACTATGGATGAGGAGATGCATGCTCTACAGACCAGGAAAACATGGGATCTTGTTCCATGTCTTGAGGGTGCCATAATTGTTGGTTGCAGAAGGGTGTACACCATCAAGTACAGATCTGATGGGATAGTAGAGAGAGATAAGGCCAGATTTGTTGCCAAGGGATTCCAAACATATGGGGTGGATTATTTGAGACTTTTTCACCATGCTCGTATTACTTCCATCAGGGTTATCTTGTCTGTTACAGTAGTTAAGCAGTGGCCTTTACACTAGCTTGGTATAAAAAATGCCTTCTTATATGGAGATCTTACTAAGGTATATATGAGACAACCATTGGGTTATGACAGTAAAGGGGAGCTTGTTTGTCGCTTACGGAAGACTATTTATGTCATGAAGTAGAGCCCACGAGCTTGGTTTAAGGGGCTCAATTTAGAGATCAAGAGAGTGGGATTCCAACGGTCTACCACCGATCATTTTATCTTTATTAGGAGGACAAAGTATGGTGAGGCATGGAGAGTAGTTATCTTGGCAGCTTATGTCGGTGATATGATCTTGCCTAGTGATGATATTGATGGGATAGCGCAGACGAAAGCCTTTATTCTGCCTACCTTTATCACCAAAGATTTAGGTGACCTTCATTACTTCTTGGGGATAGAGGTTGTTCGTCAAAAGGCTGGCTTATCCTTATCTCAGAGACTACACTTTACAGATTTTAGAGGAGGCAGGACTTCTTGGGTCCAAGCCATCTGAGATACCAGTAAAGGCACCTTTTGGTCACAACACGGTGAGACAGATCCTTTGTTTGAGGATGTTATTAGGTATCGTAGTACTATTGGTCATTTGTTGTATCTGACTATTACATGACCCGGCATTAGTTTTGTGGTCAGTCGAGCTAGTCAATTCTTGTAGAGTCTCAGCTACAGTCATTGGCAAGATGTGTGTTTCATCTTGAGATACCTGAAGGGCACCCCTTGGAAAGGTTTGTACTACAGTATGAGCGTCTTTTGATCTTGTGGCATACTCAGATACAGATTATGCATGGTCAATTGAGGACATATGGTCTACATTCGGCTTTGCCATCTACTTGGGAGGCAATTTAGTTTCATGGAAGAGTAAGAAACAGAGTATGGTTGCTCACTCTAATGCTAAGGTAGAATCGTAGAATATAGATCTATGGCTCAAGCTACATGTGAGATCATGTGGATGGTTGGTTTCCTATAGGATTTAGGGATGCAGCTTGACACACCTGTGCCACTCTATTGTGATAATAAATCTGCTGCCTACATTTCCTCCATTCCTGTTTTCCATGAGAGGATTAAACATATTAAGGTTGATTGCCATTTTATACGATATACAGTTTTAGAAGGCAAGATCAGTACCCCTTATTTGTCTTAGCTACAGATTGTGAATATTCTCACCAAACCATTGAAGAAGCGCCATGATTTTCTAAGCAACAAGTTGGGTCGCATTGACATGTACGGCCCAACTTGAGGGGGAGTGGGGTTGTACAGGGGTATTTGTTATTTCTTTTATCCTTAGGGGGTACTTATTTAATTTGCCTAGTTCTCTTTTGTATAAAAAGAGGGCTAAGGTTTCTTTTGAATAATGTAACTCTTTAGTTCTAACAGGGAGTATTATTGAAAATTTTGTAACTGAGATCAAAATTCAATTTTCTGGAACTACTAAAATGTTTCAGTCGGATAATGTTTTGGAGTTTACTAGTACTTGTTTACGTCAATTTTTTGTGCACATGGTATCATTCATCAGACTACCTGTGCTTGTATCTCTTAGTGGAATGGTGTTGCTAAGAGGAAGCATAGGCATCTTCTTGATGTGGCACGCATCCTATTGATACACCACTCTGTGCTTGCTTTGTACTGTGGGGATGCTATACTTATAGCTTGCTTTCTTATTAATAGGATGTCGAGTGCTGCTATTTACGAGCAAATTTCATTGTAGCTTCTATATCCTAGTTGTCCACTGTTTCTTGTTGTTCCTCGAGTTTTTGGGTGTGTTGCCTTTATACATGTTCAGAGTGCAAGACGGGATAAATTGCTGCCTAAGGTTGTCAAGTGTGTTTTATCGGGGTATTCCTAAACTCAAAAGGGGTATAGGTGTTTTGATTCACATAATTCTCTTCGTTACATTAGTGTAAATGTTACTTTTCATGAGGCTATACCTTTCTTCTCCATGTCTGGAAGTGACTTGTCCTCATCCTTTAAGGCTGCTCCTATGCTTATTCCACCTATCCCCTTTGGTGCTATACCAGACACTGAGCCTGCTGCTACTCCTGCTCCTAATATACCCAGATACAACGAGCTTGTGATGACTTACCATCAGCCTCATACTAACCTTTCAGGTGACCCCCTTCTTCCTCGACACCTGCCTCCCTGTCTCAGGTGAGCTCAGGTTTTTTTGACACTGACAGTTCTGTGCCTATTGGGGATACAGGTCAATCTTAGCCTATTGTAGCAGAGGAGGATGTGCCTACAGATCCTACAGATTTGGACCTTCCGATTGCTCTTTGGAAGGCTTCCAGGTCATGCGCCAGATGCTAGTGTTCAAGACGTTGGCCGCCTAGGCCAAGTAGGCACTCGTATAGGCGTCAACAGACCCCTTCTGGAATCGAGTAATGCCATGTGGTCCTATAGTCAGGTTTGGACGAGTAGGTGTTTGCCTGGTTGCATATTCGCCCATTTTTTAGAGAGCCACCGGTGAGCTCTTCTCAAAGAAACCTCATATGAACAATACCCCACCCATGATACCCCCCTCTGTGTTACACATTAAGCCGCCACCCTTGATATTCCTCTCCGCCATGATAAACCCAAAATAAAACCCCATCGCATCCCATTAGAAAGCACCGAAACCTCAAACTAAAACCCTCATCAATCGTCAGGCTTCAGGAAGCCATCGTACCTTTATCCTTCGCTCACCAGAACCCATTGTGCAAGGTTGGGAGTGGTGATGAGGGCCTTCGTTCAGTCGACAAGATAGGCCTTTGCATGATAGCGGCGACGAGTAGCAAGCAACATTAGCTTCTTCAGCTGGCGGTGGCGTCGAGCTTCTTCGGTTGGAGGCAACATCGACGGTGAGGATTCTTTTGGTCGACAGTGTTAGCAAGCCAAGTTCTTAAGTTAGATGTTAGGTGATTTTGCTTTGAGTATTTCAAATATTTCTTCTTGGTATTATTTGACATGATGTTATTGGGTATGATTTCTTCTTTTGACATCTAATTTTATTTAGATTATTGGGTTTGAGATTATTGAGTTTGCTTTTAGGTTTTTGTTTTAGGTATTGGGTCTAATAATAGGATTTTGATCTAAATTTCATTTTAGATTTTTAATCTCTAAATTTTCAAGATATCTAATTTTTTATATTTTAGATTGTATAGTAATAAAAGAATAGGAGTATTGACTATGTTTTTAATTATACTACTTGAAATAACACTGTAGCTATAACATTGCATATAACACAAAATTTAATAAATAAATTAATTATTTTATATTTTTTAAAATAAAAAAATGCTAAACTACAAAGTCGTCTGCATACTAATCTGAATACCGCATACTCTATGCGGTGGCCCAACCGATTGCATATCGCATACCCACTTCTTGAAGCTTGCCAAATATCACTTGGCAAGGAGTCTACAGACTGATGGTTGGGTACAACTTTACCACTTCTTGCCAGGCTTTTGTCTCTACTACAGTACTAGTTACTTATTAGGAGGCCTTCATCTAAAATGGCGTCAGGTGATGGAGGAAATGGCCACTCTCTAGAGCAGAGGTACTTAGGAGCTTGCCCCACTCTCATCCATTGATTTAAATGCCGACGGCAAGGCCATTTCTGGAAGGGGGTCGTGCTGACATGAACATGTCGGTTTACAGGTGTGCCGCCGGCATGCCGATGAATTTCACCGGCATGCCGACTATTTCGGTGGCATGTCGACGATTTCGCCGGCATGCCGATTAGTGCTGCGAGCGGTTTGAAATGCAGGTGCTGGAGATTCGGAGGGGCTGAAATCTGAAATAGCCGGCTTAGTCAAGGTCTGAAATTCGAAAATTGGGGGACTGTCACACTCAAACAGAGCGGTTTGAATGCAAGAGTGGGAGATTCAAAACTGGGAATGTGGGGGGCTGAAATGACACACACGATGATTAACTCAACTAGAGATACTCAAGCTTTCCAAGTAGACACACACACACTTCATTTTGAGTATTTATATGATTTTCTATTTCATTTTGAGTATTTTGTGATTTTTTATTTCATTTTGAGTATTTATGTGATTTTCTGTCGACATGTTATCGGCATGCCCTCGGCATTCCCACGGCGTGCCCATCGGCATGGCCATCGAAAAACGGGCATTTCCACGGCATGCCTTCGGCATGCCCACGAAATGTACACTTAAAATTTTGCCGGCACGGCATCGAAATCGGCATTTCGAACCTTGCTCTCATCTGGAGCAAGTCTTGTTGGGTGTCAGTGGGTTTTTGCTCTTAAATTTCATCCTGATCCGTCTATTGCTAGATATAAAGTCGAATTGGTGGCAAAGGGGTTTATTAAGACTTATGGAGTATATTGTTTTGACACATTCTCTCTTATAGGTACTTATTGCAATTGCAATTCACTTTAATTGGTGGCTTCATCAATTGGATGTCAAGAATGTTTTTCTATATGGTGATTTAGAGGAGGTATATATGCAACAACCACCAAATTATGAGAAGTCGGGGGAGTGTGTGTCGTCTAAGGAAATCCATTTGTGGGCTTAAGCAAAGCCCTCGTACTTAGTTTCAAAAGCTATCTCAAATTGTTGAGGTCGATGGATTTCAGAGGTCGTCTGTCGATCATTCTCTGTTTGTTAGGAAAACAGGAAAAGGAGTGGTAGTAATTCTTGTGTATGTGGATGATCTGATTGTTACAGGAGATGACATTGATGTGATTATGCACATCAAGGCACGCTTGGTAGAGTAGTTCATGATGGACTTAGGTCCTTTGGGTACTTTATGGGGATAGAGATAGCATGTAGCCAAAAATGTGTTGTCCTATCTCAGAGGAAGTATGCTCTTGATATCTTATAGGAAGTTGGCATGCCTGGGGCAAAACCAACTAATATACTCATGGATCCAAAGGCTCATCTATATGATCCAAAGTCACTGCCTGTTAACAGTAGATAGTATAGGTAGCTTGTAGGCAAGCTATTGTACCTCACTATTATTAGGCTAGATCTTGCTTTTGTAGTTGATAGGTTGAGTCAGTTTATGACCAAGGCTACTAGGCAGTGTTGGGAGGTTGCCGTGATAGTCCTACGGTATCTCAAGAAGGCTCCAGGATAGGGTTTTTTCTTCACCAGAGGGACTGTAATGTCAGTTGTTGCTTATTCTGATGCATATTATGCGGGTTGTTTTGTGGATAGGAAGCCTACTACTGGATTCTGCACATATGTTCTGTAGTTAGCAATCTGGTAACCTGGAAAAGCAAAAAGCAGGCGACTGTTTTTAGGTCTAGTGCAGAATCTAAATACAGGGCCATGGCATAAACAACTATAGACCTTATGTGGGTGAAATCCCTTTTAGCTGATCTACAAGTTTTGGTTGACGATACTATGGAGATGCGTTATGATAATGTGGCTACTACTTATATTGCTAATAATCCTATGTTCCATGAATGTACCAAACATGTGGAAGTGGATTGTTGTTAGGCACGGGATCTTATTTAGAAAGGCTACTTGTACATAACTCTAGTTACTATAGATGATCAGATAGCAGATGTTTTTACCAAGCCTCTCACTCAGTCAACTCTTGATTCTTTTGTTTTCCAAGCTGAGCATGATTAACATATATGCTTTAGCTTAAGGGGAAGTATTAAAAGACTTGAGTTATCTTTTATATTTCTTTATTGTATGGGTGTGTTTTACACCTTTTATATTTTTCTAAGGAGTTGTACTTTTCCCACCTCCCTTTCTATATAAAGAGAGGTAGGGTTTCCAGAGAATAACAGGTCTTTCATTTGTTCCTAACTATCTCTCTCCATACCGCCACCTACAATCTCGCTTGTCTATCTGGAAGTAACAATGTTCATCAAAGACCACCCACCATCCAAGATCTTTGCATATGAGGCTCACTGATAGTGGATTCATCAGGAATTTAGAAGCACAATGAACCTTTCGATCATCATCTTGGTGGAGGCACGTACTATCGTAATTGAGGTAATTGGAGTTGTAGCCCCATTGGTTACCTTCACATCTCCAATACCATATGGAACTATGGGATTTATCAAACGCTCTTGATCTCCCATAAGATGAATGGAAGCATTGGAATCTATCACCCATGCTTCCCCGATCTTCTCTTTCTTCTTCATGACTTCTTGGGTTGCACATGTGAGCCTTGTTGGATCTAAAATAGACCCTCTCCTTAATTCAAACTCCATCAAGGGTGAGCGAAGGCTCATCACCAACAATACTAGGCGCGAGAGAAGGCTCATCACCAATAATACTAGGCACAAGAGAAGGCTCATCATGTAAATAATCACATCAGCTGCGAAGAAACTGGAACAACCACCAGCCTTGGTGGTCACGGTCGGCGCTGCTGGGGTGGCTAGGCAGACCATTAGCGGCACCGCTAGTGCTGTAGGTCTCTCCAGTGATGGTTGTAGCACCATAGGTGCCTCCTGCGGCACCACTGCTAGTACCAGTTGTGGCGGCAGCGTTGTGGAGAGCATCCTTGTTGCTGCTGCTCCTTGAATCCTTCATTGAATCACCTCTATATTGGTGATTCAATCATTTTGTAGGTGGATCTTGGTGTCTAGGACTGCTACTTTGATAACATGCGAAGGAAGAAGTGAAGCATTACTTTAAAATAGAAATCCTAGCCTCTCTTTTATAAGAGAGAGAACTTGGTTAATTACAATGATATCCCATAGAAGAAAATAAATGACAAATACACCCTTATAACTCAACATGCAGTAAATGAGGTGTTGTACCCCTTGATCTTCTCTTACCAAGACTGCACTAACAATCGAGGTTAAGGTGGTAGCCAGATAAAAGCAGATAGTTCCCCTTGAGTTTTGAGCATTAGGACAGGAGGCTTCTGTAGATACTCTTGAGTTCTGCTGAGAGCTTCTCACATTCCTCCATCCGTTGAATTATCTTTCTTGGCTTTCCTTCATTTTTCAGGAGGGTGAGGAAAGGCTGGCACTTGACAGAGGCTCTCGGCATGAGTATGTTCGAGGAAGCAACTTTCCTGAATAGGGATTTGACTTGACAGTTTCAGGTGCATCTAAGTTACATGATTGCCCTGCAGCCACTGCTGACCTCATAAGTGAAGCAACAGAAAATTTTCCACTTTCAAGGAAGGTCCTCTTTTTAACAATCAGTTGCTTGTTACTCCTTGTGATGCTTTCTCCACCTGGACAGGCAGCAATAACCTTCACCATTTCTAGCATTAAAACCTATAGCCACACTTGTCAGAAGAATCCCAACTCCCAAGCACCATCTATTCTCCAAGTCAAACCAAACACAGCCCTTGTCCCATCTCAAGGAAGGAATCTTCCCATAAGCTTTCAATGGAATCAAGCACCTAGTGAGCTTCTCCTGTTCTCCACGATCATCAACTTACAGCAGAGGATGACAGGAAGACCAATAATAGCTTCTAGCATTACCTGTGCCTTAAGATGTAGTACGATCCCTTCAAACGAAGTCAAACCACTGGTCACCATGCTGCTATGTGCTTGATTATCTGCAATTGATGATGTAACCTCCATACAATAATCTAGTCCTACGTTGGCCTTGGCAGTCAGAGAGTTCTAGAATCCCCAACACCAGTTGATGACAGATATAATAGTTAGGAGAAATGATAAATCATTTTATTTCTCTAATCCTATCTCTCTTTATATAGAGAGAGGTGGGTGCAAATTACAATACAGCTTCATGAAGAAAATAAAAATAACATAGCATCACATAACATCAATAAAAGCAAATAACTAATTAGACTCCGTAACACTTCCCCTTAAGTTGGAGCATAGATGTCAATTATTCTCAGCTTGGATACACATGTATCAAAGGTGGATCTAGCTAGTGGCTTGGTAAAGATATCAGTAGTTTGAGCCTCTGAAGTAACCTGGGAGGTAAAGATAAACCCTTTGAATTAAATCTCTGGTGTAATGGCAAGCTACCTCCACATGTTTAGTGCATTCATGAAACATGGGGTTGTTGGCAATATAAGTGGTAGCCCTGTTGTTACATTGCAGCTCCATAAGCCCATCAATCTGGATATGTAGATTACTCAACAGGGATCTTACCTATATCAATTCTGCTGATGTCTGAGCCATAACACAATGCTCAGACTTAGCACTGATTTGGATGCAATACTCTGTTTCTTGCTCTTTTAGGTGATCAAATTCCCTACAACATATGTACAAAAACCTGTGGTAGGCTTCCTATCATCATGGCTGCCTGCATAATCTGTGTCAGAGTATCCAACTACCGTCATAGATGTCCCTTTAGTGAAGAAAAGACCCTGTCCTGGTGCTCTCTTTAAGTACCTGAGCGTCATCATGGCTGCATCCCAGTGCTGTCTAGTAGGCCTTTCTATAAACTGACTCAATTTCCCTACTGCAAAGGAAATATTCGAATTAGTAATCGTCAAGTAGCTTCCCCACCAGTTGGCGCTACTGTCTACTATCAACTGGCTCTACATCATTGTCATATAGTCTTACCTTAGGATCCATGAGAATATTTGCTGGCTTGGCTTTCGGCGTACCTGTTTCTTTTAGAACATCTATGACATATTTTCGTTGAGATAGAGCAATACCACACCTATTACGGGTTACTTCTATCCCAAGGAAATATCATAAGGGCCCTAAATCCTTCATCACAAACTGAATCTGTTTGATCTCAGTCGCACCTGCTGTATCATCACCAATGATAATTCAAGTCATCAACATTTACCAAAAGAACAACAATACCTCTCCTTGTCTTCCTGACAAGCGAGGAATGATCTGCAGATGATCCGAGAAATCCCACAGACTCTACCACCTGAGAGAGCTTTTGAAACCAAGCTCTCGGGCTCTGCTTGAGGCCATAAATAGCCTTTTACAACCTGCATACACACTCCCCCTTAACCTCGTAACCAGGGGGCTGCTGCATATAGACCCCCTCTTGTAAATCTCCATAGAGAAATGCATTTTTCACATCAAGCTGATGAATATGTCAATCTCATTGAATTGCAATAGAAATGAGGATCCTCACTGTAGAGAGTCGTGCTACAGGGGAGAATGTGTTAAAGAAATCCACCCCATATGTCTGGGTGACCCTTTGGCAATAAGTAGTGCCTTGTAACGTGCAACAGAGCCATTTGGGTTGTGTTTGAGTGCGGACACCTATATACAACCAACAACTGTAGCATCCTCTGGTAGAGGTATAAGCTCCTAAGTACATCGTGAAGTAAGAGCAGTTATCTCATTCTCCATGGCTTGACTCCACTTTGGATCAAGCATGGCCAACTAATACGTGGCAGGAATCTGTGTAGCAGATGGTGTACGATAGAAGCTACCAAAAGTAAAACCAAGTCCCTCTGTGTTCAAGCTCCCTGTAACTAGATATCTGACACAGCTTTGTGGTGCCTTCCGAATGGCAATTGGAAGGTCAAGATCATCCATCTGATCTTCCTGTACTGGTTGGGAAGCAAAAATATCCTCATCTGAACATATAGAATCATCACTGGTACTGCACCATCACTTTGCAACCTGTCTGTGATCACCTATGGCTGAGAAAATGGTGTCTCTGTGGCTGTTGTAGAAGATGGCATCTGGAAAGTACTGTGAGATCGCTGATATGTAACAATTGGCTTAGAAAACTTCACATGACCAGTTGTAGTAGTTGGAGTAGAAATAGATATCTCCTCTGAGGGAACAGAAGGTATAAGCATGGGAGCCTCTGTAACATTAGGAATAAATGAAAGTCTCTAAAAAGTTTTTGAGGGTCATACCTCTTTTTATATAGAGAGGTAAGAGACATTGTAATACAACCCGACAACGAATGAAAAGGTGTACAACACACCCTTACAAATAAATATAAAAATAAATAAGTCTACACTCCCCCTCAAGCTGAAGCATATATATTTATCATGCTCAACTTGGAACAACAAGAATCAAAAGTAGACTTGGGAAGTGGCTTGGTAAAAATGTCCGCTGTCTGATCATTTATAGCAACTGGGGTTGTGTAAAGAATGCCTTTCTGAGTAAGATCTCTAGTGTAGTGGCAGTCCATCTCAACATGTTTGGTCCCCTCATGGAACATTGAATTGTTAGTAATATACGTAACAGCGACATTATCATATCTCATCTTCATAGGACCAGTAAGTTGTATGTGAATCTCTCAGAAGTGACTTCACCTACATAAGCTGACAGCTGTCTGTGCCATAGCCTTATATTCTGACTCTGTACTAGACCTGGAAACAACAGTCTGCTTCTTGTTTTTCCAAGTAATTAAATTGCCAGCCACATAGGTGTAGAATCCTGTGGTAGGCTACCTATCTGTCAAACAATACGCGTCTGAATATGCCATTACTGACATGAAAGTGCCCCGAGTAAACAGAAGACCACAACCTTGTGCCTTCTTGATGTATCTAAGAACCATCATAACAGCATCCCAGTGCTGCCTTCTAGGCTTAGCCATAAACTGACTTAGCCTCTGAACTGCAAAAATGATGTCTGGCCTGGTAATAGTGATATAGAGTAACTTCCCCACAAGCTGCTGATATTGATTACTATCCACAGAAGGTGCCTCAACATCATAAAGGTGAGTCTTTGGTTCCATGGGTATATTAGCTGGTTTTCCCCAAGCATCCCAGTCTCTTGTAGAATGTCAAGTGCATACTTTGTGATAGAACTATGCTTTTCTTGCTATGAGTAACTTCTATCCCAAGATAGTATCGTAATGGACCAAAGTCTTTCATCACAAACTGACTAGCTAATCTCTCTTTGATCTGTCTAACATCATTTGCATCATCACTTGTGATAATCAAGTCATCCACATATACAAGGAGCACTACCGCACCTTTTCCAATCTTTCTAACAAAAAGTGAATGATTTGCAGTAGATCTCTAAAAGCCATCAGACTCCACTACCTGAGATAGTTTGCGGAACCATGCTCGTGAACTCTACTTGAGCCTATAAATAGCCTTTCTTAGCCTGTATACACACTCCTACACCTCATAGCTAGGAGGTTGTTGCATATAGATTTCCTTTTATAAGTCATCGTAAAGAAATGCATTCTTTACGTTAAGTTGATGAAGTGGCCAATCATAATTTTCATTAATAGAAACAAGTATTCAAACTATCGAGAGTCTCGCCACCAGAGAAGAAGTATCAAAGAAGTCCATCCCATAAGTTTAAGTGAACCCCTTTACTACCAAGCATGCTTTATATCTGGCGATGCTCCCATCTGGATGGAACGTGAGTGCATGCACCCATCTGCACCTAACAAGATCGGCCCCTGGCGAAAGTGGTGCAAGATCCCACGTGCCTCTACTATGGAGTGTAGCCATCTCCTCCATGGCCTGACGCTACTTCGAATGAAGCATGGCTTCCTGGTAGGATGTGGACACGGGAGGGGGGGGGGGCTCTAGTAAGCCTAGAAAAGGTAGTACCAAGATCAGTAGTGTGTAGATATCCTACTACATTATACTCGGTACCAGATCGGGGAGCCTTTCGAATGGCAATCGGAAGGTAATCCACCTGTGAATCCTCTGGGGGATCAACTATTCCTGCATTATCACTGGGCACCAAAGTTTCAGTGTTTAAAGACTGTGTGCTCACCTAGGGAGTAGCTGGAGGTGTAGGAGGGGGCATCCGGAATGTAGTGTGCAATCCCTGATATGTAACAATTGGGTCATGAAACCGATTCTTCTCAGTGGCATGAGGACTATCATCCATAGACAGCACCAAAAGGAATAGGTGGAATGGGCATAGGTACCTCATCAGCAAAAGGAAACAAGTCAGAATTAGTAGTGGAAAAATATGGTACAGACTCATGAAAAGTCACATCGGCAGAACATAGTGGTGGAAATGAAGTGGATCAAAACATTTGTACCCTTTTCGAGTTCTAGAATAACCCAAGAAAATACATTTAATTGCTCATGGTGCTAGTTTATCCCATTTAGGTGTCAAATCATGTACAAATGCAACGCACCCAAAAGCACGAGGGATAATTGAAAATAAAGGATGACCAGGATACAAAACCTGCCATGGAATTTTCTCATGTATGGCAGAGTTTAGCATCCTAATAATGAGAAAGCAAGCTAAGCTGTAAGAACAACATCCCCTAATATAAAGAAGGCATGGAATGATGAATAAGTAGGGTGCATGTAACATTTAAGAGGTGCTTATGCTTCCTCTCAGCAACTCCATTCTGCTGAGAGGTATGAGCACAAGTAGTTTGGTGAATAATACCATTACTACTAAAATACTGCAGCAAGTGGGAAGTATGAAACTCAAGCGCATTATCAAAATCAAAAATTTTGGTAGTAATAGAAAATTGGGTCTTTATTTCCATAACAAACTTCTCAATAATAGTACTGACATTAGATTTATTTTTCACCAAGAACAACCAAGTAACACGGGAGAAATCATAAACAAGAGTAAGGAAATAACGATGTCCAAGATGGTTAGGAGTCTGACTTGGACCCCACATCCATATGAATCAAATAAAAAAAAACATCAAACCCAACATGACTGGAAATAGGAAAGCTAGCATGGTGGTGTTTGCTCAGCTGGCAGGCATCGCAGGTGATAGTGGTGCTGGTAGGTATATGAGGTAGAACTTGTTTAAGTCTCTCCACAGGATGGTGGCCGAGGCGAAGATGCCACTGAACGGGAGACCCAGTGGCTAAGGCAGTCTCCCCTTGACTCACAGAAGCAGCAGTAGCAATTAGAGAGCGACTTAGATGATACTTTTGAGACCTCTATTTTGATGAAATAAAATAATGTTTTATTATGAACTAATCTTTGAGGATCACGTCACACAAATTAAGTCAATTATCCTCTGCGTGGATCAAAGTGAAGATTATCTTTAGTCAATGTAATTCTTTTATATTTCTTGAGTCTACAATTACTGAACCTCAAGATTAAATACAAACCTTTCTAAATCGTAAAATAAACATTTAGACAGTGTTAATCAACCACAATATTAGAATTGATTGATCAAAATAAGAATATTGATCGACCAAATTAGCCTAATGGTTAAATCTGATTTTCTCTCAATTGATCGACCAATGAAATATTTAATCGATTGGCAATTAATCGACTAATTAAGTAAATTGATCGACTAATTTAGTTCGAATGATATTTCTCAACATTCCAAAAAGGTCCCGTTTTCACTTATAAATAGGACTCCACACCTCTCATTTCAAAACACATTGAAAAAGATGTCAAAGAGAAAAAATGCTTCTACTTCAATTCTTCCTCCTGCTTTCGTGCTCATTCTTTTACACTCTTCAAAAGCATGTCCCTTTGCGGTTCTAAGAAGAAAACTCGATCTGCATATTTTAATTCCTTGAGTTTCCATAGGATTAATTTCTTATTCATTTTACTTCATTTATTTCATTGTTGGGATTCTGTGGCGGAATTCCCAACGTTGTTTGTGACTTCTCTTTGTTGGTAAAAGAGAAGTGGTTTGTAAGAGGTTGTGCCATCTTTGTTTAAGTGGTACGTTAGTAGATTGACGAGTGTTGCCTAGTCGGGAAAATCTTAAGTTGGGAGGCTTAGGTTGTGATTTTTACCCGTAGGGGTTTCTACTAGAAATCTTTATGTATATTGTGGGATTGTTTTTTTTGTTGTATTTTTATTACAATGGATATCACACTTGACAAGCCAAGTAAGATCTGCAGGACCATTTGGTATCAGAGCCTGACCGTGAAGGAGACGTCACACCTCACCTTCACATGGCTGCAACAAGTTTTATGGAGGGGTAATTATTTTTCCAACCACCACTATTTGATGGATCAGATTGTGTATTGGAAAAGAATGCAAATTTTTCTTGAAGCAATGGACTTTAAGATTTGGCATGTCATTGAGCCCAAATATATGCCAATGAAGAAAGGAGAAAAAGAGCTAATGAATGAAGAGAAGAAAGTGACAAATAATGTTAAAGTCATGAATGCACTATTTTGTGCATTAACAAGAGAGGAATTTGACAAAGTTACTTTATGCAAAAGTGCATATGAGATATGAAACCAGCTCTTTGTCATGAACAAAGAAACCACTAAAGAAAAAGTAACATGGGATGATTTCGACTAAAGTTTGGAATCAGATGTCGAGGGAGAAAGCTACGAAGATAGAGTTACTCATCTGTCTCATGGAACCAACGGAATCAAGCGAAGAAGAGGTAAATTCTGACCTTACTTTAGATGAATTATTTGATGCATATCATGATTTATACAAATTGGCTAAAAGATTAAAGAAGGAAAATAAGGAACATAAGGATAAGTGCTTAAGTTTAGAAAAGGAAAAAGATGGTTTATCTCTAGATTTAAAAAATAAAAAGGGGAATTAGATGAAATAAGAGTTGCGAATGTAGAGTTCTATGAGAAAGTAGATCTCAAGGAACAATATATTCACTGTAAAGACACTTAATGACCTTAAATATTCTATGTAGAAAAATATGAGGACATTAAAAAGAAAAATCAAAAGAAGATTATGCATACATTTTTATATCAAAAGGCCAAGAGAAGAGAGTCTAGTGGATCCTCTAACTTGAAAGGAATTAACAACTGCGTACCCAAAAGAATAGGGGTACCGAAAAAATTTGTGGAAAATTGTGTTGCAGATTATGGTAAAGACCAATATGAAAACTATTGGAGATGTAATTTTCAAGGAACTAATAATCATCGACTTGGCTATGGAAGATGGTGGCATCGACAAGATCAATGGATGTCAGATTTTTGGTGGAGACCCCCTCCACCTAAGTACAACTATTAGGTATAACTTCTTCTCAATTTAATTTGTTACTTCCTACTTAGATGTAAATAAGTTATTTATATAAAATTAAATGAGCATTGAATTAGTTAAATAGGGGGAGTAACAGGAGAAATCAAAATTGATTTATTCTATAGCTTTGTGTTATTCGACAAAAAGGAGAGAAAAATAATCAGTGCCAAACATTGATATGAGCTCTTTATTTGAGGGGGAGAAGCATGATCACAATCTAAGTGGCATTTAGATAACATCTTTAAAATATATAATTCTATATGCATTTATTTTTAAGCAGCATGCGTTACTCATACAACTCTTAGCACTTGCTTTTATAGACATCCTTCTAGACTATTATGAATTTCATCATCTCCTTATCATGAACTTGATAATTTTCATATGTTGAATATGATTAATTTGACACTGTGCTTATTATAATAGTACCTGAAAAAGGAAGAGCAAATGCCAATTTCATTCTTAGAATTTCATTTGTTTAAGTATGAATTGATAATAAAGTCATTTGATGTATATATCATTTTGTTGATAACAAAAAGGGGGAGTAAAATATGCATGTTGATAGGGGGAGTAACTAAAGTAATTATTTATTTTCTCTCATGCATAATTGTAATTTTGTTATCATCAAAAATGGGGAGAATGTGGAGATCTCTATTTTGATGAAATAAAATTATATTTTATTATGAACTAATCTTTTAGGATCACGCTTACACAAATCAAGTCACTTATCATCTGCGTGGATCAAAGTGAAGATTATTTTTAGTTAATGTAATTCTTTTATATTTCTTAAGTCTAGAATTACTAAAAAGAACTTCAAGATTAAAGGCAAACCTTTCTAAATTGTAAAATAAACATTTAGACAGTGTTGGTTAGCCAAAATATTAGAATTAATCAACAAAATAAGGATATTGATCGACCAAATTAGCCTAGCAGTCAAATCTGATTTTCTCGCAATTGATCAACCGATTAAATATTTGATCGATTAGCAATTGATTGATTAATTAAGTAAATTAATTAACCGATTAAGTAAATTGATTGACCAATTTGGTTTGAATGATTTTTTTCAACATTCTAAAAATGCTCCACTTTCACCTATAAATAGGGCACCACACCCCTCATTTCAAAATACACATTGAAAAAGATTTCAAATAGAAAAAGTGCTTCTACTCCAATTCTTCTTCATGCTTTCATGCTCATTCTTCTACATTCTTCAAAAGCACGTCCCTTTGCACTTCTAAAAAGAAAACTTGGTTTGCATAGTTTAATTTCTTGAGGTTCCATAGGATTAATTTCTGTATTCATTTTACTTCATTTATTTCATTGTTGAGATTCTTTGTGTTGGAATTTCCAATGTTGTTTGTGAATTCTCTTTGTTGGTAAAAGAAAAGTGGTTTGTAAAAGGTTGTGCCACCCTCGTTCAGGAGGTACGTTAGTGGATTGATTAGCGTTGCTTAGTTGGAAAAATTTTAAGCTGGGAGGCTTAGGTAGTGGGTTTTACTCGTAGGGATTTCCACTATAAATCTTTGTGTATATTGTGGGATTATTTTTTTTTGTGCCATATTTTTATTACAATCGATATCTCACTTGATATTGTGTTTGTGGCCAAGTAAGATCCGCAGGACCTTCAGATACACCCCTCCTTCCTCACGTCTTTCACCAATCCTCCTCGTGAGTCGGTCCAGCATAAAGTTTAGCCCGACATTTGAGTTATCTAGTAATATGGCTAATAGAAAGGAGACTGAGTGGAAAATAAGAAACATAGAGGACATCTGGTAGCCATAATGTAGAAGAAAGGGTTACTCGACCCTTTCCGGTAACCTATGATAGCCTGCCATTTGCCACCTGTACTGTCTTTGCTTGAAGGGACATGCCTGAAGTCCGAAAAGGCATCCAAGGTACCACATAGATGTTGTGAGGCTCTCGAATCCACCAACCAGTCACTGGGTCTAGGAATAGACAGTGAATAAGCCTGAATAATACCTAAGGTAAAGGCAGCTGCAGCTGTCTCTGTAGGGGAAGACTAGGAAAGATGACTGATCTTCTGGAGTAACTCCTCAAACTCTGCCGTGGTAACTGTCTCAGATGTAGAAGAGGTAGTCTTTGTCGTTTGGAGAGCGGTAATCGGCCTGCCATGTTTCTGCCAACACGTGGGCTCAGTATGGCCCAGTCGGCCACAATAGGTGCATGGAGGTCTGACACGGCCTCTAGATCCCCATCCACTACCACGACTACGCGTAGATGGTGTCCCTCTCTCGCGACCATGATAAGCTGCTAAGGTAGTGGTCTGCCCTGTGGTCTTAGTAGAGGTAATAGGAACAGTGATCCTGCTAAGTCTACTGTAAGTCTCCTTAAGAGTGGGCAAGTTAGTCATCGTCAAGATCTGATCTTGTGCAGCTGCATACTCTGGTCCCAAGCCAGAGAGAAACAAAGAGATTGTAAGCTCCTTCTTAAAGGCACACCAAGAGGAGCAAGTGCAACTGGGTCTATAGGAATTGTCTCTCCAATAATCCCTTCACCTGAGAGTAGTAGGGACAAAGTTTTCCCATCTTGATGGAGATGAAACAACTCGTGATATATCTGGAAGACTCGGGAGGAATTCTTCTCATGTGAATGTCTCGCACAAAGAATCCCACATCCTCTTGGCGGTAGGGTAGTACATGATTTCATCTCCTATCCTGGGTATGACGGAGTTCACCAACTTGATGCAAACCATCACATTATTGCGATCCCAAGTAGCATTGACTCGTCTTCTTGGTGGCCTCAGGTTGACTCAATTTGTGCTCCTTGCCATGACCCTTGACGGTCATCAAGAACATTTGGGACCACCGTGGATAGTTGGCCTCATCCAATTTGACCATTGAATCGAAAAATGGACTCTTATATCTCCCGATGTTTGTGGAAATGTCCGACGTGATTTTAGAAGACCCGGATGTAGTAGAACTTGAGGAAGCCATCTTGCAATCCCTAGTCACCCACTAGGTGAAGATAGAGTCAATCTAGGTGCAAATTAGATATGAAGTTACATGTTATTGAGTTTTCAGACCATGAGCAAACCTAAGAATGGCGAAGCAACCCTTCTAAAGGAGAGATCTAATGAGAATAGGTTGCTTCTCTCTACTTAGACCCCACTAGAGGGTCAAACAGAGGGAGGGGAGTCACTTAAGGTGATCCTTGCTAGTTGAAACAGGAGTAAGAGGTGGCTCCACTCGTTCTAGATGCTATCGCTGCCCTTGCAGGCTCCTCCTTCGACCACTGCAGTGGCACTCAAGTAGCTCCACCCCTTCCAGATGACGCCGTCACCTTTATAGGCTCCTTCGGTGACCGCAGCAATGGTGCTCAAGCGGAGCATTGGTCTCGCTACGATCTTAGGAGGATCGTTGCCTCCTACAGTGGCCTTTGGTGGTCACTACGACGGTACTTAGGCTGAGCACTGGTGTAGCAGTGGCCCCCAAGGGTCGCGTGGCTCTCCTTCTTGGGCAGCTATGATGACTGCGGTGGCGAGGAAGGAGAACCGCTGCCCCTGGTGACTCCTATAGCTGATGAAGACCTACGACCTTCTTACGTCACCTGCTGGCTCGACACGGCTGGGCGGAGGTGGCGGCATCGGCAAGCCGTCGGAGGAGGTCCTCCTTGGCTGTGGCTAGGGTCAGTGTTTAGGTGATGAGTCGAAGGCTTATTTCGGTGGGTATCCAGGGCACCGATTTAGGCTCGCGGCTCTGATACCAATTAAGAATAAATAAAAGGCCCTAAAAAGTTATTGAGGGCCATACCTCTCTTTATATAGATAGTGTTGTTGAGGCGGTCGCCTTAGGCGACGAGGCGAGGCGAATCAGTAGGTCATTGCCTTGAGGATGACCCAGGTGAGGCCCTTCGAACAGACGACGTGCTTCATCGCCTCGGGCGGCTCCTCCTCGCCTCACCACCTCATCGCCCGAACCCTAGATGCCTCTGTGGAGAGCTTTCTCATCTCCACGACAACCCTCACCGCCTCACGCCATTATCGCCTCCGCGGCGGAGTAGCTTGAGTAGCTGAGTTTCGTCGACCACCATCGCCGCTCGAGCGTCACCGGTTACCATCTGCGATGCCTCCTCGACCTCATTTGCCCAAGTATCTCAACTCGAGCTTCTTCAACTTCGACCAGCGTCGTCGTCGCTTCATGTCGAGGCATCCGGCTTCGTTTCTTCTCCTTGAAACGAAATGACTTCGCTTCTTCAACTTCGTTTCTTCATGTCGAGGCATCGGCTTCGTTTCTTCTTCATGTCGTCGCTTGAGTAGCAGATATCCTCAAATAATATGTATCTGTATATATGTTTATATTACTGAATAAATATAAAAGCATATATACATATAACTAACATAAGAAATACATATGTATGAAATATTATATATAATATATGTATGTATAAGTAAGACATAAGTATTGTATAAGTATATTTATAAGTATATACATAAGTATGTTGTTATATATATGTATATTACATTGGATATATATGTATGTTATATATATGTATGCCTCCTTAGTATATATAAGTATGTATATAACATAAGTATGTTGTTATATTATATATGTATGTTACGTTATAACTTATAACATATATATATAAAGTGAAATGGTCCTAAGGCTGTCGCCTCAATTCACTCAGGCTGTCGCCTTTTTGTCGCCTCTCGCCTTGGGTGATTTTGAGTAGTGTCGCCTTGCTATCGCCTTTCGCATTGACAGCCTTGTATATAGAGAGAGGTAAGGGATAAAGTGTAATACAACCCGACAATGAACGAAAAGGTGTACAACACACCCTTACAAGTAAATATAAAAATAAATAAGTCTACAGTAACCTTAGGGATAAACTTAGGGCAGTAGTAGAATAATATGGAATAGACTCATGAAAGGTAACATCAGCACTCACATAGTGCCTACCAATAAGTGGATCGAAGCATCTATATCCTTTTGGAGTTTGTGAATATCCCAAGAACACACACTTGACTGCTCGTGGTGCCAACTTGTTTTGTCCAGGAGAAAGAAGATGAACAAATGTAGCATAGCCAAACACATGTGGCAGTATGTGAAAAAGCTCCTGCTCGGGATGCAATATATGCCAAGGTATCTACTCATGAAGCACTGAACTAAGCATCCTGTTAATTAAATAGCAGATTGTAAGGACTGCATGTCCCCAATATAATAGGGGCACACTGTGGTGGATCGACAAGGTACAAGCCACATCTAAATGATGTCTATGCTTCCTATCAGCCACCCCATTCTACTGAGAAGTGTGAGCACATGTGGTCTGGTACACTATCCCATTGGATCTGTAGAAAGTAGACAGCCTGGTGGTGCATAACTCAAGTGCATTATCAGATCTCATTACTTTAATAGTACCTGAATACTGATTCTTAATCTCTAATATGAAATTCTCAATGATAGATCGAACCTCTGATTTATTCTTCAACAAAACACCTAAGATAAGCGTGAAAAATCATCAATAACTGCTAAGTAATAATGGTGACCTTGTCTATTTGGTATCTTGCTCGAACCCCACACATTCATGTGTAGCAACTCAAACAAGGTTGCCAATCCAGGACGAGTACTCACAGGGTAGGAAGAACGACAGTGCTTGCCCGTCTGACAAGCATCACAGCAGATTCGAGTCGCAAGAGATATATGTGGTATGACTTGACGAAGACTATCCAGAGGAAGGTGTCTAAGGCGGAGATGCTACTAAAATGTACTCCTAAGAGCAGAAGATACATCTCCTCGACATGCAGATGCAAGTGGAGTTTGAGACAATCGATAAACCCCATGCTTTACATGTCCACTGCCAATCACCTTTCCTGTCAACTTATCTTGAATAGTGCATCCCACAACATCAAGTATTGCACTGCAATTAGGTTCCTTAATAATTTGGCTGACTGCGAGTAGACTCATAGGAAAGTCTGGAACATACAAAACATCGGGTAGTCTCAAAGTAGAAGCCACCGGTACCTTCCCCTGGCCTTCTACCTTGTAATGTTTGTCATCTGCAACCTGAATAGTCTTGCCTGCTGGTAGTGACTGGAGATGGGTAAAGTAATCCCGATCTCCACTAAGGTGCTGTGAGGCTCTCGAATCAACAAGCCACTTTGAACAACTTTGATTCTTGCCACGCGCAATGGAACTCAATTCGGGTACTCCCTTGAGTCTATTATGATAACTATGACCTTGAAGTAGTCTCTCATACTTACTCCAGGCAATAGTCACGGTATCATCTCCTAATATCTGTGTGATAGATGTACCACTGTGAATAAACCCAAGAAACAAGTTTTCACACCTCCCCACCTCTGTAGTGTATCTGATGACACTCTTGAAGATCTGACTGATGCCATCGTGCCCTTATAGGGGGGATAAACTCTTGAAACATTGTCAGGCTTTAAGAATATCAAAAATTTGAAGTAGAACCTCCTCATTACAAGATCTAAGCCAACATTGCTTAGAAATCAGACCAAGAGACTCGGGGTAACCCTTGGTAGCAATAGACACTATACTAGGATGCGGGGAAACACCTTAGCATAGTCATAGAGAGACTTCTACCCCGTCCTTGCAGTGGAGGGGAGGTTCAGATGCTCCCCACGATCAGAACAGGGATCGCAGGGAGGAGTTAGGGGCTGCCAGCGACCTGTTGGGCGGCTTGGCTAGCGTTCGGCTAGGTGGCCCGGTGGCCTGCTTAGTGGTTGGTTGAGTGCTGTTGTCGGTCGATCAGCCCTTGGCGGTGATGCTTGGCTGGTGGCGACGGCGACGGCGACGACGAGGAGAGGAGGGATCTCAATGGTTTGGAGGCCTTTTTGGGTGCGATACTGGGGCCACGATCTAGGACCGATGCTTTGATACTAAGGAGAAATGATCAATCAATTTATTTTTCTAACCCTACCTCTATATAGAGAGGTGGGTGCAAATTACAGTGTAGCCCTATGAAGAAAACAAAAATAACATAGTACCACATAACACCAATAAAAGCAAATAACTAACTAGACTCCATAACAATAATAGAATCACGATGGAAACTCCTTTGAACAACACATTTGTCACCTCAATCTAGAGATTTCTTTTCTCAGAAATACACCAAGCAATTTTCACACAAGTCATCTGCTTAATATCCAATGCCCATGAAGCAGCAAGATTCATCATACCTGCATCTCAACTTCTCCAGCCATAAATAAAGAGGTTAAGGGATTGTACCTGCCATTCCAATTTGCATTAGATACCCTTAGCATATGTTGAGATAATACTCCTTCGATCTTATTTTGTGGTCCTTAGTTCTTTCCTGGACATGTACTACGAATGTTCCCTCACCTTTCTCTATATAAAGAGGTGCAGGGTTTTTTGGTGGAATAAGATTTTTCGTTTTTTTCGACTTGGTATTAGAGCAGCGATCCTAGATTGGTGCTTTGGTATCTGACTCGCACAAGGCCTTTGTAACCCCTCCACCTTAACCCTTATCTCCTTCCTCACATTGTGCAGTCCTGATTTATCGTCGCCACTGCCTTTAACGGCAGCAGCAGCAATGTCGTCACCGCTCTAGCAATAGCAACAACCTCACTACTATTGCCTACAGGCGGTTCGGTGATTGCTATGCCGGCATGAGGAGGGGCCCAGCCTCTTGGGTGGCATCGCTGGGGCCTTCCCCTTGCCTTAGCGTGCAATCACGTTGATCCTGGGTACTGCAGTGGTTCTTGACGTAATTTCTGTGCTCTAGTGTCTTGGATTTCAGGATCAAGGGATCATCATCTTGATTTGTACGCTTCAGATCTGAAATAAGTTTTTCATATTTGTTTGGTGGCTATTTCTTCCCCTACTAGGAACGATGGCATCATCCAGCAGTTCGGAGGTGACATCGGATACCGTTATGGGTGCAGGGAACTACAAGAATCCCTTCGTTGTTTCTATCTCAAAGTTGGACGAGCCCAACTATGTTAGATGGTCTTAGATATTCCTCATATCAGTTGAGGGAAATGATGAGGAACATATCTTGATGGAAAAGGAACCAAGAGACAAGATGAGGAAATACGCCACGTGGAAAAAAGACAATGGAATGGTCCAGGTGTGGATCATGAACTCTGTTGTTCCCTAGATTGGAGACAACAATATGTACTATGAGATGATTAAGGAGATGTGAGATTCTCTGCATGATACTTATTTGCATGAAAAGAATTCTATTAAAGTGTTTGAGATTCACCCTGAGATTGGTAGCCTTAAGCAGGAGGGTTAGTCATTGTCCTAGTACCATGCTACTCTTACGGGACTCTTAGAGAAGTATAATGCTTGTAGACTTTTGTGTACCTATGCCACATAGAGAGAGTGCCAGAGAGTTTGCGGTTCTACAGTTTTTGGATGGACTTAGGCTTAAGTATGAGGCAACTAGGTTATAGATTTTGACACGTTTTGAGCTTCCATCTCCAGAAGAAGCATACAGTCGAATGAGTAGTTGTGAGGGCTTTTGTTGATATTTGGCAGAATATTGCAGTTGGTACTCCTAAGGGGAGAGGGCATGGCTAGGGTTAGATAGGCAGGCCTCGAACCATACACTCCTACGTGGCAAGGTTGGACATGTTAAGGCTACGTGTTGGACCAAGCATGGTAGACTTCCCATGGTCAACCAAGTCGTTTCTTCTGTTGAGGAGCAAGTTGATAGCGTTTCACATGCAGAGTACAATGTAGTTATCCAGCATCTCGCCTACCTGACAGAGGAGTCTATCACTTCTACTAATATTGTTGCCTTCGCCTCCTCGGGTACAATTTCTACCTTGAGCACTGGTAGTGGACTTTTTGATGGCACCATGTGGCTAGTAGATTTAGGTGCATTCCGACATCTAAGTGGAGATCATAGTTGCTTTCAGCATATCTAGTCTATTCTGCCTGGTAGGATCATTCAAGTTATTGATGGTAGGCATTCCAGGATTGATGGTTAAGGGGAGGTGGCAGTTACCCCTTTGTTAAGATTATCAGATGTTTTATTTGTAATTGATTTTCGTATTAGTCTCTTATCTGCTAGTAAGATTACTAACGATCTAAATTGTCGTGTCATCTTTGATGAGTTGGGTTGTACGTTTTAGGACAAGCTCACGAGAGGATGATTGGTGGTGTACATGAGGAGGGAGTTGTGTATCACCTGATCTGGACATCATTTGCTGTTGCTTGCCGAGGAGAGGTTCCCTTCAGTGTTGGTATAACTCTTTAGTAGATCGTTGACTCAGACATTTTTCTTTGGATAGATTGAGATAGGTCATCCCTCACATTTCACCTATTATTGAGATTCATTATGATGCTTGTCAGTTGGGAAAGCATTATCATTCCAACTTTTCTAGTAGTTCTCGGAGTTTTACTTCATAATTTGATTTGTTGTATATGGATGTTTGGGGTCCAAGTCGGGTTCCAAATAGATTAGGTCATCGTTATTATTTGCGTATTGTTGATAATTATTCTTGGATGTCTAAGTTATTTTTGTTGTGAAATAAGTCAAATGTGGGCTTTGTAATTGAAGCTTTTGTGGTGCAAATAGATCCAATTTCCTTTTTCTGTTAAGACCATACATTCTGATAATGCATTTGAGTGTTGCACGGAGAAGTTGGCAGGTTTTTATAGTTCCCTTGGTATTATTCATCTGACCTCTTGCCCCTATACGTCACAACAGAGTGGGGTGGTTGAGAGGAAACATCGCTATATGTTGGATGTGGTCGGGACCTACTTATTCACCATAATGTACCACAGACGTAGTAGGGAGATGTAGTACTTACAACTTGCTACCTGATTAGTTGAGTGTTGAATTCGACAATTGAAGAGCAGATTCCTTGGCAGGTTCTCTATCTGGATAAGGAGTTGTTTCATATACCACCACAGGTGTTTGCCTGTGTAGCCTTTATTCACATTATGGGTGTTGAGGAAAGAAGAATGGAACTTTCTTATTGATATTGAAACCCTAAATTACATATAATGCTCTTATGGAAAAGACAAATAATAAGACTCCTACATAGGTAAAAAAACTTCGACACTCCCCCTCAAGCTGGAACATATATATCAAACATGTCTAGCTTGGAATACAAAAACTCATGACACTTTTTGGAGAGAGCTTCAGTAAAAATGTCTGCAACTTCTTGTGAGGGAGTAGTAGGAGTGCATATCGTCCTAGAGGAGACCATGTCCCACACAAAATGACAATCCACTTCAATGTGCTTAGTACGCTTGTGAAAGCAGGATTTGACGTAATGAATGTAGTAGACCTACTATCACAGAACATATGAACTAAAAGCTTAACCTGAACACCCAAGTCCTGAAGAAAACGAACCAGCCACAATCTCACACGCTGTGTGGGCTAGGCTCTATATTCAATTTCAGCATTGGATCTAGAGACCATACTCTATTTTTTACTTCCCCAAGTAACCAAATTCCCACCAAGAAAGGTGGAATATCTAATAGTAGATCTCCTGTCTTCCACAGAACCAGGATAAGCATGTAGACTAAGATGCTGATTGTTTTTCATATATAGTCGTCTTCTTGGACAGCTGGACTTTCCTTGAGATATCTCAGAATAAGACATACTACTTGCCAATGACTATAATGTGGATTCTCCATAAACTGACTTGCTCGATTTACTACAAAACTGATATCAGGTTTAGCAATAGTAATAGCAGTTTGCCCACAATGCTCCTATAACTCTTCTTGTCTTCAAAGATAGGATCATCTTCTTTACAAAGTTTTTTCCCATGTGACTCAATGGGAATAGACGAGGGCTTTGTGGCTAGTACTCCAGTCTCCTTCAGAAGTTCAAGAACATATTTTCTCTATGACAGACATTCCACCTGGATTCCTGGCCACTTCAATGGCAAGAAAATATCTGTTTGCCTAGGTCCTTGGTAACAAAAGTAGTCTGCAAGAAATTCTTCGTCTCTTGTATCCCATTAGCATCATCACTAGTAAGGGCCATGTCGTCCACATAGACTGCAAGAATCACAACACCAGATTCCCTACATCTTACAAAATGGAATGATCAATTGTGGACTTGCGGAAACCAATCCTCTAAATCTCTGAGCAGAGTCTCTCAAACCATGCACATGGACTTCGTTTCAGACTATAGATAGCTTTTCGAAGTCTACACACTGTCTCCCACTCAACCATAATGTTAGGTGGTTGGGCCATGTATACTCATGCAAATCTCCATATAAAAGGGCATTCTTCACATCAAGTTCATACAACGGCCATGCCTTATTCACTGCAAGTGATAAAATGGCGCGAACTGAGTTAAGGCATGCCACAGGAGAAAACGTATCGAAGTAGTCTATACCATAAGTCTGAGTAGCCCTTCACCACTAGTCTGGCCTTAAGTCTCTCTACAGTACCATTTGGATTGTACTTTACAATGTACACCTTTCTGCAATCTACAATCTTGGCACCTTCTGGAAGGTCAATCAACTCCCAAGTGTCGCGAGAGATGAGAGCAACCATCTCTTCCTCTATGGCCTGTCGCCATCCTGAATCCTGTAAAGCTTGATCATGCTGCCAAGGAACAACCATGGCAGACATGGCCGTAGAGAATTGTTGCAATGCTGGGCCAAGATGGTCAGTTGCAATATAATGAGACATTGAAGGTAAAGTAAAAGTTCTTACAGCTTTCCTTAGAACAATTGGCAAGTCATCAGATTGCTGAGGTGGATCATCCGGAACAGATGTTGATGGACAAGATTGAGTGGCCTGAACGTCCTCAGTGATTCGACCTTCATAGATGGTAATGGGACATACATAGGATCCTTAAGATGATGCTCATAAGAGTGGGTAAACCAGTCAAGAGAGGATCTCTCATTAGAGAAATAAGGAACCTTCTCATAGAAGGTAACATCAGCTGAAACATGTTAACGTTTGCTTATTGGATCAAAACATCTGTACCCTTTCGTAGATCTAGAATATCCCATAAAAATATACTTAATAGACCTTGGAGACAACTTATCAATGACTCCAAACACGTGGACGAAACACATGCATCTGAAAATCCACAGTGGCAAGGTAAACAATGTAGTATCTGGCTGTAATAGAAGTAAAGAGGTATCACCATCAAGCACAGGTGAAGGAACCCTTTTGATCAAATAAGTAGCTATAACGACATCTCCCCATAAAGATTTTGGTACATTCATAGCAAGCATCAAAGTTCCAGCTACATCAAGAAGGTGGTGCAATTTTCACTCAGCTACCCCATTTTGTTGGGATGTGTGGGCACATGAAGTTTGATGTAAAGTACCATTATCAGATAGGAAATCATCAATATCCTTTTGCATAAATTCAAGAGTATTGTCACTGCGAAGGTCTTAATGTGTATGGAATAGAAATTCTGCACTTCATTAAAAACCTTAGGAACAACAGATCCAATCTCAGATTGATCCTTCGTCAAAAACGTCCAAGACAAACGGCTATAGTCATCAATGAAAATAACAAAATGCCGGTGGATTGATCGGTGGCTTATTCAACATGGACTTCAAACATCACAATGAACTACTTCAAATGGAGTGGAACTCTTATTTTGACGAGAAATAAATGAAACATGGTGGTGTTTGCCTAATTGGCAAGCCTCACAATCTAACTTGCTTGGAACAAACGATTCAGGAAACATCTTCTGAAGTCTGGAGATAGAGGGATGCCCCAGACGACGATGCCATAAAATTGGATCGGTTGAGATAGAAGCAGCACCGTCAAAACGTGAGGAATATCATTGTAGTAGAGGCCATCACGCTCAATCCCCCCAACAATCATCTTCTTCATCCACATGTCCTGAAAAAATACAAAATGCTCATCAAAATTACCTAGCATTTAAGCTCTTTATACAATCTATAAACAGGCAAGAAATTCAAGAGCACAGTAGACATCAGTCAACTTTAATAACTCATAGAATTGAACATCTCCTACTGCAGTAACAAGAGAGTAGGTTTCATTTACCAGACGGACTGAAGTAACTATGGATGTTGATCGCAATGATGAGTGGGCATCTTCCTTACCAGATGATTGGAAGCACCTGAGTCAACCACCTAAGGCGAGGTTGACGAAGTTGTAGCTAAGTTGGTAGAGCTTCTAGTCACTGTTAGAGATGTAGAAGGATCTGTTGGAACTCCTTGCCTTAGTATCTGCATGAGTCTAGCATAGTCATTGGCCGTCAAGGTAGGCACTCTAAGTGGAGTGGGGACTTCCTCCCCCTGAACAACGGTTGCATTCGTGTGGTCTGGATAGCCAAATTTGGCCCAACGCTTCTTTGATGGATGATTTGTCCTCTGACAATGAATACATGGATTGTAGACCCCTCCACGGCCGACACCACACCTACTGGAGACCGCAAAGGCAGACATCTTCGTAGTTGTGGGTGGTGCAATAGTAGTAGTAATTAGAGCTGTTATATCTGATGCAATCTTCTGAATTCTTTCGAACGCTGCCTCCAGATTAGGTAGATCATCCATAACCAAGATTTGCTCACAAACTGAAGTATATATGATGTTTAGGCCATCTAGAAATTTGTAGACCTGTCAGGTTTGTCTCTAACCAAATTGGGCCTCACAGCAGGAGGGTTGAAAAATACTCAACTCTTCAAATAGCACATCCATCTCAATAAAATACTCCAATGAAGTACGGTCCCCTTGAGGTGTGGACCATATAAATATCCACCAGACGAGCATGATTGGACCGTTGGGAATATTTCTTTGTTAGACTTTCCTAAATTTCTTTAGCAGTCTTCTTGTACAGGACATTCACCGTAATTTGAGGTTCCACGCTATTCATCGTCCAATTCATAACAAGATAATTATCTTGTTCATATTTTTCAAAATCCAGAGCATCTTCCTTGATAGGATCTCCAACGAATATCTTGAATGCCTAGGCCCATAAAAGGTAGTTACTGTCACCATTAAGTTTGGTAGTGGTGCCTTGGACTACAAGAGAGGTAGATGAAGTCAGAGGCTTGACTTTAGAAACACTAGATGACCCAGATGAAGAACTATTTGCAGCCATGTTGGAGTCAAGAAATCAAGGTGGGCAACAGAGAAGTTGGTACCAAAAATTACGTTTTTTGCAAATTTCAGTGATTTGTCATGAAGCTGAGACCCTTCAAGAGGCCTAAACAACCATCGAAAAATCACAAATCACAAGATTAATTTGCTTCGGACAGTGCTTCACGTGATAGACAGATCGAAGCACATGATCGATGACCTGCAGAATCACCAAAGGTGGCGCTCGGAGGCAGAGAGACCCCATAGGGCCATCAACGAGGGCTGCAACAGCTTTGGGTGGCGTCGCTCGAGCTGGTTGGAGATGCTACTGGGCCACTGCAGGGTGGTGGTAGCTCTGTTGGGCTGTCGGTGAGGGTTGCAACACCTCTGGGCAGTGTTGCTAGGCCACAGTTGGTGACTGTTGGTGCCCCCCTTGAGGTCCTGATGCTCCTCTTGTCGGTGAGAGAGAGAAAGAGAGAGAGGAGAGGAAGGAAGAGAGAGAGAGTTGTGGTTCTCTCTATAGGGTTAGGGTTTTGGTGGAGAATGATATCCGAGCACAAAGAATCTAGGATTCACCCTACTTTGATACCTGTTGAGAAAAGAATGGAACTTTTGTATTGATACTGAAACCCTAGGCTTCTTTATATAGAGAGAGGCTTTCGGGTTAATTGCATATAATGCCCTTATGGAAAAGGTAAATAATAAAAGACTCCTACATAGGTAAAATAACTTCAACAATGGGACCAGGATAGGACAGGTTAGCACCTAGGGTTAGCAAAGTGTATTTCTAGGATACAATAGTAGTAGTTGTTATGATCCACTATGCAAGAAGCACTATGTAAGTGTCGATTTCACCTTTCATGAGCGTGTCTCATATTTCTCTACTGTTGAACAACAGTTGTCCTTTGAGGATAAAATTTCACCTATGCTTGTCTTGCCAGTTCCTCTAAAACAGATACCTGTTACTTACAGTCCAGACAGAACTATTTTAGATAATGGTACTAGCAGTATACGATACATGGAACCTCGTGTTTACAGGTTGTTAGTGACTTATCGGCAGCACACCCTCCTAGCCACCATCCTCCACAGATTAGGTACATGTTGATATTGATGTGATTTATTCTAGTGGTGATGATGCAGGTCCTTATGGTCACACTTTTAGGGATAGCGACTCCCCTATTCCCCTACAGTAGATAGAGGTGGAGGATCTTCACCTTCCGATTGCCATTCAGAAGGCACCCTACAATTGTGCTCGGTACCAAGTTGCTGGGGCAGAGCCTACCAACCTAGGGAGGTCGTTTGCCATGTTCACTGCTGCCTTATTAGCTACTCACATTTCCACGACATATCAGCAAGCCATGCTCTATCTGAAATGGTGCCAGGCCATGGAGGAGATGATTGGCTTCGATCTTGTAGGACGTGGAGCTTGCTGATCTTTCTAGTGGTGCTCGAGTTGTAGGATGCTAGTGGGTCTTTGCATTGAAGTACAATCATGATGGGCTCATCTCTCGCTACAAGGCTTGTCTGCTTGCAAAAGGGTTTACTTAGATATATGGGGTGGACTTCTTTGACACTCTCCTGTTGCAAGGCTTCTGACTATCTGCATCCTCATTTTTGTAGCAGCTCATTATGGCTAGCAGTTATACCAACTAGGTGTGAAGAATGTCTTCCTCTACAACGACCTTCAAGAGGAAGTCTATATGTTGTTGGAAACCTTGGATCTACTATAGATGGCTACGCACACAAACACACTAAAGCGGATATTAGTAATAACAAAAAGATTTGCTACGATCAATTCAATCAACAAAAAGAACACAAGATGTATAGTGGTTTCTACTCACTTGAGTACTCCGCTACCTAAGCCTCCCAGCTTAGGATTTTTAACCCGATTCCCTCAATCCCAAGGGAATCACTTTACTAACTGAGGTAATTAACGGATTACCTTAACCCAAGTACAAGAAATGGATCTGTTACAACCCAAACAATGAGTAAAAGCTCAACACAAAGGTAGCACTGGTGTAAGATAAAAATAATTCTTACAACAAAGATTCCCAAGCCTCTCAACAATAATTAAAATGATATAACGGATATAGAGCTTAGAAAAGATACGAATTGCTTTGTAAATGCGTGAGAAAAATACGTTGATGAGTTTGCAAAAGCGTAGAGAAATTTGAGAGCTGCAAACTATTTTTCTCTTCAAAATATGGTGGAAATATGAAAAGTTATCTCTAGAATTTTTCCTTCTCTTTCTTGTATGCAAATTGAGAGTCTTAGGGTCTTTTTATAGAGTTAGGACCTTAGTAATACGTCAGCTAGACATTGGGGTTTAAATGCCAACGTTCATCTTCGCAAGATTAATTTTACAGCCGTTCAATTTTGAACTAATGGTTAACTGATACCGGTACTGAAGTAGTAGTACTGGTATTAGCTGTTCACAGTTTTTCTACAGCTAGCACACAAGAGTCCTAGTATTGGTACTTATCATGGGTACCGGTATTTGTGACTCCCAGGTTTGAGACTTAGTAGGCACTATGACCTACGAGTACCGGTACTCATCATGGGTACCGGTACTCGTAAGGTCCAGGCCCAAACTGAGTCTTCAAGCTGTGACCATTAGATATCTGTGACCAACTGATTAGTACAAGTACTTGTTGTTCATAGTGTGAGACAAAGGCTTAAACTTGTGCCTTACATGTACAGGTATTCATGAACAGTATCGGTACTTGCTTTTAAGTACATTTATTTTGAGATTTTACAAAGATTAACTTTTAAGTACGTTATTTGAAAATGATCGTAATGTTAATCCTAATTTATCTCTAATTAATTTTACGATCTAGCTAATGTTACTTTGTTAAGAGGCATACATTCTAAGAAATAAAAACCTAATCTAAAAAACTAAAGATTGAAGATGATCTTCTTCCTCCTCGTCATCTTTCCTCCTTGTTATCATGCATCCTTGCCATGATTCAATGTTTGTCTTGATCTTCACCTCAATCTGAAAAACACTCAATTGCAAACATTAATCTACAATAATTTTGATAACACCAAAACAAGATGTGGAATAAGGTTCCAACAATCTCCCCCTTTTTGGTGTTGACAAAATTATCTTGCAAATAGATAATTATAAGACATTATTTTTATATGAAGGAAATTTAAACCAGTTAATTCTTCCCCTCAATATATGCTCCTCGTAAAAATGACTACTTCATTTTTATTTTTCTCCCCTTTTTTGTCAATCATCAAAAAATGAAGGGGTAAAAAGAATGACATACCATATTGAACAAATTACCAATAGTAAAATGGTTCTTGTGGATACCAAGCTTCACTAGTTCATCATTCTTTGTCTTCATGCAATTTGTAGAATAGTCAGAGTGTTCCATTTTGTGCCTTGAACGTCCATTGATCATGTTGATTCCATTGATCTACTTCTGCAAAACAATGTAAAATATCTTTTCTAAGTATCCATTTTCTTGTGGGTCCTTTCGGATAAGTATCTTTCAAATCCTGAGATTTATAGACCTTTTTAGTGTTAGATCTATAATTCTTGAGATTTTTAGCCTTTTGATACATCCATGCATGCCTAGGTGCATGTGATTTATTATGTGTATTTTTCTCTAAAATTTGGATTTTAGAGCATTGCAAAATTCAGTATTTAACCTATTTGTTTTGAGATTATTCAAAGTTTCCTCAAAATTCTCATAGATATCTTCCAGCTCTACTATTTTTGCATGCAATTGATTATTAGTTTCTTTTGACATTTCTAACTCCATTTCTAAACATGATTTATCTATTTTTAATGTTTGATAATTATTCTTCAAAACCTTATTTTCCTTTTTAAACGTCTTAGCCTTACGATATAATTCTTCAAATGCTTCTAATAATTCTTCAAGAGAGAAATCATGGTTTACCTCATTGTCCATGTCTTTCATAGTGGCTACCAAGAATAAATGAGCTACCTCGTTATCATCCGCAATATCGGAGTCAGTGTTCATGTTGGAGTCGCTATCATCCTACTTTACTTTAAAAGCTTTCTTCTTCTTAACTTCCTTTGTATCTTTCCTATTGTCTTCCTTATTCATGAGGCAATTCTTTCGCAGGTGGCTCTTTTTCTTACTTGTCCCTTCGTAGGTGACTTGAAGTGTATTCCATATCTCGTATGTGGACTCGCAAGCCGAGATACGGTTGAACTCCTCTTTTGATAACATACAATAAAGTATGTTCATTGCCTTCGCATTGCTTACAATTTTCTTTTTCTGATCCGTCGTCAATGCTACTCCTAGTGGCTCTAGATCTGAGTATCTTTCTTGAATGAGTGTCTATGACTCTTCATCTATCGCCTTGAGGAAGACTTGCATCCTTCTTTTCTAATATTTGTAGTTTGTCTCATCGAAATAGGGAGGATGGGTCAACGATTGTCCTTCGGTGTTCTTTGATGTTGATGTCATCACGAGTCGAGTTGTTACGTCTTCTCGCAACCCGCTTTGATACCACCTGTTGGAAACCTTGGATCTACTATAGATGACTATGCACATAAGCACACTAAAGCAAATATTAGTAATAATAAAAAGATTTGCTACTATAAATTCAATCCACAAAAAGAACACAAGATGTATAGTGGTTCCCCACTCAGGTACTCCACTACCTAAGCCTCCCAGCTTAGGATTTTTAACCCGATTCCCTTAACCCCGAGGGAATTACTTTACTAACCGATGTAATTAACGGGTTACCTCAACCAAGTACAAGAAGCGGGTTTGTTACAACCCAAACAATGAGTAAAAGCTCAATACAAAGATAACACAGGTATAAGAAAAATAAATCTTACAATAAAGATTTATAAGCCTCTTGACAATAATTAAAATGATATTACCGAATATAGAGCCTAGAAAAGATGAAATGCTTTATAAATGCGTGAGAAAAACATGTCGATGAGTTTTCAAAAGGTAGAGAAATTTGAGAGCTGCAAACTATTTCTCTTCAAAATATGGTGGTAATATGAAAAGTTAGCTCTAGATTTTTCCTTCTCTTTCTTGTATGTAAACTAAGAGTCCTAGGGTCTTTTTATAAAGTTAGGACCTCAATAATACGTCAGCTGGACGTTGGGGTTTAAATCCAAACATTCATCTTCTCAAAATTAATTTTATAGTCGTTCAGTTTTGAACCAATGGCTAATTGGTACCGGTACAGAAGTAGTAGTACCTGTACTAGCTGCTCACAGTTTTTCTGCAGCTAGCACACGAGTCCTGGTACCGGTACTTATCATGGGTACCGGTACTCGTAAGGTCCAAGCTCAAACCGAGTCTTCAAACTGTGACCATCAGATACCGGTACTCTTGATTAGTACCAATACTTGTTTACAGTTTGAGACAACGGCTTAAACCTGTGCCTTGCATGTACTGGTACTTATGAACAGTATCGGTACTTGCTTTCAAGTACCTTTATTTTGAGATTTTACAAAGATTAACTTTTGAGTATGTTCTTTGAAAATGATCGTAATGTTAATCCTAATTTATCTTTATTTAATTTTATGATCTAGCTTAATTTACCTTGTTAAGAGGCATATATTCTAAGAAATAAAACCCTAATCTAAAAAACTAAAGATCGGAGATGATCTTCTTCCTCTTTGTCGTCTTTCCTCGTTATCATGCCTTCTTGCCATAATTCAATGTTTGCCTTGATCTTTACCTAAATTTGAAAAACATTCAATTGCAAACATTAATTTACAATAATTTTGTTAACACCAAAACAAGATGTGGAACAAGGTTCCAACATATATAGCAACCTCCAAGCTTTGAGACTTAGGGGGAGTGTGTATGTAGACTACGGAAGGTCATTTATGGCCTAAAGTAGAGTCCACGTGCATGGTTTTAGAAGTTGTCAGAGATAGCGCAGGCTATGGGACTCAGAAGATCTTCTGCAGGCCATTCCCTCTTTGTCAGAAAGAGTGAGGGAGGTGTTGTGGTACTCTGTCTTTATTGATGATCTTATTGTTGCCGGTGATGATAATGCTGAAATAGTTGAGGTCAAGTAGAAGTTAGCAGATTCCTTTGTGATGGACTTGGCTGAGCTGCGGTATTTTCTAGGCATTGAGGTGGCATAGAGCAGGGGTGGCATAGTTCTTATGTAGCGCAAGTATGCTCTTGGCGTGTTACAGGAAAGGGATGTTGGGGGCTAAGCTTGCTAATATGCCCGTGGATTTTAAAGGACATCTTTATGATACTGAGTCTAAGCCTGCTGACAGTACATCCTATAGGTAGTGTAACGACCCGGTTCCCGAGCCCCTACGAGACACGAGAACCGGACCGACTCGACTAATCCCAAGACCTAGTCGTCCAACGAGGAAGTAACCAAAAGACAGTAAAATAAACCACATTCAGCATGAATATAACTAATAGTAAGGAAGTACAGCAGTAAGGAAAGAAACTACTACAGTAGGTACCACCACAACAGTAAAACATTTATCATATAACAAGAACTGCAGGTAAAGAAGGTACAGCGGAAACAAAAACTACTCACTAGAACAGAAACAAAAGGGGTACAAAAGGCTGTGGTAACTCTACTGGACCCTACTCGGCCCAGCGTCCTCTGCAGCCGCCGGCCCTGGCTGCTCAACACCTGGTCCTGAAAAAGGTAACGAGTGTAACACGTCAGCAAAACGCTGAGTAGAGTGGCAAACTAACTAAAGGCAACAGTAGAGTGTACAGTAGCTGTTATGTTCTATTACTTCCTTTATTCACATCTTTCAATTTTTCTCACTATTTGATTTATTTCTCAGATCCTTTACTTGATCTCGAATGTCCTCGTGGGAACGATCTTGATTGCAGTCTTTTCCAAAAGTAGAAGTAGCACGTGGTGCTCTCCTGGCCGGGAGAGTCCCCCGTGGTGATCCTACCCTCAGTCAACCACCCCAAGGTCACTGACAGACGTAACGGTGACTACGGCACGCGCGATACACGCACAGGTAGCTAGCCCGCACTGGCACGCGGTCAGTCGTTTCCGTTAACGGGTGCGCCCAAAGCACAGCACGGAACCAGGGCAGAGCCCTCTCAGTAACAGGGGTCCAACCCCTCCACAGTAACCAAACCGGGGCCTTGCCCCTCCACAGTCCGCGCACCCTCGCCTGACTACCCTGGTTTGCCCTAGTGGGCCTAACAAGTCGGTGAAGGAGGCTAGCAGAACCCCGGGGCCCGTGGGGTAGCTAGTACTCTCCTAACACTACTAGCTCTCCTCGGTACTACGTACACGAGGGCCAACAAGTCGGTACAGAGTGGCCAGTCCTAACCCCCGGGTCCCTGGGGTGGCTAGCTCAGCTCTGCACTAAACAGGGGGACAGTCGCTCTCCTTGGTACTCCGTACTCAAGGGCCAGCTCACTTCCCCAATTCTATTCCTTTCGCTTTCCAGGAGTTCTACTCCTACTTCCCCGTAGGGTTCCAGAACATCTCATGTCTTACTTTCCAGTTTCACGTTCTTACAAACCATGATCCCAATCATGTTTCTTTATTCATAACAGGCATCTGTGAATTCAATTTACAGGCAGCTTCATATATTCCTTTCCATTTTTCCAAGACTGCATTATTATATATTCCACTAGTTTTTCCATCCTAGGATTCATGCCATATCCTAGGGTCTATCATACAATCTAGTTTTCCGGTCCTAGGATTCATGCAACACCTAGGAACTATCATTCCATATATTTCTCATTCCTAGGATTCATGCAATGTCCTAGGTTCTAGTTATGGTTCCATACTTTAACAAGTTTTTATTAATACTTAAAACCACTCTACCAGGTACAACGGGAGTAATGGGGGCGTGATTGGGAATCCCGCGCGCCTCCGCGACTTTCAAGACTGCAACCGAACGATGTCCTATTACAAGGATCAAACACAAGGAGTGTCTCAAAACAGTGTATAGCTACTGTAGACGGGTAGAGGAATTACTTCTGAAAAGAATGCAACTCGAATCGCGGAAAACGGAGCCCGAACGGGCCCTAAACGGGTCGAAAAAGACGATACTGTGCAAAATCAGACGTCTGGAACTCCTTCCAGACGTCTTAAAAAGTGGATCAGAGAATTACCTGTTCAGCGTGGTTTCCCAGACGTCCAGAAGTCTGCGGGGACGTCTGCCCTAGATCCCAGACGTCCGATGGTCCCTCAGGACGTCTGGAGGTCACTCCCGCCGTCTGGTACAACTTCCAGACGTCTGATTCGCAAAGGATGGCGAATCAGCGAACCTGCGCACAGCCAACCCCCTCCCTCAGTACGGTCAGTCGACAAGAAGGAAGAAGAAGGCGGAAACTCACCTTTCAGACGTCTGTATGATCTTACAGACGTCGACCTTGCCGTCTGGCTATCAATCCAGACGTCTGATTCTAGAAATTTTTCCAGAATCAGGACCCTGCTCGGCCTCCGCTCGCGACGCCGCCCGCGTCGCACCTCGCGCTCCTGCTGCTCAGACCGCAGCAGGTCCCTCTCCGCGTCGCTCCGCGCCCCCTGCGCCCTCCGCCAGCCGGCCAAGCCGCTCCGGCGAGCTCGCCCTCACGGCAGAGCTCCGCCCTCGCACGCCGCACCTCCGCGCTCACTGCGGCCGCCGCTGCCGCCCTCGCGTCCGCTCGCTCTCGCGCACAGGAAGGAGAAGAAGAAGGAGACGGTGGAGACGGGAGGGGAGGTGCGCCCCTTTTAACGCCGCGCGGAGAGGAGAGAGGAGGTGGCAGGCCGCCTGCAGCCGCAGAGAGAAAAAGGGGGAATATGCGGTCTGCGCGCTCAGGCGCGTAGGCGACTCGCGTGTGTCGAAAATAACGGATTTCCAGACGTCTTGAAACTATCCAGACGTCTTATCAGACGTCTGGTTGTGATCCCAGACGTCTTGTCCGACGTCTGAGCCACCTCCCAGACGTCTTAAAATACGTCTGGGGCACACATTCGTTACAGGTAGTTAGTTGGCAAGTTATACCTCATCATCACTCGCCAAACATTTCCCTAGTTGTAGCATTGGGGGGCTGCAATGAAGATGCTTAGGTACCTGAAAAGAGCACCAGGTTGTGGTATTTTATTCAGCAAAGGCAAGTAGTCCATGACTTTGGTAGGCTATTTTGATGCAGACTACATAGGATGTATAGTAGATAGAAAGTCTACCACAAGGTTTTGCACTTACATGGCAAAAAATGTTGTGACATGGAGTAAGAAACAAGTTGTTTCCAGGTCCAGTACGGAATCTACGCATCGTGTCATGGCACATTGTGGTAGAGATGGTCTAAGTGAGATCAGTACTGTAGGATTTGTACCTTCAGGTTGAGTAGCCGATGGAGATGAAATACAACCGTGCTGCTACCTATATAGAAAACAACCTGATGTTCCACGAGTGCACTAAGCACATCGAGCTTGATTGCCATTACTTCAAGGACCTGATCCAGTGTGGAGTCATCTACACCATTTCAGTTGCCTCTGAAGACCGGACAACAAACATCTTCACTAAGCCTCTTTCATGTCTTGCATTTGATATCTGTTGTTTCAAGCTTAGTATGATTAACATCTATGCTCCAACTTGAGGGGGAGTATTGAGATAATACTCCTTCAGTCTTATTGTATGTTATTTTGTTATTTTGTTATTCTTTCCTTGATATATACTACAAATGTGATATCATCTCTCTCTATATAAAGAGATGGAAGGTTTTCTTGTTGAATAAGATTTTTCATTCTGCATAAACAGATTTCCAATGACCACAACTCTTCACAGCTGACCTTTGGCCATTCTTGTCAATTTTTTGCAAAATACCTAAAAGTCTGGCATTTTGCAACATGTAACTTTTTGGCAAAGCCTCATCATGCCTGTATTGGTAGAACCTCTGATAGCAATTTGGCCTGGCAAAAATAATGCCATCGATATCGTTATTTTTCTTTAATGTTTCACCATTATTTTTCTTTTAATTTTTTCAATTTTTCTAATCACTTTTTATTGTACTAGTTTTGAACCTTCGTGATGTGCTACATAATCTTTGTTGTTTGGCTTACCTTGGCAGCTGGAACCATTGTGCAATTATGTCGTTGAAAGGATCAAGGATTCACTTGGTTTTTCTGGAAACATACTGTTTGATCCATGTATTGGTGCTTGGACCGGAGAACTTCCTGCTTACTTTAAGAAAGAAAGTGATGCAGGGATTTATGAAGAGTCTGTTACTAGCAATGGGGAGACGAATTCCACCCCTTTAACCAATCTAGTGGACGAAACTGGGCTTTCTGATCGTTGCAAGCCTTTATTAGGAGAGGACTCACAGGTGCAGTTTGGTTTGGCACAGGATATTGCTAGTTATCAGGTAATGTGGAATTATCTCCTTGAACTCCATGTGCTGCATATCCTAAGGGGAAAGTCATCTTACTTTACAGGCTGTCTGTTCCCTTTTTTTTTCCGGTGACCTCTGGAAAGTCGTCTAGTGTATCTACCTCTGTTGCTTGCTGTAGTTCTACAATCTTGATGGTATTGATCAATCCTATTTGCCTTTTTTCTGATTTAAAAATAAGACAGTGAAATATATGTTTTCTAAAGCCAGTCATCTCACGGTCTATCATCTTAGATAGAGAAGGTCCATGCCACATGATATGGAGTCAATAAACGAATTCCCTTTCATCAGAAAATCTGAATTAATTCTTAGTTCAATTTGCTTGATTGCTTCTCTCATTCTATTTCAGCATTATCACACAAATTCAAAGAGCTAAAATAATTGATTGGTAGGTAGTAGAGATCATTAAAAGTGAAAATAACCTTAATGTGTTTGGAGACTTGTCTTTTGGAAAGATTTTGTGAGCTGATAAAAGGAATATCTTGTTGACTTTTCATCTTGTTTAGGTGGTATTCACAAATGCTGGTCAGATAATTGGATTCCAGCCGACAAACCGGGTGGCTGTCAATTATTGGGCTGGAAACCCTTTTGCAAAGCTTCTTTATTGTGGGAAGAAACTTTCTCCTGGTTCGCCTCTTCCGTACCCTACATTTGTGTGGGAAGAAAGCCGTATTTTGTGCATTTCTTACTTTTTGGCGACTCCTTTGTGGTTCCTTGGCAGGTCTTCTTGAGCCAGGACTTAAGGTTCCTCATCCAGATAAAGTTATTCTCATTGAACTGTTGCTGTCAGTCAATCCTAAATCCTGGTTTGCCTTGGCACGACCATTCAAAACATGAAACACACTGGATTCAATGTTTGAGATATTCTTGTTGCTGGTGCTCTTTTTGCATGTCCATTTACATGCAAGCCATCACATTGCTCCTTGATACATCTCTATTACATCAAGTGCCCAGTATTGATGCAATATTGAAGCACAAGCTGGTGCTGTGAAGATCTCACGTCCTGGCTTGCCGGCTACCTCTTGTGTTAAATTATAAGATTCAGAAACATTCCACAAGATCCTCTGCTAGTTGGATGGGGTACCTTTTATTTGCAGGGATGGAAGGCAGAATATATCAGGTATTTGCAGGGTTAATGTCTCGATAATTTTGCATTTTAAACGAGATGTGCACGCAGAAGAACCCTACTGTGGTGAAAATGCTATAATTTTGTTGCACTATAGATTTGCAAGTTAGTGTCATTAGTGTCAGGAAATTTTTTTCATGAGTACTTTCATCATTTGCTTTTAAAAAATTTATGGCATGTGGATTCATGGGAAGCAAAAGGAATGAGAAGTGGAGCATTTTGTGAAAATTTTGCCAGTTTTCTCCACTGCTCTGGCTAAAAGAAATATCTTTTTATGGGTTAAAAAGTCTCTTTATAATTAAATTTGGTCATGAAACTTCAAGAAAAGTCTTGAAACACCAAGATGTTAACCAGCATCTCCACATGCTTGAGTAGGATAGACTAGTTGCTGTCTATGGAAGCAGATATTGCAACATATTGCTGATATGTTGCATATCTTTGGGCTTGCATGCGTTGGTTTGATTGGAATAGTCTTCATTCAAGATCAATATTGTCAGCCTGTATCGTTAACGTTAGAAAGTTATCGACACAAAAATTCCAAAATATTGACAGCATGGCACCAATATTTGGGGATATTATCGGGCACTATCAAGGGCATTGTTTTCATATCTTGGAATTGTGATTCTTTAATGCCACAGGAGTTTTGCCTACAAGGTTTTGTGTTCTTTGCCTCAAATCAAGATCATCATTTCTTCAACTTCATAATCTTGAGTTATAATCACCTTCATGTTCATCTATACTACTATCATCTTTTTGGCTTATTTTATAATTACAGAGAATCTCAACTATGATGCCTTTGCTTATTTTATGTAGTTGGCTTATCTCATGATCAAACTTCATGACTGATTCATCATATTATCATTACACATTGTGCTTGGCCATGATATATTGAAGTGTTGTGTTCTTACTTTCTTAATAGCATTCTAACTATGATGATACAATGAGTTGTCATGTTGTCTATAAACTTATCATCTTATCTTTTATTTTTCCTTTTCAATGTTATGACTTTACTAGATTTTTCTGTGTTCAAAATTCATATTTCTTCTTTTCACAGAGATTTTTTCATGTATGTAGTCCTGATTAACGTTATAATTCTTAAAATTTGAAGGCTTTTTTTAGCTATTTTGAACCATGTTGGATTGATTCTTAGATGCCAGTGATATATTGCCGACGTGCTCCTTCTTTGGCTTTGTGATACGGTATCAATAGAAAAAATATAGATTAACTCCCTTATTTATGCATCCTCTCACAGAAAAAGTAAATACTAGTAGTGAAGGATTGAATATAGCCGGTGATTTTTAGTGTATCGGAGATTTTGTGTACAAAATTATTGCTAATGACATATACAAAAACACTACTATGTTTAGCTATTTGAAATATGCGTGTGAATTAAGAGGTGAATTAAACATGATCAATATCTTATTGATACTTGAGACCGTAGTCAAAGGCAACTAATAGGTTTACGTTTTGGTTTCAATATTATGCAAAGTGGGGAACTAATTGGTTGACCTTTTAGGTATGCACTAAAAAGGGCTTAGTCGAGTGTGTTTTATAATTTAATCTGTAGATATGCTTATTGATTAACTTGCATTATATTTAAATATCAATTAAATATTTGGCTATTCCAAAACTTAATGTCACTTGCTCAAAATATAGAATCCTAAATCCTAGAAGCTAGACATACAAGGTCAATTTTGCATTATTTTGTAGCTCAAAAAACAAATATAAGTTGCATGTAACAAGAGGAAGAAAAGGGTAGTTGAATTAGCCTTCCGACGTCTGGTTGTATAAACTATTGAAAGGAAAATGCATTCTGACCGCCAAGAAATGGTGTCTAGTTCGAGACATAGATATTAACTAGTTGGTAACTTGTGCTTTGCTTTAAGGTCTTCTAGCTTTGTTGGGGCCGTAAATGTCAAAATCTTAAAGGTGAAGGAATGATGTTGAAGTCCAACATGTGTTGACCATGGTGGAATCCGATGGTCCCCGGAACTTGCTAATTTTGCATGGAATCAAGTATCTCTAGCTGAAATGAAAAAAGAGAACACTATGGTTGATAGTCCCAATTAGACCTCCTCTATCTGTCATTGTATTTACAACATCTGACAATGCATTAAACAATTACATTAATAATATAATTAGTGATTTCGATGTGAATCACTGCAATTGAAACAAGAGATTTGACCCGTGCGTAGATCACCTTAGTAGGCTCTCTCTCCCAATCTCTCTCTCTCTCTCTAGTGGCCTACACTGTCTCTCCCTATTGACCTCATCCCTCACCTCCCACTCCAGTATGCTCCCTCTATCTTTCCTTTCCTCCCACTCAATCTCTCATTCGCACTCTCTCCTTGCTAGCCATGTACCTTACCTCTCCCACTATTGTACGCTCCCTGTGTCATTTCCGCACACTCAATCTCTCATTCTCTCCCCCTTTCATGTTTGCTCACTCTCTCCCATACCTCCTCTCTTTCCTTGCTAGCTCTCTCACTTACCACTCCTACTCTCGTATCTCTCTTTTCCACTTAATCTCTCGCCCTGCCAGCTACCCCTCTCTCTTGTGCACCTACTCTCCCTTTCTCCCTGCCAGCTTTCTTTCTGACCTCTCCCAGTCTCGTATCTTTCTCTTCCATTGAAACTCTCTCCCTCAACCTCTCCCCCTCTCATCTCCACCTACTCTCTCAAACTCTCCCTCTTTCTCCCTATTGGTTCTTTCCCTCACCTCTCCCACTCTCATACACTCCTTGTTTATTATTAAAGGCTTGCAATAATAAAATACTTTCATTATTTCTTTTTTCGAGAGTTGATGGTAGGTGGAAATAATAAAATACTACATTGATTTCATCAATCTAATATAATAATCTGATAAATTATTTAAGAGTGTAGTTCTAAAAGTTTCTCAACCAACTAAGAAAAAGTCCATATTTGATAGGCTTTAGAATGTTGAGATTACAAAGGTTGTAGAGATTTTATATAGTGAGAGCGAGAGGGGAGAGAGAGTTGGAGGGGGGAGGGGAGAGGTAGGAGAGAATGAGAGAGTAAAAGGGGAGAGGAGAGAGGTAGGAGAGAGGTGGGAGAGAGTTAGAAAGCAGGAAGGGAGGAGAGAGGTGGGAGAGAGATTGTGTGAGAGAGCAGGAGGGGGGGAGAGCGGTGGGAGAGAGTGTGTGTGTGTGTGAGAGAGAGAGAGAGAGAGAGAGAGAGAGAGAGAGAGAGATTAAGTGGGAAAGTGGGAGAGGAGAGAGACATAGTGTGAACATAGTTGATAGGACTGAAATGAACCAGATTATTTTAGAGAGACTCTGGACTTTTATATAGAGAGGCTCGAGAGAGGAATTACAAGAATACTCCTTCACTGTAAAAGAAACAAAAGTGCCTAAACATACATAACTCAATACTCCCTCTCAAGCTAGAGCATAAGTATCAAACATGCTCATCTTGAAATAAATGTAGCACAACTACTTCTTAGGAAGTGCTTTAGTGAAGATAATCGCCAAGTTTATCTTCAGTACATATATTGGGCAAGGAAATCTTCTTAGCTGAGATGGTCTCTTTGATGAAGTGGTAATCCACTTCAATATGCTTGGTTCTCTTATAGAAGACAGGATTGCTTGCAATGAAGGTGGCAGCCTTGTTGTCACAGTGCATAGGAATAGGACCGGATACCCTTATTCCAAAGTCTTCTATAATGGAACGGACACATAGTAGTTCGCAAGTAGTTTGAGACATGGCCTTTCATTTAGACTCAGCATTAGATCTAGAGACCACTGCTTATTTTTTGCCCCTCTATGTAATCAGATTACCCCCCCAACAAATGTGTAGTATCTTGTAGTAGACATCCGATCCTCATGTGCACCAGCATAGTCTACATCAGAATATCCACAAACATCCAAGTACCCATTATTTTTGAAGAGAAGTTCTTTCCTAGGTACACTTTTTAAGTACCTGAGAATTTAGCAAACACCATCCCAATAGACTTCTCTTGGTAACTGCATAAACTAGCTCAATCTCCCAATTGAAAAGGCAATATTAGGATGGGTAACAGTCAAATATAATAGCTTATCAATCACTGCATGGTATCTAGTCACATATAGTAGTAGAGGGTTGTCATCATCTGCAATAGGCAAGGACATATCCATGGGCACGTATGCTGGTTTGTACCCTAGCATACCGATGTCTCTTAACATGTCAAGAACATACTTGCGCTGGGATAGCACAAGTCCTCCTCCAGTGTGCTGGGCGTGAGGCTTATCCGGGAGATGTTTTTTATTTGCATTCATGACTTTTAGAAAGAGCTGCAAAATTAAGTTCTAAGCTAGGTGAAGGAAGTATGACCGCCTTACCAATTGTTGAAACTCAATCCGGAGACGTTTCAGCTTATATTCCTACTAATGTGATTTCCATTACAGACGGACAAATATTCCTATCTGCCGATCTATTCAATGCTGGAATACGGCCTGCTATTAATGTGGGTATTTCTGTCTCCAGAAGGAAATAGTTGATAAGGCCTAAATCCTTGCTAACAAATTGTGATTGTAGTAGCTTCTTCATTTCCTCTATGCCTTACTTGTCGCTGCCAGTAAGAAGTATGCCATTTACATAAACAATAAGTATGACTGAACTTGTCTTCCCATGTATTGTAAAAATAGAGTGATTAGTAGATCTGGTGAAGCCATATTCCTGAACCACCCTGTTGAACCTTTCAAACCAAGCTTTGGGACTTTGTTTTAGTCCATAGATGGCTTTCTTCAGTCTACACACCTTTCGACACCCCCTTAGTAAGAAAACTTGGTGGTTGCTCTATGTAGACTTCCTCCTTTAAATCGTCATACAAAAATGCAATTTTGATATTCAGCTGATGTATAGTCCACTGCTTATTGATAACAAGAGAAAGTAGTATTCGGACAGAGTTAAGACGAGCCACCAGAGAGAATGTCTCAAAATAGTCTACACCAAACGTCTGAGTGTCGCCTTTGGCTATCAAGCATGCCTTATATCGTTCCACAGTTCCATTTGGACGACACTTGAGGGTAAACACTCATCTACACTCCACAATAGTAGCACTTGGGGGTAGATCAACAAGATCCTACGTGCTACAGGACTGCAAAGCTTCCACCTCCTCCTCCATTGCCAAGGTCCAAGATGGATCTTTGAAGGCCTCACGATTGTCCCATGGTACCTGCATACTGTCAATGGCCAGAGAAATAGCGTCCCATTGTGGAGCCTTCCTTTATGCAATAGGAAGGCCCAAAGTAGTATCCTCAGTAGTGGTGTACTAAGACAAATCCTCAGCAGTTGGTGGAGACTGAGCAGAAACAGTGGACGGTGGTTCCTCCATCTGAGGAACATCCTAGGTCCTACGATGGAAGTGCTTAGGAAATGTATCTATAATAAGAACCTCAGGATGATACAAGTATGAACCAGGGTTAGGGTGACTGGCCCTAGTAATGGGAAGATCATTTGGTTGTGGTGGATCAGACATGACAAGAAGAGGAACATCAATAGGCTGAGTAATTGACTGCTCTTCCTATTTCTGATAGTACGGAATCACCTAAAAAAAGTAATATCAGCAGAGACAAAACTTTAATGCAATAGGATCATAACAACGATACCCTTTCTAAATTCTAGGATAACCCGAAAGATGCATTTCATGGATCAAGGATAAATCTTATCAACATGGTGAAGATAAGATATCCTTGCCAGGAAACAACATAGAGTATGGAGTCTTCCCTCCCAAAATAGACGAACAAACACGGTTTACCAAATAACTGGCAATAAGAACTGCATCAGCCTAAAACTATGAACGTTCATTTGAAACATAATAGAATGGGCTACATCAAGCAAATGTCGAAGCTTACGTTTAGCCACCCCATTATGTTGGGAAGTATGAACGCAAGTAGTTTGGTGAACAATACCAAAAGACTTGAAAAAAGTAGTAGTCCTGATATTCGCAAATTCCAAGTCATTATCAGTTTGAAAAAATTTAATAACAGTAGAAAATTGAATTTTTATTTCTACAACAATTTTTAACAATATCAAAGATTTCATACTTTTTTTTCAATATAAAAACCTAGGACATCCTGGTATAATCATCTACCAGTACAAGAAAATACTGAAATCCTCTAACACTCTTAACCCTGCAAGGGTCTCAAACATCAGCATGAATTAATGCAAAAGCAGGCTCTGCTCTTTTATTCTTTGGTGTAAAGGAAGACCTATGGTGTTTGCCCAATTGACATGCTTCACACCTAAAAACTTCAGGAAATGATAACTTAGGGAACTGACGATGTAGAACCAAGGTTTTAAAAATGCAAGGTGGTACGAGGCGATTTGCCTTCATTGAGGCGAGGCATAAGCCTCGAGGCGATCGAGATGTAAGCCTCAAGTTTTGAATAAAAAATAAAAAAAATAGCATAAATATATACTTGTTAAGTATTAATAATATCCATATCATTTTTTCTCTATTACAACATTTAAAGAGTAAAATTAGATAAGAGATAACATTTAAATAAAATGTAAACCTCTAAACATTATAGAAAATTAGAAATTAAATTTATCAAAACATCAAATGAGTTAAAATCCATACGATGAGAATTATCACAAGTAAACTAAATAAACATAATGAATTATATAGACTCTATCCATTATCTGTAAAAAAAATTTAATTGTCATGACTCAAATTATAAGTATTGAGTCTAATAAGTATTCTTGTAACTCACAAGTCATTATTCATAAACATAAAAAGCCTAAATGAAACCTAAACAAAATCATTGACAAACATAAGGTATCATTAACATTTCAGAAAATATGATAAATATATGATATTGCCATCACTCATACTTTAGAGGGATTTATTTGTGGGAAAAGATCATGTGTAAGTCACATAACCATCTAAAAGGGCCTTTCAATTGAGGTTAGGGGCCTTTCAACCAAGGCTATAGCTTCACCTTCACCTCAACGCCTCAACACCGCCTCGACCAACTGAGGCTCACGCCTCATGGTGCAGCCCTGAGGCTATAGCCTCGTGGCATTTTCCTAGCACTTCGCCTCGAGGCGTGCCTTTTAAAACAGTGTGCAGAACATGCAAACTAGGATGACCCAGACAAAAATGCCACTAGAGAGTAGAAGTGGCACATACAATATCAGACTGGAGGTAGGAGGGACATGAAGATGGTAGAGACTATTTTGCTCAAGTCCTCCACCAATCCGCTTCATCGTCTGAAGATTCTATAAGAAGAAATACTGGTTATGAAACACAGCCCAACACCTCAAATGTTTTATAATCTGGCTGATAGACATCAAATTCAAAGTAAATTTGGGGGCATGCATAACATTTGAGAGAGGTAAAGTGCTAGAAATAGAGATATTTTCATGTCCAGTCATTGGTGACAAACCCTCATCTACCACTTTAACATGAAAAGTCTCGTAGAGAAGAAAAGAGGTAGTGTCACCAATAATGTGGGAGGAGGCACTTGAATCTGCAAGCCAAGCAGGAGCTTGGGATTTAACTGTCATCGCTGAAGTACCTGCAGATCTCTAAACAGAAGTAGAGGTAGATGTCTGAGACGCCACGAAATGCTCGTAGTTAGCCCTAGAAACAGTCATCTGATTATCATCCTCCTGTACCTAAGTGGTATCCTCTGTAGACACTTGATGGGCACATGGATCCATACCTTGTGGGTAACCGTGCTTGACCCAGCATCGGTCCACAATGTGCCCATTCCTGTGATAGTGCTCACAGGAGTTTCGACCATGACCACATCCACGTGCTCCACCACCACGAGCTCTGCCACCTCTTCCACTTGAATTTCCTCTACCACGTCCAACAACAACCATGGCAGAGGCATCAAAAGTAGGTATGAAATCCAATGTGACGAGCCTAGAGAGACGAGCATAGATCTACTCTGGTGTAGGAATCTCATCCATAATCATAAACTGATCTTTCATTGCCTTGTACTCGGATCCAAGTTCAAATAAAAGCTGAATAGAACGTATAACTTCTCTCTTCTTGGCTATCACAGATACATCTGTAGAGATAGGCTGGTACACATCTTGCTTGTCCCAAAGATTCTTCTTGGTGCCATAATATTCGGATAAGGCCATGGTACCCTTTCGAAGATTGTGAATATCCTCTACAACTCTGTATAGCATGGTGATATCACTCCTGTGGGAGTATATATCTCATGAAGTACCTCCCACATCTTCTTGGCTGAAGCATGAGCCATGACCTGCTTAGCAATAGTTTGAGTCACATTGTTGAGAAGGCACATAGCCACCTAGCCATTGTCTGCCTCCCAATCTGCAGACTTCATAGCAGGTACATCATCAATTAGGATGCACTTCCTCCTATGGGATCCAACAAACTAGGAGGAGGTGGACTGAAGCAGAAAGTTGGATCCATCTAACTTGATAGATGTCCCCTATATGTGAGGGGGAGCGCTTGGGGTAGATGACTTCCTCGTCAAGTCACTCATAGAGTCCTTCTGATCCCCCATGATGTCCGGAGTCTAGATCCACAGAAAATGATTGCTTTATAGGTCTAAAAACCCAATCATAAGGTCTGAAATCAGAGTTTTTAGTCAAGAACATCTCAATGCACTGAATCTAAGCCACTCCAAGATAACTTTTAGATCATGTACCCTGTTGGTACCTCAATAGAGCTTGTTTGCACATGCTAAGGCATATAAAAGGCCCTAGCGGTGCCTTCTACGGTGCAAAAACTCCTCTAGAAAGGATTGTGGGGCTTTGATGTGATACAGTAACCCTAGTTCTAGCAGTAGCAAAGGGTCCTCACACTCCCAACTTGTAGATCAGGAGATCAGGAGGTCATTGTGTCCCTGATCTAGGCCAACACAGCCTCTAGAAGATGACCTAGAGGTCATGTAGATCCACAGTAGGGGTGGCACAAGGGGAAGGCCTGTGGCGTCTTAAACAATGGTGCAAAGGGGGTACAGGACTGACGACGATGTCTCATCGGTGCTGCTGGCCTTTGGTGGAGACCGGTGATGCTAGTAGGTGGGTGGCGCTGCCTCGCCGACGTTGTTGGCTGCTGGCGGTGGCCGGCGACACTGGTGAGGGGGCAGCGTTGCTGCTCCTCACTGGTGTTGCTGGACCTATTGGTGGTCAGCTAGGGTTTGGAGAGAGAAGAGGGGTTGCGACGTTAGGGCTTGGAGGCTAGGGTTTGGTGGGATGCTAGAACCTTGGTCTCGAACCATTGCTCTGATATCATAATAAGTCCGAAATGAATTGGATTATTTCAAAGAAAACCTAAGCATTTACATAGAGAAGCTCCAGAGAGAGGAATTACAAAAATACCCCTTTATTACAAAAGAATCAAAAGCTTCCAAGCATACATAACTCAACAATAGTGTATGGGTGTAGTGTGAACATAGAATGAGGTAATAAAATTGGGCAGAACTTTTACAATATTTACGTGAGCTACCATTGTAGACAATGGTTGAGAATAACTAAGATAATTAAAGCTCTAATTGGATGTTTAATGGTGGGTTAAGGGCATTGGAAGTCTTATTTTTTATTGGGCTTGTTAAGGAAGCCTTGTTTTTGTTTGGTTTGCAAAAGAAGCCATTCCCTTTGGCTTGCTTGAGGAGCCACTCCATTTTTGGCATGCTTGAGAAGCCACTCTTGTTTGGCTTGCTGGAGAAGCCACTTTCCTCCTCTTTTTATCCTCCAAGTCACCCTCCTCCTCATTCTTCCCAACATGAGAAAGAAAGAAAGAAAGAGGGAAGAGAGGAAAAGGCAAGGGAGAAGGAACTGCTTCCACTCCTCTCCTACTCCACCGACCACCTTCAGCTACCACCAGCTACCATTGTTGCTGTTGTCGTTGGGAGAAGAGTAGCTGCTGATGCTACTACTATGGCGTTGTTGAAGCTACGGTTGTTGGAGCTGCTATGGCTACTGCTATTGTTGCTCCAGCCATTGTTGCTGCTGCTGCGTGTTCCTGTTGTTGATGTTGTTGCGTATGAGACAAGGAGAAGAACAGGTGTTGCCGCTAGAGTTACGATAGTTGAAGCTGCTATTGTTGTTGCTACTTTTGTTGCGGGCAGCAAGTGAGAGGTAGGGTTTCCCCTCTTAATCTCATGCTTTTGTTCTTATGACTAAGTGTTGTAAAGATGATGTTTTGGGGTTTCAAATCCATGTTTGCATGTAGGGATTTGGGGTTAAATGTTATGTTAACTTGCCTTGGTGGGTAATATTTGTGGAAAGGGGTTTTTTTAGTTACAGGTTGCCCTAAGGTTGGATGGGTGATTTAATTGTTTCAAAATGTTCCTTGCATGTGTGGTTGCTTGTAATCAATGTTTAATGGGTTAGGTTGTATTAAGGGGGGTGCTGTGAGCCATGAAGGGTGTTGGTTGCAGGTCTGTCTAGCTATAGTAGCCTTCCCTAATGTTAGGTAAGTGTTACTTAATGTTAGGTGGCTGCTGGGTGGCCTCCTAATGAGGTAACAAGTACCTAACGTTAGGTAATAGGTCCCTAACGTTAGTTAGTATGTTGGAGTTGCTAATTAGCCCAACATTAGGGTTTCTGATGCTAGGAGTCTTAAGAAATGATTGAGCCTTGTTTATAATCTAATTAGGGGTCTGATAGGTACCCTAATAGGAGGGAAAATGGTTAAATTGTAGTTTAACCCAAGATAGGTTTAGGGTGTCTTTAACTGAGCATGTAAATGGATTAAAAGCAACCTAAATTAGATAAGTAACAACTTGAACCCCACATTATGACATCAATGACTCAGTTTGCGTCTAATAAGTGAAATGCTTGGATCCTAAGGTCTTGGGTAAAGACCTCAGGCGATCCAGTAGATAATTAGGGTTATCTGATCTGGTTTGGACCAGGGGGAAAAGAAAAGGATTGGGAAATGATTAGATCGAATAGGTGAGCTTGTAACGTTGTACCCTTGGACTTGGCAAACCATGGGTTCACTGCTTAGGTAAGAGACCTGAGGTGTTGCAGTAGCTAGAGGCTACCAAAGGAATCTACCTCAGAACTTGGAAGGTTCTCAGGTTTGGTGACAGGCCCTGGGCTATCATCGGTGTTTGGTACTTGGTTGTACCTGGATCCAACTCAATGAGAAGGTACTCGTGACTCTAGACTCTGTAGGCATGCATATGCGTAGTGGGGGACGTAGAGGGTACTTGTCGCTGGAGACTCACTTGGCGACGACCGTTGATTGTGCAACAATCATAGGACCTAATTGACCTGAATTAAGTTAGATCTTAGCCTAACTGTAGAGTAATTCATGCATTAATTACATACTTTGCATCTTTATTGCTTTACCTAGATATTACTGCAATAATGACAATTTTCTATACTGATTAGTGTAATATTTGATTTTCAGGTAACAAGAAGCTCAGAAGATGATCTGAAGCGGGATAGAGGCCAGAGCTGCAGCAGAGTTGGAGCGGAAGACCTGGAATAAAGTTGTAGATAAATAATGTCGGATGGGTTAATGTAAGAATTAAAATGTGAAGAACAATAAGACATCCCTACACCTATCCCTAGCCTTAGGATAGCATTATCCACCTTCCCAAACCTTAGCCACCTTCTTATTAGGTCACCTTAACTTAAAACACCTCAAAACCCACTTTCCAGCCTACCTTTGGATGTCTAGGCAGTATGTTGGACGTCCATCTCCACAGATTCCACGCACAGAACTTGAAACCAAAACTTATGCAAAATTGGACGCCCAGACAATGTGTCAAACATCCAATTTCTACAGAAACCCAAGACAGAACCTAAAATCCATACTGATTCAGTATTGGACGTCCAGACTAAGACTTGCTTTTGATTTTGAAGTATAAGTCATGTGATCTTAAGATCAGACGTCTGAAACCCCTCTTCTATTGCTGTTTTTAGAATTAAGGCTAGGCCTTGATTCCTAAAGCCTATAAACCCAATCCTACATCCTAGGAAACATAATTTAAGGTATTCTAAGCTTAGTACACCACCCTAAGACTCTCCTAAGAACCTAGATGGGTTCTCACTAAGCCCAATTGACTTGGATCTAGTCAATTACATTCCATGTAGTCAATTGGACTCATAGAGTCCAATTGAGCTCAATTCTTAACCAGTACAAGTCTAATTGGACCCAATTAGAGTCCAATTGATTCATACACAACTTAATTGGGAATTTTCTCTCCCAATTAGACACACATCCACCGAATTAAGCTTGTAATTGCACTTATCACCTTAGTAATAGGTTTTATGAATCTATTTTTAGAAACCTACCCAAACCCAATTGCCTAGACCTATAGGACTCAACCTAGACCACCTAACCACTACCCAAGGTCATGCACACACACACACACCACCACCACTTGGCCATCCACTCTAGAGTTTTCTAGAATGGCCTTCCCAGTGGCACCACCTTGAAGAGTAAAAAGTCTTCAAGGAGTCCACAACTCCTTCCCTTAGAAAGTGGATCTAAGAAGACCCACTCTTTACTAGGTTGGACAGCCACCTAGGTGGTTCTCTAGAGTCTTCTATAGTTCTCTAAAGAAGCCACTTGAAGGCCCTCCAAGTCTATGAAAAGACTAAGTTAGTCGGCCATGCACCAATCTTGTTCTTGGACCTACATCTACATGCCATCTCCATGAGCACCACTTGTACAAGCCCCACTCCTCCATAGCTTCACTCCACGTCCAAAAGCAAGAGCACCTCCACCACCTTTCAAGGGGCTGGCCTATCCACCATTGGTCATCCCTCTCTCCCTCCTACCACCTAAACACCGCACGTCCACCAGAGACCACCTTTGGTGCCCGATTTTCTTAGTAGATTAATTGTTCTTTGTTTTTAACTCTTGTGTTAATTTTCTATTAGTAGCATAGTGATATCTACCTTCGATAGTGCACGTGTATTCTCCCTGAGATCCACACGTGTATCTACTTTCTATTAGCATAGTTAGATTTCAATTTGATGTACAAGCATTCCTCTAGAACCAGCTGTATTGACATGATAATTTTGAGGAAATAGAGTTCCCTGCTTTAGCTTTCATTTGGTTACAATAATCATGTCAGTTTTAGAAGAAATTAATGAACTAGCGATAGATGCATTTTCTATTAATCGCCAACGCAAAGTAAAAATTGTGCGAACAAATACTTATACGTTCATGTTTATTATTTACTTGACTCACGCACATGTTTTGCGAGTGAACAACGCGATGGGCGAATCTTACATTCACACTATTGAAACCGGAGTCTGATTTTGAGAGTAGAGAACAAAAAGAAGAAAAGAATCAAAATCAAAGTCGCCTAATTTCGCCTCCCTAACATCGACCGGGACACTCATGTCTCGTTATAAAAATGTTTTGTTGAATTGGATTTCACGCTATACTACAACGTTTCAAAACAAAATCATGATCTAGGATTTCAACAATCGCGTATGTATGGGATTTGCCTAGGTACTGTGATGGATTGGCTGTGATTCCATTCGATGGCAGATTGGGAGGGCATACCCAAAGACTGCGCTCCTATGGGGAGCTACTTTTAGGGAGAGCATTGGTGTGGCTCAATAATTTTTGGCCAATCCTACGATGATGATCTGTTTTTATCTATGAGTAGTCCTTGTTGGATAGGAATTGAGCTTGTGCTTCGTGATTGCAAGCCATAGGTCTGGGTAGCTCCCAAGAGGCTCGACTCTTCTGACTGAAGTCAGCAACGTACTTGATATGTCAAGAATGAGCATGCCTTTCTCGGGGATCAACAGACTTGCTAGCCTCTCCCCTGGCCAGGGTAGGACTATCAGGGTGGAATTCAAAGGAAAGGATGCATCTTAATCTCTTATGGTAGAGAGGGATGATTCCCAGAATCTGATCATTGAGGCGAGTAGAGGATGAGTTATATTAATACCAAATCATGGGAAGAATTTGGGCAACTTGTTTAATAGGTTGTGGGACCACGGTGGTTGGTCGTGTTAGACATAGTTCAAGAATTAGAACCTAGGGTGTTGGGTTGGGCTAGGAATGTTGTGTTGCTTTCGTCGAGTTTTAAGAAAATACGTCGTAGTATAGTAAACAAAAGCGATACAACACTTAAATTTATAAACTCGAGAAACAGAAGTGAGTTCAAGGTCGTTCTCAAGGAGCCATTATAAGCAATTCAATCCACTAAACACAATATCAAGAATATAAGCAATTGAAATCAAAATGATAATAAATAGATATCAAGAGAAAAATGTTGGAAATAAGAGTGCAAAAAGACTGGGTTAAAATGGTGGTTTGAACCACCAAGTTAACATACAGTCAAGCTCTAATCAATAGCTCAAATACATCAACAGTAATCTGCAACCACTAATAGCAAATTCCACGTCAACAGATGTATCAATAGTAACCAATCAATTAGGCACTAAGTCAGACGACGGAGCTAAGGCATGGATGCCTTAACTCACAAAGGCTTAGCAACACTAAGGCAGTAGCACCATAGAAGATAGGCACAAGGGCCTTGCAAGCCACAAATTGTCTAAGTATCAAGCCTGGGGATGGGCACAAATCTCGAGGCAACAGTAATGCAAAAACAACCCTCTCCCCTTTCTCTTCAGACCCAAGTCAGACCCGGGTAACCGAGTAAACGAATCCAGCTTAGACTTCGCGAGGCATGAGCGTAGGCGAGGGCGCGTGAGTGGGTGCATGCAAACACGTGCAATGGGCCATGGAAGGGGACCTCACCTCGTGCGTGCTGAGGCAAACAGCAGGTGGAGCAGAATCAATTTATCGGCTGCGTAGGGATCTGTCACGAACGAGGTGGGACTAAATCCCACCTTCTTCTCTATGTTTGCTATAGGAGATCTTCGTTCAATTGTTGTTGCAAGAGCTATTCTTCCTTCAATTGCTCCTACAGGAGACTTCAGCAGATGGTTCCGCAATTGAGGAAGGTAGTGGCGTGGACGAAGATGGTCGGAATGCAATGGATGGAGATGTAGAGGGTGGCGGCGAAGGCGAAACTCTGGCTGTACTTGAAAAACATGAACATGGGCCTTGAGCCCCAATTAGAATGCTCAGAGGAGTTGCCAATGTGCAAGGAGTGTGTTGGTGGTGTTTGCGAGAGGTGCTGTGGTGTGTGGAGGTGTGATGGTGTCAGAGAAGGTGGTGGTGAAGTGCCGTGTTCGGCCAATGGTTCCAGAGGTCAAAAGCTCCAATAACCTTGGGGCTTTTGATCTCTGGTGCGAGAGGAAGGTTCAAGTGGTGATGGTTTGTGGTTTGGTGGTGTATAGTAGCTGGGTGAAGCTCACCAGAGCTTTGCTGGCTGTGAAGAAGATGGAGGAGGAAGGAGGTGTACAGGGGTTGATCCTAGGTTCTAAGGAGGTAGATGTGTGCTAGGGGGAGAGAGGAAGAAGGGAGACCTAATGATTGGACGAATAGGGCAGGATTCGAGCTAACTTTGATTGGCTAATGCCGGAGGAGGTGAAGTCTTCGGCGAGGGGGACGGTGGTGAAGATGAGGTTAGAGACGATAGGGCTTTGGCTGGCCACTGTCAGAAGAAGGTGAGGAAGAAAGCTGTGCCTCCAATTTGATGGTTGGAAGCATGGACGAGGGAGAATGATGAAGTCATCGGAGCATAGGTCGGAGATGGCCGGGGGGAAGAAGAGAAGAGGTTTCTAGCCTTAAACCTAGCTGAGGAGAACGGCTAAGACATGAGGGCTCTTTATAGAGCTTTAGAATGATCTCAACCACATGGAAGGGGATAGATTTGGCCATGAAATCAGGGAAGAGGATCCCCTAATTTAAGGACTGATTTGGAGTCCCTAGGGCGATTCGAGAGATTGGGAATCTCCTCAAGAATCTTCCTTCCAAATTTGGAGGAGATTGACTTCGATTTGAGGGAGAAATCCTCCCTCGAATCTTGTTGCTGAGCTTCGGCTCACACCAATGGTGGTAGGGACTTGTTTGAAGAAAATGATGAGAAGTTAGGGACCCAAGCATAATAAATATGAAAGTTAGGGGCTTGAATGTGAAGAATAAAGATTTTAAGGACTGAATTACAAATTAGGTCAAGATAGACTCTGATTGGACCCAAATTTTGATACTAAACTAATTTAGACTTAATGAATTTAACGGTGAAGTTGGATTTTAGTTTTGAGTACGTTTGACTGGGCAATTTGCACAGAACCCAAATTAGGGCAAAATCTCATTTGAAACTCTATTCTAGGTCAAAATTGGTTCAGATGGTCAAACCAAGGGTACCAAGCCTCATAGGATATTTTTATATGAATTTTAGGAGGCTTAGATGAATTTTATCCTGACCAGAACCTCTTCAATTTAAGTGGATTGATAATTAGGATTTTATGTCTTGTGGTTCTCGAAATGTGTGAAATCCTGTTTCTATTAATGTTGACCCACTTTTTAGACTTTTGAGCTCATTTAACCTTCATTTAACTCCTGTGTGAGCCCATGGTTAATCTGTCCGTGATGTGTTGTTAAAATTACAGAGTTAACCTTGATTTCCAATTCTTCTTTCAAATCAGAATAATGCGGAGTTACGACCCTCATATGATTAAGTAGGAGCTTTTATCAATCAAACCTAACTAAATGTGGCTAGTTAGGGCCCATGATGGTGTTCCCATCAAGGGACTAGTCAGTAAATGAAACTGTACACTATCCTGTTTGGTTGAAATACAGTAGTTGTTTGTTCTCTGTTGAGCTGATTGGCTCATCCCTACTTTATAACCTAATTTCAGGTGTTTGTTGTTGTGTGTTGTTGATACTTGGGATTTGTCGTGGTGTGGGTTTTTGCCAAGATTTCTAGTAGGTAATCTTTTATGCTTTGTTTCCATTATAACCTTCTATTAGTGCATGTTTAATTTATACTTTTCTTTGTAAAGTATGTGCCATTCTTCCTGTTTGTTCTTTCATTTTATATAATAAATGGAACTCTTTTATAGCACGACTTAGTTAGGTACAACCTAAATTAAATATACCAGCACCTCTTCTGTTGCCATTCCCCTGAACTCTGACTCTTGTTGGGGGCTTGGGTTTTTGGTGTGTGACTGTAAAGATGCTCCACATCCTCCTGACCATCACCGCCCAATGGACAAGAAAGAACCTGGTCCACTGACCACTTTGATCTAAGAACTTTTGTCACTAGCCTTTCCCTTCTTAGTAGCCATAAGAAAATTTTAACCTTAAGTGGAAACTTCAACGTAAAAAGTAGGCTACAATCTCCATCAATATTAGACACCCAACCATCCTCCTGCGTTATTTTTTTATAAATCTTCCCCACAGAAGGTTGACCCTTCTTCCAAATGAAGCCATCATTAGAAGGGGTATAATCCACAAGAATAGATAGTAATCTCTCAAGTTAGGCAAATGTAGCTTCAGACAAACTATTTTGAAGAATAGGAGACCATGAATTGGAGGAGGTGTCCCAAAATTGAGAGATCGAAATGTTCTTATCAGTCACAAAACCAAACAAATGTGGGAACAATGCAGCAAAAGATCCGAAACTAGTCCAATCATCCAGCCAAAAATTGAAATGCTCCCCCTTAAGATTGGACAAACCAAGTCCATATGGAAAGCCATCCTAATAATAGGGAGTAAACTATGCCAAAAAGTGGAGGAGGCACGCTGGCGTATACGACCAAAAGCCGCATCCACTGAGGAGCCATAGGAGTCCATGAGAATCTTACCAACAAGACTATCACTACAAGCAAGAAATCTAGTAGCCATGTTTAACAACAATGCATCACTAAAATATGCTAACCTACGCAACCCCAAACCCCCTCTTTATTTGGGCCTACAAATCTCCTTCCAAGGTACCAACTAGAAAAAGTGGCTTGCATGATCCGCACCTTTGCAGAAAAATCTTTTCATAAGTACCTCCATCTTAGAAATCACCCCCTTTGTGGGAAGAAATAGCGACATAAAGAAAACACGAATGGCAAACAACACCACCTTAATGAGGGCCAACCTACCAACCCTCGAAAGAAGACATCCACTCTTGCTACCAAACCTTTTTCGAACCTACTCCACCACTAGGTTACAATCCACAATAACCAATTGTTTCCCCTTCAAAGGGGGACCCAAATATGTGAGAGGCAGGCGAACAATGGGGGTGTCGATAGCAATATAAATGATCTCCTCCTGTGAACGATCCATATTAAAAGGAACACACGTAGACTTTTGACCATTAATAGATAGACCAGAAAATCACCAAAAAATTTCACCAAGGATGAAATATTACATGCTTCCTCTAAACCACATTGAATAAAGAAAATCGTGTCATCTGCATGCTACATGATCGGAGTCAAAAGCGAACCATTTGCATGTAGAGTAAAACTTCAGAAGAGGGTCCCTAAACATCCTTTAAAGGCAAGGCAAGCCAAAGTGTCAACCGCAATATTGAACAACAAAGGAGCTAAAGGACACCCCTGATGCACCCTTGCTAAGGCTGAGTTCAAAAGCTAGACTGCTATACTACTGGTTGTAATACATTATTTCATGAGCTGGATCCAAACATCAGGAAACCTTGTTCTCCTTAAGATCTCTCATAAGCTAGACCAAGAAATAGAGTTGTACGCTTTTGAGAAATCAGCCTTCCATAAGAATGTAGAAGTATTGACCCTCTTCCACGATGCCACCTGTAGGTGCACATTTTTTTGTTATTGAAATTCCCAAAGAAATGTTTAAATGTGTTTATGTTAAATAGGCGGTAGAGAATTGAGCACAAGAATGAACAAAATAGCAATTTTCAACTGAGTATATAGAGATTACTTTACAAAATTGTAAGTACCTAGAGTCTATAAAGTGGTGAGGAAATCATGAGGTGCCAAGTATTCGATCTTTCTTCCTCTTTACTTTCCTCTTGTTTTGCATATACACCTCATGTAAGCTCTTCTTAAATGACAAACATAATTCAAAGCATTTTGATATGATGATTTTTTTCGCTTCTTGGTTTTTCATTTTGATGTCATGATAATTGTAAATGCTTAATAAATCTTAGAAAGGCCTGATGCTTAGATTTAACTATAGCTCCTTTTCCTATTGAAGAATGCTATAATACTTATGGAAAGGAAAATAGTTTCCAAAGAACACCCTTTGTGCATGAACTCATCAAAATAACTATGTATCATCTTCCATGTCAAAACAAAGTAGTTTCATTTTATCAATTAGATGAAATTTATCATAAATATTATTATATTTTGCAGTTTGTCAGAGATAAATGCTAAGAAGTTAGGCAAAGGTATTACCATTCACTAAATGGGATGGCTGGCATTTTTATTATAAAGGAAATGAACACCATAGAGTTATTTTCATCATCACTAGATGGTTTTTCCTTAACTGGTCTTAGTGGCTTATGCAAAAACTGCACCCAAAAATCCAAAATGAGAGAAAGAAAGAGATAACTTCTGGTTTTGGATATTGAGTCGAATGCTTGGAAAAATGTAAATGCATCAACATGGAGAGATCTAGACAAGTGGAATCAACATTCAAGATAAGAGAAATAAAATGTGTTTTTCTTAAAAAAATTCATGTATTAACCATTAGGAAGTAGCCAATTCTTGGAAGAGTGAACAAAATGAGGAGGGAACAACTGAGGACAAAGTGTGGGTAATAAAGAAAATGATTGTGACCTTCTGAACTACAACTCAACTAAAAAGTGAATCATGGAGTAGAAAATTACTTCAACATTCACATTAGTAAAGGAATACATGCAAATGTTATAAATTAGGCTAGATTACTAAAACCTTAACCAAAGTTTATCCACTTGTCAAGGAACTTCTAAAGGAAGCAAAAGAACAAACCTGTTAAGCAAAATCTTAAAATGCTTTGCTCTCATTGTATCAAATACTTTTCTTCGCAATTGACACCTTAAATTCCCAGCTAATGCCACTTCAAGGGTGGGTCGTGGAGAAGAATTTTTCATAATAAGGTAATTAGGGATTAATAATCCTTAGTTATCTTATTAGGGATCTTTATTTGTAATTAACCACATCAAACTCGCCTCTTGTAGAGGTGAGTTTGATATTTAGACCCACTACAAGCAACTCGCCTTTGAAAAAGGCAAGTTGTGTTTTTTTGTATAGAAGTTACCTCTACATGAGGCAAATTTGATGCGTAGTCAGAGCTAGAAAGCTCCTTCAAGGTGGTATTTTTTTAAAGAGGAACACACCTCAATCAAAATGGAACTTGTGTCTACTAGAGGTGAGTGCTTTTGAGATTTTTTTTGCAGCAAGTGCAACTTCTATTGCTTCTGCTAAACTGTTGTTGCTACTAATCACCTAAAACCATCAAGATCACACATGAGAACATGAAAAAAGGAGGAACTTACAAGTAGAAGCCAAGGGAACCCCCAAGAAAAATAAAGCCCAAACCATTTTATGAGGAAGGAAAAGGGGCAAATATATATAGAGAGAGGCGAAGGAGGAAATGAAGTGTGTTTGCTATTGTTGACAAAGTTTTGAGATGGTTTCATTGCATTTATAGTGAGGAAATCATAACAGATATAAACCCAAGCATCTATAATCACTTGAATATGGAAGGATATGGAGGTACTTGGCCAAATCGCTCTTTCTATGAACAAGGCACAATAAATCAAATTGATCATGCATTCACCCAATTGCACCACCATTAATATGCACAAATCTATTGGAAATACAATTAAAGAGAAGACATGGAAAGTTGGTTATAACAAAACCTTACATCTTTTGTAGCAAAAACTCACATCTTTTAGGGGATAACATGGTTACAATTAAAGAGAAATCATGTTGTTACAAGAATGTTGAAAGAGAAGAACATTTAATTTCTTCTTCTTCTTTAAGTATATCGCATGGAAGGTTCGAGAAAACTAGCATCCTTCAACTGGCCTTGTTGATTGATTTGGTTGATTTGTGTCCTAGTCACATCTTTTGATTCGTCGAAGTTTGGTACTAGTGGATGCAATGGTACGACATAGGAATGGACCTTTGAGGTCCCCTTTATGAGACCCGAAACCTAAATTTTCATACTCTACCTAGAATTCCTATTCGTAAGAAATCGAACGCCTTTCATTTTACGCAAATCAGAACACCATAGTCCTTATTATTAGAAATTTGAGAGTAAACCACTGTGTTTTGAAATATGTACCGTTCCACGATTAGAAGCCAGTTTTGAACTCATTATGAAAATCAGAAACCAAAGATACTAGTTTCACACAAATTGAAGGTCGATAATCCCCTTTTTAGAGTCCACGCATGTTTCGCATTCGCGGTGATTTTAGCATTATTTAACCATGTTTTAGCCTAACATTTTTGAAATGTAAATCGAGACCCAAACCTAACATCCAAGGTCACCTCAACGTTCTCCATGAAAAGACAAGTCCAATGACTTTGTCGTATGTAAATCAGAGCTCCTAATTTGACAAAACAAGGATTATGTAGGTGTCGTTTCACAAGAAAAGGAGATAGACCACACCTACATGAAAACCCTACTCCACATGCTATATAAGCCTTGAGAAATCCCCTCCCCCCCTCTCACCTCGCCTTCTGTACCCCACCTTTATGAGTACGTAGGGATTCTGTAGGAACTAAGTATACACTATAGGGGGGTGAATAGTGTACTATCGAAAACGATTGCAGAATTTAAATTATCATTCACCACATATCAAAATAAGTATAAGCAAACCACAATGATAGATGACACATGGATTTAGAGTGGAAACCCTTATAGGTAAAAACCACTACCTAAGCCTCTCAATTTAGGATTTCTTCTACTAGTTAATGCTAGTCAAATTGACTAACACGTCACTTGAATGAGGGTGGCACAATCTCTTACAATACTTTTCTTATACAGCTTATCAAGAGAAGAAAAACAATGAGACTCCCAAAAATAACTTGGGTCCCAAATCAAAGCAATAGGAATAAAAGTATGATAGTAATTCCTATGGAACCTCAGAAAATAAAGACAAATTGAGCCTTTTGAATCGCAAAAATCTATGCTTTAGATTGCAATAATTGTAAGCGCAGAGGTGCGAAAGCACTAGAGAAATTACAAATAATTTTCTTGTAGAAAACTCTTGAGGTGTGCTTTTCAATGGGGGGTCGAGAGTCCTATTTATAGGTGTTTTTTGACTTGATTTAGAAAGTCTGGAAATACGGCTCTGGTCAATCAAAATAAATAGTTGGTTGATCAAATTGGCTTTTGGTCGATTAATTTTAAAGTTTGATCGATTCCATGTTAATTGATTAAAGTAGGATATTGATCGACTTTTGACACTGAATAGAAGTTTGACCATTAGAGGCCTATAATCGATTAAAGATATTGAGTTGATCAATCAAAGTGGGTTTTGTTGATCAATTATAAAAAGTAGGTCGATCAACAGTATTGAAAACTTAGGGTTTTAGTTGAATTTCAAGGCTAACGAGTTTCAAAATGCATCGGTTGTTATCTTTTAGATTTCTTACAATATTCTAGACTCAAAAGAAGTAAAAGAAGTCTTCAAGATCCTCATCAAGAGTTTGATTCCATTCGTGACATGATTATCATTACTTAATTTAACTTAAGTGTCCTGAAATGATTTGTCTACAATAAAACATAATTTTTTTATATCAAAACAAGGGCATCAACATTCTCCTCCTTTTTGATGATAACAAAATTATAATTATATATGCATGAGAATAGAGAAAATGCATGATATTTAACTCCCCCTTTGTTATTAACAAAAAGCTGAAATGGTAGATAGAAGTAGATATATTCTCCCCCTTACTATATGGCAGATGCAAATTATGACATGTTGCTTTATTAATAGTCATTAACAATATCTCATATAGATTGGAAGAATTATAACTAAAAATTGCATCATGAATATCATAAATAGATATAGATCAAGTTCCATCACAATGATATAAAGTGTGACAAATAATAAAGTGCTGAAAATAAAATACTGTAACCAGTCCAAATAAAAGTTCAACTCATGATACTAAAATAAAGAAAAACTAAAGGAAACTCAGAAACGTCTTTCTATCAGAGGGAAACTTTGTGTCCATATCAAAGTCATCCAAACAGTAGGTGGCAATGTTGGGTCTGGCAAAAGAGGAATCGGGAAAGTGAAGTCGTCGTCTTAAAACTGGTGGCAACTGAGACTGCAGGGTACTGCGGGATGATGTGACTAAGGTGCTAGTTTGCTGTTGTTGTTGTGTAGGAGTTGTTGTACACTGATCAGAAGAAGGAGGTGCTGGTATTGCTGGTGGGGCTTGTTGGTCTTTGAACTAAAGCGCATGAATCTACTCTCCCATCTAGTCAAGGAACTGTCCCTTCCTGCTCAAATAGTAGGATACCTGAGTGCCATGCTCCATCATCATTGAACTGGTCTCCCTTTAGCGATTCATCATCAGGGAGATGCTGCAAGGGTGTGAATTTGTAATACTCTTAATGGGCAATTTAAAACCCAAATTGGTGGTCTCATAATCGATTAAGAGGCATCATTAAATGTATAACCTTTAATTGTTAACAAAAGGTAAAGAAATATATAGTTGAGGGGTTATTGGAAAGGAAAAGGGTGTTTGGTGGACCTTATAGGAGAAGGGAAGTGGAGGGGTGTACGGTGTAAATTGGCCCTTAAATTTTTTGGCACCTTGGCTTCCTTGGGAAGCCACAGGTGCTTTGGCTCCACGATTAGGCAAGAAGAAGAAAGGGAGAATGAGAGCAAAGAAAGGAAAGAAGAGAGGAAGGAAGGAAGAGTCTCCTCTTCCCCTCTCCATCGTTGGTCAGCTGTCCATGTTGTCGATGCCGCCTCCATTGATTGCACAGCAATCATAGGTCCTAATCTACTTAAATTAAGTTGGATCCTATCTTAACTTAGGAATAATTCATGCATGAGTAGCATATTTTGCATCGTAGTTGATTTGTTTAGCTATGTAAATAATAATGCCATTTTTATGTTCTAATAGATAGGTAATAATAGTTATAGATGATTCAGTGTCGCAAATGATAAATTCGACTGTACAGATGGACTCAGAGAGATGATCGCAGTCCAACGACGTGAGAATCACCTCAATCGGAGCCCTGTAGCACCATCTACAAAGGCAGGAAGATGGATAGTTAGTATGGCGCCATGTGCCACCATCCCGATAGTTCTCAACCGTGGCCACATCTTCTGAAGCAAAACGTAGGTGCTTTGTGGGTTGTTGGATTGTCATCCAACGACCACAAAAGCGCCATGTCACCGACACCCCTTCAATGCATCCAGCAGCTCTTCATCTCAGTCGTTGGATCTTCATCCAATAGCTGAGGATGCACGTGCACTAAAACATAAGCACGACACAAACGGCCACATAGGGCATTGGTTGAGTGCGCTCTCAGGAGCCAAGAGCGCCCGTTCAAGTCGCGAGGCATGGGCACAATTGCGCTCAGCGCAAGGCGCTAAAATTCGATTGTTGATGTGAGATCAAGTGGCGTTGGAGCTTTTGCATGGCACGTGAAGGCACGTTGGATCGACATGCACGCGATGACGTGCGGATGCACGTGGGTGCAATGAGGTGGTGGCGAGCATGCGACGTGGACACGATCTCAACCGTCGATCATCAAGATCAGATGGTCGAGATTGAATGCGTGGGCGTGCATGCGATGAAATGGAGGCCGTGGTGAGGCGTGCGTGCTCAGCCGTACGATTTCGATCAAATGACGCAAAGAGCACCACGTGGCACGATCAAGCGGCAGCATGTGTTGAAGGCGTGATGGAGGTGCTAAGCGCGAGATTTGGATGGGATCTAAGTTGTAGATCTCTAGATCGATGACTCTGGTTGCTCCAACTTGTTAGCATGGGTTGGGGCCTCTAAAAGACTCATTTTGCCCCTCACTTTGGCTATAAAAAGACCCCAAACTCCCCATTTGAGAGGTAATTTCCACCACCGAGCATCTCCCTCTCCAGACTCCTCCTCTCCTCTCTTCGGCTCGCCAAGACATCCACCAAGGCCACCCTTGGGTACCGCTATTGCTCCTCCATGACTCTCCAAAGGCCACCAAGGACCACTCCTTGGTGCCCTTGTTCTGGTAGAATAAATAGTCTTCTCTTTAATTCTTCTAGTAGTTTAGTTCTAGTTGTTCTAATTAAGTTCTAGTTATTTTAGTTAATTTTCTTGTCAAGCATTCAAATATGTGGAGAACTTGCACATCTATCTTGCTTATTGCTTCTAGTTCTAGTTAGATTAGATCGTTATTTTCAACCCATCGCACATATTGAAATCAAATCGAGTCACATTTTTGCCTCCTTGAGTTCGACCGGGACTTATCAAGTTTCGTTAAAATTATTTGTTGACATATTTTTGCCCTATACTACGACAAAAATATTCAAAAATTGCGATCTCACATTCCAACAAAAATTGCACCATTACTAGGGAGGCAAGACTATTCCTGATTTGATATCTAATTTATTATGTTGTCCTTGGTGTGCAGTTACGAAACATGGATTCTACTCATACATCAAGCGCAGTTGAAGAAATTCAGGTACACACCATCACGTAGGTTAGGCGTTTCTTTTGAAAAAAAAAGATTTTTGGTGAAAAGGCTTATTTTCGATTGAAAACACTTTAAAAAGCCTTGTTGCTATTTTTAGAAATTCGACCAGAGTTTTGATACAAATTTAAAAAAACATTTGCCAGTTTCTAGTGATCTAAAAATTTTGAAATTTGAGTAGGTGTTAGGTTTTCAAATTATCTTTCCAATGTAATCATTCCCTTTAAAAAATTCCAATTTTGAAAATTTAAAAAATTCACGGAGTGTACTAAGGTCAAACTGACTGAGATCCAAATTTTTTTGATCTTCAAGAAGCAATTTCGAATAACACACGAATATGATTGACTCAAAAATGGTGGAGTTTGAAAGATAATCAAGTTATCTTTCATTTCCATATTTTTCTTGAATTTTTTGATCACATTTGATAATGTTTTGAAAAAGAAAAACCAACAGGGGGTCAAAATCCCAAGTTTGACCCCTTGTTAGTCAAAAATTTGTATTTATTTATTTGGAATAGTAAAAATTTTGAAAAAATATTCTCTAAAAGTATTATTGAAAAAGGAATCTTCCTACCAATTTTTATATCATTTCGATTCCAATTGCATCTTTGTAAAATTATATCAACTGGGAGGGTCTCAACCTCTTTGGACAAACCGAGTGTCTAGCCTGCGGGATAGTGTCAAATGACCGTGACTAAGGGGTATTAAGGACATGGAGGCACAAGCCAAAGGGAGAATCTCCCTCTTAGCCCCCCCGTAACAAATTGGCTCGGTTAGCTTAAGAGGTGGAAATCATCTTTAATTAGTCTCTCGACGAATTTTCTTCGACAAATTAAACTTTAATGAAATATCTGGTTCTAAAGGACCAACTTGATTAACAAGGCCTTAGCCTTGTTTGGCTTGGCTACACCAACCCTTGTCATTTGTGTAAGCAAGAAAGGAGGTCTTTAAGACCTAAATTGGGTAGGCCCTAGGAACCAAACCCAAGGCGGCGAAGGCGACTTTTCGCATCGCCCGATTCTTCTCAACCCTCTTTTTCTTCTCGATTAGTTGAGATGGCTAATCCTAGTTCTGGACCTGGTCAAGGCCCTGAAAAGCTAGATTCGATGGCTTGTTTGGAAACCAGGGTCATGAAATCAGAATAGAGATATTAGCAAAATATTGATAGAATTCTCACTACACTGGATAGAATGCAGCATCCACCATGTGAAGAATAACTGTGGGACTTCTATGATTCGGCATCTATGATTTTCGCACCCCAAGTCTGAATTCTTGCAAGTGGAGATGCATTCGAGCTGAAGCCAAATATAATAAGTCTGATCTAGACTTATTTTCATGGAAACTTGAATGAGGATCCCTTCTAGGACTTCGAGGATCTGAGTTGAATTGCGGAAACAGTTTGATCCAGAAATGTTGATTTAGGGATCGTTCTTATGAAGCTTTTTCCATTCTCTCTTAAGGATAAAGCTTCTTATTGGTTCAAGACCATTGGGAGACTGATTGGAACCTAGGCGGAATTACGTTGTGAATTCCTCCAAAAGTTTTTCCCAATCGGTTAGACGAACGTGATGAGGCATGCAGTTACGACTTTCTTGTAGGGACCAAGGGAGAAGTTGCATGACACCTAGGATAGATTCCATGATCTCAGGAAATGCCTGCACCCTGGTGTGCCTAGATGGCACTTAGATCAAATCTTCTACCATGGGCAGGATGACACACATTGAAACTTGGCCGATGCATCTAACGGTGGGAATTTCCTCGCGAAGGATGAGAACAATGCATTCAAGTTGTTTGAGTCCTTAGTAGAGAACTTAATGAATGTCGTGTCTATGAACTAGTTCCAACAACTTGGACAGCGGTGGGTTAATGCCCATGATGCTTATGTCGAATCTACCAGAGCTGATATGGACATTATCACCAAGAAGCTAGATAAGGTGGATCTGCTTGACAAGAACCTTGACGAATTGATTCGAGCTCAACCTGGATTTTCTGGCAATTCAGCTACATCTCACTCTTCTTTTGCATCCCAAGTTCCTCCTGCTCGAGTACATTTACTCACTCGGGATGTATCTTCTCCATCTTCACAGGATCCTGTGTATCAGGAAACCGTGAATAATTTATATTTGGCACCATACGATCAAGGTTACGCACCCCATGACGATTCTAGTGTGTATTCCTTTGATGAATATCTGTCTTAGAAATCTTCGGCCTACGAAGATGTCAATGCTATCCAAGGTTACAGGCGTGTCAACGCTATCTAATGTTACAGGCGTAATAACCCATATTCAGAGACGTATAATCCTGGTTGGCGTCAGCATCCTAACTTTTCTTGGTCTAGTAACAAGATCTACACTACCAGATCAGACAATACGAGCATGCACAAAACACATACCCGAGGTAGCAGCCATTCCCGACTCAGCAGCAATCCCGCTCTATTTTTCAATCGTTGCACCAAGCTGCCAATCACCCTCCAAAGTGGGTCAACCCTTTGGAGGCACTAAAAGAAGAACTGCAAGAGTCAATGCGGAAGTCTACTCATGACAGTTTGCAGATTATGAAGGCTATGGCTGATCAAATTCAGAGCATACAAAAGACACAAAATTAATTACTGCAGGAGCATAGATCACAGGGAGCCTTGCCTACCCAACCTGTCCCTAACCTAAGATATGTGTAGAACCAGGGTGTCCTGCCTAGGTTCCAGCCACCTCAGGGATAGGCGCATGCTGTATTACAAGCACCTCCTGCACCACCTGGTTATGGATAGGGTTAGCCAACTTTGCTGCAAAATCCTACTTATTATACCCCTTCCACTCCTCCGCCACCTCATGGACAATATGCCGATGTAAAGGATGTCACATTGAGGAGCGGGAAGACCACACAGGACCCACCAATAAGGTAGGCAGGTCATGATTTTTCATGTCCACTACCGCGGGATGGCTCATCTCCTTCTTCCTCTCAGGAGACACGTACAGTAGACAACGGCAAAAGACCAATTGACCCTGAGATTCCAATCCCTTTTCTTGAAGCTTTGACATGGGATTTAGCCTGGAAAAAGGGTACATAGAATTCTGAGGACCTGAGAACTATGTTCACAGAACTTCACATTCCGGTCCCTTTTCTCAATGTGATAGATCACATCCCTGCTGTTGCTAGGTTCTTCAAGGACTACTTACCCCGAAGCGATAACAGAAAATCAGATGACAGGCAATATTGTCAAAAGAGGATAGCATTGTGATTCTAGTCGACTTACCACCTAAAAGGAAAGACCTAGTACCCTACTCATTTCCTACTTTTTGCAAAATTCTCCATTTGATCAGGCCCTTTTTGATTTGGGTTCGACCATCAACCTAACTCCTATCACAGTATTTGATCGATTTAGATTTGGGGAGTTGAAACCCACCTCGGTTACCATACAGTTGACCGATCAATCGATAAAAACATCGAGGGGTGTGGTTGAGAATGTGTTCGTAAAGGTCCATGGATTCTGCTTTCCAACAGACTTTTTCGTTCTCAATATTAGGTTCCTCCTAATCTCCGCAATGCACTGATTATTTTGGGTTGCTCGATTTTGGCGACAGCTCACGCGAACATCGACTGTGCATCCGGGTGTATAGAGATAGCCCTAGGAAATGAAAGACTTAGATTGGACATATTCAGGGCATCACGGAACTTTGACTGTGATCTAATAGAGGACGGTGAAGATGAAGACTCGGCTTTTTGTGGGAACATTGGGCTCCTCTATAATGATCCAATGTCACATTTAGCTTCACTGTCAGGCTTTTTGGATCTTGATCCACACGGGACTGACGAAAATGCCATGCACATTTCAACCCACGGATCTGTTTATCTGGGGTGTTCATCTGATCACGACACCCCAGATTCTGATTATCCTATTCCACCAAGTACTTATTTGCCCTTGCTGACGTAAGATGGCGTGATTGCGACAAGCGGGATTCCCGTTAATGTAGTCACAACCAACCTCTTCACAGGTGGGGAATTAGTGAGAATTCACGAAAATCAGGATTATCATATTTCTGCTACAGATTGTTCTCCTCCTGTGAACGAATTTGATTCCCACCCACCCGTGATTGAATTGAAGCCCTTACCTGATTCACTCAAGTATGTGTTTTTGGGTGATAGTGAGACATACCCAGTGATTAGTAGTTCTCACTTGACCCGAGAACAGGAGCATCAATTGATCTTTATCTTACAAACACATAGGGCTGCTATTGGATGGAGCATTGCTGATCTCCATGGGATTTGCCGCTCATATTGCACTCATCATATTTACACGGATGAGGGGGTGAAACCTTTTATACAACCTCAGAGATGGTTGAATCCAAATATGCTGGAGGTTGTCAAGAAGGAGATCATTAAATGGTTAGATGCGGGCATTGTATATCCCATTTCCGACAACCAGTGGGTGAGCCCTATTCAAATTGTGCCCAAGAAAGCAGGAATCATTGTAATCAAGAATGATAAGGGTGAATCCATCCTGACCCATACCACGACTTTGTGGTGGATCAGTATTGATTATAGGAAACTGAACATGGCTACCAAAAATGATCATTTTCCTTTACCTTGTATTGATTAGATCTTAGAAAGGCTAGTCAGGTGAAGTTTCTTTTATTTTTTGGATGGATACTTTGGGTATAATCAAGTTGCGATTAACCTGGAAGATCAGGACAAGACTACTTTTACATGTCCCTTTGGAATATTTGCTTTTAAGCGAATGCCCTTCGGCCTTTGTATCGCACCAGTGACAATTCAGCGTTGTATGATGGCCATTTTCTCTATTATGATTGGGGACTGGGTAGAAGTATTTATGGATGACTTCTCCGTCTTCGGAGATGATTTCTCGTCTTGTCTTGATAACCTCACAAAGATCCTGAGGAGGTGCATAGAGGTAAACCTACTACTTTCATGGGAGAAAAGCCATTTTATGGTGAGGGTTGGCATTGTACTAGGTCATAGGATCTCATCCAACGGACTCGAGGTCGACCGAGCTAAATCTGAAGTCATTTCTCGAGTACCACCACCTTGCTCGATTAAGCAGATCAGATCATTCTTAGGTCATGTCGGATTTTATTGTAGATTCATTCGTGATTTCTTGAAAATCGCCCGTCCTTTGATGAATCTTTTGGTAGCTGACTTTGATAGCGAAAAAGTGTGATTTGTTAGAATCAAGTTTTAGGTCATTACAACACAGTTTTGATTGCTTTTAAAATTTGTAATTATTGAGTACTCAGAGAGTATTTGGGTTGTCCTAAGGGAGGTAGGAATGCAAATTGAGAAATTTCTTGTTCGACAAAACGGAAATCAACTTTCTTTCTGAATTTTTTTTTGATATATAATTTTTTTTTGGTTTTGGAATAATGGGCAATGGCAAGCGAATACATGAAATGAAATTATGCCTATATGCTATGGCTAAAGTGATAAGAAGAACCTCTCTCTAAGCTCACCCTAGGTACGTGAATACCTAGGGTAATTAGGGAGAGTGTGAGTGCACTAACTAAATGGAAAAGAAAGTAAATATTTTTCAACAAAAAGTAGAAAGGCAACTTATATATAAGGGAGAAAAAATGTTTTACAAAATTGTAGTGGGCTGCTTCTACTACCGAAAAATGAAATATGCAAGAAAGAAAAATTTCTCCTAATGATGATGGTAAAGAGGAGGAAGCCTTGCTCTAAGCTCAGCTGCTCTTGGGCTTAGAAGGGTTCCTCCAACTCCTTCCTTGAAATGCTCCTCCAAGTTGATGATGGTCCTTCTCTTGGCAAGCCCTAGATGGGCGTGGCTTTGCTCCTTCTAGAGTGGATGATTTCCACTCTAAAACTCCTCCTTAGGGTAGATGTGCACCACCCTAAAAATTCTCCTCTCTGGTCATCCTCCTTGCCTAGCTGACTCCTTGGCTTGGTGTGGACATAAGGTAGAAGTGGATAGGAAGTTGAAGGCACCAAGAGGGCGGGAGCACCCCCTTAATCTTCTTCTTCTCCTCTTCTCCTTATTCGTTGGGAATGGTGGAATGAAGGTGGTAGTGTGCTTGAAGTATGTAGCCAAGGGTGAAGAATAATGGTAGTTATGGATGGTATATATAGAGTGGTAGGAAGGGGGGTAGGTGTTATTAAATGGAACAAATAGGATGGGCTCATGGATGGTGGTTATAGGATCCTAGGGCTAGGGTTGATGGCGCCAAAATGGAGGGGCATGAATGGTTGGTGCAAACTCTTGGTGGGGACTACGACTAAAGGTTGGTGTGGAGTGTTGTAGGGTTAGGATTGGCTTAGTTGATGGTGGTTATGTGATGGAGGGATCTGGTGGGTTGGCGTTGTTCGTCGCGAGATGCGTTAGAGATTACAGCTATCGTTATAATGTGAATTACAATCAAATAAATAACATTTATAGATTTTTCTGGTGAGTATCGAGTCATTCGTAGGGAACCAAACATGATTTCTATGTGAAAGCTTTTCAGAAAGTCATTCTTAAATATTTATATATATATAGACAAGCATCAGATATTATAATTTCATTATTACTTGTGAACAGTCTTTCAACTATGAATAGAAATAACTATGCTAGAGAGAGAGATAGTAGGAGTAGATGGAGGGCGACGTTGCTTGTAGGATTCTTGTGTGAAGTGTAGCAGCACTTCAAATCCAGAGCGTCAGGAGGAATTCTAGAGAGGAGTTGCAGAGAGAGAGAGAGAAGCTGGAGAAGTATCTGGTGGGAGTTGCCCTCAACTGGGGGGCCCTAGGTCTTCTTTTATAGCTTTAACGAGGGGTAAAGTGGACATTTTAGCCATCCAACTCGTGCAACAACCTAGGTACGATCAAATCCGTTGATCAGGAGATCAATGGCTTAGATTGCACCTAAAAATAACCTCCAACGCGCCTTATACGTGAGGGAACCACTCGATTATGATTCGCACTACCTTCTCTTTTTTCCGCAGCGCGCTTGGATCTTTACACGCGCATTCAATCTCGACCGTCCGATCATGAGGGAGCACGCGCAGCACCATCTTTATGATGTGTGTTCATCGGTGTGTTCTGTTGGAGTGTGCATCTGCCAGTTCGTGACCACCTCATCCAGCGTCCATCTATGTGCTATGCGGTCCCATCTACGTCGCTAGTGATGATCCAATGGTCGAATCACGCTTGCGTGTGCCCAACCTTCCCGATTTCATGCTGGCGCAGTTCAAACATGCGTATTGTGCTTGCGTACGAGCGCGTGAATCGTTGCACTAAGTTGCCTTTTGTGTTGCATTTAGGTTTTAGGCAAGTCCGCTCTCAGCCATTGGGTGGAGATCCAACGGTTGAGATCTCCTTTTAGTCGATGAAGCGGGGATGCTAGGGTGACGTGGCTTCTTTGAGGCCGTTGGATGATGATCCAACGATCCTCGTTTCTTCCTTCAGAGGTTGGAGGCGTGGCGAGGGACTGCTGGGATGGTTCCACGTGGCACTATCCTAGCCGTTCATCTTCCCATCTTTGTAGTTGGTGCTATAGAGCTCCGATCAGGTTGATCTGTGCACTATTGGATTGCGATCGTTGATCTAGACCCATCTGTGTGGTCGGATTTTACATTTGGGGCTTGGATCTCTGTCATCTTGCTCCTTGACCTTTGTTCTTCTTTGGGCTGCACGTCATGCTATGTTTGTTTGATCAAGATGATTCTGGAAGCGTTGGACTCTCGTCATCGTCCTGATTAGATCTATACGGTCTGATCTGTCATCTGTGGCCTCGAATCATCTGCAATCAATTTCATCTCTCTTTTAGAGCATAAAATGGCAGTCGTGAAAGTGTATTGTTTTAGCCTATGCAATGGATCCAAGTGAAAAGCCAATCCACATCTAAAGCTTGTACTTGACCCTTAGTAAAATTCTTTTGGGATATGCAAACTTCTTCCCTTGGGGTGATAAAATAATATGTAAATTTAGCCTTGGCTTGTTGCTTAGGTAGAAGATATTTTGAGTCAAGTGGTTTTGTATTTGGTGGCTCACACTCATCTGGTGCTATACATAGACTAGTACTACAGAACCTAGATTTCCAGACCATTAAATAATTCAACTCAGAGAGGCTGAGAAACTGTGCTCTCTTTAGTTCCTTTGTACCTATTCTCTCTCTTTCTTTTTTTTTCTTCTTTTTTTCGTTTTTGTCTCTTTTCTTTTCTCTTTTTTTTTTCTTTTTGAGTTCACAATTTCATCAGATTTGTCAGTATATTTGGTGGCATTTCATGGCATTAACACTTTTATTAGGCTCTGATAACCCTATGACTAAGTCAGAATTCTTCAACTAGTATTCGGTGGAAAGAAATACAGAAAAGTAGGTCAAGGCTATATTTGGTGGACTATGAAGGGAATGGGTGTTGCCTCAATGTGCTTGACATGAAATAGACACAACGCAATTAACATTTTTTTCTACTCTTTTTTTTTCTATATATATATATTTGCTTTTCTCTTTCTTTCTTCTCTCTTTTTTTTTTTCTTTTTTTTCTTTCTTTTTTTTCTTTCTTTTCATATATATTTTATTTCTATCAACACAATGTACTATAGCAACCATGCACATTTTTATTCACGAGGCATTATTTGGGATTGGGGTGTTTAAGAGGATATTGGGTGGTTTATTTGGTGGAAGTACCTACTCTCGGCGCTGGGAAAGGAATGGATGGGACAGTGTATTTCTGACTTTGATATTAATACTCTCCTTCTGCTAAGGATTTCGTAAAGGATAGTCATAACCATCTACCTTAGTCCTAGTTTTATTAGATTCTACTCTCTGCATATTTACTTTATTTGGTGGCTCTCCAAAAATTCACACAAAGAATTTATACACAGAAATCAAGAGCAAAAATTGTGTCTAAATCTGAGTATCATTATCTAATTATCTAGAAATTAAGATTCCTTATACTAGCCTTAGAGCACCAGTAGACTTTCTACTCTCACCTCACACTTGTTTGGTGGATCTACTAAAAGATGCTTTGTCGGACTCCTTAATTGCTATCCAAAGGTTTGGGAGAAGAAACATTGCTTCTTCTCAACAAACTAAAGATGTATATCAATCTTCACAGAGGATCCATTGCAAATTCTACGTGTAAGTGTGAAATTGTACTAGATTCTAAGTTCAGGAATTAACTTAAGAATAAATCTCTAATAAAACCTTATTGATAAATATTCTTTATGCATGAATGCATTTTTTTTTCTTTTCTTTTCTTTTTGACATTAAAATAAGACATGCAATGTTCACCCCTCCATGCCTATTCATTACAATGTCTTCAATGAAATGTATGCAGGAAAATTTAACAAGAGGAGGGGATATCACCTGACTGAGCTTGTTAAGCTAGGTTAGCTTGGATAGAGAAAATGCAAAACTACTTGTAAAGAATATTGGGTTGCCTCCTAGCTAGCGCTAAGTTTAATGTCATTTGTCGGACCTAAACCCAAAAGAAATATGTATTTCAATATTGTGGGTCAAGAGGAGTAATGATTGTCGCTGAGAGATTTAGAATTAGTGTAAAGATATGATCGTTTGGTCCAAGAATTAGTAATCCACAAATGCGAACCAAATGATGATGTAGTCCTACTTTGAAGAGTTTTTCTGATTTGAAATAGTAAATAGGGTCAGATAGATGAGGTTCATGATGCAGAGCCTGTTCATTAATCCAGTTCCATAATTCAAGAAGAGTTGGTAGAGGGTCTGGATTGAAATCATGATTGAGATTTAAATCTGGTTCTGAATCAGAATCATAAGGATCCTCCTAATGGTAGTTGATGTCAAAAATCATGAATTCTTCAGGCTCTGGGTCATATGAGGACAAAGGTGGAGTTGTGTTGAATTCGTCAAAATCCTCATAAGAAATTACCTCTTCCTCATCAGAAGTCATTTCTTCCTCAAATTCAAGCCATCCATTTGAACCAGTTGGAGTATAAGTTCTTCCCCAGTCCATCATGATTTGAGCTTCTTTTTTTGATACTGTTTCTTCGTTTACCTGGTTCATGTCCTTAGATTGTCCAATTTCTTGAACCCCCTCAAAGTTCAATAGTTCCTGAATTTCAAGGTGAATGTATTGAGGAGTCTTTATGTTATCATCTAATTCATCATAAGATACTCCCAAGAGTTTCTCAATCTCACTAATGTCTTTTTTCATTTGATTTTCTATGGGAGGTGGTAGATCAGAATCATCCTCAAGTGCATCACTTTCTTGTCTTTTGTGTTGATCTTCAGATTTGGCAGAATTTGGATCATCCTTAGTGTGAATTGCCAAAACCTTTTCAATTATTCCTGCGACCTCTATGGAACCATAATTCACCTTATTCTTTTGGAAAACTTTAAAGATTGAATTGACAAGTTTTCCTTCCAGAAGTGATCTGCATAATCCTTGTCTCACAGTTGATTAGGGCCTTGGCTGTGGCTAAGAAAGGTCTTCCTAAGATTATTAGGGTGTGGTTCAAGTTTCCTATTGCCTCTATATCTAAAACAAGAAAGTGCACAGGATACTCAAAATTCCTTACTTTTATAATCACATTTTGTAAAAGTCCCTTTGGAATCTTGGTTGACCTATCAGCAAGTTGAAGGGTAACATCATTGTGTTGCAAGGGACCTAATTCCAACTCTTCATATAATTCTGTGGGGATTATTAGATTGATGGAAGCACCAAGGTCCAGTAAGGCTCAATCCAAGATAAAACCATCTATCTCACATGAAATTAAGGGGGTCCTTGGATCTTTCTTTTTAAGAGAGAGCTTATTTAAGATGATGGCACTGGCTTGTTTAAAAACTATGACCCTTTTTGATGATTTGGCTTGGTGTTTTGGTGTGCACATTTCCTTTAGAAATTTTGCACAGGCTGGGATGTTTTCAATGGCTTCAAGGAGTGGCATATTTACCTGGACTTGCTTTAAAATCTCAAGCCACTCCTTAGATTGATTGGTTTTCTTTTCCTTGGATTTGTTCAAGGCTTTAGTAAAAGGTGCTTGAGAGAAATCATGAGTGTTCAAATCCTGAGTTGTGTTTTCTAGATTAGCTTGGTCTCCTAGGTCAAATTCAGGCTCTTCAAGATCTTGGTAAGATTTCAATGTAGAAGGATAATGATCTTGGATTTGTTTCCCACTTCTCAAAGTGATAGCACAAGCTATGCATTAGGGTTAGAAGGGTGAGTTGGGTTTGGAAAGATAGGCCGAGCTTGGGTTGGGTTGGGGTTAACAAAACCAGGTGGGTGCTGGGGAGTAGGTTGAACTATATGTGCCTGTTGCTCCCGTGTGTTGTGCTAGTTAACCCTATTGAAGTTCCTTGGGTTGGGGATGGGTTGGGATGGCAGCATCCCGTGTTGTCTAGCATCAACTAGTTGGTCTAATCGTCTCGTCAATTTTGTCCTCAATTGATTTATTTCTTCCTTATGTCTTAGATTCATTTCTTGCATTTCCTTGAGGACCAAACTTAGATCAGAGGGTTGGTTTTTCTGAGTAGGTTGTGGTTGATATGTGTGTGGTTGTGTGTACCTACTGGTTGCCCGTAAGTGTTTGGCTTAGTCAGGTTAGGACCCTAGGCGAGTTTCTGACTTGACCAAGCAAAGTTAGGATGGTTGCTCCATCTAGGGTTGTAAGTGTTTGAATAGGGATCATTTCTAGTGTAACCCTGGAGTGCATTTACATCCTTAGGATAACTAGGCATCGGGATGCTTAGTTCAGAATTTGAGGGCATCAAGGTCCCTCCTTAGTACTCAGAAAGAGATGGGTCCAAGTAGAGTTGGCTCATAGGTGGAGCCATGGTCAGGTCATTAATATTGTGCACCATTTCTTGACCTAAAGTGTTGGGGAGTTGGGTATGGGTTATCATAGAAACTCCTTGGGTAGGCATAGGATTTACTTTGGAATGTGTACCTAAGGAACTCCCGCCTTTCAGAAGGTTGTCCAGTTTCTTATCCAAACTCTCTACGTTCTTTCCAACAAGTTCCACCTTGTCCAATCGTTGCGCAATTGACTCTAAATCAACAGAGTTTGAATTATCCCTAACTTCATAAACTCCGCTCCTTGGTTGATTTGCTCTGTTAAAGGCAGACATTGAGGCATTGTTGAGGAAATTTTCACTTATATTTTCAAATAATTGAAAGGCTCCCTCAGCATCTCTGCTTAGGAAATTGCCCTTACATGCTGCATCAATAAAATTCTTCAAATTGTCACTTAACCCATAATAGAAAATATGGGCCAAATGCCACTTCGAAATCCCATGATGAAGGCATTTCCTAGCCAAATCATTAAATCTCTCACAAGCCTCATGTAGTTGTTCCCCACGATTTTGCTTAAAGGTTGTAATGACATATCTAAGGGCATTGGTTTTTCCTATGGGAAAGAATTTTTTCCGAAATATGCTTCTCAAATCTTCCCATGTTAGGATTGGTCTACCAATAGTCCTCAACCAATGAGCAGCTCTATCTTTTAAGGAGAATGGAAACATTTTCATCATTAAGGTACCTTCATTCATGTTCCTAGGGCCAAAGGTCCTTCCTATGTGTAGAAGTTCTTCAAGGTGGTGGAAGGGGTCATCAGAATCGCGGTCATGGAAGTGGGGAATCAGATTGATGATCTGTGGTTTGAGTTCAAAATCTTCCCCATCCTGAGGTACCCTGATAAAAGGCTTAGGTTGGGAATTAGGAGGATTATAAAAGTCACGGAGAGGTCGATCTGCTCTTTCATTTTGGAGTCGAGTGATGATCTGCACTATGACCTCCATTTGTCTGTCATGATGCCGGCCCTGCTTACCTTTGTAAGAGAGTCATTGGATCCAGATTTTGTTCTTCCTCTTCGATCTCATCTTCCCATGGTGACTAGCCATTGAAGAGGGTTCAGATTCAAATTCTGGACAAACAGGTCTTCTCTTAGGATTTCTTTCTAAAGGTGGTAGCAAATCAGGATGTAGAGATTTTCTACCTTGCATGCACCAGAAGAATGTCCATAGATGAGAGGGAGAATAAAGATGAGAGAATACTCCACCCTTTCAATGCAAGAAATCAAGCTATTCCTTAGATTGTAAACCCTAAATAGACCTAATCTTGGTTCCTCAAAACACGACTGGGTTAGATCAACCCTTGAATTACTTGGCTGGCCGGAAGGGTGGGACCCCCTAGGACACCCCGCACGGTGGAACACCACTAAGGGTTAATGCGGTTACCGCATTGACCTTTCTTGTCACCAGTGGGTCCAAGTAGACAAGGCCTTAACCTTAGCCCAATCTAATTCCAAGTCCCCAAGAATATTTAGTCCTGCCTAGGGCACATCTGCTTAGTTTTAGGCTTAGGCTTGATGTGCTTTTGGAATATGATGGGTGTTAAGGGGGTGTTGCCCTTAAAAATGATTTTCAGGTGTGTGAAATGTACATGCAAGGGTTTCACCGGTAATTTTTTATGATGAAGTGAATTTTATGGTTCAAATGCTTGTATTAGTGAGTTTTAAGGTTCACTTAAGTTAATATCTTCAATCAATCATTTTGATGAGGCACACAAGAGTTCTACAAATCCCAATTGTTTGATAGATTTCCTTTAAAAATTGAAATGCAGGTGTGCTCTACCCAAATGTGAAACCCTAAGTGCAGATAGTGCTATATGGTCCTTTTAAGTCCAAAATCAGAGTGGTGCGACCCAAATAATGCAATCAATTGGTCCCATTGCACCACTAACTAGGCACTCAGAAAATATTTTTTCAAGAATTTTAATCCACGTTTTCTATTTTTTTCAGATTTAAAGTGCACTGGAGGTTCTGTAGTCTATTTTGAACCCCAGTACGTGATTGAATAATCCATGCAATCAAATGTGCAAGAAATTTTTTTAAAAGATTTTTTCTAAATTTTGATTTTCATAGGAATTCAGTGCTATAAATTTCAAGTCAATCGGAGTTGTATAAAAATTCCTATGATATTTTGAACTACAAAAAATCAGAAATAATAACTGATTTGATAATAGTTCAGTGTACAAATTTTTAAATTTTTCTATAGCTCAAATTTACGCAAAATTTGGATATGTTTTTCCTAACTTCAAAACCCATTTCCAATAACAATTTTAGAAATTTTGAACGTATAGATTTTCAGGAATTAAATTTTTAAGGAAAGAGTTTATTTTAGCCCGAAATTCACCAGGAGAGATTTTTTTTTTCAAAAAGCAAACAAATGCTAACTAATCCTAAGGTTCAAGCAAAACACCTTTTTTTTTTTTTGAATTTTTTTTTCGAAATCTAAACTAATTAAGCGACGAGTACTTACCTAAAATTAAGGACCTACAATTTTTCTGTTGCGTTCTTTTCGGATTTGCTTGTTTCCTACACACTCGAAATCAACAAAAAAACTAGATTAGAAATCTCAAATAAGCACTTGGAAGAAAAGCTTCAAAAATTTATGTTGCCTCCCCAGCAACGACCCCAACTTGTTCGTCGCAAGACATGTTAGAGATTATAGCTATCATTGTAGTGCGAATCACGATCAAACAAATAACATTTATAGATTTTTCCGATGAGTACTGAGTTGTTCACAGGGAGGCTAACATGATTTCTATGTGAAAGCTTTCTAGAAAGTCATTCTTAATATTTATATATATAGACAAGCATCTGATATTAGAATTTCATTATTACTTGCAAACAATCTTTCAACTATGAATAGAAATAACTATGCTAGAAAGAAAGAGAGTGAGAGCAGGAATAGATGGAGGGCGACGTTGCTTGTGGGATTCTTGTGTGAAGTGCAGCAGCACTTCAGATCCAGAGAGCCAGGAGGAATGCTAGAAAGGAGTTGTAGAGAGAGAGAATTTAGAGAAGTATCTGGTGGGAGTTACTCTCAACTGGGGGGCCCGAGGTCTCTTTTTATAGCTTTAACAAGGGGTAAAGTGGCCATTTTAGCCCTCCAACTTGTGCAACAACCTTGGTACGATCAAATTCGTCGATCAGGAGATCAACGGCTCAGACCGCCCCTAAAAATAGCCTCCAATGCATACATGCGCGCGGATGCTTTCTGGTGGTACCACTTGGCGGCTTCGGAGTTGCTTGATCACGATCCGCATTGCCTTCTCTTTTCTCCACGTGCACGCTCGCATCTTTACGCGCGCATTCAATCTCGACCGTTCGATCTCACGATCGAATGGCTGGATGTGCATGCCACACCGTCTTTATGTTGTGCGTTTATTGGAGCATTATGTTGGAGAGTGCATTTGTGCGTTCGCTAATCGCCTCATCCAGTGTCCTATGTGCCACGCGGTCCCATCTACACTGCTGGTGATGATCTAACGGTCGAATCGCGCTCGCATGTGCCCGACCTTCCTGATTTCTTGCTAGCACGGTTCGAATGCGTGTCCTGTGCTTGCGTGCAAGGTGCAAACCATTGTGCTAAGTCGCCTTTTGTGTTGCATTTAGGTTTTAGGCAAGTCCACTCTCAGCTGTTGGATGGAGATCCAACGGTTAAGATCTCCTCTTAGTCGATGGAGTGGGGAGGCTAGGGTGAATTGGCTTCTTTGAGGCCGTTGGATGATGATCCAACGGTCCTCGTTTCTTCCTTCAGAGGTTGGGGGCATGGTGGGGGGCTGCTGGGATGGTGCCACGTGGCACTATCCTGTCCATTCATCTTCCTGTCTTTGTAGTTGATGCTACAGAGCTCTAATCGAGTTGATCTTTGTAACGTTAGACTGTGATAATTGATTAGGATCCACCCGTGCGGTTAGATTTTACATTTGAGGCTTGGATCTCCGTCATCTTGCTCCTTGGCCTCTGTTCTTCTTTGGGCTACATGTGATGCTATGGTTGTTTGATCAAGACAAATTCGGAAGCGTTGGACTCTCGTCGTCGTCTTGATTAGATTTATACGGCCTGATCTGTCATCTGTGGCCTCAAATCATCTGCAATCAATTTCGTCGCTCTTTTAGAGCATAAAATGGTAATGTTATCTATAAGGCTATCAAACTAACTAATATGCAAATATGATGCTTATGCATGCATTGTTCCTAAGTTATGCTAGAATCTAACTTAATTCAGGTAGATTATGTCGTATGATTGCTGTGTAATCAGGCTCCAACTTAAGGCGTGCATGGAGGTGGAGTTAAGGGGAGTTGGTGTGGATTTATGGTGTGGTTGTGGGTTTTGTTTTTGGTGCCAACTAATGGAGGGTGAGGATAGGTTGGATGGGTTATGTGTAAGGTGGAGATGGGCTTCTAGGTTGGGGCCAAGTATGAGGACTTGTGTGGGCATTTTTGTGCCACCTTAGGTGGTGATTATAGAGTGGTTAAATTGGTGAAGAGGTGGGTATTGTAAATGGGCTAAAATCGATGTTTTAAAAGATGTAATCGTCGTAGCAAGTCGAAATAGTGTGAAAATAAATAAAATTTATAACTCGAATGAAGTTTGAGGTCGAACATAGGGAGCAAGTATTGCAATTAATCTCAAAGATCACAATAAAATCACAAATATAAGCAATTTATAATGAGAATTCCATGCAAGAATGATATTTATAAGAGAATCAGTACCAATGTGCAAAAAGAATGGGGTAAAATGGTGATTTAAATCACCAAATTACCCTACAATGTTAAGCTCACAATTCACTTAAATATTAGAATCATATAAGCCAAGAATATCTCAATTTAAGAACCAGCAGAACTAATGCACCAGATGATAGAGATGAAGCCCAGACGGCTTAAGTGACAACCAGCTACAGTGTCTTTAAGAGGCTCAAGGGCCTCTTCCTTCTTGTTCTTCCTTTACTAACCCTCTCCTTTCTTCACAGGCACAAGGGCACAATTCCCTCAGTGACTAAGTGTCGAACCTTTTTCTCTAAAGAGCAAAAACCCTCTCCCTGCGCACAAATTCCTCCTCTTCTCTCTCAAATAACCGAGTAGCCAATCGGGTAATCAGGTTAAGCAGTATCAGGTCCAGGGCTACCAACGTGGGTAGTAGCCAAGGAGTGAGGGCTTAGGTTGGTACGGGTGAGCGGGTAAGGGGACCCGATCCCCGTGTTACTTGGGTGATAGGATGGAAACAGAAAATCAATTTAAGTGTGCGCGGGTTCTCTTCTCCCATTGATGTGGGACTATCCCACGCAGTTCTTCCTTCGCGTAGCAACAGCTGAGGATGCATCTGATTGAGGTCGAGGGAAACACCTATTGGTTCAATTGGGAGTTTGGAGCGCTCCCTAAAGGTATTCTGCATTGCTTGGAGGTAGCACCTAGGGCTGATGTAATGAGAACACAACATTGAGCTTTCTTGAAGAAGCTCTATCAATGGTGGCGACCGGTGGTAGACCTGAAACATGCAAACAACCTAACGGCCAAGTCAGGAAAGCTTAGTAGAAGTACAAAGATGCAGTGAAGGTGGCGGTGGCGTGCCGTGAATGTGGTCCGAGGTGGCTGGAGGAGATGAAAAACGAAGGTGAAAAGGGTTACGTTCGGTGGAGCAATCGATGCAGTAAACCCCTCAATTTCTTGAGTTTTGCTTGTGTGGATGCAGCGGAGCTTTTGGGACCGATGGTAAGTGGTTTGTTGGAGTAGAGCGAGCGTGCGAGCTCGCTGGGGGTACGTCAGCGAGGTGGAAGATGAAGTCGGAGTGGGCGCGACAATGGTTAGAGTCAAAATTTGGAGGTGTAGTTGTGATCAGTAGGGGTCGAGGAGTTGACAGAGATAACTAGCGGACGAAGGAGGATGGAGGAGGTGTCGAGTCTAGTATTGCTGGTGCCGGAGGAGATGAATGCTTCGGTGAGAGGGAACGACGACGATGGAGGGTTAGGAAGCACCTCGCTGGTATGGCGAGGTGCGGAAAGAAAAGGGGAGTTGGAACTGACTGCTTATGGTATGTCACGGCCGATGAAGCGGCCAGGGGTCGCTAGAGCAAGCTCGGAGAGAGCGGGAGGTAGGGGAAAGAAGAGGGTTTTTGGCTCAAAAACTTGCTACAGAAATAAGGTAATTGATTGGGATCTTTTATAGGCAATTGGGCGAGCTTTCAAGCTTGGAAACAAGCTTGAAAGCTCTGCAAGTCAGGGAGTACGTTTTGTGGGTTTCAAAGAGTTCAGATGAACTTTTGGACAAGAATCAGAGGTCGAGATGCGGTCCAAAATGAAGAGGATCATCTGAGGAGTCTCCCTTCCAAATTTGGAAGAGATTGACCATGAAATCAGGGAGGAATCCTTGATTGAAGCTTGACCTCTTTGTGTTCACACCTGCCATGGCGGTAGGGACCCAAATGTAAAGAACAAAGATAAACCTAGGGGGCATTTCGTATAGTTTTCAGAACATGAGGGGCTATATGAGAGAAAATAAGTCTGAGAGGACCAAAATGCAAACTAGGTCAGGATAAACTCTGATTGGGCCCAAATTTTGGTATAAACCTAACTTGGACTTCAGGAATATGATGGTGAAATTATATTTTGGTTTTGACCAAGTTTGACTGAAAAATTTGCATAGAATCCAAATTAGGGAACTTTCCGTCTGAGACTCTGTTTTAGGTCAAAAATAGGTTCAGATGGTCAAACCAAGGATACCAAACCTCATGGAATATTTTTCTATGAATTTTAGAGGATTTAGATGAATTTTATCCTGACCAGAACCTCATTTATTTAACCGGGTCTGAAATTAGGGCTTCGAATGTCCATTAATTCTTGAAATGCGTGAAAACTCGTTTCTGTCTTTGTGGACCCTCTTATTAGACATTAATGACCATTTAACTTTTTAATTCCTCCACCCCACCGAACACTACGTTTCACCACCATCCTCCCCGACAACAGATCTCCTCCGATCATCACCCACCCTCAAACCATTGCCAGCGTACTCTCCTTCACATGACGAAGCCTTTGAACTAGTCTGACAGGGCTGCAATGCTGTATAGTTACACGTATTGATCGGAGCTCCACCGTCACCCTCACCTCTATCGGCTCTGTCAATGGCATTCTGAGAAACTATGGTCACAAGTCCACATTCAAAAGACATTGCTTCACCTCATGAATGCAATCACGTCTTTAATTGAGAAGGAAGCAGCAAAGAAGCTGCTCGATTTGATGAAGAAACTCACAGCTGTAGCACGAAGGAAATGAAGACAATGTTGGTACCTTTAATGCCACTATTCCTAACGATATGCCCGGCTTAGAGGAGAAGGGATTCTGAGGAGGGGTAGGGGTAGGTTTTGCATTGGTATTCGTACCTTATTGCCTCAAAATGCATACCCATATGCCATACACTTAGCATCTCTGAGGCATGGGACCCTTGAGCCTCTACGATTTTACCTTAGTCTTATGCTGGGGCTTAGCATTTAAGGCATCTGAAGTGCCTTACCAACGTCTGATTTGGTTGGTTCTATGGAATTATTTGAGACATATTCGAGTATTAGCTGACGTGGAATTTGAGAATAAGTGGTTTTAACCACTGTTGGAAAATTTGAGTTGGTTGAGAAATTGATTTCATTGGGATATATGCTTAATGTGGGAGATTAATTGGTGATTCAAATCACCATTTTTATAGTTCTTATTCTTTTTATCCCATTATTTCTTGAGACACATTTGCTATTATTGAGCATTATGTTGAGTAAACATTCTATTATTCATTGAATATAATTTTGTTGCAATTGTGCTCACTATCTATAATTGTGATTAGTGTTGCGAATTCCAATTTACACCCTGCGAATGACCTTGGACTCACTTGTGTTTTTGAGTTTATAAATTTAAATGTTGTTGCGATTTTTTTGTTACTATACTATGACGTTATACCTAAAACGACTCTCGTGACGCAACAATGACCAGGGCTAGCCCTAGTTTCTCAAGTAGCATATACTTACCTTCTGTGGCCTGATAGGCTTTGCTGATGAAGTATACGGTTTGCTGTGTTCCCCCTCGTTTGCTGACTAGGACGACGTTGACGGTAGACGCAGATGTTGCCGGGTATAGTGAAAGGATTTCCCTAGGATGGGGAGCTAATAGGATAAGGGGAGTTCGGAGCACAACTTTGACTTCCTCTAAGGCCTTCTAGCAGTGAGGGGTCCAGTGGGCGGTAGTATAGCCTTTGCTCCTTTTTATGCACTTGAAGGAGGGGAGGTATTTGTCGGAAGATCGAGACAAAAATCAACCTAAAGAGGTGATCTTGCTGACTGACGATTGCATTCCTTTCAAGGTGCTGGGTGGTTGTAGGTTTATGATTGCCTGGGTCTTGTCTGGGTTGGCTTCGATCCCCCGATTGGAGACCAAGAACCCTAAAAACTTGTCGGCTGAGACCCCAAAGGTACACTTGTCGGGGTTCAGGTGAAGGTGGGTGTTCCGTAGAATTTGGAACACCTCTTCCAAATATTCTAAGTGTTGAGGAAAATTGGATCCCTTTACAAGCATATCATCTGTGTACACCTTAAAAGATTTTCCTATTATTTTTGAGAAAACCATATTTACAAGGCCCTAGTACGTTGCTCTGGCATTTTTCAAGCCAAAGGGCATGACTCTACACTAAAATAGACCCCTATCAGTGATGGAGGTGTGAGGTCTATCTGCTGGAGCAAGGTTGATCTGGTGGTACTCGCTGTAGGCGTTCAGGAAGGACATATGGGATTGTCCACTACAGGAGTCCACTAGGGCGACCACTCTAGGTAGGGGGAACTCCTCCTTTGGGTAGGCTTCGCTGATGTTGGTGAAGTCTACGCATATGTGCCATTGGCCATTGGCTTTCTTCACCATTGCCACATTAGAGAGCCATGGCGGGTATAGGGATTCTTCGATGAACCTAGCTTTCAGGTGCTTTTGGACTTCGACTTCAACCTCTTGCCATTGCTTGGCTGATTTATGTCGGCATGACTGCTTGACTAGGGATGTTCAGATGTTGTTGGATCAGGGACAAGTCTACTCCGAGTAGGTCGTTTGCGGACCAAGCAAAAATGTCTATGTTGGCCCGAAGTAGGAGTAGCAACTCTTGTACCTCGAAGGGATCAAGGTTCGCTCTGACCCGAACAAGCTTGGTAGTGTCATCCGAATACATTTGTATGGCTAGGGCTGAAGAGCCTGGCTGCAGTCCCAAAGTCATTAGCAAATCAGTGGGAATTATCTCTGATTGCCTAGACTTGGTTTCTTTTCTTCCCCATTTTTGTGGCTTAGGGGGCTTTGGCTCCATGGACCACTCGAGCTCAATCCTGAGAAGCTCACACCCGACTGTCTGATCTCCGTGTACTATTCCTATTCCCCATGGAGACTAGAAAAGCACAAATTGGAAATATGACGAGGGGATGAGGTGGAAGGCGTGGGTAGTTGGACAGCTGAGGATGCCTTCGAATGCCGCCGTCAACCTAGTCACTATAAATGTGGCCATCCAGTTGAGGTGCCTATCCCCATCTCAGATAGACAAGGGGAGGTGTTAGTCGCTCTAAAATGGGTTTAAAATCATCGCGTTGCAGTATAGTTCAAATCAGCGCGAAAACATATAGAATTTATTACTCTAATTTGAAGTCCGAGGTCGAACACAGGGAGCAATATAGCAATTTAAAACTCAGGATCACAATTAAGGATGTAAGAATTTGCAATCAATATATAAATGAGATCTAATGTCAATAATGTAAAAAGAAGAGAGGGTAAAATGGTGATTTGAATCACCAAATTATCCTACAATGTTAAGCTTAAGCTACTCAAAGTAACAAATCACAACTCAAATTAACCAATTAGAACCAAAGTATCAGATATCAGAATAGGCTCAGACGCTTGAACAGAGGCAAAGGCCTCTTCTTCTTCAAGCCTCGAGGAGAGGCTTCTCTTCCTTCTCTTCTTTTCCTCTTCTTCTTTTCTTCTGCTTCCCTTAGCTTACAGCACAGGACTTAGCACGCCAGCAGAGGCAAAGGCCTCTTTAGATCTCACAAGTCAAGAGGAGGGTGGCAGAGCAAAACCTCCCCCCTCTCCTCTCTTTTTCTACTCTTTCTCTCTCAGAACCAGCAAACCAGACCAGACCTGGATATCCGGGTAATCGGACCAAGCCCAGACTTGTGGAGTGTGAGTGCAGGCGAGGGCGTGCGTGGACACATGTGAGGGGACCTCACCTGGTGCTACTGAGGCAAAAAACCTATAGCACAAATTCAATTTAAGTGCCTGTGGCTCTTCGTCAACTACCGAGGTGCGACTAAAGTCCCACCCTTCTTCGCACATCCGCAGCTGCAGTGATGATGGCTTGAATTGGTGCAACTGCAGTGATGACGAACCCTAAAGTGCAATATGAGTTCAGTATAAGAAGTGTCAAGAAGGGTTTCGGGTTTTTCAAAAAGATGATGGGCTGCCTCCCGTTAAGCCCTGAGTTTAATGCCATCAGCCAGGTGCAATGAGCTCAGGGAGAATGGAGGGCAAAAGATACCTTAGCCAAGTTTGAGTTAGTGAGTTCGACGAACGGTTTGAGTCTCTAACCGTTCACGACAAAAGATGTAGAATCAGGGCTGAGTTTACTAATTTCAATGGCTCCATTTCCAAAGATTCATCTCACCAAGAATGGTCCAATCCATTTTGATCTGAGTTTTCCTGGGAACAGTTTTAGTTTGGCATCAAAGAGTAGAACTTTTTTACCAAGGTGGAAAGATTTTCGTACAATGTGCCTGTCATGGAAGGCCTTAACCCGCTCTTTATAGATACACAAGTTCTTATATGCATCATTGCGTAGTTCCTTGTTCTTGCTCAATTGCAATCGGTAGTGTATTCCAGCCTTCATTAGATCCAGATTGCACTTCCGTATTGCTCAATAAGCCTTGTGCTCCATCTCGACGAAAAGGTGACATGCCTTTCTGTACACTAGTCTGAAGGGAGACATGCCTAATTGGGTCTTGTGGGCGGTCCTATAGGCCCACAAGGCTTCCAGAAGGCGAGTAGACCAATCTTTCCTATCAGGCCGAACAATGACTTGAAGTATCTTCTTGATTTCTCGATTTGACAGTTCTGCCAGTCCATTATCTGGGGGTGGTAAGGAGTCGAGATACGATGTGACACCCCGTACCTTTTCATCAGAGACTGGAAGTGCACATTGTTAAAATGAGACCCTCCATCGCTAATGATGGCCTTAGGAACCCCAAATCTGGTAAAGATCTCCTGGATAAATTGGAGGATAACTTTATGACCACTATTTCTTGTGGGGACGACTTCGATCCATTTAGAGACATAATAAATAGTGAGTAGAATGTACTCGAAGCCATTAGATCCGGGAAAGGGTCCCATGAAATCGATTCCCCATATGTCAAAGATTTTGCATACAATAATCGGGTTCAAGGGCATCATATCCCGCGGGCCCCTGTTGCCAAGGGTCTGACAACGAACGCATGCCCTACAATACGTTTGTGCATCTTTGAACAAAGTGGGCCAAAAGAGCCCACACTGGAGAATTTTGCTGCGGTTTTATGCCTCGAGAAATGGCCACCGCAGGCCTGGTCGTGACAGAATGATTCACGTCATTAACCTCGTCGTTAGGAATGCATCTTCGGATCACCAGATCATTGCCAATGTGGAAAAGGTATGGTTCCTCCTAAATATAGTACTTGGCCTCGGTAATCAATTTGTTCTGCTTGGTAGTCGCCCAATCTAGCGAAACTTTCCATGTAACCAAGTGGTTTACAATATCAGCAAATCATGGGAGATTATGAACGGCTAGTAGGTGCTCGTCCGGAAAATGCTTGGCAGCGTTTTAAAATGTTAGTCACTCTGAAATGGGTTTTAAAATCGTCGCGTTGCAGTATAGCTCAAATCAGTGCGAAAACATATAGAATTTATTACTCGAATTTGAAGTCTGAGGTCGAACACAGGGAGCAATATGGCAATTTAAAAGTTAGGATCACAATTAAGGATGTAAGAATTTGCAATCAATATATAAATGAGATCCAATGTCAATAATGTAAAACGAAGAGAGGGTAAAATGGTGATTTGAATCACTAAATTACCCAACAATGTTAAGCTTCAGCTACTCAAAGTAATAAATCACAACTCAAATTAACTAATCATAACCAAGGTATCAGATATCAGAATAGGCTCAGATGCCTGAACAGAGGCAAAGGCCTCTTCTTCTTCAAGCCTCAAGGAGAGGCTTCTCTCTTCTCTTCCTTTTCTTCTTCTTCTTTTCATCTTCTTTTCTTCTGCTTCCCTTAGCTTGCAGCATAGGACTTAGCACGCCACCAGAGGCAAAGGCCTCTTTAGATCTCACAAGTCAAGAGGAGGGCAACAGAGCAAACCCCCTACTCTCCTCTCTTTTTCTCTTCTTTCTCTCTTAGAACCAGCAAACCAGACCAGACCTGGGTATCCGGGCAATCGGACCAAGCCCATACCCGCGGGGTGTGAGTGAGGGCAAGGGCATGCATGGGCACATGCGAGGAGACCTCACCCTGTGGTATTGAGGCGAACTGCCTATAACACAAATTTAATTTAAGCGCCTGTGGCGCTTCATCAGCTACCGAGGTCGGACTAAAGTCCCACCCTTCTTCGCGCGTCCGCAGCTGCAGTGATGATGGCTTGAATTGGCACAACTGCGGACGCTGATGGTCCCAGTCAATGACCTAGGAAAGGTCCTGAGACCACTCTGCGCGAACTATGGTAGAGACCTGGAGCGGACGTGGTCGGAGGACTGAAGGCGTGGTCAGTGCAGCCAGGATGGTGGCGGAGCTCCGGTGAAGGACCTGCAAGCACGTAAACGGCCTCATGGTCACATCAAATATGCTCAGGAGGATCGCCTGAGGACAACGAACATGATGGTGTCCTTGGTGGTGCGTGGGAGTGAGTGAAGAGGTCAGACAACCTCGAGATAGCAGTGCGGTGAGTGTGGAGTTCGGTAGAGTCGTAGGGTGGCGAATAGAGTGAACTGGTAGAGGGCTTTTGTTGAGTGGAGCACGGTGGAGCTAATGAGGGTGGTAGCAACGGGTTTCGAGCAGTGGGGCAATGTGTAGGCGTCGTCGGAGCATCGCCAAAGGTAGAGAAGATGATGTTTGGGGGGCGATGTTGAGGGAGAAGCGGTGGTCGTGCGTGTGTTGCGAGTGTGGGAGAGAAAAATAGAATGAGAGAGAGAGAGTGATGGAGTGACTTAAGGATGTGGTTGAGAGGCGAAGGGCTCTGGTGTTGGTCGACCGGAGCTGGAGAAGGAGAAAGGAGTGGCGAGGTGGCGACGATGATTCAGATGGAGGAACGCCCTCCCTTTGGATGGGAAGGGTCACGACGAAGAGAGGAAGAGCTTAGGCCGTCCAATTAGATGGTTGGATAGCCGGAGGAGGGGGATCCAAGGAGGTTGCCAGAGAAAAGATTTTTAGTGGCCGAAGAGGGTGGATTAGGGTGATTTGGCTCCCAAAAAATTACTGAAGAGCTTGGTCGTGCATCATGGGATCTTTTATAGGACAAGCTTGGAAAGAAGTTTCCAAGCTCGAAAGGTTTTTGCAAAATAGGATACACGAACCTTTGAAAGGTTCGCTTGACCTTTTGGGAACGAATTGGAGCCCAAGAATTAGTTCAAATGGAAGGTAACTTCCCAAGGAATCCTCGTATCAATTTTAGGAGAGATTGATTGAGAATCGAGCGAGAAATCCTCGCTCGAAACTCGACGGTAAAGGTTTAACCTTCCAAAAATGATGTGTGGACCTGCTTGTGAAGAATACAAAGAAGTTGGGGGGCTATTGTAAGAGAATTCAAAAGTTAAGGGTCTGAATGAGATAGAAAGAGTCTGATTGGACCAAAATACAAACTTGGTCAAGATGATGTCATATTGGGCCCAAATTTTGGTACAAGCCTAATTTTGACCCAAGAAATCCAATGGTGAAGTTAGATTTAGGTTTTGACCTCGTTTGACTAGGTAATTTATGCAAAAACCCAAATTAAGGCAAATGTCAGACTAGGACTCTGTTTTGGGTCAAGATGGATTTTGATGGTCAAATTGAAGGTACCAAATCCTAGAGAATATTTTGATATGAATTTTAGAGGATTTAGGTGAATTTTATCTTGACATAACCTCAGTTAATTAAGCGAGTCTATTTTTAGGGTTTCAGAAGTTATTTAATTCTCAAAATGTGCAAAAACCCTTTTCATCTGTTCTAACCCACTTGTTAGCCTTTTAGGGCCATTTGACCCTTAATTAACCCCTAAGAAAACCCATGGTTATTCTGCATTCAAGATATGATGGTAAAATTACAGTTTTAACCTTGATTTCTTATCTTTCTATCAGAATGATTATGCAATAAATTACAGTCCTCTAGTAGTTATGTAGGAGCATTTAATGACTTAATCAAATCAAATTGAGCTAGTAATGGCTCATGATGGTGTTCCCATCAGGAGGCTAATTTATCCTTTTGGCATCACCTTGTGGTTGCCAAATCCTACAACCGGGTGAGTTGATGGGGAGAGGTTCTCTTCTGAGAAACCCAATTGGAGTAGTATTTTGGAGAAGAGGATGTCCACGGCACTATGCTCATCCACAAGGAGCCAGGGCTGCTGTTGTCCCGTTAGCAAGAGTGTCACTAGCAGTAGGTCAGTTGCTCTACTAGATTTGGGAGGGAAGCAAATAGTCTGGAGGTCGCCTGCTTGACGGGGCCTCTCTCACCTCACTGGAGGGTGGGGAACATGCTACGAGTCTCCTACCTGGAGGGTGTGAGTTGTTGATCAAGGGTGGCATTGACCCTAAAATCACTTCGACCTCCACTCTCGCAGGGGGCTGGTGGTGAGTGTTATGGGGTAAGCTAGGCATCACCGCTAGGACTTGGCGATGGTACGTAGCTGGGGAGAGCAGGGGGGATACCACCTGTTTGAGGTGGCAAGCCACACAGCGTTGTTGGGCTCCCGACCCTCGATGAGGACCATGTTGACCCCACGGAATTACTGAAGCCTTTCCTTGTGGTAGTCTTCCAGGCTCTCCATGGACCCCTTGCCCGTATCTTAGCCCTCGTTCTATTTAACGAAGTGGGCCAGATCACCATGCCAGATTTGGGACTCGATTTGGTCCTGTAGGTCCCAACAATCTTCCGAGGAGTGGCCCTGAGCCTTGTGGTATTTGCAATAAGGCCTGGAGTCAGCCTTCTTCATCAGCTTAGACGGGGACAATAGGTCTTTGTCTTTGACCATACCTCGGCCAACACGTTTGTCTGGTTTACGGCTGGGGGAGTGTATTCTTCGAAGTAATCCCACCTAGGCTGATGGGTCCCACCATTCCGACCCTTGGTCGATCATTCCTCCGTTCTAGGAAGTTAGCTTTATGCTTGTTGAAATGGCTGCCTTCGCGGATGGAGATGGGGGCAGGATTTGTTAGAGCCCGCTTCTCCTCGACCGGGTTGGCATCGTTTTCGTATCCCTCTGCCAATCGACTGCAGGAGTGGAAAGAGTCATCCTACTTCGGGAACCTTGTAGCTCTATCCTAGAGCTCTGCCATATCTCTAGGCGGGAAATCATCGTTGTTGTACCAAAACCTCTGAGTCAGGAGTTTTGACTTAAAGTATCAGATGGCGGCATAGTGAGGCTGCTTACACTTGAAACACTGGGCCTTAAATCAGTCTAGGTAGGATCGGAAAGATTCATTCTTATGTAGTCGGATCCCCGACAACCTCTCAGGGTTGTCTCTAACCCTCTGCTGCCCGACAAAATATTGGCAGAACTTGTTTGCCAACTCTTGAAAGCATGTGATATGTTTGGCTGATAGTTCATTGAACCACTCATGGGGCATGCTAGACAGATAGGATGGGAATACCCGACAGAGTACTCCGTCAGGGTAGCCATGCACCAACATTATCTGACAGAAACTTCCAATAAAGTTTTGGGGTTTACCGTTCCATCGTATTGGGCCATGATGGGCTGCTTGAATTTCTCTGACAGGGGGCCATCATCACCTTCTCAAGAAAAGGGTAGGTGGTGACATAAGCCTGGGGGCGTATAACTCGCATCGCCTTGGTGACCTAGCAGACGATCTCAGGGATCGAGCCTCCGCTGCTGGTCGCCAGGGGTTGAGCCCCTGAATTCTCTTTCAACGAAGGGGACGGGGAACTTTAGGCAGGTCAGGAGGAGCTTCTCCTTTATGGTTACTAAGCTCTTACTTTAATTTTTTGAGCTGTTTGCGCATACGAGCATTCTCGTCCTCTACGGTACGATGCCACCTTTGCTGCTCGTCTTCGAGGCTTGACTGGCGGGGCTCCACCGTGGGAGGTTTGCCGAACTCTCGAATATGTTTGATCTCTAGGAGTTTCTCCACGACTAAAATCTCTTCAGCCCTAAGAGCTGCCAGCTTGGCTTGATATTGCTCCTTCGCCTATATTTCCAGGAGAGGGTCATGCTTAGGGTCCTCCAGCAGTTAGCCGCGGACTCCCTACTTTTCCTTACTTGGCTCGATCGGCTGAGTGTCTGTTGGGCATTGCGACACTGGATTCGGCCTGGGCCAATGCTTTCTTGGGGCTGGTGCGAGAGGAGTTCTGAGTTGTAAGAGCCATTAGGAGGACTTTGAGAGTTGGGAAACGTTATCAACTGATAATCATTTCCCATAGACCGCACCACTTGATCATACCTCCTAAGTGACTGAGCGTCTGATTCAATAACACAAGCAATCACACAAAGATGACAGGATTGTTAACCCCGTTCCACCACAAAAGTGTGTATGTCTAGGGGGAGGGTGATGCTCCTAAATATGCACTATAAAGGAACAAGAATACAATCCTCTTTTTCTCTCAAATTTCCTGAGAAAGGGCCTCGAGGGCCTCTCTTTGCTATTTGTACTGTTGGGGTTAGTCCTTGCGTGAGATCTTCTGGTTGGAGACGCTTGTTGCCAAGGTATGTATGTTGTTTGGTTATTAATTGTGGTAGCCATCCCATTATTTATTGATGGTATGGTCGTGTTGGACTTTTTCCACCATCTCCTTTTTGGCACCAGATCCTTAGGCAGGTCGGGTCTTCCAGAACCACCCAAATCTGGGCCTTCCAGGTGTTGGTGATTCGAATCCCTGGACTTGCCTATATCCAACCCCTTTTGAGTGTAGGTGGGTTGGATCTCTGAACCTACTGGTATCCGAGTCTTTTTGGGTCGGACCCTTTTTGTTGGGCTTTTTGTGGAGTTTTTAGTCCGAGGGCATTTTTTGCCCCACATTAGGGCTGAAGAAGAGAAGAGGAAGGAACCGCATCTGCTCCCCAACCTTGTTTCCCCTATGCTGATTGACCTTGTCACTGCCATCGCTGACGTCGATGTCAAAGGAGAGCTGCTGCTATTGCGTGTTGTAGCTATTGCGAGAAGGGAAGGGGGGGAAGAGGAGGGGATGTTGTTGTTGCTGTTGCTGTTGTTGCTGTTGTAGCTGCTGATGTTATTGCTGTTGTTGTTGCTGCTATTGTGCCTGAGGAGACAAGGAAAATGGGAGGTGTCGCAATTGTCATGGTGGCTGCTGCCAGCCTAGATGGAAGCTCCTCCTCACAAGTAGGGTTTCCTTTCCCTTGAAATTAATTTCTTTTGATGCCCTACGATGTGGAAATCCCTAAACTTTTAGGTTTTGAGTATTATAGCTGATGAATATTGTGATCTATGATGATCGATATGGATTAGGGTCTTTGTGTGTGTGGTGTTGGCTTGGTGGGGATTGCCATCTTTGTTGTTTTCCCCTTTGTTTTTATTGATTTGATGGTGGAACAAGCATGGATTTACTTGATGTAGTTGCTTGTGGTATTGGTTGGGTTATGCTTTAGTTATGGGCTAAATCTGGTGTATGTCAAATTGAGGGTTTCCATTATGGGTTGAAATTGATTATGAGGTCTGTAAAACCCATGTGGTTTTACGTGTTTACAATTGATTTCGGGTTGTAGACATAAATGATATTTGGATTAGGGTTAACTAGGTGTTTGACATGTTGAATTGGGTGTTGGAAGCGCCTATTACTGGCACTGGTGATTAGTACTGGTACTAGTTGGCCTAGCACTAGCTTGTGATAGGCATGCAATGGGGACTGAAAGAACCCAGTACCGGTACTGGATGATTTTGGTCGGTGAACAAGGGATGCCCAATACCAATACTGGTATTGGCTTGGTTGTTTTGATACAAGGCTGGTGGTGCCCAGTACCGGTGCTAGTGCTTAGTACCGGTACTAGCTGGGCTAAGCGATAAACAACTAATGGTGCTCAGTACTAGTACTGGTGCCCATTGTTGATACTGGTTGGACCTTGTGATTTGGTTCTGGGGGGTTATAAGATGTCTGATAAATTCATTAGTTCTCTGATAGCCTTAATCTTGACATCTGATCTCTTGGTTAGACGTCTCTGCAACTCGATTGCAGTTCCAAGGACTAAGCCCCTGATAACACTGCATCTTGGGGTGATAAATCTGTCAATTGGGGTTTATCTTAAGAACAAAATGCACAGATAACACATCATAAATAGGAATGGGAGCATTGCATGCATCACACATCAAGATTGCTTATAGAATAGTATTAATGGCCATTTGTATGAGTACTTGTCAAAACAGGTCTCAGATGAGCAATCGGACCGCACGGATGGATTCAGAGCGACGAACGGAGTGTAACGGACTCGAAATCGGCCAAATTCGACATCTGGAGCTCCTGCAATGGGCCCAAGAAGTCCTGGCCATTGATCTGATGATCAATGGCCCACAACGCACCACGTGGTGCCCCTACAAAGCATCCACGCCATCGACCGATCTCGCCTTCAACTGGAGGATGAATCTCAGCCGTTGATCTTCGATCGAACGGCTGAGAGTCACCCGCGTGCCCGCCCTCGCCGCAACAAAATAGCAGGCGCAGCGCAGCGGTCGAACGTCGCATACCCACGCAGCCGGCACGGGTTCGAATCGCGTCTCGCGGAAATTAGAAGGTGAAGGCGCACCACATAAATTCGACTACACGATAAGTAGCAGACGGCGCAGATGGAGCCGTGCAGCGGAACGGATGCGCACGGAAGCTCACACGCACAATGACATGGCAGAGGCGCGTGCCTCAGCGTGATCCGCACCAGCACCCCGCGCGGAAGCTCAGCCGTCCGATCTTCGATTGGACGGCTTACGACACATGCACGCGGATCAGGCATGAAGAAGCACAGACGCACGCGAGTGACCGGTGGGTAGGGGCCTTCACCGATGTTTTGGGAAGGGTTTTAGCGACGTCCAAGACGTCGCTAAAACGCGGGACGTCGCTAAAACCCCTTCTTCATTTGGAAAGCCCTTCTTCGTATTTAAACCCCTTCCAACCACCCATGGGGGGCATTCACTCCACTTGCAAGTGTTCTACCCCCCTCCTAGCTACCATTAGCTCCCTTTGTAATTGCCGGAGACGACGAGCTGCTGACGGAGCCCCCCTCCATCGCCGTGGCTGCCTCGCCGTCTTCTCTCTCTCTTTCCTTCTTTATCTTAAGCTTTACTTTACTTATGTTCAAGCATTCATTTAGTGTTGTAATTATGAACTAAAGTTGCATGTTAAATAAAGTTATTTTCTATTCAATTGCTCGCTCTATTTTATGTTCAAGTTGCATGTTGCGAATGAAACAATTCTAACCCTAATCTCTCTCTCTTCTCTCTCTCTCTCACTCGCTTTTCACCCACGACTTTTTGCAAGCAAAAACCCGTTATTTTCGTGACATTAAGTGACAAGAGAAATTCGATTTTCACGCCTCTCTGAGATTGACACTCGGACTCACGTCCATTTCTTCATTTTAAAACCGACGTTGCGAGTGCAAGCTACAATGACTCTTCTAAACACGCGCCCCATGAACACGTCAGTTTTTGGCGCCGTTGTCGGGTAGGCAACGGATTTATTTTGTCACTTCCATTTTACATCCATGCTCACATCGTCTAATGCCTTGTCTTCTTCTACTTGATGGTTGCAGGAATTCGACGCTTGGACGGCGAAGCAGCGCAACTCATGACAGTAACAGGGAGTAGGCGCAACAAGGACCGGTCGTGAGTATTTCTTCACTCATGGTTGTTTGCTTGCTTAAAAATCTAAAAAAATTGTAAAACTGAAACAAATTGGCGTGGTGTATGATTGCCTGACCCACATCCTTAACACATCACCCAACAAAAAAAATACACTCTAATATTCTGAATAAATTCTTGGAGTGTTCTTTTTTCTCTTTTTGAGTGGTGTTTGCGAAGCCACCTTGAATTGACTTGGGCCGCACCACTCAACCCTAAAATCGACTCGTCTAATAGAAGCTACATAATCATTAGGATTAGTACATAAGGGTTTTAGAGCCTCTACACAACAAAAGGAAATCTACTTTCATCGAATTGTGTGCAAAACTTGACGTGCCCACTGAAACTTGTCTGAAAATATTAAGACACGTCAATCCTAAAAGACACTAAAGTAAGGATAAAACATTAAAAGACACCACATCTAAAAAAATCCTTGCTTGAAAATCATGTTTTGATAGGAGCACACGCACTGAAAGTGGAAAACTAAGAGGCACTACCTCAATCAACGCCTCATCACATAACCCTTGCACAAACACTGTCCTAGCCCTTTTAAAACAGAGTAGACGTGCTCTAGGTAGGACTGGGTTAAGTCTCGAGAGGCGGGGTTTTGTTCGCTGGGCACTTGGCTTTCATTCCCTTAGTAGAATTTGGTGACTTGGTTGCGGGGCAGTGTCAAATGATCGCGGTTGTGGGGTCTATGGAACTGGCGATGCAAGCCAAAGGAAGAACCTTCCCTGCAATCCCCTCGTAATCAACCTGGCCAGATTAACTTTGGGAAGGGGAGTCCAGTGCTTACGGACTTAATCACCCTTTTGGAGATTTCTAGGTCCCCTAAGAAATACACCATAAGGACTAAGCTTGTTTGCTTGGTTGAACACACACTTCTCGCATCTGTCCCTCTCCGCATCCCCTCCTGTTCTTCTCTAGTGTATGCACGGGAGATGCTCACTGCATCCTAAGTTGTTTGTTTTGGGATGGGAATCCAGGCGACTTGATTCTGTTAGAAACATGGCTGAACCTAGGGTAGATGAGGTTGAGGACCAACCCCCACCAGACACAATGGCTATCATCCAAGCCCAGATTAATGCAAACCACCAGCTTCAGCAGCAACAGATCCACACTATCATGCAAGTCATACACCGGTTGCAGAACCCACAAGGGCAAGCACCACCACCTTTCCAAGGCCCACAAGGGCAACCGTCACCTGATCTACCACCATTCAAGGACCAACCGAGGCCCCTCCGTGATTTCTACAATCCTTCCGCTATTAGAGTCGAGCCACACCTTAAGATCCTCGAAGGGGAAGATGATTTTGAGCTAAAATCAAATGTTTTGAGTCTGATTCAGAGCCACTTCCATGGAAGCTCAAACGAGGACCCCTTCCAGCACCTAGAGGATCTTGACCGGATAGCCCAAACTGTGAAACCTAGGAACATTAGCCTTGACATTATTTTGATTAAGATGTTCCCCTTCTCACTGAGAGATAAGGAATCTCACTGGCTTAGAACCCTAGGTAGACCCATCACCACCTGGGAAGAACTGAGGCATGCATTCTTGAAGAAATTCTTCCCCATAGGAAAGACTAATGCCTTCAGAAGAGCCATTACTACCTTTACACTCCAGGGTGGGGAACAGTTCCATGAGGTGTGGGAAAGATTTAATGAACTCTTGAGGAAATGCCCACACCACGAAGTACCAAGGTGGCAATTGGCCTAGATCTTCTACCATGGTCTGGACAGCAACCTACGGAACTTCATGGATGCCTCATGCGGGAGGAACTTCCTGAATAAAGACGAGGAGAGCACGTTTGAGCTCTTTGAGTCTATGAGCGAAAATTCGCTCAACAATGCCTCCATGACCCAGTTTAACTGATCCAGTCAACCCCGTGGTGGGATTTATGAGGTACAAGCAAATTCTAGAATGGTTGACATGGACATCATTGCCAAGAAACTAGATCGAGTGGAATTGGTGGATAAAAAGATTGATGAGCTACTAAACTAGACCAGGAACCCATTACAGACCTTCTCCCTAGCAAAGGGAGCTCACAATGTTGACCTGGTCCAGCCCTTAAGCCAATTGAACATGGAACAACCCCTGACCACGTTCCAGGGAGGGACCTTTGCTCCCTCAACCCTTGATTACTCTCTTCCCTCCCCATCGACATCTATTATTCTTGAAGATGTACAAGCTATCCAAGGTTATGCTAAACCTGACCCTTTCTCCAACACTTACAACACTGACTGGCGTAATTACCCCAACTTTGGTTGGACAAACCACAAACCACCTCAATTCCAGAACTAGCCCAGGCCAAACCAGCAGCCAAACTTGCCCCCTATCAGCAAGGACCACCAGTTGACCCCCATATAATCCAAAAAGGGCGGCCCCTCCCCCTCAAAACCAAATGGACACTCTGATAAAGATGATGGCTGAAATGAACCAAAAACATCAGGAGGAAATGGCCTTAGTAAAGGGACAGTTAAGCCAACTTTTGGACTGTAAACAACAAGGATCCCTACCTTCCCAGCCACAACCGAATCCGTGAAACATGATTAATAGAGGCCCCAATTCGCAAGGGTTCCAGGGCAATCCCAGGCAGGCTCACATGGTCCAGCCAGCCCCACAAACACCCCCTGGGTTTGGTGCTTCTTCATCCTCGTCTTCTCAAGGATCAACCCATGTTCCCAATGCCTCTGCGAATGCGGTAACCTTGAAAAGCGACACCGAAACCCAGGATCCCAAATGGCCGACTCTCCTTGAGACTTCACCAGCTGAAATACTCGACTCAGAAGAGGCACTGGAAAAACCCAAGGACCCAAAAATAGATCCTATCCATGTTCAGACACCCTACCCTGAGGCCTTGGAGACAATAAAGAAGAAGAAAGGTGTTGTGGAAATTGAGGAGCTTTTGGAGATCTTTAAGCAGGTTCAGATTAATATTCCGCTCTTTGAAGCCGTTAAGCACATCCCAACTTATGCCAAGTTTTTAAAGGATGCCTGTACACCCAAACGTAAGCCAAGACCTCAAGCACCTAGGAAGGTTATGCTCTTCGAGCAAGCAAGCTCCGTAATATCAAGCAACCTTCCGTTCAAGCGAACTGACCCAGGAGCATCCTATACCACCAATTTGGTTTCGGAGAGTTGACGCCCACGCCTGTCACCATCCAGCTAGCTGATAGATCTGTGAAGACCTCGAAGGGGGTTGTGATTGTGTGGGTCAAGGACTTCTATTTTCCGGTCGACTTCTTGGTGCTCGAGATGGAAGTCCCTGAAAAACTACAGAATGCACCCATAATCTTAGGTAGACCTTTCTTAGCTACGGCTAAGGCGAACATTGATTGTGACACGGGATGTATGGAAATCGCCTTCGGAGACAAGAAAATGCAGTTGGATATCTTCCGGGCGACCAAGTCTTTTGATTGTGATTGTGTTGAGGAACATGATCCCGTGGAACCTTTGGTCGAGGAATGCCTCACCCTTAGTTCTGTCTCATACCACTAATCCTGTAACGACTATTCTGACCCGTCATAGACCTCTATAGGGCTGATTACCATCAAACAACACCATTTGAGGAAATTGATGTCTCTAGAATAAACCTTGCTAGGGACTAGCAAGGAGTAAGCATGGGGGTATGATAACACTACATCTTGGGGTGATAAATCTGTCAATTGGAGTTTATCTTAAGAACAAAATGCACAGATAATACATTATAAATAGGAATGGGAGCATTGCATGCATCACACATCAATATTGCTTATAGAATAGTATTAATGGCCATTTATATGAGTACTTGTCAAACTGGCCTCAGATGAGCAATCGGACCGCATGGATGGATTTAGAGCGACGAATGGAGTCCAACGGACTTAAAATTGGCCAAATTCGACATCCGGAGCTCCTGCAATGGGCCCAAGAAGTCCTAGCCGTTGATCTGATGATCAACGACCCACAGCATGCCACGTGGTGCCCCCACAACGCATCTGCGCCACTGACTGATCTCGCCTTCAACCGAAGGATGAATCTCAACTGTCAATCTTTGATCGAATGGCTAAGAGCAGCCTGCATGCCCGCCCTCGCCGCGACAAAGCAGCGGGTGCAGCACAGTGGTCGAATGTCGCACTCCCGCACAGTTGGTGCGAGTTCGAATCGTTCCTCGCGGAAATCAGAAGGCGAAGGATGCACCACGTAAATTCGACCGCACGATAAGTAGCAGACGGTGCAGATGGAGCCGCACGACGCAACGGATGCACGCGGAAGCTTACGCGTGCGATGACGTGATAGATGCGTGTGCCTCAGCGCGATCCACACCAGCACCCCTCGCGGAAGCTCAGTTGTCTGATCTTCAATCGGACTGCTTATGACGTGCGCACATGGATCAGGCGCAAAGAAGCACAGACGCGCGCGAGCAACCGGTGGGTAGGGGCCTTCATCGATGTTTTGGGAAGGGTTTTAGCGACGTCCCGGACGTCGCTAAAACCCTTTCTTCATTTGGAAAGCCCTTCTTCCTATTTAAACCCCTTCCAACCACCCATGAGGGACATTCACTCCACTTGCAAGTGTTCTACCCCCTCCTAGCTACCATTATCTCCCTTTGTAATTGTCGGAGATGACGAGCTGCCGACGGAGCCCCCCTCCACCACCGTGGCTGCCTCGCCGTCTTCTCTCTCTCTCTTTCCTTCTTTATCTTAAGCTTTACTTTACTTATGTTCAAGCATTCATCTAGTGTTGTAATTATGAACTAAAGTTGCATGTCAAATGAAGTTATTTTCTATTCAATTGCTTGCTCTATTTTATGTTCAAGTTGCATGTTGCGAATGAAACAATTCTAACCCTAATCTCTCTCTCTTCTCTGTCTCTCTCACTCGCTTTTCACCCACGACTTTTCTCAAGCAAAAACCCATTATTTTCGTGACATTAAGTGACAAGAGAAATCCGATTTTCACACCTTCCTGAGATCGACACTCGGACTCACGTCCATTTCTTCATTTTAAAACTGACGTTGCGAGCGCAAGCTATAACGACTCTTCTAAACACGTGCCCCACGCACACGTCAGCCCCTTAACGATTGGACTTTGACATTGCATTGGACGTCTGATGTGCTTGTGTCATCGTTTAGCCAAGGAATCAGATGGTCGCCTGTAACTTCTTGTAGCTTTCGACGTGGGAAGCCATTTTTTTTGGAGATCTGGTCATACAGTTAGGCGTCTAGACTGGTCTCTAGTCATCCAGGGAATAGTTTGGACGTCAAATACTATTAGCATGGGACATTTCTCCCTAGTGTTTATCTCTAGACTTCCGGGATGTGTGTTAGACGACCTATGATGTATTTTTGGACATCTGACACTTGTGTTGGACGTTCAATAAGACACATGTGGTCTTGTTTTGTGTGGAATTTCTCCACGTGAACCAGGAACTTAATCTAATTAGTGAAATCCCTGTCTAGTGCCTAGGAATGAAAGATATTAATCCCTGTTAGCATCTAATGTTAGAAACTTGGATTTTAGGCATAATTGGGACTTATGATGGTTAGTCGTAATGAGAAATGAAGTAAACTCTCACGGCTACAAATCCTAATCTAAGAAAAAGGGGGAAAAAACCTAAATGTGATGCATGAGGTCAGGTTGCGAGAATACCCGTATGGCCCAATGCAAGTAATCTAAGCCTAAATGGGTTCTAGTAAGGGTATAAAAATCCTAATTGGCTAAGTAAAGCTCAACTCTGGAATGGTAGGGTGGAAGTTCTATCAAGAACCTTAGTAACGATGAAGATATGGGATCTTAAACCGTATGACGTGGGAGGTGGCCCAAGTTAGGTAACGAGTTGCTAATATGGGTTTTATATGGATCATTACTCTTTCATTGGTATAACTATCGTGTGAAATCGCTAGACGTACTCTTTTCTCTTTTATTTGTAAAATTTGGGTAAACAAATGAAGGATTGTTTTCCTTTGTGTTCCTCTAGTGGTTATGGCCTATCCATGACGGTGAACATTGGGATTGGTATTCTAATTATGTAAACTTGGATTCTTTATGCTGGTAAATGCTAAAAAAATGGTATCCAAAAAGCGTTGGTGTTAAGGGATAAACATGGGTAATCAGACAGAAGGTTTAAGTTGGGGACTAGGTGTTGCAGACACCTGATACCGGTAACCGTGATAGGTATTGGTACTTGAGGGTGCTCAGTGATGAGCCCATATTTGTGGGCTGTTTGGTTACTTAAATGCCTAGACTATAGATTAATAACAATATATAAATAGCATGCATTAGGATGTAAATAATTAATTCATACATTTGATTGATTAACACATATACATAGGAATCACTAAGTGGTTTACTCACTAATATGAATAGTTCAAGTAAATATGATAGCATGCTGATGAGGCGTGTTTCGCGAATTAAAATTAGGGTTTGTAGAACCCATTGTCGTAACTCGCAAAACACATATATCAAATACAATTTATAACCGAAACTCTAGGGGAGTCCCAGGTCGAACACAGGAAGGCGACGTTTACTTTGTTTGAAAACCGTGCTTCGTTTTGTTTCCTTTTGGTATTTTGTGGTTTTGTTATTTTTGTGTTTTTTTTTGAAATAAAAAGGCAAGAAAGACAAGTTCACAAATTGAGATAGAACACAACTATGATATATCTCACAAATGTTTATTACAATAATCTATGAAAGCATAAAAGAGATAGGGGTGAGAGGAAATCTCTTGAATCAGCTGTTCGGCGAGACGACGACGCCTGGTGGAAGCTCGGATGAAGGAGGTGAGATGCAGGATGACGAAGGTGAGATGCAGGAGGATGTTGGGTAGAGGAATGCTTCGTCGAGGCTCTGGAATGGAGGTGAGGAGATGGAGGCGATCTTCTATCGGAATGGAGGTGGGAGGACGGCTCCAAGGCTTCTTATGAAGGTGATGGGATGAAGGATGAATGTTTGGTGGGGCAAAGGATCATTACACTAATAGGAGGCCTTTGGACCTTGAGAGTAAGTTCTAATGGATCTTTGGTAGGCTACTAGAGCTTAGGAGTAGGTGGGAGTAGAGTAGGTAGAGATGAAGAGGAATGGGGGGTGTAGGTGTGTTTATATAGTGGTGGAATGGAGGTGGTTTGCGCTCACGGGCCTTTAGTGACATTTAAGACATCGCTAAATACCTACCAAGGACGTTGCTAAAGCATTCACGTGCCTTGGCTAGTGCTTGGAAACACAGCTACAGCTGTTGTAGGGCACGGCGAACATCAGTCGTTCGATTGGGCATGGACGGCTGAGATCGCGAGAAGGAAGAGCACACTCGCTCGCGTTTGAACTCCGCACTGCTAGCGCGTGCATTGGCAGCCGTAGGATCAAGCTTCGCACGGCTGAGAGACACCTGCAGATCGTGCCTCAATGATTTGAATCACGCGCGCCTTGCGTGATTGCGAGGATTGGACGGCGGCGGGCGCGGCTCTTGGTCGTCTTAAATGCACTCTCCAGATGGCGCATGTGCGATCTGGCATGCGTCCTCCCGTCAGAGGGTGGTGTTAGATGGGGCGTGAGGACTCTCGACCTCTCAATCGAGATTGAGCGACCCTATTTCGATTGGTACTGTAGAGGGTGCGGTGGATTGCGGCTTGAACTTACGCTCGCGGTTTACGAGCGCTTATCTTCACCATTGCGCCAAAGCGACGCTTTATTGAGTGGAGGATAGTGCGGTCGTGTGCGCCTTGACTGTTGGATGAAGATCTAATGGTCGAGGTGAATCCTTGCTTGTGGCCAGGCACGATGGCTCAGGTGGGGTGGCCTGGATGGCACCACGTGGTCGTCCATCTTTTTCTTCTTGTAGAAAGTGCTACAGAGCTCTGATTGGGGAGATTTTCGTGTTGACGAACTACGATCGTTGCTCTGGATTCATCCATACAGTCGAATTCTTCATCCAAAACCCGTAAAGATGTTGCACTATCTCCTGGCCATAGTAAATTGAAGAATTAATGTACATAATACACAACTATCCTAAATGCCATGCAATGGATGTTATGCAGTATTTATAACATGATATGCAATGCTAAGCCTATGTACTATCATAAATAAGCATTTTATCATGAATTCATGTGTGTTTATCACATGCATTAGGATTTCCTTTAGAGTATTGTTTATAAATAACCCAATAATTAATTGTTTACTCATTTCTTCTCTCCTACTGGAATTGCACAGAGACAGCAGCTGCTGCTGACAGTCACTCTCCAATGCGATTAGCTAGCCAGCCAAGCACCATCACTCCCAAGCAATCAAAGAGCCGGAAGGAGAGGATCTGGCCTTAATGGCCTCGGAGCTCCTCTTGCTCTGTTCAAACTCATCCCTACTGGTATATAAAGGAGGAGCAAGGCCACCAAGTTCAGGAGGCCATCACCCCATTCCAACACTATGCAGAGAGTTCAAGCTCTCACCCACTCCACCACTGTTGGCCTCAACTATGGCAGCCTACTCCACCACCGTGCACGTGCGTCGTGACAGGACACATCGCCAAATCAGAGTAGCTGCATTACCATGAGCACCTCAGCATGCATATCCCTCCACGCTGCAACAACAGCATGCACCACCACCATCACTCCATCTTCGCCAAGCCTCTTACCCCTTTGCACAACCCCCTACCCATGCTCATACTCAACACCACCACCATCTTCATTTCCTCCTTTCCTTCTTTGTTTTCCTTTTCTTCTTCCTCTATTTTTAACAGAACCCATCACCACCACCACACCATCGCAAGAATGCAGGCCACTCTCTCCTCCCGCTCACACTGCCAGCCATTCATGCTCCACCTCCAGCTTGCACCTTAGCTTGCCATCCTACCCCCTTCACCACGCACAGCTACGTCGCCCTCCTCGCCACCTCCAACAGACCGCGTAGCCACCTCTGGCAGCTCCCCTCAGTACACCACTCTCCCCACGCCTTCCTGTGCTCCACGTCTAGCAGCAGCCGCGTGCTACCTGTGTGTAATAGTCACATGTTGCCTCACCGCGCGTGTGCCTCCCTACACACCCTCACGTGCGCCACCTCGCCGCTCACCTAGTCGTGTCGTAGTTGTAGCAAGCAGCAGCACCCACCACTGTCATTGCCTCACCCCCGCCCTATCCGGCCACCGTCGGCTACACTATCACCGCCATCGCATGTACCTCCCTCCAGAGCACCTTCCTTGAGCTCCTCACCTCCGGCCATCCCTTCCTCCACGTGTAAGGTCAAGGGAAACAACTTCTCTTGTTTTGAACTCAATTTTTTTTTACATTGACATGCCATTGTGGATTTCATGGATTTAGGTTATTATTATTATAATGTTGGCCATTTTATAAAGAGAGCCCTCCTCCTTGCTTTAGTTACTTTATCAGAATATGTGAGTCTTATAAGCCTCATTTGAGAGTGGTTTTGATATCGATTTTCCGTGATTTTAATTGTGAACTTTTGTGGGAACTTTAGTGAGTTTTGATAGGCCTGTATCTCCCTGTGGACACAGCCCGCTCTTATCTCGAGTGGTTTAATTTTAATTCAATACTTTGATTAGTCGATTTTTCACCACTTAGAAATACAAATGATAAATTATTTTAATTATCATCTTACTAAGTGGTTTAATTTTAATTGGTTTAATTTTAATTCAATCTTTTGATTAGTCAGCTTTCCTTCCCAACAGGTCACTGCAAGAGTCTTTTATCATAGCTCAGGAAATGGTCACTGGATGGTGTAGATGGAAATGTAAAGCCTTCATGTGGAAGGTGGACTTCAGTAGGGTGACTCAGTCTCCTAGTGCTATCTTTGGGAAATTATGAGGAGGGGGTTCCCACCAAAGTGGATTATTTGGATGAAAAGATGTATCGCTACTTCATCCTTTTCTCCTATTATAAATGGAAAACCTTGTGAAACTAGGATTCAACCCCAATGTGGGGTTAGATAGGGCTTCCCCCTAGCTCCACTTATTTTTAATCTTGCGGTGGACACCCTAGCTTGCTTCACTTACAAGCTCTCAGAGTCAAGTTTGGTAAGAGGTTATTCCTTGACTAACTCTAGAGCATGGCACCAATATTGCAATATGAAAAGGACACTATTTTCTTCGTGGAAGGGGGTCTAAATGAAGCTAAGATATGGTGACCATGTTTGGTGAAATTTCCAGCTTGAAGATAAATGACGACAAGTCCTCCCTCATTTGCTTTGGATTGGCTGGTCAAGAAACTGAGAGGCTATCTTCCGGCTTTAATACTCCTATTGGAAACCTTCCAGTGAAATATCTAAGACTCCCTTTGCGAGACACCAAATTAAAAAAGAGCGACTGAAACCCCTTATTTTAGAAAGTTACTGCCAAGCTAGAGAGTTGGAGTAGCCGATACTTGTCGAAGGGAGGCAGGTTGATCCTCTTAAACTCATTCATCACCTCTATCCAGGTCTTCTTCTTCATTTTCAGGGCACCAAAATCAATTTGGAAAAGACTTGACATGCTACGGAAGCGATTCTTTTGGAAAGGGGCAAAATTTGAGGGCAGATTCCTACACCTCATTAAATGGTAGAAATTATGCACTCCTAAATAACAAGGTGGTCTAGGTATCCGTTCACTGAAGGAGTTTAATGACTCCTTGCTAACCAAATGGGCAGTTAAACTCCTTGAAGACGATGGCAGGAGTTGGTCGGCAGTCATTAAAGATGCCCATGGCAACTCTCACATAACTAGATACACCTCTACCCCTCACTGACCATCTCCATTCTGGAGGTCTATTTGGGCAACAATCCATGACAAATGGTCAAGCTTTGTGCCAAAACTTGGAGACGGCTAGCAGTTCTCCTTTTGGTAGGATCATTGGTCTAGTTTGGGCCTACTGAAAAATAGATTCCCACACGCATTCAACGCTGCAGTGGACAAATCCATCTCGGTAAATGATAGCTAGGACCCCCTGAATAATAATTGGAGGCTTGTGGACCATGCGACTAGAGTGGGAGGATGCTATCAGGAAGAATGTGCTCAGTTGAAGAGGGAATTAGGACCTTTCCAGCCGTTGGGTGGACCTGATCGGTATGTCTGGAATCATGGGCCATTCTTCGCAGCCAAGGCCTATAAATATCTGATTGCTAGAGACGGTAATACTCCTTTGCTAGTGGATAAGGATTGTGCTAGTATTTGGCATTTAAAAATGCCCCTAAAAATAAAAATTTTCCTCTGGCTATGCAGAAGAGATGCTCTCATTACAGGTGACATGAGGCACACAAGACTGAGTGTCCCAGACCAGAACTGCCTGCTATGTGACTTCCTAACTGATAGCAGCATACACATTTTTTCTACTTTCCTGGTGATAGATCAAGCCTGAAGAATCATATTCGGAGAAGGCCTCCCCTCATGGGATGAACTATGGACGTACTTTAGAAATTCATCCAAACAATATACATTGATGGTAGGAGTTCTGTGGTGTGCTTGTAACAGTAAATTATTTAGAGGGACACCAATAAATGTGGGGAATATTGTTAGAACTTGTGGTGAGCTAGTGGGAGCGTGGAGAGATTCTTTGTGAACATTGTTCTCTGTTACGACTTATGAATAAAATGCTCCCAGTCTGGTATCGTTAATGATAGCACTCCTCACATGTTAAAAAAAAATCATATTGTTAAGTGAAAGTCATCTTTTCACCCAGCACCAGAACTTAAGACTAGGACTGGTACTAGTGTACTCGTTTCTACATTGTTGAATTTGTTAATTGGTCTGAGATTGTGTGATTCTGATACTAGAAATCCCTTGTAATGAAAGAACCTAGTTGGGGGTCCAGCCGGACCCCAATGGGTAGGGATGAATGAGGAAAATTGCTGATAGACCCTAGATGGGTCAAGTATGTGTATGTATGGGTGTGGGTGCATGCACCTATAATTTGAGCATGAGGCTCCCTAAACGTATTGAAAGTAAAACTGAACCGACTAAGTAATGGCTTGAATCTCATAAGATGAATGATGATAATGTCATCATCTACCACATCTAGCTTTAATTAGTCATAATCAACAGATAAATGCTCTTACATAATTGCCAGAAGACAATAATTCACTACAAATCCATTCTAAGAGATAAACATGAAAACAAGAGTAAAACTACAATTTTAACAGAATATCTTAAATGCAGAATAATCACGGGGTGTCCCAGGGGTTAATTAAATGTCAAATGGTCATAAATTCCTAATAAGTGGGTTCATGTAGAATGAAACGGGTTTTCACATGTTTTGAGAATTAAATGACATCTGAAAATATTTTCGCTTAAATAACTAAGATTTTGGTCAGGATAAAATTCACCTAAATCTTTTAAAAATTATATAAAAATATTCCCTAAGGTTTGGTACCTTTAATTTTACCATTGGAACCCAATTTGACCTAAAATAGAGTCTCAGACAGATAGTTGCCCAAATTTGAGTTTCTGCATAAATTACCTAGTTAAACTTGGTCAAAACAGAAATCTGACTTCACCATCAGATTCCTTGGGTTCAAATTAAGTTTGTACCAAAATTTAGGCCCAATCAGAGATCACCTTAACCTAGTTTACATTTCAGTCCTGTCTTGCTCTTTTCTCTTACACATATGCCCCTAACTTTCGAAATCTTTGTAAATACCACCGTAACATCATCATCTTCTTCACCAACAGGTTCCCGCCACCTTCAACTCTTAAACCCACTAGCGACCTTCAATCAGGGATTACACCATGATTTCGCAGGCAAACTCTTCCAAATTTGGTAGGAAGAATTATAAAGAATTTCCCTACAATCTGACCCGCATCTTGGGCTCCAATTCCGACTAAATACTTCATGCGAACCTTTCAAAGGTTCGAGTTTCCTTCTTTTTCAAGTTTTCACGATTTCAAGCTTGGATTCCAAGCTTAGAATGACCATCTAACACCTATAAAAGCATGCCCATGGCAAGCCTTACCTTCACAGTAAGGTTTGGGGCCAAAAATATCTTCCAAACCCTACCTCAGGCCCCTCTCTGACCGAGCTCCGGCGGTGCTCCTTCCCTGTCTTCCTAGAGGCTGCTAATGGCCAAATTGTCCTGCCCATCCTCTTCCTCATCTTCTTCCATGCCTCGCCAGTCCAAGTGAGGGTTATCCTCCCCGTTCCTCGCCGTTGTCCCCCTCATGGAGACTTCATCTTCCACGACGTTGGCTTGCTAACGTTGATGTCAATCCTACCCCCTTTGACCGTTAGAGTAGGTTAGTTAGGTTTATTTAGGTCCTTTGGTTAGTTTCCACTACTTAAAACCCAAAGAAACATCCCCTAACTCCACCGTTCTCCATCATCTCTTTCATCTCTGGCCACCACTCCGGCGAGGCCCATCTCACACCACAAGACACCAACTGCCTTGCCACCTACCCCACAACCTTTGCCACATCACGCTCATCAAAACCCCTCTACTTATTTGCCATTCCACCCACTCACGCGACTCACCGAACACTGCACCTTCATGCTTCCTTCTCCACGCCGACCGACCTCCACACACCACCATACACCACACAAACACCACCATCATCTTCCGCACCATCCGGCGATGTTCGTGAGCTATTTTATTGTGGCTGTGAGGCTTTATTCATAAGTTTCAGGTATACGTCGTCGCTGTCCGTTGCCACCATCAATGCCGTCGTGCTCTTCGAGCTCCATGTCGCAAATGCTCTAGGCTTCACCCCCAGGCATGGATGACTTCCAGAAAGATTCCTAGGCCTTCAATTGGGAGCTTTGACTACTCCCTCACCCTCAATTTGACAGCCCTTAGTTGCTACTCTCACAAAGAGAACAACAGCCAAGGTAGTCCCACATCGGGGACGTAGGAGTGAAAGAGGGCGCATAAGTTAATTTTCTACATCTGACTCCTCGCTCAGTGCACAAGGGGTTGGGTCCCTCACGCACCCTTACCTGCTTAACTTGCCTAGCCCCACTGCTCGCCTGTGATCATGCTCACAGGCCTGCACCCGGATCTAGTTACTGTTCCTACCCGATTACCTAGTTAACCCTGGGTCTTTGAGAGAAAGAAGAGAAAGAAAGAGAGAGAGAAAGTGGGGGAGGGGTGGGTTTTGCTCTTTAGAGAGAAAGCTTGACACTTAGTCAAGGGAGGAAGAGAAGAAGAGGAAGAGGTGAAGCAAAGCAGAAGAGGAAAGAAGAGAGCTGTGCCTGAAGAAGAAGAGGCCATGAAAAGAAAGAAGAGAAGAAGAAGAAAATCGGATAGAGCACTGTAGCAAGGCTTGGTTAAGTCGTCTGATTCTCAAATCAGACGTCTGATCACTATTCATTTATTTGAGATGATTGAGTAATTGATGTATATGTGTTTAGGCTAATAATTGGTGATCTAAATCACCATTATTTTATTTTAGGTATCTTTTTGTCTCTAGATACATTAATCTTCATTGAATATTTAATGTGACAGATTATTATTCACTGAAAATCTATATTTTTCTCAATTTATTGTGCTCATTTATATTTTAATTGAGATTAGTGTGTGAATTCCTACTTGTTCCCTGTGTTCGACCTTGGACTTCATTTAGATATTCTAGTTATAAATTGTATTTGTTGATTGAGCGATTTAGGAGACTTTACTACAACGAGACACATTTAAACTCTTGAAAAGTCCTATCAACATTTTGGCACCGTTGTCGGGGAGCGACGCGTAATTCACCACTATTCTTGTTTCTATTTGGTTATATTTGAGCACTAACTTGCCCTGTTTGATTTCTTGTGATTTTTGCGAGGTACATCACAAGGCGATCTTCCATGCAAAATAACCACTGCCAGGGTAGGTAAATCTCTTCTTCCTTAATCTCCTAATCCTTGAAAGAGAGAAAAGGAAACAAAACTAATTAGGAATCACCTGCCTTATTTTCATAGTAATTTTCATTTAAAGGCAAGTTTTCTGATTTGCGAAAATTTTTATAGCTGATTGAAGCTTGAGGCGATTCTATATAGAATTCCCCACCCAAATTGCCTGTACCTATTAAGGACTACGCTTGATTTGTAAATCACTTTGGGCTAACACATTTCTTGTTTGAAGCCCAAGGTGAACATTTTGAGATTAAATTGGACTTGAAATAGAGCTAATTAGGGTTTATACTCTTGGGTTTTGAAGTGTTAGTACACAATTGCCCACATTAAAGAGAATAAACCCGCCCGCATTTGTGTGCCACCCAAGCTCCTGTTTGAAAAAGATCTAATCAAGAAGAACCCTAAAACCAAGATCTAATTTTACTTAAACCTTAAAAATTGTGGACCTAATAACTTGAGAGTCAATTAGGGTGATCATTGGGTCTTGACCTCGATTTCATTCTGCCATCTTTAGGACAGGTCAGGTGAAGTTGGTTTACATTGTAGGCCAACCAACCTCCAAATTAGGTCACAAGTCAAATCAACTCCTAATCAAGTGAAACTCAAGGCACTAATTAGAATTAAAATTGGTAGACTTAAGGTTTTAAGTCTGTACATTCTAGTCTACTTGGAACTGCAGTGACAAGGAAGGTCGGGTGGGGGAAACCTTGTAACCTATGGGGACGCCCTATCATGTAGGGGTTTTTGTGGGGCTCTCCCTTCTTGGTTGCCCAGATATTTCTCGGGTGTGAGGATTTCTGATTCAGAGGTATCATTCGTCTCGAAACTACGTTCGTCATCCAAAAATCTTTGGGTGCCTTCATTGGGTCCAAATAATATCCAGTCCCTCATCTTTTCTATAAAGCACATACACAGGAAGGTCCTTAGGTTTTTAACCTAAGAGACCTCATTAGATCTTCTTGAGAATCTCTTTTTTGATTTGATCAACTTCAATCTAACCTGAGTTTGACTCTACATCTTGATTCCACCACCTGATTTGAAAATGCAACCTGGCAATCTAGGAAGTCTATTTAGAAAACCTGAGTCCCAAATGAGCATGAAAGAAAAGATGATTGAGAATGCTTATAAACACCACAAAGAATATTTTCAAAGGGACATTCAGGATAAATTCAAGAAAACGATGGATCACATTTTGAATCGTATAGAGATGATATGGATACGAGTAAACCACGGTTCAACTCGGGATGATCTTTTAGCAGAACACATTGAATTGGTGAAATTACACAACAACGACTGTCTACAAAATTGGTCAAATCCTTCAGTCCCAGAAGAACTCCAGAATTTTTTGGAAAAATAGGGAGAATTGCTGAATAGGTTATATAGATCCATTGATCAAAAATACCTATCAAAAGTTAATATGACATCTTGGAGTAATTCCAGTGATCTACGTAATTTCCTAAATCCCAGGTTTGATGATCAAGGTTGTTGTGGACCCCCAATCCAAATGAATCCAGATTCAAATTTCATAATAATTGACATACTTGATCTTGATGAGGGTAGGGAGGATCCAATTGCAGGTGTTCCCGATTCTGAATCGACCGTAGAAAATCAAGAAGCTGGTCCATCAAGCTTAGATTTCCCCGACACCTGTGATGATGAGCTTAAAACAGAACTTCTCGAGAATGTAAATCCCGAGCCTTATCCTGTTAAGGTGATTCTTGAGAATGATTTTGACAACCCAATAGAGCCCAGCCTATTTTCTAGTAATTCAACCCTTACCGTTAACCTAGAATCTGGATTCAAGCCTATTTAGGATAATTATGAGGCCCAATGTGATGAGAATCAAATTTTAAATCTAGAAAATGATTCTAAACTTGTATTTGATGAATACACCTCTCCAACCTCCTCAGAGACATAAAGTGATTTTTCAAAAGTCACGCCAATCTATGATACAGAAACCGAGGAGTTGGATGAGTTGGGAATTGATTGGGCCTACCTTAAGAGCCAAGAACTTGAACCCATGCCTAATCAGGACACATTTTTAAGCTCGGAATATGAAATTAGGTTAGATCCAAGTCAGGTTGCTGATTCTACTTATCTTGATCCTTTTTATGGTGGAACCTCTGATTCGGAATCAAGTTCAGAACACGATCTTCGCAAGTTCTTCAACGATTTCGAATCTTACTCTGATTTTGGAGAACTATTGTTTCCTAGTGACTATGAACCAGTTTACGACCTCAGCATCCATGATCCATTTTTGGACTCTGATCTGAGGTACCTGATCCTGAGATCATTGATTCAAAATCAGGTTCCATTGAGATGGAATCATTCCTTTTTTGGTCCTCAGGAATCAGAAACAGTAAGTGCCGAGAGTGTCTGTAATCCCGAATTCGAATCTTTTCTTGACTTCGATTTTCATGATCCTATAAGCACTCTTCAGGCATTTACTTTTGATTTTAATACCTATTATGAGGACTCTCTAAATGAACCTACCTTTGAAAACTTTCTAGAGGAGCCCTCAACACACATAGTTTTGAAAGAAATCACCTCTTCTACACCACATACAACACCTTCTCGAATCCGAACCTGACCCCGACCCGCAACCAGAATTAACTTCTACTTTGACTCTCCTCTCGATGATCTGGTCGCATATGATTCTCCATCTTTTGATTGGGATTCGGATATCGATCAAACTACAAATCACGTCCCATCCTTCTCTGATCACTCTTGTAGGGTTCCTACATCTTCCACTGACTCTTTTCATTTGAGGATCCCTACTCTGACCAGGCAGATCTGATTCAGCCAAACCCATGTTTCGTATTGCCACATCCTTCTGAGCCACAGAATATTTGGTGGGCACCGCATCTACTGATTCACATCCATCAACCCACTAGACTGATTGGGTTTGGGCTGCATCATCAGCTTGTTGATCTGAACAAGCACTTGGTTAGACCAACCAGGCTTTTGATCAAGGTGCTTGTTCTACAAAATTATCCTGATTTGACCACTCCTTCTCCATGACCATCTTCTGCTCGGCTGAAGGCATTGAATTTAACACTTAACGGGAGGCAACCCGTCATTCCAAAAATCTGAGATCCTTCTGATCATCTTTTAAGCTTTACGTCTATTGCACTTTTGAGTTTAGAGTTAGAACAACCAACTCCACCTTTGGTACACATACCAAAGCTTAAAATCATTCGCAATAGTCATCCTGACCCATTCACCCACCCATTGACCCTGTTCTAATCCTTGAACCCAACTGATTCCATACCCCCCGATTCATAATGAGGACATTGTAAAACTTAGGCATGGGGGGTGTTAAAGTGTAAACACAGAAATTAAAGCTTCTGAAGGGTTCTCACAAAAAAATTACTCATTAAAAAAACCAAAAAAATAAAAAATTGAAAAAGAATAAAGAAATGGAAAAGGGGAGGAAATTTTGTGAGCTTCAATTGCATATCATTCTATAAGGAGGAAAAGGGGAGGTGATTTAAATGATAAAAATGAACTACAATTTGAAGTAAAAAAGGGATAGTCATTAGTAAATGATTATGAAATCTACTTAAGTTCTAAACCAAATTAGAAGAAAAAAATTAAGTCCTAGAATAACAGAGAGACAAGGAGATTAGTATGAGTGCTGATCTTAGGCCTCTTGGGCCTATTTTAGGGCTTTAACATTCAAGTACCCATTAAGATCTGGATGATCCTCAAGAGGTTGAGGAAAATGCGAAGCTTATGTATTAGGTCTAAGGCTTAGAGATTGTTTGACCTCGTTAACTGACCTCTGGTTTGCGAGACTTAGCAGCCTATGCACCCTAATCTACACACAAGTCTGGTTCAGTGCACTTAATCAATCAAAATTATGCAAAAGCATTTATTTGTTATGAAAAAGCTACCTAGATTAGGAGTGGCTTATACAAGTTGATTTGGATGAGTTCCCGACGCGGAGAGGTAGGAAATTCTCCTCGAAGATGAGCAATGACATACTGTCTCCTCGGTGCTTTTCTCCTAGGATATCTAAATATCCTACTGGGGGCATGTAAGCACCTTGTGCTTGTTTAGGTGCCATGGGTGGGATATCCCGAAATGTTGATTGTCAGGGCCTGAATTTAGCTACAAAATGCCATGGGCGGCACTATCTCGAAGTGTCGAAATCCAGGGTTCTAGGGGTTACCTTGGGCAGTGCTATCTCGAAGCATCAATTGCCAGGGACCTTGTGAGGATTGATGGTGGGAGTTAGGAATCCACTACAGATCGTGTTTTTGAGCCAAACCGAAGCTACAAATAAAGAAAAGAAAAAGAGAGAGAAAACTCTCCAGAATGTAAAAATTCTTCTATCCCTCTCTCTTACAAAAACGCACTGCAAAGTGAACCTGGACTAACCTTGTTTCAAGCATGGGTGCTTTAACCGCTGGGTTCAACAAACCTTTGGATAATTTCCGTTGGCCTTAGAAACTTTCGCGGAAGACTGAGGCTAAAGTTGGTCAGGTCGAATCTTGGTTGGTACTTGAGTACCTCTAGGCCTATTATTAGCATTCTGACCTAATTTCTAAAAATAAGAAGAATTAGGACTTTGAGCATCAAAGGCATGGTCTAGAATTTGAGTTCATTTCATAAGATTTTGCTAAGGGACTAGCAAAAGTTAGGCATGAGGGTATGATGATAACGTCATCATCTGCCATATCTAGCTTTAATTAGTCATAATCAATAGATAAATGCTCTTACTTAACCGCCAGAAGACCGTAATTCGTTGCAAATCCATTCTGATAGATAAACGTGAAAATAGGGGTAAAACTATGGTTTTAACAAAATATCCTAAATGTAGAACAATCACGGGGTGTCCCAAGGGTTAATTAAAGGTCAAATAGTCATAAATTCTTAATAAGTGGGTTCATGCAGAATGAAATGCGTTTTCACATGTTTTGAAAATTAAATGATATCTAAAACCCTAAAAACAGACCTGCTTAAATAGCTGTGGTTCTGATCAGGATAAAGCTCACCTAAACCTTCTAAAAATTATATAAAAATATTCCCTAAGGTTTGGTGCCTGTGATTTGACCATTAGAATGTAATTTGACATAAAATAGAGTTTCAGACTGACAGTTGCCCTAATTTGGGTATATATGCAAATTACCCAGTCAAACCTAGTCAAAACCAAAATCCAAATTCACCTTCAGATCTTTGGGTCTAGATTAGGTTGTACCAAAATTTGGGCCCAATCAGAGATCACCTTTACCTAATTTACATTTCAGTCCTGTCTCGCACTTTTCTCTTACACATATGCCCCTAACTTTTGAAATCCTTGCAAATACCCCCCTCACTTTATCATCTTCACCAATAGGTCCTTTCTAACTCCTAAACCCACTTCACTGGCGACCTTCAATCAGGGATTACTCCCAGATTTTGCAGTTAAACTCTTTCAGATTTCGAAGGAAGAATCATGAAGAGTTTCCCTGCAATCTAAGTCGCATCTTGGGATCCAATTCCTACTCAAAACTTCATGCAAAACTTTCAAAGGTTCGGGTTTCCTTCTTTGTCAAGTTGCCTTGGTTTCAAGCTTGGATTCCAAGCTTGGAACGACCATCTAACGCCTATAAAAGCTTGCCCATGGCATGCCTTACCTCCTTAGCAAGGTTTAGGGCCAAAAATCTCTTCCAAATCCTACCTTCAGCCCCTCTCCAACCAAGCTCCGACGGTGCTCCTTCCCCGTCTTCTTAGAGGCAGCCAATAGCCAAATTGGCCTGTCCATCCTCTTCCTCGTCTTCTTCCGTGCCTCGCTAGTCAAAGCGAGGGCTGTCCTCCCCATTCCTCGCTGCCATCCCCCTCATGGAGACTTCATCTTCCACGGCGCCGGGTTGCCAACGCCAGTGTCAATCCTTCCTGCTTTGACCATTAGAGTAGGTTAGTTAGGTCCTTAGGTTAGTTTCCACTACTCAAAACCCAAGAAAACATCCCCTTACGTTGCCGTTCACCGTCATCTCCATCTCTGGCCACCACTTCGGCGAGGCCCATCTCACACCACAAGCCACCAACCGCCTTGCCACCTACCCCACAACCTCCACCACAACACGCTCATCAAAACCCCTCTACTTATTTGCCATTCCACCCACTCACGCGACCCACCAAACACTGCACCTTCACGCTTCCTTCTTCGTCACCAACTGACCTCCACTCACCACCATACACCACACAAACACCGCCATCATCTTCCACACCGTCCGGAAATGCTCGTGAGCTATTTTGATGTGGCCCTGAGGCCTTATTCATGAGTTTCAGGTATACGCCGTCACTATCTGGCGCCACCATCAACACCATTGTGTTCTTTGTGCTTTAGGTCACGCACGCTCTAGGCTCCACCCCCAGGAAGAGCGGAAGACTTCCAGGAAGATGCCTAGGCCTTCAATTGGGAGCTTTGACTGCTCCCTCACCCTCAATTTGACTAGCCCTCAGTCGCTGCTCGCATGCAGAGAACAGCAGCCAAGAAAGTCCCACATCGGGGATGTAGGAGCGAATGAGGGCAAATAAGTTGGTTTTTTGCATCTGACTCCTCGCCCAGTACACGAGGGGTTGGGTCCCTCGTGCACCCTCACCTGCTTAACCCACTTAGCCCCACTGCTCGCTTGCAATCATGCTTGCAGGCTTGCACTCGGATCTGGTTACTATTCCTACCCGATTACCCGGTTAACCCCAGGTCTTTAAGAGAAAGAAGAGAAGGAAAGAGAGAGAGAGAGCAGGGGAGGGGTGGGTTTTTATCTTTAGAGAGAAAGCTTGACACTCAGTTGACGGAGGAAGAAAAGAAGAGGAAGAGGTGAAGCAAAGCTGAAGAGGAAAGAAGAAAGTAGTGCTTAAAGAAGAAGAAGAAGAAAAGGCCAAGAAATAAAAGTAGAGAATAAGAAAATCAGATAGAGCACTGTAGCAAGGATTGGTTAAGTCGTCTGATTCTCAAATCAGACGTCTGATCACTGTTCCTTTATTTGAGATGATTGAGTAATTGATGTATATGTGCTTTGGCTAATAATTAGTGATCTAAATTACCATTATTTTGTTCTACATATCTTTTTGTTTCTAGATACATTAATCTTCATTGAATATTTAATGTGACAGATTATTATTCACTGAAAATCTATAGTTTGCTCAATTTATTATGCTTATTTATATTTTAATTGAGATTAGCGTGTGAATTCCTACTTGCTCCCTATGTTCGACCTCGGACTTTATTTAGATATTTGAGTTATAAATTATATTTGTTGCTTGAGCGATTTAGGAGACTTTACTACAATGAGATGCATTTAAACTCATGAAAAGCCCTATCAACAATGACATCTACGACTTGACCAGATTTTAATAAGAGGAAACAAGTGGATCCTAAGGTCTTGCGTAAGACCCTAAGAGATCCACTAGGTCCTTAGGATTTTGTTCAGAACATGGAACCCAATGGAATCAAATGGTAAGTCAACTAGGTGACTCGTAAAGCTGCACCCTTAGAATTGGTGAACCACAGGTTCATTGCTAGGGTAGAGAACCCAAGTTGTTCAATAGCAAGAGGCTATCAAGGAGATCTGCTTTAGAATAGGAAAAGTTCCTAGGTCCGGTGACAGGCCTTGGGTTGTCATTGGTGTTTGGTACTTGAATGTACTCGAATTCAACTCGATGCGGACGTACTTGTGGCTCTAGACTTTGTATGTTCCTGTATGCGCAATGGGGGATGCAAAAGGTACTTAGTACTTTGCTAGAGGCTCACTTGGCGACTGTATATACAGAATTCACCTGGTATTGTGAGGGATTGGTTATGACCTCGTCCAACAGCGGATTGAGAGAGCACACCCGTAGACTGAGCTCCTACAAGGAGCTACTCTTGGCGGGAGCATTAGTTTGTCTCAACAGTTTTGGCTAATCCTGTGATGATAATTTGATTTTATCTATGACTGATCCTTGTTGGACACGAATTGAGCTTATGTTTTGTGATCACAAGCCATAGGCCTGGGTAGCTCCCAAGAGGCTTGACTCTTCTGACTTAAGTCAACAGCGTACTCGACACGTCGAGAATGAGCATGCCTTTCTGGAGGATCAATAGACTACTAGCCTCTCCCCTGGTCAGGGTGAGACTATCAGGCTGGAATCCAAAGGAAAGGATGCATCTCAATCTCCTCTGGTAGAGAGGGATGATTTCCAAAATTTGACACTGAGGCGAGTGAGAGAACAAGTGTTAATACCAAATCATGGGAAAATTTGGGCAACTTGATTAATGGGGTGTGGGACCATGGTGGTTGGCCGTGTTAGACAGGGTTCAGGAATTAGAACCTAGGGTGTTGGGTTAAGCTAGGAACCAGTCGGTAAATGAAATTGTACACTATCTTGTTTGGTTGAGATACGATAGTTGTTTGTTTCCTACGGGGCCTATTGGGTCATCCTTACTTTGTGACCTACTTTTAGGTGTTTGCTGTTATGTGTCGTCGACTCACGGAATTTGTTGCTATGCAGGTTTTTGTATAATCTATTGACAGGTAAATTTTATGCTTTGGTTTAATGTAAATTTATGTTTTGTTAATGCTTTTCCTTATCATTTATGTGCCATCTTTCCCGTACTTTCTTCCATTTTATGTATTAAATGGAATTCTTTTATAGCTCGACTTACTTAGGTATAACCTAAATTAAATAAACCAGCACCTCTTTTGTTGCCATTCCTCAGAACTTCGACCCACATTTAGCTGCTTGGGTTTTAGGGCATGACAGATGCTGTCAGCGACATCCTAAATATCCATGGTGTTGTGCTAGGTGAACTGCTTATCAAGTTAGGGCCACTCGTGGTGAGTACGTATAACTGGAGGAGGGCAGAGGCATCAAAGTGCTGGTAGGGTGTGTAGGAGGGTGGAACAGTAGAAGGTCTAGCCTGAGAAGGTGGAGGTTAGGAAGAGGAGGAAGCAGCTACCTTAAGTGGTGGAACCAGTCGTCCCAGATGCTCCTGCTCCATTTTGGAGTAGGTGATAAACTGTTTATGGTTTATATCCATAGGGCGCTGAAGTAGTGGAAGATATGAGATAGGAGGGTGCCAAAAGGGAATGCACTCGTGGGTTTCCTCTCCATAAAGGTGAGGATGAAGTGGTTTCAATTGAACACCTTGTTGGTTATGAAGGCGTAGAGAGCCATGAGCATAGGACCAGGAAAATTCTCAAAAAAAGTGGATTTGGACATGAAATTCCAAAGAAATACACAGTTAAGAAACCGTGGAAGATGGCGGAAATAAGGTGACTTGGTGGGCTTGCCCAAGTCGAAAGCTTCGAGAGTCATCAAGGTCTCTCTAATGGTCTCAGAGGAGGTGTCGTGGTGAAGCTCATGGTAGGTGGGATCGGAGGAAGGACAACCAAGAACCTGAAAGAGGACATCACAATTGACCAAGACCTCCTGTAGACATTGGATGTTAGCTGAATTCAAAACTGTCCTCGATATTGCAATGGTTGTAATAGAAGAGGTGACATGCCATGGGGTGGATGCCATTAATATGACTACCTTTGGTGCCCGCATAGATGTTTCTATAAAAGAGATGACCTATCTTATGAAAGATAAGTCTATCTTTAAGATCACGAAAAATGCACTCAAAGTAGTCTAGGTTGATCGAGCAACCCACATGCGGAGAAATCTTGGAATATAAAGAAAAGTTAAGCCCTTCATCATCGTTAGTGAAATATCGGTCAAACATATCATCGCAAGGTGTAGAAGAGGAGGCACGGGAGCATTTAGGAGCCATAATGTTAGTTTTGTTTAGTTTTGACAAATCAAGATAGGTCAGTTGATCGATCAAAAGGAGGTTTTGGTCGATCAAAGAATGAAAATTGATCGATTAAAAACGTGACAGTAATGAAGTTAAGTTCAGGCAAGTTTTTGGTTGATCAAGGAACATAATTGGTTGAACAAAGACAAGTTTTGGTCGATCAGGGAGAAATTTGTTTGGTCAATAAAAAAGGTATATAACATTTTTTAATACCATATTTTTAGTTGAACAAAGTGAAAAAAATTGATCTATCTGTAATTCCTGACAGAGGGGATGGGATTTACGGTATGAAAATAAGATGTGAAAATAATATGTAAACAATCACACAAAAGATAATCTCACAAGAACATAGTGATTTCTTGGTGGAAACCCAAACCTGGGTAAAAACCACCACTTAAACCTCTTGGTTTAGGATTTTCCGATCTATATAGTAGATCAAATCCACTAACCATGTGACTTAAACGAGGGTGACACAACCTCTTACAATCGACAGTACTTACACAAGGGTAGTGTAACCTCAAAACCCCTCTTCGTGAAAAGTATTTTGTCTCGCAAGGGAGATGGGAATTCACAAAGCAATACCCAAACAATGACAACTTACAACAATCCTATAGAGCCACAAAGTATAAATGATAAACTAAGATTCTATAGGCAAAAGATACTTCCCTTTGATGGAAGTGTGTTGGGTAGCAAAGTGGTGTGAGTGAACCACACAAGGCATGACGACGCTCTTGAATGTGAGGACGGGAGAGCGGGTGCACAGCGATGATGGTCTCAAGTGTGTAGACTAAGGCTTGGAGAGCAAGATTACTTCTAGATGATTTCTTCTTCTCTTGGACATAATATGATGTGGAAGTAGTCTTATCAAGGTGTGTTTACCTTTATTTATAAAGGTCCTAAGAAGGGTTTAGAAGACCTTGGAAGGCTTTCATAGCCATTGGGAACAAATCACAAAAGATCAAGTCAAAATCCCAATGAAATCAGGGTCATTTATGATTCTGACAGGGTTATTAGATGCTTGTATTTAAGGTCGGACGTCTGGGTCATTGTCTGATCTAAGGGTCTTCGTCTGATCTAAGGGTCGATCGTATGATCTAGAAGGGTTGATCATCTGGATTGGGTTGGATAAGACAGACGTCTAAAAAGGTGCTTTAAGACATCTTGGAAACTAATTAGATGTCTAATTCTAAGATGGGTTTCTTCCTATTGTAACTAGATCGAAACAGGGTTCTACCATTTGTATGACAAACAGCAGATAGGATGTCTAGCATTGGTCTAGTCATTTGGAAAGAGTATTCTCTGCGAGAATGGATTTCTCGAGAGGCTAATGGCTATAATCATCTAACAAAAGTGATTTGGGTCAGATCTAGCCTAACGTCTATTTATCAGACGTCTGGGAGGCTCTATGGATGTCTGAAAGTGTTATAAATATAATTAAAAGGTAATCCTCGAAGACTATGTTTTGACAATCCAACGGACCTATTGTTGAACGTTGGTCAAGGTCATCAGACATCTAAGATGTCTAGACTATGGGCTGGTCATCTGAAAGTAATGAACAGAGAACACAAAATCCAACCTAAGTGTTTAGATGTCTGGACAAAAGGTCAGACGTCTTAAAGTTCAAGATTAGAGTCTGAAGTCCATATTGGACGTCTTCTCGGACTGTCTGATTACTGTTTTAGTTTTCTAAGTGATTTCTAAGATTGTTTTAGATTGTCTAAGTATCGTAGGGTAGTGTAAGTATTCCTAGGACTATAGATATGTTACTTTAGGCTCTTTAACTTTTACCTAAGAAAATAAAAGAGCAAAGTAAATAAAAATAAGTACAAGATACATGAATAGAATAAACTTCTATCCTATTCTTTTTCTCCATGAATCTTCAAGCTCTCACTCCATACGAGGTTCCATCTTCACATCTCCTCCATCAAGCTCCTCCAATCTGTCATGGATGCGAGCTTGAGCTTTTTCACACTTGAATCCATTTGCATTATTCTTGAAAACTTAATCTCAAATGCAAATGTTAAATACTAAGCATTTTGTTATCATCAAAATCAATGATCGTGGTACTCTTGCACCAACATGATCAACAACAGACAATAGCGAAAAAAATAAGTTATGAACAGATCGAAAAAGGTGGAAAAATCAAGAACATGAAGAACATATGGCCGGAAAAATGAAATAACAACACATAACCACATCAAAAGAAGATTAAATCATAGTAATATGTGTGAGAAAAATAGAAGGAATAGACACGAATTGGTCCAAGGAGGCAGCATCGGAGAAGAGGAAGGAAGGCAAACTATCAGTCGTCGAAAAGGCTAGCGTGGTGGTGACGGCGAGGAGGAAGTTGCTGGAGAGGAGGTGGCCGCGAGTTTGGTCAACCAAAGCTTGGTTGAGGGTGGCAGTGGAGATTGGTAGATGGAGTTGGAAGATGGGAAGGTTTGGTTGGTGGTTGTTCGATGGAGGACAAGGGGGACCACAGTGGTGAGTGTGAGGAGGAGTGGGACCTATTTGGTGGTAGTGTTGAGTAAAAGAGATAGGATAAAGTAAATTTTGAGTGAAAAAGAGGTAGAAAAAAGTTATTTTTGTAGAGTTTAGGTTATCCAAATAAGGTAGGAGAAAATAAGGAATGAGATCAAGGATTAGAGATTGATAGGTAATCAAATTGTGGTGATTTGATTCGCTAAACACTAATCTCGATGATTTGATTTTCACCCAGATTTGATCGACCAAATTCAAATTTGGTCAATCAGAATGGAAAATTAATCGATAAATTTGAATTTCTAGTGGAGGGAAAATTTCCCACCCAAATATTGATCGATCAAAATTGTTATTGGTTAATCAACTTTTGAAAATTTTGGAGGAAATTTTCCCACTCAAGACTTTCAAATCTTGATTGATCAAAAGAAAAATTTGATCGACCAACAACTAACAAGTTAAGGAAAGCAAACGATAATCAAAGTTCAGTTAGTATTGTTAAGCCTAATTCTCTTCGTATAGTTATAAATCTTTCTTTTGCTAGGGGCTTGGTAAAGATCTCAGCTAATTATTTTCTATTTGAATAAACTCTAGGGTGATTTCCTTTTTCAATGTATAATTTCTTAGAAAATGATGTCTAATATCTATGTGTTTTGTCTTAGAGTGTTGAATAGGATTTTTGCACAAGTTTATAGGACTAGTGTTGTCAAAGAGGATCCTAGTGTTCTCAAAGTTAAGTCCAAAATCTCTAAGTGTTTACTTCATCCACAAAATCTGTGAACACATTAGAGAAGCGGCAATGTATTCAACTTCAGTTGTGGATAAGGAAACACTATTATGTTTCTTATTGATCCAGGAGACTAGTGAGTTTCTGAGAAACTAATAAGTTCCACTATTACTCTTGTGATCTGTCTAACTACTTGCATAATCAATGTCAAAATAGGAGAGTAAGTCAAGTGTGGCTTACTTGGGATGGAACAGACTAAGATCTACAGTGTTTTGAAGCTATGTAAGTATCTGTTTTAGGGCATTGTGGTGTGATTCCTTAGGGTTCACTTGAAACCTAGCACAGAGACAAGTGCTAAAAGGTATATCTGGTCTACTAGCAGTTAAGTATAGTCAAGACTCTATCATGCTTTTATATAACTTTTGGTCTGTGCACTTACCTGATTCATCTTCTTTAAGTTGTGTAGTTGTAGCTATTGGTGTGTCGTTTCCTTTGGTGTTTTCATCCCAAACTTCTTCAAAATCTCCTTTGTATACTTTGTTTGTGAAATGATGATTCCATCTTAAAGCTGATCAATTTGCAACCTTAGGAAGAACTTTAATTCTCCCATCAGGCTCGTCTCGAATTGATCCTACATAACCTTTGCAAACTCTTAGCATAGAAGATCGTCAGTAGCACCAAAGATTATGTCATCAACATAAATTTGGATTAGAATAAGTTTGTTATCTTTCCTCTTAGTAAAGAGGGTTGGATCAACTAGTCCAATTTTGAAGTCATTTTCTATTAGATAGTTTCTTAATCTATCATACCATGCTCAGGGAGCTTGTTTGAGCCTATATAAAGCTTTGTTTAATTTGAAAACATGATTAGGTTTATCTGAGCTTTCAAAGCCAGGTGGTTGTTTTACATAGATTTCTTCTTTTATGAATCCATTGAGAAAAGCATTTTTGACATCCATCTGGAATATCTTGAATTTGAAATGGGCAGTAAAGGCTAGCAACATTCTAATGAATTCTAATCTAGCCATAGGTGCATAGGTCTCATCAAAATCAATTCTTTCTTCTTGATTATAACCTTGGGCCACGAATCTAGCTTTATTTCTTATCACCTTACCTAATTCATCAAGCTTGTTTCTAAAAATCCATTTTGTTCCAATCATTGATTGAGATTCTAATCTAGGTACTAATTCCCAGGCATTGTTTCTCTCGAATTGATTCAATTCTTCTTGCATTGTAAAAATCGAACAAGCATCAGTGAAGGCTTCTTTCACAATTTTAGGTTCTAGTTGGGATGCAAAAACACTAAGTACAAGGTTGTTTAGGGTGTTAGTTTAACTTCTCCTAAATAATGTTTTGATAATTTTACAAAATAAAGTAAAAGAAATAAATACTGGAAATAGCATATTTTCTTTGTCATAACCCCATTGCAGGTTTCTTAATCTCCAATTCAAAGTATCAGAGCATGAACACATGTATTATGCTTAGGTCTTAGGTTTTGTTGCATAATCATTAAAGAGTTGTAATTTACTATTTATTTGAGTCTAGAAAGAGTTGTGAAGAGCCTCCAAATAAAACATATATCTTTAAACTTAGGTTCACAATACTTAGGAAAAATTACAAACAAAAACCAAATTCAGAAACACATATCAGATGTCCAATCATACTCATAGATGTCTAATTTTTTAGTTTAAGTCGTCTAACATCTCTATCAGATGACCAAATGCCTGTAGCCTTGCCTTAAGATTTTAAACAATTAGGCTCCAGTCGACAAAACCTAATTCCAGACATCCATAAGTCTAGTTAGATGATCGATAAGACTATCAGACACCCTTAGAGAGTACCGTTGATCAAATTATTTCCAAATCTCCATTTGTCAGAATGTATCCAATGGTACGATTGTCTTAACCTTGATTCAAGATGTCTGGACATGTCTCTAGACATCAAATAATGGAATGTTACACCTAAATCTCTTTGTGAGGAATTGTCAGAATAAATCTTACCTTTTACATTCATAAGAAATCCGAACCCCGAGATAATTATGATCTTCAGATGTCCAGAATATATGTTAGAAGTGCAAGCAGACATCTGACCCTTAAACACTAGAACCCTATTTAGATTTGGTCCAAAATAGGAACAAACTCACACAAAATTAGACGTCTAAAATTTTGGCCAGACGTCTTATGATAGTACCCCAGATGTCTAACCTAGAACCCTATTTTCGTCCAGCAAAAATAGGAACTCAAACCCTTTGTATCAGACATCCAAATATATTGTCAGATGTCTTACAAGATGTTTGACCCAAAAATCAGACGTCTGATTCTGTTGTTAGAATCATTATGAGCTTGATTTGAGTTGGATTTCATCCCAGTCTCTTAGGACTTGCCTCCAACGGCTAGGAGCCCTCTCCCAAGCCTTCTTGAGGGTTCCAAACTTGCCAATAAATACCTCGTAACCCCTTATAGGCAACACACACCTTGGAGAGATAATTTACAAAGAAAATCACTTGTTCTACTTGCTCCCATGGCCTTACTATTGTGCAACAATCCTCTCTTGGGCAAACTCATTGTGCTACAACCTTCATCATCAGTGAATTTACTCACCCTTAGTAGCTAATTTAAAGTAATCATATTTTGGGGAGCTCTATAGGGTGCTTTATTTTTTATTTACATATGTCTATTGTAATTGGATATTCGGGCTGTCGGATTCACGCCTATTCCTAGTGAAGGGAGAAAACTTCAATTAGGGATCAGAGGTGGAAATTGTAATTGAGGTACACTACCCTCATTTCAAGTAGTATGGATAGTGGATTGATCATAATTTTGAACGTAAATCCTAAGTTAGGGATTGACTTTGGTGGTTGTTTTCACCTGATTTAGGTTTCCACCTAAAAATCTTGTGCCTCTATTGTGTGATTATGTTTTATTTAGCTATTAACTTTCAATTTCACTATTCACCCCTCTCTAGTGCAATTTCATTTGGCATCAGAGTAGGTTTTTGCATCATTGGAGTAACATCTGCAGAAGATCTAATAGAGGGGAGAATCATATCAAATAGCAGGATGGAGGGGCAATCCACCACCCACCCACCACTCTTCGAGGGTACCAACTACTCCTACTGGAATCTACGAATGAAGATGTGGCTTCAGGCCAACGACTTCTCCGTATGAGAGAAATGTAAATTGAGATACAACATTCCCGTCAAGCTGGAGACGGGATACACTGTGGAGCAAATCCATCACCTTGGATTAAATACAAAAGCAATGAACTCATTTTATTATGCACTTAGCTCAGAAGAGTTCAATTGTGTTAGTTAGTGCAAGATCACCCACGAGATTTGGAAGACTTTAGAGGTAACCCACGAAGGTACACCAAAAGTCAAAACCTCTAAAATTAACATTTTGTCTCAGGAATTCAAAGCCTTTATCATGAAGGAGAACGAGAGACTTGGGGATATGTACACTTGATTCACATTAATCGTGAATAACCTTAAGTCTCTCGGAAAGACATTCATCAAGGGGGAGCTTCAAGCGAAGCTCCTTCGCTCCCTTAGACCGGAATGGGAGCAAAAAGTCAATTTGACAGAAGAAGCAAACCAAGTAGAAGATCTAGATATGGACAACCTACTTGGAAATCTGATGGCTTACAAGATCAAGATGGATCAAAAGAAGTCCATTACACCCAAGCCAAAGAAGAAGACTTTTGCCTTTAAAATGACATTGGATGATGAGGTAAGTACTAATGATGAAGAATTCATTTTGTTAGCTAAAAAGATTAAGAAGTTCCTTAGGAATAGAAGAGATATTAAGGGAAAGAAAAGGGAAGAGGAACCTCTCGTATGCTACAATTGCAAGAAGAGAGGTCACATAAGGAAGAAGTGTCCCTTGTTGAGAAGGGATGATGAAAAGAAAGGCAAGAAGCCCCTAGACCTTAAGAAATTCTCAAAGATGAAGCCATTCAAGAAGGCATTTCAAGCAACTTGGGATGACTCTACCTCCGAAGAAGAAGAAAAGGAGATAAATGAAGAGACCGCATGCTTTAGGTTCATGGCAACAAATGATGCTGATGAGAACACCATCATAGGCCCTAACTAGCCACTTTTAGTCAGGTATAATAGATAAAAGCTCGTACATAATCATCTGAGGTTCGTAATTCCATAATATTCTGATTTGACAGAAGAATGGGAAATCGGGGTTAATTTTGTAATTTTAACACCACATCATGAACACAGATTAACCACGGGGTCACTCAAGAGTTATATGAAGGTCGAAAGAGCTTTAAAGTTTAAAAAGTGGGTCAGCACCGATAGAAAAAAGATTTCATGCATTTCGAGAACCACAACTACACATAAAACCCTAATTGCAGACCTGCTTAAATTAAAGTGGTTCTAGTTAGGATAAAATTCTTTTAAACCACCTAAAATTCATGGAAAAATATTGCAAGAGGTTTGGTACCTTTGGTTTGACCATCTGAACCCATTTTGACCTAGAACAAAGTTTCAGATGGAATTCTACCCTAATTTGAGCTTCTGTACAAATTGCCCATTCAAACGTAGTCAAAACTCAAATCTAACTTCACCATTAGATTCCTTGGATCTAAATTAGGTTGTTACCAAAATTTAGGCCCAATCAGAGTCTATCTTTACTTAGTTTGCAATTTAGCCTATCAAAACTCTATTTCTTACATTTGCCCTTTAGGTTTTGAATTTATTCCAAATGGGTCCCTAACTTTTCATCATTTTCTTCATTTTGGTCCCTGTCGCCATTGGTGAGAACCTGAGCTCAGTAGCGAGATTCGAGGGAGATTTTCTCCCTCAAATTAAGGCCAAACTTCAAAATTGGAGAGAATGGTCGCAATGATCTCTACAAATTAGACTAGGTTTTGAGATCAATTTTGGCTGGATTCACCATCGGTGAACCCTAGAATCTCAAGCTCGAACCTACTTGAGGGTTGCCTATTGTAGCTATTTTCATGCCTCTAAAAGAACTATAAAGGACCCCCTTGACCAGGTCGTTCTCTTGAGCTTAGAAAAGGCCAAGAACCACCTCTTCTTCTTTCCTCCGGTCGATGATTCTTCGAGCTTCGGTGAACCTCTTTGCCCCTCTTGTCGAATTGATCAACGGTCAAATTGACCAACTCATCATCTTTACCTCTTCGTCGTGGCCATGTCCAACCAAAGACCAGCCATTCTCCCCTTCTCCTGCCTCGTCGATCCTTCACCGTTGTCTTCACCTTCTCTGGTGCTTGCCCATCATAGCAAGTTGTCCTCACTCTCTCTCTCTCCCACTCTAAGTCTCTTCTCTCTCTTCCTCTTACCTTCTTGACTCTCTCCAACCCCTTAGAATCTAGGTTTGATCACCACACATACCGCACGCACGTCATCTTCCTTAGCGTCGGTGAAGCTCCGGTGAGCTCGCACGACCACTACACTTCACGAAATCGCCTGCTTCCACATCCAGAAGCATTGCCACGATCCACTAATCAAAAGCCCCAAAGAAATTTGGGGCTTTGATTTCGTTTACACCCCACCTAACACACGCACTCACACATGCCTTCTCTGCCACCGATCGAGATCTTTTGAACACCACACAATCTAATACCACCAACACCACACTCACCATTAATATGGATTTTACATGATTTGTAAAATTAGGTTTTTAAGATTGTTGCAATGCATAAAACCATTTCACTTTGGAATTTGTAAACCTAGATAGTGGGGTATCTAGGGTCGTCCAAGGAGGCAATTTGTTTGCAAAATTATGTCTCTCACTTGAAATTAGAAATCAACTTCTATTTTGGTGTTTTTCAATATATAATTTTTAGGGCTTTTAAATAACAAGGCGATGCAGTTTTGACGGTGGAAAAGAATAACATGTAATAGTTAAAATCTAAGTGGCAAAAATTGATTTCGTTCTAAGATCACCCTAGGCACGCGAAGGCCTAGGGTAATTAGAAAGAAAGAGTGAAAATGTACTAAAGAAAAAGTAACAAGATTTGCAACAAAAGCTAATAGAAAAAGGCAACTTTGATTGATAGAAAAAGTGTTTTACAAAAAACCTAGTAAAGGAATGCTTCTACTATGAGCAAATAAAAATAAAGAAAGAGCAAAACACTAATCCTCTGAATGTTGGTGAAGAAGAGAAGCTCTTGCTCCAACTGCAGCTGCTCCCACAATCAAAAAGAGCTCCTTCTTCTCCTTCCCCTTGCAAAGCTCCTCCAAGGTGTGGTCTCCTGGCAAGCCCAAAAAAAGGGGGGACGTGCCTGATCTCCTCCAGGGTGGATGGAATTCCACCTTCAAAAGCTCCTCCAAAGGTGGCATGGACCCACCTTTAATTCCTCCTCCAAGGGTGGTTGTGTACCACCCTCAAATCCTCCTCCTAGGGTAGGCGTGTACCCTAGGTCTCCTTCCAATGCCTAGCTTCTTCCCTTGGTTGGTGTGGGCTCAAGAGAGAAGAGAAGAGGGGAAGGCACCAAGGGGACAGGGTGTTCACTTAATCTTCTATTGGCCTTCTATGTTGGTGGAAGTATATGTAGAAAATATGTAGCCAAAGGTGCTTGTTAATGGTGGTAGGTATGGGTATATATAGGAGTGGTGGGGGGTAAGGATAGTTAACTAGGGTTAAAGGAAAGGTGGTGTGATGGAAGGCTAGGATGTGGAAGTTGGTTGATGGATGGTGGATGAAGGTTGGCGTGGAGATAGAGAGGTGTATAAGGTGGTGGTTATGGTGGGTGGAAGAGTTGGTGCCAACTCTATGTAGGGAAGGGTTAAGGGATAGGTTAGTGTGTTGTAGGCTAAGATTAGATCATAGGGTGGTAGTTAGGAGATGGATGGCTAGGGTTAGTTGGAGCCAACTTAAGGGATATGTGGAGGTGTGGTTAGGTGTTTTGGCACCAACTATAGGAGGGTTTAGGTGGGTTAAGTGTCATGGGTTTTAGGAAGGGTTAGGATGGCTCCATGTGATAGTGGTTATGGGATTAAGGGTATATATAGGTGGTGCCAAAATGAGGGGGTGTGGGTGGTGTATTTTGGCGCCAACTAGGGTGTAGTTTAGGGTAGTTAAGGGGGGTTAAGGTTGGCGCCAAAGGAGGGTTTCTAGAAGGGATTAGGTGGGTGGTAGGTATGGCTTTAGGTGGTGATGTGTAGGGCTAGGATTTAGGCACATGTTGGCACCAAAATGAAGGGATGCATGTGGTGTTTTTGGTGCCAACATGAAGGGGTGTGAGTGGTGGTAGTTGGTGTGGGTTGGCGCCAAAAGGGATGGGTTAGGTTAGGTTAGTTATGGTTAAGGGGAAAAGGGTGGATGGCCATGGAGGTGGAGCTAGTTGGGAGCTTAACTAAGCTAGCTAAGCTAGCTTAGCTAGTAGATTAGAGGTAGTGGAGCTAGGGTTTCATGAAGGAGGAGCTAGAGAAAATAATCTGGAGATGGTGGTTGCTGTAATTAGAGCTGAATCTGCTGAGGCAACTTCATGGGGAGCTCAACTACTTAGCTAAGCTACCTAGTTCTTATGAGCGAAGTTGGGCTAGCCTTAACCTAGTTGGAGCAAGGTTGAGCTGGAATTGCCTCTGATGAGAACTCCAGAGCTAGCTAAGCTACTAGTTGACAAGTAGTAGCTCAGCTAGCATGGAGTTCAACTGCCATGAGCTTGGTGGAGCTGGAATGAGCTGGGCCTAAGTTGAGGTGGACTCTTGTCAACTCAGTTGAGCTAGCTAGAGCTCCCAGTGAACTGATGGGAGCTAAGATGAGCTAGACACAACTAAATTGAGTTGGATCTGAGCTGACTTGAGTTGGGTTGAGCTGAGATGTGCTACCTTGAGCTACCATTCAGTTAAGATGAGCTGAATGGAGTTGAATGGAGCTAACCTTAGTCCAAGGGAGCTGGTATCCAGCCATGATAAGCTGGAATTAGTTGAGTCCTAGCTTGATTGAGCTTCCTCTTCACCAGTTGCCTTCAAGAATGCTAGGGTTTTAGGGATCTGTTAATCTGTTTGTCCTTAACACTCCAAGAAACATATTAAAAACACAATAAAAAATGCAATGCATGCCTAACCTAATTGATGCCTAAATGCAACCCAGAAAACCCATTTGCAGAGCAAAATCCTAAGAGTTAGGTTTGGTTTAATTCATAAGAATGATGATAAACTGGCATTTATCAACCATCCCTTGACGAAGATCCTGAGCTTTCTAACTAGGACTTATAGCTTGTATTCATGTGCAGGTACCCTCATCGGAGCACCGTCACTGCCACCGTCTTCTCCGACGTCGTACACCCTCCTTTGGCCTTCATACATACTGCTGCAGCCTGAGACCTTCGCGGCTCCAGTCCCTGAAGCACTCTAGGCATCAAGCTACGGCCTCAATTCCTCGTGACCTTCAGTAGCTACGCATGCTGGAAGTGGAGAAGGAGGATGCTCAGATATAGTCCCACATCGTGGGTTTCCAGAGCAAACGCAGCGTATAAGTTGATTTATTGCCACCAACTGTTCACCTCTCATAGCAGGGGTGAGGTTATGGGAACACCATCATGAGCCATAACTAGCTCAATTTGGTCTAAAAAGGTTGAAAAATGCTCCTACATATCCATCAGAAGGTCCTAAGGGTAGACTATCCTGTTTTGGAAAGAAGAGAAGAATACAAGGTTATTTCTACAAAATTAACTGCATTCCACAAACACAGAATAACCACGAGATATTTCAGGGGTTTAGTAAAGGTAATTTGGTCATTAATGTCTAATAAGTGGGTTCATGCAGGACGAAATGGGTTTTCACGCATTTCAGGAATTAATGGACATCTGAAACCCTAAAAGCAGACCTGCTTAATTAACTGAGGTTTTGGTTAGGATAAAATTCACCTAAACCCTTTAAAATTCAAATAAAAATATTCTATAGGGTTTAATATCTTTGATTTGACCATCAGAACCCAATTCGACCTAAAATAAAGTCTCAGATAGACAATTGCCCTAATTTGAATTTTTACATAAATTACCTAGCCAAACTTAGTCAAAACTAATATCCAACCTCACCATTAAATTTCTTGGGTCCAAATTAGGTTTGTACTAAAATTTGAGCCCAATCTGAGATCATTTCGACCTAGTTTGCATTTTGGTCTAGGTCTGACTTTTATTCTCTCAAATAGCCCCTCAGCTTTTGAAATCTTTACAAAATACCCCCTAACTTCTTCATATTCTTTGTGAAGAAGTCCTTGCCACTATTGGAGGTTAACTGACCTCCAGGCGAGCTTTGATTGAACAAAATCCTACTTAAACTTCAATTAAATCCCACCAAATTTGGTGGGATTCATGTTCACACATAGGAAAACCTATTGGGATCAATTTTGAGTCCTAGCTCCCTCTGATTCATGCGTGCGAACCCACAAAATCAGTGGGGTTCTTCTTGAATCCCAAGAAAACTATGGGCTTGTTTCCTATTCTCCAAGCTCTCCTAAGCCCTATAAAAGACCTCCCATGACATTCCTCACCTCAACGAGAAATAGTGCCAAAAAGCACCTCTTCTTCCTCAACCTCCGGCTCGCTCCACCTCGCTCCGGTGGCTCTCTACCTTCGACCTCGTCGCCGGTCGCCACATACCATAGGCGGTCGGTTCCACCTCCCCCACTCTTTCCACAGCCCGCAATATTGGCGAGGTGCCCTCTACCCCTCTGTTGTCGTCGATATCTATCATCAGAGCACCCTTCATCTCCAACCCCAGCCATGTCGCAATCGATGCTTCCTCCGTTCCCCTTCATCCGCTACTTAGCCTCAACAACTCTCTATCATCTACTCATCACAATCGTATCACCGCCACTTCGAATTGACTCCTCAAGTGTCCACGCTTCCATCTTCCACCTCGCTGGTGTACCTTCAGCGAGACATTCCTGCTACCATAGACCGCCAAACGCCATGCCACTATGTCCGCGAGCATCGCCTCACCTCACTGAGTAAAAGCCCTAAAGAAATTTAGGGTTTAGCTCTCTCTACCACCTCACCCGACACCTCTCACCTCGCACTACCATCTCAAGGTTGTTATACCTCCACGACGCATCTCGCTCCATGCCATGACCACTATCGCACTCGTCGTGCTTCGATGAACCTTTTGAGCTATTTTGACACAACTGAAAGGCTTCATTTTCTATTTCAGGTTCTAGGTCGGAGCTACGCCGTTGCGCCATTTTTTCCGATGTTGTTCATCAAGTTCTAGCCACATTCTTTGGGGCTGCCACCTCCAGGTCATGCGAAAGGCTTCCAAAAAGGCCTCCAGGTCTTCAATTGAGGTCTCCATTAGCTACAGATCACCCAATTGAATGAAAGCATCTCACTGCTGCTCACACAAAGAAGCCTTGGGACATAGTCCCACATCATGTACTGGTGAACTCACAAAGGCTCATAAGAGGAATTTCTGTTTCCATCCCTTCGCCCAAGTAATGGGGGTCGGGTCCCTAGCACTCATCCGCTTACCCTAGCACCCATTGCTCGCCTGTGATCACGCTCACAGGCCTGCACTCGATCCTGGTCCGATTACCCGATTAGTCTGGTTTGAGAGAAATAAGAAGAGAAAAGGGAGAGAGGAGGGAGGGTTTTGCCTTGCTCTCTAACTCTCTAACACTTGAGAAGAAGGGGCCTTTGCCTCTGTGCGTGACTTGAGGAAGAGCTAAAGAGAAGAAGAGAGAAGGAAGAGGAAGAGCTAAAGAAGAAAGGCTCTTTATAGAGCACTGAAGTAGGGTGTTGTTTAAGTCATCTGTCCTGAGCATCCAACGTCTGATTCCACCAAATTGTACTTTTGAGGCTATATTGCTTACTTATCTTGCGTGGGATTATTTGGTTGATACTGTGCATTTATTTGGTATAATTGTAAAGGGTAATTAGTGATTTAAAACACCATTTTACCCCATCATTGTTTGCACATTGCTACTGATTCTCATATATATATCATTCTTGCATGGATTTTTATTATAAATTGCTCATCTTTGTCATTATATTGTGATCTTAAGATTAATTGCAATACTTGCTCCTAGTGAACAACCTCGGACTTTCAAATTCGAGTATAAATTGTATTTGTTTTCGAGAGATTTCGATTTATACTACAACGCATCTTTTAACATCGATTTCGCACATTAAACATTTTGGTGCCATTGTCGAGAAGCAACATGCAATTTGATCTCTCTCATTACAATTTCTGATCTAGTACTAACTTTATCTATCTCTTTTGCGGTGATTTGTGCAGGGGATTCATTCGAGGTGATCAGCTGCGCATCAAACACTCCACGGGCAAGTAATCTCATCTTCTTTTTCCATTAAAGCCCCTGATTTTGAGAAAAGCTAAAAAAGGAAGAAATCAATTAGGATCAACTTGCATTTTCTACTTAGAATTAATCATCAAGTTGCCTGATTTGATTAGAAAAATCCCGAACCTGATTTCTACACCTACTAGGGATTTAAGACACCTAGGGCTACTCACCTTCTTGATTGAGCCCTAGGTGCCAAATTTGGACAAACTGATTGGACCAATTGGAGTCAAAATTAGGGTTTCCACTTTGGGGTTGAGGATCACACTTGCTTAAAAAAGAATCTACTTCCCCAAACTGTGTGTTTTCCTAAGCCTTGGTTGAATTTACCTAATCAAGCAAACCCTAAAAACAAACTCTAAACATCCACTTGAATCATAAAATTGGGACCTAATAATCTCAGGACAAATCAGGTGAAGTTGACCCACCTTGTGGGGTCAACCAATCTTCAAATTAGGTTACCACTCACAAATTCATTCTAAAGTACAAGTGGAATCCTAAGCACCTCATCTAAACTTAAAATTGGTAGACTTAAGAGGTCAACTTATCCATTCTGGTCTACTTGGATCCGCAATGACAAGGAAGGTCAGGTGGGGGAAACCTGTAACCTGTGGGGATGCTCTACCTTGTAGGGGTCTTTGTGGGACTCTCCCTTCCTGGCTGCCCAGGTAATTCTCAGGTGGATGACTTCGTGATCTAGAGGTATTATTTTCCTCGAACCTATATAGTCATCCAAAAATCTTTGGGTGTCTTGATTGGGTCCATCATACCTTCTGTCCCTCGTCTATTCCATCGATGTATGTACGGGAGGAGGTCCTTAAGACCACCCTTGAGGCCTCCACTAGTTTTTCACTCTCGCCGAGGCCAAGCCTCGACTTCTTTGTTTGTGCAACTACTCAATCACATTGACATCTCTTCTGACTCCACTTCTGAACTTGAATCTCTAGCCACAACCATGGATCATCCAGAACAACCTAACTTTGAACGTCAACAATTCTTTGATTTCAGAGATCAGATCAATGCCTACATCAACATACCACCGTGTCCTCAAATATGAGATCACTACAATCCTGCTGTGGTGGAGATCGAACCTCGAATCAACATTCCTATGGGAGGACCCGAGGTGGAGCTCAAGCCTAGTATGCTTCACATGACCCTAAAATTTCATGGCTTGAACTTTGAGGATCCTTTCCAGCATATCAAGAATCTAAAGCATCTGGCCCACACATTCGGGGCAGACATGCAAAATTGAGACAGTCTACTCTTGAAAATCTTCTCCTTCTCTCTAGTTGACAAAGTTGCCAAATAGTTTCAGACATACCCTCACCAGATCAACACATGGGAAGAACTTAAGACTACTTTCTTACAAAAATTCTATCCCATTGGTCGAACTAATGCAATGCAACACTAAATCACACACTTCTCGCAAGGAGCGGGAGAATCTCTACACGAGACATGGGATCATTTTTGGATCTAATGCGCAAATGCCCCCATCACAGAGTCCCGAAGTGGGAACAAGTCCAATCCTTTTACCACGGGCTCTGTGACGACATCAAGCTTTTTGTCAATGCAACCTGTGGTGGCAGCATCATGGGTTAGCATGAAGACGAGATTTGGGGAATTCTCGAAAATATGTGCGAGAACTCCCTAAACAATGAGTCACTAGGTGCGTACGACTAGATGACCACCCGCACATTGACAAACAATCGGGGGGTACACGAGACCCGAGGCCTTTCTGCATCCGTTGACTTGGAGTTGGTAGCCAGTCAATTGGATAAGGTCTCTATCATTGAGAAAAAGGTGGATGACATCACCTGACATCTGCACAAGACCACCGCTGCATCGCAAAGCACATACATGCATGCGCCCTCAGGTAGGGAGGCTGCACACAACATCTACCATTCTTAGGGGATGGATGCCTATCCACTCCCGTCTGATTTCAGTCTTGGAGGAAATTTTGAGCCATCCTACCACAGTTGGGGGAACTCTAAACCCTCGTATCTTGATTTTTCTAGAGTTCCTCAGGCCTGCAAGGATCTCCATGTCATCCAGAACAATCCTTTCTCTAATACCTACAACCCTGGATGGCGTAATCATCCCAACTTTGTGTGGTTGGGAAATAACCCGAATCCGAGACCTCAATTCCAACCCCGACCACAAACCCATGACCATATTAGCCTACTCAACCAAGGCCTAATCAAAATTTCCAATCTGGCCCATCAAGGAGGACCAGGCATCCCTGATTCTTCAAACCTTGGTATACATGCAAAAACAACACAAAGAAGAAATCACTGAGCTCCATAATTAGTTGGCCCAGCTGGTAAATCCTCGCCAGCTTGGTGCACTTCCTTCTCAGCCTCTTCTTAACTTGAATAACATGCCAAACCAAAGGTGCGTTATGAACCCAAATCAGGGCCAAGCACATTATGCTTATCAGGCCCCTTCTGCTCCATCGCCTGACGGGATGGAAGCTTCAACTTCATATTTGGGGTTTCAGCAGTAGACACCTATTTTGCCTAACCCAAACCAGAATCAGGCAGGATTAAACTCCGTCATCACCCGTAGTGGCAAAGCGACACAAGACCCACCATTTCCTAGCTACGACAAGCCTGATACTGCAAACCCTAACCCTAGATGGGTCGTCTAGGACACCCCTATCCCTGATAAAGAGCCCGAGCCAATTTTGGAGGAATCGACTGAGGTTCCATTTCCCGAGGCCTTGACCAAGGGAAAGAGGCAACCCAAAACTATGGCACTTGAGGAAGACCTAGTCAAGCTCTTTGAGTAGGTCTAAATAAAAATCCCTTTGATGGATGCAATATGCCACATATCAGCCTATGTGAGATTCTTGAAAGATGTATGTACACCTAAGCGTAAGCTGCGAACCAAAGGTGGGAATCGATTGTATTGTCGGAGCAATCCTTTCTCCTAGGTTCTGCTCATGATCACAGGATTGGGGAATAATCTGTCCAATGCTCCTATAGTAGGAGTATAAAGGATCCCATTGTTCATCAGATGATGGATAGCTACAAGTCATGGGATTGGGATTCGGTATTCTGGGGTGAAAGGAAGTGAAGTAGTTATTGTAATCCATTTGAAAACACGACTTCGAACAACACACCCCAATCAAACACAAGGCAATGGGACTCTCTCTCTTTTCTTTCTTAGAGCAGATTTGAGCTAACCTCCAACCTACTCCTTAAAGTTGTCAAATGGGGTCAAGTTTGCACCCGTCCGTTCCCACTTTAGTGTTATAAGAGGGAGGTGTGACTTAAGATCCCTAACAAGCTCTTTAGAGAAGAACAGAGGTCATTTACGTTCTTTCTTGGTGGCCAAAGAATTTTCACAATCAATTACATGCCCTAAGTTGACCTTCGCGTGCCCTAGGACTTACACCTTACTTCAATGATACTCTCATCTGATCAAGTGAGAAGTTACTCCAAGGACGAACAAAGGGATGCAAGTGGGGCGAACCCTTCCTTTGAGGTGATGCATAAGCAGTTCCTCTTAACTACCTTTTTGTTCCTTTAAGAGATGTCCCCCTCCGTGAAGTATCAAAACACTTGGTCAGAAGATAGTACTACCACCACAAGGCGAAATAGGAGGGTCTACACCAATAAAGCGATTGGTGCCTATAGCCTTAAGGGATCAAGCCTTAGTGCAATGCCTAGTGTGTGTGCTTAGTGTTAGAAGTGTGCTTCACATCGCATATCAGTTTTGATTTTGAAAAGAATCGCAGACAAGTCCCTTTTAATCAAAACAAATGTGATTTTGATTTTTAGATCGAATCTAATTAGCAGTCCCAATTTCAATTAGGTGACCACTGAATTAAGTTAATTCAATCAGTCTGGTGGTCTTGAAATTTAATCCAAATGCAAATGCGTGAACAGAAACTGGATGCAAAGATAGAAAGGTATACCTGTCTCCAGCAATTTTCATGCAAATATGTACGCAATATAGAGAAGAGATTTGGTATGCTGCTCAATCACCCTTAAATGCACGCACCTAAGGGCATGCAACTCCTAAATAGGAGCTCGATATTTTTTTGTCGTTTCCTTTTAGGGTAAGTAGGCAGAAAAATGAATCACTCACGCAGAAGAATAGTCCCTAGAGTTAAAGAATGTGGGGACAGACCCCCAAAAATTAGCCCTAATTGCTACAAGGGTGAGAAGACAAAACTGAAATAAAATTCAAGATGAAGGAGAATCCCCTATGAAAGCGAGATCTAGGTCTCCTACGTCTTCTCTGTGTGTGTGGGCATCGCTCAAGGTCGATGTTGTCTCTCAGCTGCGTCTGTCTCCTCATCAGATTCCTCACACAGAAAGATAAAGAATGATCAAATAAATTCGAAGTTTAGAATAATTAGAAATAAAGTCAGGTGAACTATTGCATCTGTTGCCTCCCCAGCAACGACGCCATTTGAACAGGTAGTTTTTCTCTTGCAGAAATAATGTATCAGAAAAATATGTCATCGCAGTAAAATCACATGGTAGAAAATCCTGAACAAAAATATTTCAATAAAACTAACCACAAAGAGTTAGGTCGTATCCACAAGGAGGAATAGATCAACAAAATCACAAATAATTTTGCCTTGTATTCGTCTAATCGAATGCGAGATTTGTGCTCAAATCTAATGCAAAACACGATGAAAATAAGAAGACACACAATAATTTAAGAATGTAAGGTTATGTGTGTAATTTTTTCTCAATAAAATATTCAGTAAAGATGTGATCAGAATTTCACATAATTTCCAGTTGTATATGTGCTAGCAAGGAATTATTCAAATCCGAATCCCAATCCAATATGAACTGATGCAAATAACATAAGTCAAGCCAATTCAAGAAAATGTAAGTGCATTGTTGCAATTTACCTCAATATATTTAATGCATCAAATAAATAAATAGTGATTGGCAATGGCATTTTTGGTAAATAGAAATTAATCCCAAAAGAGGGGATTCCTTCCCCTTGTGCGTGCACGAAGAGGGGGCGACAATGGAGGTCGAGGAGCTTGAGGAAGTTCGAGGTGGATGAGAGCTACGTGGGGGTGGTGACGGCGTGTCGAACGGTGGCTGGTGCTCTCGGTAGTGGCGGCAGCTCACCGGCATGCACAGGCTATCTTGGGCAGTTCTGAGGGCATGGCCGTGCTTGTGAGGGTGTGGCGAGTCCGTTGGAGTCAACGACGTGGAGAACGAAGGTCCGTGGTAGTGGCTGCATTTTTGGGTGGTTTGGGTTCCCCCTGTCTGTTGGTTGACAGAGAAGAAGAAGAGGAGGGGGCACGACTGGCTATGGCTGTGAACACGAGCATGCACACGCACGTGAGGATGCGCTGAGGCTGAGGGTATGACGGTCATAGGTGCACGAGGGGATGCGCTGTTACGCACGCGTGAGGGCGGTGCTGGCCTTTGCGTGGGCGTGAATGCATGCAACGGGGGAAGAGGGCTGATGGATGTCGCGGTAGCGAGGAGGTGAGGACCTCTTGTCGTGGTCGGCGAAGAGGAAGAACATGGAGGTAGGCGCGGTCTTTGGACATCTGGGAACCATCCCGGATGTCTTAAATTAAAGAGAGAGGGGGCGTATGCACGGTGGTGGAGATGGAGCATAGTGGCGGTTGTCGTTGAGGCAGAGCACAATCGTGAAATTGGAGCACTGTGGCGGTTGTCGTTGAGGCGAAGCACGGTCGTGAAGATGGAGTGTAGTGGTGTTGAGAACGTAGTAGCGGACACGGCGGCGGATGTTGGTGCCGTCACCACCGTGGTGATGGATATGGCGTAGGCGAGACGCGGTGGTTATCGGTCATCTTCGGTGGCTTGCGATGGTCTCTTGGAGAGAAGATGAAGATGGTGGTTGCCTGTAAGTAAGGAGATGGGAGAGGTATCTCCCCTTCCAGGAGAGATGGATGGAGGCCATCTACCTTCCTGCAATATATAAAGAAAGAGAGAAAATCAGAGAAGGAATTAGCGAGAAAGAGAGAGATTCAGAGAAAGAATTAGCAAGAAAGAGAGGAAACAAAATCATCATTTTATGTTGCCAAAAAAAGGGAGAGATTGAGAGAAATTTGGGGGAGAGATATTTGTGAGGGAGAGAGAGAGATACCTCTATGAATTTGTTTCCCCTTTTTTTGTTTTTCCTTTTCTTTGATTTTTTCCTTTTGCACAAGACTTCTAAAAAAAAGGATTTCCATGGAAAATAATTCTAATGGAAAGTAGAGAATTTTTCCTTCCATGTGACAATCAAATGGCATTCCAAATTGAGTAAGATTCCACCCAAATTACCCTTTCATAACGATGTAATGCATGAAATGACTATTTTACCTCTTACATAATTTTGTTAATATAATGGATACTCTAAATTCACTTCTTATCTCAATGACCATGTACTTAGGCTCTAATTTTGTCCCCTAAAGTGGACCTATTGCCCCCTTCTCCTCGATTCTTCCTTGTTTCTCGAGTTAGACCTGGGTAAACAATACCGGGTATACGAGTATTCGGACCAGGGACCAGACTCACCTGCGTGGTGTAGCAGGTGAGGTGTGCACATGAGCAGTGAGTGGGACCTCACCCCGTGTGCTAAGGCGAAGAGCCTCTATCACAAATTGCTTTTATCTGCTGCAGTGAGTTTCGAAGTCCCCTATGTGGGACTAAAGTGAGTAGCTTCTTCGTGTGAGCTGCTCGGATGTGGTCGAGGAATTGAGATAGAGGCTGTTGCCCTTGGGTTTAGCTGCAAACCTGGGGCACTCTAGAACCTGGTGCCACATCAATTGTTGATAGTAGTTGGGCGAGTTGAGAGTTGGAGATGAACGAACGGGGCCAGAAAAGATGGTGGCGATGACGGTGCTTCGACGTGTACCTGAAAAGGGAAACACGGCCTCTCAGCCTTATTAGATATGCTCAGAAGGTTTGTCATGAAGTGGCGAATGTGATGGTGGTGGTTTTAAGGTGAGTGTTGGTCGGTGGAGTGCTGTCAATGACGGAGGAGGTATGCATGAGTGCATGTGTTCGGTGGAGTGCGTGAGAGATCAAAAGCCCAAATTTCTTTGGGGCATTTGAACTATGAGACGAGGCGAAGCTCGCGGACTTGGTGGCAAGCGGTTGGGTGGTCTATGGCGCTCGTGCGACATTGTCGGAGCTTCGCCGGCGTAATGGAAGATGAAGGTGGTGCGATGTGTGTGATGGTCGAATGTGAAGTGTGGGTAGATAAATATGAAGAGGAAAGGGAGAGGAAGAGATTTAGGGTAGCTAGGAGACGAAATTGAGGGAGCTCGATGCCGGCTGTGATGGGTCGGTGCTAGGGAAGACAAACGCTTCGGTAAGGGAGAACGGTGATGTCGAAGGGAGAGGGCGCTCCTGCTGGGCACGGCGAGGAGCGGATGACGGAGGGAAGAAGGTCCCCTCTGCCTATCGTATGTGGCAGAAGGCGACAAAGGCAGAATCAAAGGGTCACCAGAGCTTGGTCGGAGTAGGCCGAGGAAGGAAGAGAAGAGGGTTTTTCTAGCCCTAAACCTCACTAAGGAGGACGGTCTGGCGAATGGGGTCTTTTTAAAGGGCCAAGGACGAGCTCCAAGATTGGGAAGGAACTTGAATAGCTCAAAATTTTAGGGAAAAGAATCCCTATAAATCTTGAGTTCGCTTGAGCTCAAGAGCTTGATTTGGAGGTCGAGAGATGGTCTTGCAGATCAAGAAACTTCTCGCAGATCTTCCCTCCAAGTTTAGAGGTGATTAGATCTGATTTGAAAGAGAAAACCTCCCTCGATCTTCGCTATAGGTGAGTTCCCACCACAAATGGAAGCAAGGACCAAAGTAAAGAAAATGATGAGAAATTAGGGGACCTTTTGCTAATAATTCAAAACCTGAGGGGTGAATGTTAAAAATAGAGTTTTAAAGGGCTAAATTGCAAACTAGGTTAAGATAGACTCCGATTGGGCCCAAATTTTGGTACCAACCTAATTTGGACCCAAGGAATCTAATGGTGAAGTTGAATTTGAGTTTTGACCACGTTTAACTAGGAAATTTGTACAAAAGCCTAAATTAGGGTAAAATTCCGTCTAAGACTCTATTATAGGTCAAAATACGTTCAGATGGTCAAACCAAAGGTACCAAGCCTTTTAGAATATTTTTTTATGAATTTTAGGAGGTTTAGATGAATTTTATCCTGACCAGAACCTCTTTAATTTAACCGAGTTTGAAATTATGATTTTGTGTGCTGTTGTGGTTCTCAAAATGCTGAAACCCCATTTCTGTTTGTGTTGATCTACTTTTTTGACTTTTAAGCTCATTTGACCTTTCATTTAACCCCTGAGTGACCACATGGTTAATCTGTGTTCATGATGTGCTATTAAAATTACAGAATTAACCTTGATTTCCTGTTATCTTTTCAAATTAGAACAAAGCAGAGTTATAACCCTCAAATGATTATGTAGGAGCTTTTAATAATCATATCTGACTAAAAGTGTCTAGCTAGGGCCTATGATGGTGTTCCCATCATAACCCCATGCCTAGATTTTTCTAGTCCCTTAGCAAAATCTTATGGATCAAACTAGGTCTCTAGGCTGTACGTAACCATCAGGATGCCCTACTAAGCCGCATCTATAGAGATCAGATCAAAATACCAACAATAAGCCTAGAGGTACTCAAGTACCAGCCAAGATCTAGACCTGACTAGCTTCAGCCTGAGTCTACTGGGAAGGTTTCTAAGGCTCGCAAAAACTACGCAGAGGTTCAATGACCCTAGTGGTTAAAGCAGCCGTGCATACGCGTATCGTGTCTAGGTTTAGTTTGCCAATGCATTTTGATAAGAAAGAGATGAAGGGTATTTCATTTAGAGAGTTTTCTCTCTTTTCCTTTTATATTTCCCTAAATCCAGCCTCAGATTGGCCCTAAACACGGTCTGTATCAGATTCCTTTTCCCCACCATCAATCCTCGAAGGGTCCGTTGCAATCGATGCTTTGAGATAGCACCGCCCATTGAAACCCTTAGAACCCTGGCTTTCGACACCTCGGGATAGTGCCCCCCATGGAGTTTTGTAGCTAAATTCAGGCACTGACATTAGACATTTCGAGGTAATCCTGCCCATGGCTCTTAAACTAGCACAAGGTGCTTACATGCCTCCAGTAGGATATTAAGATATCCTTGGAGGCATGCACCGAGGAGATGATATGTTATTACGCATCTTCGATGGGAACTTTCCACCTCTCTATGTCAGGAACATGTCCAATCAACTTGTGCTTTCGAGCCACTCCTAAGCTAGATTTTCAGGTCCATTTTCTCAAAATAGAACACTTTTGGCATGATTTCTTTATTAAGTGCACTAAACCAGAATTGTGTGTGGATTTGGGTACTTAGGTTACTAAGTCTCGCAAACCAAAGGGCAGGCAACGAGGCTGAATAATCCTTAAGCTTGAGACTTAATACATTAGCTTCGCACTTTCCTCAACCTCTTGAGTCGACAAGTTCGAAGAACGGTTTGAGTCTCTAACCGTTCATGACAAAAGGTTCTGAGTCGTGGCTGAGTTCGCTGATTTCAATGACTCCATTTCCAAACATACATCTCACAAGGAATGGTCGAATTCATTTTGGTCTGAGTTTTCTTGGGAAGAGCTTGAGTTTGGCATCGAAGAGTAACACTTTCTGACTAGGATAGAATGTCTTCCACGAAATGTGCCTAACATGGAAGGCTTTGATCTTCTCTTTTTAGATTCGCGAGTTTTCGTACGCGTCATTGCATAGTTCCTCGATCTCGTTCATTTGCAACCGGCAATGGATTCCAGCCTTCATGAGATCCAGCTTGCACTTCCGTACTGCCCAGTAGGCTTTATGCTCCATTTCTACAGGGATGTGACATGCCTTCTGGAAGGTGGGTAGATCAGTCCTTCCTATCAGGATGAACAGTGACTTGAAGGATCTTCTTGATTTCCCTATTGGATAGCTCAGCGAATCCATTAGTCTGGGGGTGATAAGGAGTCAAGATATGATGAGACACCCCATACTTTTTCATTAGGGATTGGAAGTGCACATTCGCAAAGTGAGTTCTGACGTGTGCGTGACGCATGTGTTTAGAAGAGTCGTTATTGCTTGCGCTCGCAACGCCAGTTTTAAAATGAAGAAATGGACGTGAGTCCGAGTGTCGATCTCAGGGAGGTGTGAAAATCGGATTTCTCTTGTCACTTAATGTCACAAAAATAATGGGTTTTTGCTTACGAAAAGTCGTGGGTGAAAAGCGAGTGAGAGAGAGAGAGAGAAGAGAGAGAGATTAGGGTTAGAATTGTTTCATTTGCAACATGCAACTTGAACATAAAATAGAGCAAGCAATTGAATAGAAAATAACTTCATTTGACATACAACTTTAGTTCATAATTACAACACTAGATGAATGCTTGAACATAAGTAAAGTAAAGATTAAGATAAAGAAGGAAAGAGAGAGAGAGAGAAGACGGCGAGGCAGCCACGGCGGTGGAGGGGGCTTCATCGACGGCTCGTTGTCTCTGACGATTACAAGAGGGCTTAATGGTGGCTAGGAGTGGGGTAGAGCACTTGCAAGTGGAGTGAATGATTTAAATGGGTGGTTGGATGGGGTTTATATAGGCAAAAGGGTTTTCTAGTTCAAGTATGGGCTTTAGCGACGTCCGAGACGTCGCTAAACCCATACTAAATCTGTCGGTGTAGCCCCCTGCCCATTGGTCGTCAGCGCGCATCCATTCTTCTTCGCGCCTGATCCACGCACGTGCGTCGTAAGCCGTCCGGCTGAGCTTCCGCATGGGGTGCTGGTGTGGATCGCGCTGAGGCACACGTGCCTACTGCGTCATTGCGCATGTTAGCTTCCGCGCGCATCCATTACGCCGCGTGGCTCCATCTGTGCCGTTCGCTGCTGATCAAGTGGTCAAATTTACGTGGTGTGTGCCTTCGTCTTTTGATTTCCACGAGGCACGATTCGAACTCGTGCCGGCTGCGCGGGTGTACGACATTCGACCGCTACGCTGCGCCTACTGCTTTGTCGTGGCAAGGGCAGGCGCGCGGGCGGCTCTCAGCCGTTTGATCGAAGATCGACAGCTGAGATTCATCCTCTGGTTGAAGGCGAGATCGGTCGATGGCTCGAATGCATTGTGGGGGCGCCACGTGGCGTGCTGTGGGCCATTGATCATCAGATCAACTGCCAGGACTTCTTGGGCCCATTGCAGGAGCTCCAGATGTCGGATTTTGTCGATTTTGAGTCCGTTGGACTCCGTTCGTCGCTCTGAATCCATCCGTGCAATCCGATTGCTCATTTGATGCTTGTTTTGATAAGTACTCATACAAATGGTCATTAATACTATTCTATAAGCAATCTTAATGCGTGATGCATGCAATGCTTCCATTCCTATTTATGATATGTTATCTGTGCATTTTGTTCTTAAGATAAACCCTAATTGACATATTTATCTCCCAAAGATGCAGTGTTATCATACCCCCATGCTTACTCCTTGCTAGTCCCTAGCAAGGTTTATTCTAGCCTTTATTTCCAGTCAGAATTTAAGTAACTACTTAGACACTTCGTTACTTGTCAATAGGAGGAAATATACTAAGATCTTAATCTACAAAGACTAAGTAGCGCCTGGGTGTCTGCCAAAATATGAATCGCCTGAATCCTTGCTTTAATGTATATAAAAAAAAATATATTTTTTTTTATTTTTAGATTTTTTGGAATTAAGAGTGTGTTGGTAACTTTTTACGGCTACCCAACCCACCCAAAACTCAGACAAAACTCTAAGTGCTAAGCATCTTGGTGTGAAGACTGTGATAGACTCACTCAACCGTAATTTAGATAGACTTCGGGTTTCTACGGCCCTAGGTGACCGGAAGAGGAAGTGTTTTGCCTGAAGGTGTATTTGTTCGATCGGTAGCTTTCTCCCTATGTTTGTTTTAATTGGGGTTAACACAAGGATTTTTCCAGTGTATATCTCCCCGGCTTGCTCTACTTCCCCGCTTCTTCCTTAAGTGTTTTGGTTCTTTTTGTGCATTTACTGAGCTGGGCTCTAGACAACCGACCAATGGGCTGTTACCCACGATCACTTGCCAGCCATACTCGTGCGGTGAAGTGTGGTTTATTTTGTTCTCTTTTTTCTCCTTTTTTTTTTTTTAATAGGTGGCTTCCCTGATCTCAAATTTACCTAGAGGCAATAAAGAGGAAGTGGTCTCGTGGCTGGGCTCTGGACAATCTGCCAATGGGCTGTTACCCACGACAACTTGCCAGCCATACCACACTAGAGAGTTCATTAGCTACCCAATTTCTGTCAGAATCTCCGAGTGAGTCTGTGCAAAAATGTGTGCAGATGCATAGACTAAAAGTCTTTCTAAGTTAGAGGGTGAGTTGATAAATCGTATACTTATCACCTTATTTAGTTAGTGGATTAGAGTGGCTTAAGGTTGTAAGGATTTGAAGCTAAATCCATATTTTAACGGACACCATGGCTGATTAAGCCTGAAGGCCTGAAAAGTCTAAGTGTTCAAGTTCTTTCCGTATTATTTCCCACTATTGACAAATTTCTAATGCCTAAGTTTTTCTTCCTAAATTATTTTTTTTTAAAATTTAATTTTATTCTATTCAGACTAATTAAATGAGCTCAGCATCATGCAATTTACCACCTCCCCATGCTTAAGTTGGACAATGTGCTCATTGACAAATACATGGATGCAACAGGGGTTTGAAAAGATATTACCTGAGTGAAGTAGAATACCTGATCAGTCTGAATCTTCTGGGTTGCCTCCCAAGAAGCGCTGAGTTTAATGCCTCCAGCTAGGCGGTGCTTCGTGTCATCCCTCAATGAGGGTGACACTCTCCTTTGGGGGAACCTGGGCTAGGAAGTATTTCAATCTTTGGCCATTGACTGTAAAAGTGTGCCCAGTGTTCGGATCAGCGATTTCAACCGCCCCATTGGAGTGAGGCTTGACCACCCTAAATGGTCCAGTCCACTTGGACCTGAGCTTCCCTGGAAAGAGTTTTAGGCAGGCATCGAAAAGCTAGACTTGCTGGTTAGGCTCAAAGGTCTTTCTTTGGATGAGTCGGTCATGGACGGCTTTCATCTTCTCCTTATACAGTCGACTGTTCTCAAAGGCGTCCCGATGAATTTCTTCGAGCTCAGAGTGTTGGAGCGTCCTCTGTGCACCGGCTAACTGGGAATCCATGTTACACTGCTTGATGGCCCAGTAAGCCCGGTGTTCCAATTCGACAGGAAGGTGGCAAGCTTTGCCAAAGATCAGGCGATAAGGCGACATGCCTATCGGGGTCATGAAAGAGGTCCTATATGCCCACAGGGCATCATCCAATCGTGTGGACCAATCTTTCTTATCAGGTCTCACAGTCTTCTGTAAAATGTTCTTGATTTGTCTATTTGAGACCTCGGTCTGCCCATTTGTTTGCGGATGATACGAGGTAGTGATGCGGTGGTTAACCCCTGTATTTTCTAAGTAGGGCACGGAACTGGGAGTGAATAAAATGACTTCCACCATCACTGATCAAGGCCTTTGGTATTCCAAATTGGGAAAAGATGTTCTACTTAACAAAGTCCATGACAGTCTTATGATCTCATCGACGGGTGGTGACGGCTTCAATCCATTTAGAAACATAGTCTACCGAGACTAGGATGGACTCAAAGTTGTTGGATGGTGGAAAGGAGCCCATAAAATCAATACCCCAAACGTCGAAGATTTCGACAATCAAAATGGGCTGGAGGGGCATCATATCTTTTCTGGTCATGGTCCCTAATGTTTGGCAGCACGAGCAAGTCTTGGCAAAGTTGTGTGCATCCTTAAATAGGGAAGGCCAGTAAAATCCGGACTGCAGAACCTTTGCAGCTGTTTTCTTTCCAGAGAAGTGGCCACCACAAGCTTGGCCATGACAGAAAGATAGCACACTCTGAACTTTGTCCTCAGGGATACACCTCCTGATGATCTGGTCGGCACAGAGGTGAAACAACATGGGATCATCCCAGAAATAGCGCTTGGCCTCGGCCAAGAACCTGTCCCGTTATTGTCTGGACCAGCTGTGCGGGGTTTGTCCTACAACCAGGTAGTTGACATAGTTAGCATACCAAGTCAGTTTCTTGTCTTGCATAGCCAAAATGTGTTCATTGGGGAAGGTGTCGGATAAAGGCAGGGAGGGTCCAATGTGGTCTGGGTGAAGTCTCGACAAGTGGTTAGCCACCACATTCTTTGATCCGGCTTTGTCACGGATTTCCAGGTCGAATTCCTGCAAGACCATCTGATGAGCCTGGGCTTTGCGTCCTTTTTAGCCAACAGGTACTGGATGGCTAATGGTCAGTATAGATGGTTACGTGGGATCCCAGCAGGTAAGGTTGGAACTTCTCAAGTCCGAAAACTATAGCGAATAATTCTTTCTCTATGACCGTATAATTTCGTTGGGCCTCATCCAACGTCTTGCTCGCGTAGTAGATCACCACGGGTTTCTTGTCTTGTCTTTGTCTCAGGATAGCACCCTTGGCAAAATCTGATGCATCACACATAATCTCAAAGTCCTGGGACCAATCCGGGGGCTGAAGTATAGGTGTTGTGGAAACTAAGTCTCGGAGGGTGTGATAAGCCTGGATGGAATCAGAGGTCATGTGGAATACGGCATCGTTGGGCAGAAGGTCAGTTAAGGGTTTGGAAAGCTTGGAGAAGTCTTTGATGAACCTTCGGTAGAAGCCAACATGTCCCAGGAATGAACGGATCTACTGAACCGAGCTAGGCGGAGGAAGTTTGGAAATCAAATCAACCTTAGCCCGATCGACCTCAATACCCCTATGCGATACGATGTGACCGAGGACGATTCCTTCTTGAACCATAAAATGGCTCTTTTCCTAACTTAACACCAAATTAACCTCGATACATCGTTTCAAGATTTTCTCCAAGTTGCTCAAACAGTGGTCGAATGAATTCCCAAATACAGGGAAATCATCTATAAAAACCTCCAGGTATTCACCCACCATTTCTAAAAAAATGGCTAGCATGCAACACTGAAAGGTAGCGAGTGCGTTGCATAACCCGAACGGCATATGACGAAATGCAAACGTACCGTAAGGGCAAGTGAATGTGGTTTTCTCTTGATCTTCAGGAGCAATTGCGACTTGGTTATATCCTGAGTATCCATCCAGGAAGCAAAAATACTTTTGCCCTGCCAATCTTTCAAGGATCTGGTCAATGAATGGCAAGGGGAAATGATCCTCCTTGGTTGCTTCATTGAGCTTCCTGTAATCAATACCAATGAGGTGGTGGTGCGGGTGGGGATGGATTTGCCATGCTCATTGGTAACAATGGTGAGCCTGGCTTTCTTTGGAACCACTTGAGTGGGGCTCACCCAAGGGCTATCAGAGATGGGATAGATGATGTCGGCGTCAAGCCACTTGATAATTTCTTTCTTAACAACCTCTCGCATGTTTGGGTTTAACCGTCTCTGTATCTGGAGGGAGGGTCGTACCTCGTCTTCCAGGTAAATCTTATGAGTGCAATAGGTGGGGCTAATTCCTCTCAAGTCTGAAATGGTCCATCCAATGGCGGCCCGATGTTTCGAAAGGGTCGCGATCAACCTGAGTTCCTGATCCTTGGTTAGATGAGAGTTAATAATCACAAGGAAGGTCTGGTCAGGTCCCAGGAAGATATACTTGAGATTCTCAGGTAGTGGCTTTAGTTCGGGTGCGGGTGGAACAACAGTCGACAGGAAAGGGAAAGGCGGGAGTTGATCAACATCAATCTCCTCAAATGGTGTTGTTTGATGGTAATCAGCCCTACAGAGGTCCATGGGCAACGATGGTGATGGGTCAGAATAGTCGTTACAGGATTGGTGGTCTGAGACAGAACTAAGGGTGAGGCATTCCTCGACCAAAGGTTCCACGGGATCATGTTCCTCAACACAATTGCAATCAAAAGGCTTGGTCACTCGGAAGATATCCAACTGCATTTTCTTATCTCCGAAGGCGATTTCCATACATCCCGTGTCACAATCGATGTTCACCTTAGCCGTAGCTAAGAAAGGTTTGCCTAAGATTATGGGTGCATTCTGTAGTTTTTCAGGGCCTTCCATGTCGAGCACCAAGAACTCGACCAGAAAATAAAAGTCCTTGACCCGCATAATCACGTCCTCGACAACCCCCTTCAGGGTCTTCACAGATTTATCAGCCAGCTGGATGGTGACAGGCATGGGCGTCAACTCTCCGAAACCAAATTGGTGGTACGGGGTTGTTGGAATCAGATTGATGGAAGCACCTAAGTCCAGGAGCACTCTATCAAATGTCATGTCCCCGATATTGCAGGATATCAGGGGTGCTCCTGGGTCAGTTCGTTTGAGTAGAAGGTTGCTTGATATTACGGAACTTGCTTGCTCGGAGAGCACAACCTTCCTAGGTGCTTGAGGTCTTGGCTTACGTTTAGGTGTATAGGCATCCTTTAAAAACTTGGCGTAAGCCAGGATGTGCTTGACGGCTTCGAGGAGCGGAATATTAATCTGAACCTGCTTAAAGATCTCCAAAAGCTCCTTAGTTTCCACAACACTTTTATTCTTCTTGATTGTCTCCAAGGCCTCAGGGTAGGGTGTTTGAACATGGATTGGATATATTTCTGGGTCCTTGGTTTTTTTTAGTGCCTCCTCTGAGTCGGGTATTTCAGCTGGTGAAGTCTTGGGAAGAGTCGGCCATTTGGGATCTTGGGTTTTGGTGCCACTTCTCAAGGTTACCGCATTCGCAGAGGCATTGGGACCATGGGTTGATCCTTGAGAAGACGAGGACGAAGAAGCACCGAACCCAGGGGGTGTTTGTGGGGCTGGCTAGACCATGTGATCCTGCCAGGGATTGCCCTGGAACCCTTGCGAATTGGGGCCTCTGTTAATCACGTTTCGCAGGTTCGGTTGTGGCTGGGAAGGTAGGGTTCCTTGTTGTTTGCAGTCCAATAGTTGGCTTAACTGTCCCTTTACTAAGGCCATTTCCTCCTGATGTTTCTGGTTCATTTCAGCCATCACCTTTATCAGGGTGTCCATTTGGTTCTACGGGGGAGGGGCTGCCCTATTTGGATTATATGGGGGTCTAACTGATGGTCCTTGCTGATAGGGGGCAAGTTTGGCTGCTGGTTTGGCCTGGGCTGGTTCTGGAATTGAGGTGGTTTCTAGTTTGTCCAACTAAATTTGGGGTGATTACGCAAACCAATGTTGTAAGTGTTGGAGAAAGGGTCAGGTTTGGCATAACCTTGGATAGCCTGTACATCTTCAAGGATAGCAGATGTCGATGGGGAGAGAAGAGAGTAATCAAGGGTTGAGGGAGCAAAGGTCCCTCCCTGGAACGTGGTCAGGGGTTGTTCCAGGTTCAGTTAGCTTAAGGGATGGACCAGGTCAACATTGTGAGCTCCCTTTGCTTGGGAGAAGGTCCGTAACGGGTTCCTGGTCTGGTTTAGTAGCTCATCTACCTTTTTATCCATCAATTCCACTCGATCTAATTTTTTGGCAATGATATCCATGTCAACCATTCCAGAATTTGCTTGTACCTCATAAATCCCACCACGGGGTTGACTGGATCAGTTAAACTGGGTCATGGAGGCATTGTTGAGCAAATTTTTACTCATAGACTCAAAGAGCTCAAACGCGCTCTCCTCATCTTTGTTCAGGAAGTTCCCCCTGCATGAGGCATCGACGAAGTTCCGTAGGTTGCTTCCCAGACCATGGTAGAAGATTTGGGCCAATTGCCACCTTGGTACTTCTTAGTGTGGGCATTTCCTCAAGAGTTCATTAAATCTTTCCCACGCCTCATGGAACTGTTCCCCACCCTGGAGCGTAAAGGTAGTAATGGCTCTTTTGAGGGCATTGGTCTTTCCAATGGGGAAGAATTTCTTTAGAAATGCATGCCTCAGTTCTTCCCAGGTGGTGATGGGTCTACCTAGGGTTCTAACCCAGTGAGATGCCTTGTCCTCAGCAAGAAGGGAAACATCTTAATCAAAATAATGTCAAGGCTAATGTTCCTAGGTTTCACAGTTCGGGCCATCCGGTCAAGATCCTCTAGGTGCTGGAAGGGGTCTTCATTTGAGCTTCCATGGAAGTGGCTCTGAATCAGACTCAAGACATTTGGTTTTAGCTCAAAATCATCTCCCCCTTCGGGGATCCTAAGGTGCGGCTCAACTTGAATAGCGGAAGGATTGTAGAAGTTGCAGAGGGGCCTAGGTTGGTCCTAGAATGGTGGTAGATCAGGTGGCGGTTGCCCTTGTGGGCTTTGGAAAGGTGGTGGTGGTTGCCCTTGTGGGTTCTGCAACCGGTGTATGGCTTGCATGATAGTGTGGATCTGTTGCTGCTGAAGCCGGTGGTTTGTGTTAATCTGGGCTTGGATGATGGCCATTGTGTCTAGTGGGGGTTGATCCTCAACCTCATCTACCTTAGGTTCAGCCATGTTTCTAGCAGAATCAAGTCACCTGGATTCCCATCCCAAAACAAACAACTCAGGATGCAGGGAGTGTCTCCCATGCATACACTAGAGAAGAACAGGAGGGGATGCGGAGAGCGACAGATGCGAGAAGTGTGTGTTCAATCAAGCAAACAAGCCTAGTCCTTATGGTGTGTTCCTTAGGAGACATATAAATCTCCAAAAGGGTGATTAAATCCGTAAGCATTGGACTCCCCTTCCCAAAGCTAATCTGGCCAGGTTGATTACGAGGGGATTGCAGGGAAGGTTCTTCCTTTGGCTTGCGCCGTCGGTTCCATAGACCCCACAACCGCGGTCGTTTGACACTGCCCCGCAGCCTAGTCACCAGATTTTACTAAGGGAATAAAAGCCAAGTGCCCAGCGAACAAAACCCCGCCTCTCGAGACTTAACCCAGTCTTGCCTAGGGCACGTCTACTTTGTTTTAAAAGGGCTAGGACAGTGCTTGTGCTATGGTTATGTGATGAGGCGTTGATTGGGGTAGTGCCTCTTAATTTTCCAATTTCAGTGTGTGTGCTTTTATAAAAACATAGTTTTCAAGCAAGGATTTCTTTAAGATGTGGTGTCTTTTAATGTTTCCTCCTTACTTTTGTGTCTTTTAGAATTGACGTGTCTTAATGCTTTCAGACAAGTTTCAGTGGGCACGTTAAGTTTTGCACACAATTCGGTGAAAGTAGATTTCCTTTTCTTATAGAGGCTCTAAAATCCTAATGTACTCATTCTAGTGATCATGCAGCTTCTATTAGACGAGTCGATTTTGGGGTTGAGTGGTGCGGCCCAAGTCAATTCAAGGTGGCTTCGCAAACACCACTCAAAAAGAAAAAAGAACACTCCAAGAATCTTAGATTATTCAGAATGTTAGAGTGTATATATTTCTTTTGCTGGGTGATGTGTTAAGGATGTGGATCAAGCAAACATGCACCACACCAATTTTTTTCAGTTTTACAAATTTTTTTTAGATTTTTAAGCAAGCAAACAACCATGGGTGAAGAAATACTTACGACTGGTCCTTGTTGTGCTTACTCCCTCGTTACCGTCACGAGTTGCGCTGCTACGTCGTCCAAGTGTCGAATTCCTGCAACCATCAAGTAGAAGGAGAAAAGGCGTTAGCGATGTGAGCATGGATGTAAAATGGGAGTGACAAAATAAATCCGTTGCCTCCCCGGCAATGGCACCAAAAACTGACGTGTGCGTAACGTGTGTGTTTAGAAGAGTCGTTATAGCTTGTGCTCGCAACGTTGGTTTTAAAATGAAGAAATGGACGTGAGTTCGAGTGTCGATCTCAGGGAGGCATGAAAATCGGATTTCTCTCGTCACTTAATGTCACAAAAATAACGGGTTTTTGCTTGCGAAAAGTCGTGGGTGAAAAGCGAGTGAGAGAGAGAGAGAGAGAGAAGAGAGAGAGATTAGGGTTAGAATTGTTTCATTCGCAACATGCAACTTGAACATAAAATAGACCAAGCAATTGAATAGAAAACAATTCATTTGACATGCAACTGTAGTTCATAATTACAACACTAGATGAATGCTTGAAGTAAAGTAAAGCTTAAGATAAAGAAGGAAAGAGAGAGAGAGAGAAGATGGCGAGGCAGCCACGGCGGTGGAGGGGGCTCCATCGGTGGCTCGTTGTCTCCGACGATTACAAAAGGGATTAATGGTGGCTAGGAGTGGGGTAGAGCACTTGCAAGTGGAGTGAATGCTTTAAATGGGTGGTTGGATGGGGTTTATATGGGCAAAGGGTTTTCTAATTAAAGTATGGGCTTTAGCGACGTCCGGGAAGTCGCTAAACCCATACTAAATCTGTCGGTGTAGCCCCCTGCCCACCGGTCGCCAGCGTGCATCTGTTCTTCTTCGCGCTCGATCAGCGCACATGCATCGTAAGCCATTCGATTGAAGATCGGATGAATGAGCTTCCACGTGGGGCGCTGGTGCAGATCGCACTGAGGCTCGTGCGTCTGCCGCGTCATCGCGCGCGTGAGCTTCCGCGCGCATTCGTTGCACCGTGTGGCTCCATCTGCGCCGTCCGTTGCTGATCGTGCGGTCGAATTTACGCGGTGCGCGCCTTCACCTTTTGATTTCCCCGAGGCACGATTCGAACCCGCGCTGGCTGCGTAGGTGTGCGTCGTTCGATCGCTGCACTGTGCCCACTACTTTGTCGCGATGAGGGCGGGTGCGTGGGCGGCTCTCAACCGTTCGATCAAAGATCGACGGCTGAGATTCATCCTCCAGTTGAAGGCGAGATCGGTCGATGGTGTGGATGCGTTGTGGGGACACCACGTGGCGCGCTGTGGGCCGTTGATCATCAGATCAACGGCCAGGACTTCTTGGGCCCATTGCAGGAGCTCCGAATGTCGGATTTGGCTGATTTTGAGTCCGTTGGACTCTGTTCGTCGCTCTGAATCCATTCGTGCAGTTCGATTGCTCATCTGAGGCCTGTTTTGACAAGTACTCATACAAATGGCCATTAATACTGTTCTATAAGCAATCTTGATGTGTGATGCATGCAATGCTCCCATTCCTATTTATGATGTGTTATCTGTGCATTTTGTTCTTAAGATAAACCCCAATTAATAGATTTATCACCCCAAGATGCAGTGTTATCAAGTTCCTCCATCAGAGATTGTTACGACCTGATCCCAGATCCCTACCGGACCCAAGACCGGCTCGCCTTGACTAATCCCAAGACCTAGTCGTCCAATGAGAAATAACCAAAAGTAGAAAATATTCCACAAGCACAAGTATAACGTAACTAAGTAGAAAATAAAACAGAGATAGTAAAGGAAACATAACGAAAGGTCTCATTATATTACAGGCCATCACAACTACAACAGCAAAAAGTAGAGCGAAAATATAACAGAAATAGTATTACATATAACAAAATACTCACTACTACAAAAGAAGTTATGAAACGGAAAGGAAACACAGCTAAGGTTGGGCTCGACTGGGCTCAGCTCCTTCTGCAACCGGTGGCACTGGTTGGTCAACTCCTTGAGCTGAATAAGCTTATAAAGATCCATAGTTAGCTAACGCTGAGTAGAGTGGTAGCTAAACCATTTACATGCAATCTAACTTGAGACAAGCAACTAATTTATTATTCAATTCCATTTAGCTCAACTAAGTAGTTCTAATTTGTTGTTTGTTCTTTTATTTATCTGGTTATTTCTTGATCTTGTCTATTCCTCAAGGGAACGATCTTGATTCCAATATTTCCCATGATGTAGGATGTACACGTGGTGCTCTCCTGGCCAGGAGAGTCCCGCGTGGTAGTCCTACACCCAGTCAACCCCCCCGAGGTCATGATCGTGACATAGCGGTGACTACAACACGCGCGATAAGCACACGGGTAGCTATCCCGCACTGGCACGCGGTTAGTCATTTCCGCTAACAGGTATGCCTAAAGTACAGCACAGGGCCTTGCCCACTCAGAGCAGGGGTCTCGCCCCTCTACAGTCTGCGTATCCTTGTCCGATTATCCAGGTTTGCCCAGTGGGCGTAACAAGAGTCGGTGTAGGGTGGCTAATCCTTACCCCAGGACTCGTGGGGTGGCTAGCTCCCTCCCTACACTAAGTAGCTTACCTCAGTACCACGTACGCGAGGCAAAGCAGGAGTCGTCGTAGAGTGACCAAACCTACCTTGGGTCTCAACCCAAGGGGCAGCAAGCTCCCCTCTACTCTAAGTAGCTCACCTCAGTACTACGTATGCGAGGCCAAGCATGAGTCATCGTAGAGTGGCCAAACCCACCCCGGGTCTCAACCCAAGGGGCGGTAAGCTCCCTTCTACTCAAAAAGGATAGTTGCTTTCCTTGGTATTGTGTACACAAGGGCCAGCTCACTTCCCATCTACTTACAAGGTTCTTTCCGTATACAGGAGTACCTCTCCTAGTTCCTTGTAGGGTTCGAGCACTAGATTCATTTCATTTCTCAATGTTCAAATCTCATTGTTTACATCTCGATTCTCATTCATATAACAGGTAACTCGTGTTTTCATAACTGAGAAAGCATCACATAAACTATTTAACACTTGCTAGCAATTAGGGTTTAACATGCATCTCAAGTAAATAGTGTATCTCAAGCCATAATCATTTGCTCCTGCCCTAGGGTTCAATCCTCATCCTAAGGTTCATTCAAGTTATTCTAAACATGCACTTTATTTGTTTAAATCTTAACATTAATGTAAACCACTCTACCGGAAAACATGGGTAGAAAGGGGGCTCGGATCGTAGATCCCGTTGCCTCCATGGGCCCCGTGTACTCAACTGGCTGGAGACCTATACAATTGACCAACCACATCAAACGAGTCCAAAACTGTATACAAGTGACACTAACTCGTAGAGAAACTCAAGCGGAAAACAACAGTACCTCATTTGTGGAAATTCGATTCCGTTCAGGCCCTAAACGGGCCAAAAATGTGCATACTAACCAAAATCAGATGTCTGGGACTAGGCCCAGACGTCTTAAAAGATGTTAGAACTCACCCTATGTTTCCTGCGGCTTCCTCAAATGTCCGAACCCTTCCGAACCATCTGAGGGGAGTCCCAGACGTAGGACACTCCTTTCGATTGTCTGGGAGTACAGTCAGACGTCTAGCGATGTGCTCAGATGTCCAAACATACCTCAAAGAGTACACCGCGTGGCTTTCCAACGCTCTGCGCCTACGTACAATCGCACAGACCAAAAATCGGCTAAGTCCTCCTACGTACGGTCTGCATGGACTAGAGCTCGTGCAGAAAATACGTACCTTGACACTAAGCATGCTTTCAGATGTCCAGGTTCAGCTCCGGATGTCCCTCTGCTGCTCCAGACGTCTGGTCGATGCTTTAGATTCTGATATCAGGTAGATCTGCTCGCAAAACTCCCTCACGAGCCTTCTTCTCTGAGTAGACTCCTCCGCATCACCTGCAGCTGCAACGCCAGTAGCCTCAGGAGGTCGCGAAGCTCCCCTTTGCGAGCTCCTCCTCCTAGCATGAGCTCTCAATCGTGCACTTGCGAGCTCCCCCGAGCCTTCTCTCCCACACTCTCGCTCCTTGCTCACACTCTTCTCTCCTTTGCGTCCCGTTCCTCTTCTTCATCTCCACTCGCTACGCTGTGTGGGGGGGGGGGGGTGGGCAGGAGATGGCTGCTGGTAGGGGGAAAGGAGATGGAGGTGGTGGCTGGTGGTGATGGGTAGAAAGAGGAAGGGTGTAATGGTTTAAAGAGATGGGTTGTTAGGGTTTGGTGAGGAAGGAGGGGAGGTGGGTGTGTCGCGTGCATGCGGGAAAGGAAAAGAAGGTACGGTTTTCCCCCTACTTTCAGACGTCCTGCCATCTATCCAAACGTCTGGACAGATGTTTGGTGAACACTCCAGACGTCTTATCCAACCAAAGAGCGGTGTGTCATTTCAACATAACAAACTTAAAGAAAGTTTCGTACCTGAAACTTAAGCTAAGTAAGGTGTGGAAAGTACGTAAAAGCACATAACAAACTTAAAGAGGACCAAAGTATGTCAAAAGAGACGTACCGTCAAAAAGCTTCGGGTACTGCTCTTGCATTACCGCCTCGGGCTCCCAAGTTGCCTCCTCGTATCGCTGGCTTCTCCATAGGACTTCCACCAGTAATACCTGATTCTGTCTCAGACTCTGGACAGCTCTGTCTAGTATCTATATTGGCCTCTCAGGATAGGTTAGGTCATCTCCCACCTCGACGCTCTCATGGCTCAGAACGTGGCTGGGATCGACAACGTACTTCCTAAGGTTGGACATGTGGAACACGTCGTGTACTCTAGAAAGCTAAGGAGGAAGGGCAAGCCAGTAAGTAATGGATCCTACCCACTCCAAGACCTCAAAGGGCCTCACAAACCTCGGCGTAAGATTCCCCTTCACCCCAAAATGCTGCAAGCCCTTCAGGGGCGAAACACAGAAGAAGATGTGATCCCCAACCTCAAACTGTACCTCCCTGCGCTTCCTATTGGCGTAGCTCTTTTGCCTGCTCTTGACAGTAAGGAGCCGTCTGTTAATCTGCTCTATCACCTCCTGACTTTACCGAATCAGCTTGGGGCCAACATCCCACTTTGTCCCCACCTTGACTCAGTTCAAGAGTGTAGTACACCTCCTCCCGTACAAAGCCTTGTAAGGTGCCATGCCAATGCTCGAATGATAGCTGTTATTGTATGCAAACTCTACCAGGGGCAAATGCTCCTCCCAGGAGCCTCTCCAGTCTAGTACACAAGAGTGTAGGAGGTCCTTGAGTGTCTGTATGGTGCGCTCTGACTGCCCGTCGGTCTAGGGGTGGTAGGCAATACCGAACCTCAAACGGGTCCCCAATGACTGCAGAAACTCTGCCCAGAATTGGGAAGTGAAACGAGTATCCCTGTCAGATGCGATCTCACGAGGGACTCCGTGCAAATGCACCACATCTCTGATGTATCACTCTGGTAGCTGTGCTGGCCCAAAGGTGACTCGGATTGGCAGGAATCGTGCCGTGTTCGTCAATCGGTCTACTATCATCCAAACTACGTCGTGTCCCTGCTGGGTAACTGGTAGACCCACCACCAAGTCCATGGTGATACTCTCCCACTTCCACCCTGGCATAAGAAGTGGCTGTAACAGCCCTGCAGGCCTTTGGTGCTCGGCCTTCATCTGCTGGCATACCAATCACCTGAACAAACTCACCAACATCCCGCTTCATTCCTTTCCACCAGGAATCGCATTGCAGATCATGGTAAATCTTTGTATTTCTGGGATGTATGGTGAACCGGGACCCGTGCGCCTCAGGCAGGAGCTCTCTCAACAGCTCCTCATCTCTAGGAACGCATAGGTGTCCCCTTATACGTAGTATCTCATCTGAGAAGGAAAAGTCTCCTGGGTCCCCTGTCAACACTCTATCTCGTAGTGTGTGTAAGTACGGATCAGCCATCTGCCCTGCAATGATGCGGTCTATCAGCTCTGGTAGTGCCTACTACGTCACTATCACTACCTCGCAGTACCCCCGTGACTCCTGGGGTTGCCAGCTGCCCACCTCCTCCATGAATCTCCAACTCTGTGCCTACAAGCTGGCCAGGTGGGCGGGCACCTTCCGGCTTAAGGAATTAGCCACCACATTGGCCTTCCTTGCGTGGTAGGAGATGCTACAATCGTAGTCCTTCAGGAGCTCTAATCAACGTCTCTATCTCATGTTGAGCTCCTTTTGGTCAAACAGGTACTTGAGGCTCTTGTGATCTGTGAAGATCTCAAATGTCTCACCATACAGGTAGTGCCTCCATGTCTTCAGCGCGAAGACAACTGCTGCCAGCTCTTAGTCATGAGTGAGGTAGCTATGCTCATGGGGCTTCAGTTGACACAAAGTGTAGGCAACAATGTGACCCCGCTGCATGAGCACACCACCCAACCCCTGCAACGAAGCTTCGGTGTAAACCATGAACCCGCCACTACTGTTTAGGATGGTCATGCACAAGAGCTAAAGTCAGTCTCCTTCAACTCATGAAAGCACGCCTCGTACTCGTCGGTCTAAGAAAGACACCTGTCTCAGCCAAAACTCGCACTTGTACTTGGCATATAGCTTGCGTCATCCCATGGTATCCAATACCATACGTAGATGCTATCCATGCTGTGTCTGATCTCGAGAGTATACTAGAACGTCGTCGATGAACACCACCACAAACTGGTCCAAGTATGGCCTGAAAACACGGTTCATCATGTCCATGAAAGCAGCGGGGGCGTTGGTCAGCCCAAACGGCATGATTAAGAACTCATAGTGCCTGTACTGAGTACGGAAAGCTGTCTTGAAGACGTAGTCTCCCTGATCCTCAACTGGTGGTAACCTGACCTCAGATCTATTTTAGAGAACACTGTGGCATCTCTCAACTAGTCAAAGAGGTCGTCGATACGCTGCAGTGGCACTTGTTCTTGACAGTGACCCGATTCAGCTGTGGGTAGTCGACACAAAGTCGTAGGGTACCGTCCTTCTTCACAAATAACACAGGGGCTCCCACGAAGACACACTGGGCCTCTCAAAGCCCTTCTCCAACAGGTCCTGTAACTGTGATTTGAGCTCTCACAGCTCAAGTGGTGCCATCCTGTATGGCACAGTAGAAATGGGGTTGGTCCCCGGCACTAGTGAGATCTCAAACTCAACCTCACGCTCAAGCGGCAGTCCTAGTAGCTCCTCTTGGAAGACGTCGGGGTACTCGTAGACCACCGGGATACTCTGATAGTCGGCTACGGGGCTAGGTTTGCTACAACACAGTTAAGAAGCCCTCACACCCCTGGCTCAAAAGCTTTGTTGCCCGAAGCGTGGAGATGCACCTGAAACCTCCATCTACCGGCTGACCGGACGGCCTAAGTCGTGCCACGTGGCGCAACCCAGGTCGCTCATGAACACGCACACGCAAAGCAGCACAGGCGCATGCGGAGGCACACAAGGGCACGTGACATGGGCACGTGGAGCGCGCGCCAGTGCAGCAGTTGGTGGGCATGTGAGCTGTCTTCAATGATGTTTGCAGTGGACCTTCAGCGATGTTTATGACTGTCACTAAATATCTTGTATAAGAAATTGATCCTTTCCTCCACTATTAACAGACCCCTACCCCTCTCATTTTTCTTCATCTCTTTCTATCTTCTCCTCACCACTTCTAAGGCTCTATAGAGAGGTTGTCCCAAGCCCAGGATGCTCCTCTAGAGTAGAATCAAATATTTTTCCCTCCCCTCATCCCCATTTGTGGAGCATCCCGCAGCCATCTTCTCACCCACTTCGAGAAGTAGGTCCTCGCTGCGACATCGTCCTGCCTCGCCCTCCATCCTTTGGCTCTGTCCTCGTTTGTCCCACTCCTCACCACCTTCCTTCAGGCGACATCAGAGCGAGTCATCCTCCAAGAGACCGTCAAGGGGGATTCTCTCACCTATATCTATATTTACTGCTTTCTAGTGTAGTTTTTCCCGCTTTCATAGTTGTAGAAACATTTGATCAAGCAATATATGATTGTTCTTCTCTCTCTACATATATATTATTTTTGCAAGTAGATTAGTTAGATAAGTTTGCATCGACCTGATCTCTTGCTTGTTAAATCGACGTGGGCCTTTAGTGACGTGCATAAACGTCACTAAAGGCCCTACATTTATGTTTAAGGCCTTAAAAGTCCCTTTTGCCCTCAATTTGTACACCTATAAAAATGGCACCCCTACCACTCATTTTACCATCCCTTCTCTCCTCCTTCCACCCTCTCCAAAGCTCTAAAGAGCTAGTCCCATACTTGAGATGCTCCACTAGAGTCTTAAATATAATTTTTCCATCTTCTCACCCCCGTTCATGGAGCGCCTACAGTTGTCCTCTCACTGTCATTCAGGAAGTTGATCCCGCTGCTAGGCGGCCCTACTTTGTTCTTCATCCTCCAGCTCCGTTCTACTTCATCCAGCATCTCATCCCCATCGTCCGGGTGCTCCATCAATGCAACTCGTCCTCCAAGCAGCCGTCGAGGAGGATAACTTTTCACCTCCTTCTCTTTTTATCGCTTTCTAGTGTAGATTTTCAGCTTCTAGTTATAGAAATTAGTTGTAATGAACATATGATTATCAAATATTGGTTCTCTTTCTCTCTCTTTGTAGTATTCTTTCTTTTTCTTCTATTGTTTATTCTTTAAGTAGAATAGCTAGTGTAGATTTAATTCGATCAGCTAATCTGCTTTCTGAAAATAATTCCAAACGTGGTTTTTGATCAAACGCTCCCCTCCCTGTGTTTGTCCCGAGACTCACCAGAGTTTCGGTTATAAATTTTATTTGATAGTAGATTTTTACGCAACTACAACGACAGGTTTCTTTTAAACTCAACTTTTAACGTAGAAAATCCCGTTAATCATTTATCCTATAAAAAAAATAAAAAAATACAGAGAAAAGAATTAGGAATAAGGACCTAGAGGTCTAATCGGGGAGATATACACCTAGTGTGTTGACCTCAGGATAGAAAAGTGGTGAGCAGAAAGCTATCAAGTCCTAGTATGGTCTAACCGAAGACAAGTTGTCTCAAAAAGAGCATAGAAACATTCTAAGTCTTATTAAATACTAGGAATCAACTTAGTTGTTCATCTGACGAGTCACATAAAATCATACACAAGATGCCTGTTTCTCACATTCAATTTAAATCTTGGGTGGATCGATTTAGTCAAAGAAAGTCACTTTAGCGACCCAGGTCTAATGGCTAATAAGATTTTTGATTTGATTTGGGAGGTCTGGATTTGAGTCGATACTTTAGAACTGTTAAGCCTTTTTTGTTAAGGATTTGTCTGCAATTTCCTTTCCTTAGTGAAAAATCTTATTGGGATTTTTTATTTAAATTGGCTCGATTCCTTGAAAACACTTTAAAAAAGAATTCATGTTTTACTTTTGAAAATAAAGAAAAACTACGTATTGTAATTCTCGTATGATTTTCGCTGGTTTTTCGCATGTTGATTTTGCTACGGACAAGCAAAAGATAGACATAGAGGTGTGATAACAATCTAATCTATTACCCTAATTGTCTTAATCTAGGGTTAATCCCTTAGTAAAATCATGCATTAAGTTTATAAATATTGCATTTAGAGCGTGCATGTAGATTTAGGTTGTGTATTTATTTTATAAATAATTATCTAATTTTAGTCATTTTTGAATAATGTAGGTAAAGGAATTAGAATAATCAGGAGCATTGAAGAATAAAAGTTGGATAGGAAAAGAAGCTGCAACGCAGAGCTACGAGATGATTGAAGAGTAAAGCAGAAATAAAGGAATGAAGACACAAGAACAAAGAAGGAAAGAGAGGGACTATGATAACCATACCTTATACTTAAAACCTTAGGATAACCTTATCCTAGTACTTATCATTAAACCAGCTCAAAACTAGATATTTGAGCTCAAAAGCCAAAAACATGGATAACATTATCCGTGTACCTATCCACCCTATCCATAGACTTATCCTACTATCCATAACCATAGTCGACTTATCCAATACCCTATCCCTAGCCTAGAAACCAATTTAGGTCCATAACACACCAATTGACTCAGTTTAAGTCAAGTAGGCTAGCCACTAGTCAATTGGGTCCAGTGGGACCTGATTAGACTAATCCTAAGTTGATTAGATTCAATTGAGTCAACTCAGACCCAACCTAAACCCTATAACCCCAACCTAATTGGGTGCACACATGGTTCATTGGATGCACCTAATCTCAATCAAGTTCACCCAGAACTTAATTGAGTCCAAATCAACGCACACACGTTCAATTGGACTCAATTGGAATTCAATTGAACTTACCTAGAACCTAATTAGGATTTCCCTAACCTATTTAGAAGCTTCCCCAACCCAATTACACAGTCACACACATTTAGGCTTGGACCAACACTTGAATTGGACGTCTAGACACCTCTCTAGACATCTAATTTGGATAGACCCAACATCAAAATCCTTCCCAGATTCACCCTTAACCCATAACTCTACTTTGGACATCTAGAACACCCTTTGAACATCTGATTTTGCAGTTTAGGATGTCCAGACACCTTTCTAGACATCTGGAACCCTTCTCCAGTAAGCAAAAACCATCGAACATGGCCTTATCCTCTTGAAACAACCCAAAACACCATCCGAACTCCATCCCTGAGCCTAAAACCAATCCTTTCCTAAAACCTACACCTAAGAACTTATCTCTTAGAATTTAATCCCAACCTATTTTATCTTCTAACCAAGCTAGCCTCCTATTTTTAGAAAACAACCTTCCTATCCTAGCCCTACAACCTAGATCCTAAGGTCCCTATTTAACCAATCCTAGGCATCACTTTTAATTAAATCTAAGTCATCCAAATCAGTGATCCTAGGCACCTTAGATTGACCAATAGGAAGCCACCTAGATGCCTATAGAAAGACCTAGCCTCCAACCCTTAGAAAAGATCGGCCACTTAGAGAAATAGCCTACCATAGTCCACGCCCTCTCTACCTACAAGCATTCTCCGGTCATCTTCTTCCTCCCAGCACCTTAGATTTGAAGCTCCACCAGAAGCTTCATACAAGCATCCCTCAAGTGGCTCCTCTCTCTCTCTACTCTTTCTAGTTTATTCACTTTGATTCATAGTTGTAATCATGCTATAGATTTCATTTGTAATACTTTCTTCAAGATAGTAATAAAGTTTTTATTATTCTTGTGATATCTTGATAATAGCATTATTTGATTATCTTCTCAAAAAGTTTAAAATATCGACTGCCTCCCTATGTTCGACCCGAACTCCTTGTAGTTTTGTATTATAAATATTAATTGATCGCTTTGTTTACTCGCTACAATGATCACATGTATTTTAATTACATAGATTTGGAGAGCATCACTCCTTCATATGCTCGAGCTGAACCTTATAGGCCATTAAGCTACCTATGAGATCATCCAACTGAGGCACGGAGATATCCTTAGATTTCTATATTGTTGTTGTCTTTGTCTCCCAATTTCTGGTGAGAGATCAAAGTATGTTTCGAACCAGGGATTCATTTGAAATCTCCTGATCCAGGTTTCTCAATAAGTTGATCATGTCAGTAAATCTTATGTACATCTCCTTAATGGTGTCACCCTTTTTCATGTGAAAGAGCTCGCACTTTTGTCTAAGGAGATTGATTCATGTCTCCTTCACTTTTGAAGTCCCCTCATGGGTAACATCAAGAGTATTCCAAATCTCATATGTTTTGTAGGCAGAGATGTGGTTGAACTCCTCCTTGGATAGACCACAAAAGATAGCATTCATGGGTTTAACATTATGAGTAGCCATCTTCTTCTGATCTAAGGTGATGGTTACACCTTCGTTCTTTTCTAGTCATGTGTATTTTGAAGCTATCACGTCCTAGAACTCATAATCCATGGATTTTAAGAATATCTGCATTTTGGTCTTCTAATATTTGTAGTTGGTGCCATCAAAGAGGGGAGGTCTGACAGTAGATTTCCCCTTAGCATAAACCTTAGAGGATTTGACATCCTTACTAAGAAGAACAAGGCCTTAATGCTAGATGTAAGTACATGTGGATCTTGTAGGAACTAAGTATACACTAAAGGGAGGTGAATAGTGTAGTATCGAAAGCAATTGCAGAATTTAAAATATCAATCACCACAAATCAAAATAAGTATAGGCAAACCACAAAGATAGATGACACCTAGATTTAGAGTGGAAACCCTATGAGTAAAAGCCACTACCTAAGCTTCTCAGCTTAGGATTTCTCTATCTAGTCGATGCTAGTCAAATTTACTGATGCACCTCTTGAATAAGGGTGGCACAACCTCTTACAATACTTCTTGTCTTATACACCTGATCAAGTGAAGAGAAACAATGAGACTCCCAAAAACAACTTGGGTCTTAAATCAAAGCAACATGAATAAAAGTACATAATAGTAATTCCTGTGAAACCTCAGAAAATAAAGACAAAATGAGCTTTTAGAATCACAAAGAGTCACGCTTTGGATCGCAGTAATTGCAAGTGCAGAGGCACAAAAGCACTAGAGAAAATATAAATAATTTGCTTGTGGAAAGCTCTTGAGGTGTGTTTTTCAATGGGGGGTCGAGGGTCATAAAGTGCATTCATCGCCTTGATGTTGCTCATGATCTTCTTTTGTTTGGTTGTTAGAACAACTTTTTCATTCACCTTCGGATCTGCATACTGTGTTTGAATGAGACTCCATAAGTCCACATCCATCAACTTTAGGAAGACTTGCATCCATTTCCTCCAATACACGTAGTCCGTTCCACCAAAATAGGGAGGACAACTCAATGATTGCCCTTCGGTGCACTTGATTTGTGAGGCCATCGTGAGTTGAGTTGTAATGTCTCCTCGCAACCTTGCTCTGATACCAAATGAAAGAATGGTGCATGTGCGACCTACTTGCATGGATCTTACCTAACAATAAACACATGATCAAGTGTGATATCGACTGGAAAAATATGACACAATAAAAATAATCCCACAATATACACAATGATTTATAATGGAAACCCTTACAGGTAAAACCACTACATAAGTCTCTCAGCTTAGGATTTTCTCAACTAGGCAAAACTAATCAATCCACTAACGTAGCACTTGAACGAGGGTGTCACAAGCTCTTAAAACCACTTCTCTTTTTCTTACTAAGAGAAGTCACAACAACCTCTAGAATCCTAATACAATGGTTTCGAACAAATGAAATGAACAAAATAAAATGAATACAGAAATTAATCCTATGGAACTTTAAGGAATTAAAATATGTAAACTGAGTTTTCTTTTTAGAATCATATAGCGATGTGCTTTTGAAGAGCATAGAAGAATAAGCATGAAAGCATAAGAAAGAATTGGAGTGGAAGCACTTTTTCTCTTTGAAATGCTTTTCAAGGTATGTTTTGAAATGAGGGGCCTGGAGCCCTATTTATAAGTGAAAATGAAGCATTTTTGGAATGTTAGAAAAAATCATTCGAACCAAATTAATCGATCAATTTTTTATTTTGATCAATTAATTTTCATTTGATCAACCAATTTTTTATTTTGATCGATCAAACTACAAGAAAATAGAATTTGACCGTTGGGCTAGTTTTTTTATCAATCTTACTATTTTGATCGATCAATTCTACTATTTGGTGGATCAATAATGTCTAAATGTTTATTTTACGACTTAGAAAATCGTGAAAGCATTTTTAAGGTTCTGTATAAAATTTCTCGACTAAAAACAGTTAAACTAAAAGATACATTGACTCTTCAGAATCTTCACTTTGATTCATGCGGTGGATAATTGACTTGATTTGTGTAAGCGTGATCCTGAAAGATTAGTTTATAATAAAACATAATTAACCAACCTCAACCCAACTTAAGGTAGCCATGTGGTTTCGCCCATAGAGTGCCTCGTATGGCACCGTTCCAATACTTGAGTGGTAACTATTGTTGTATGCAAACTCTGCCAAGGGTAAATGCTCTTCCCAAGAGCCCTTCCCATTTAATACACAAGCTTGCAGTAGATCCTCCAGGGTATATATAGTGTCCTCCAACTACCTATTGGTATGCGGGTGGTACATAGTGTTGAACCTCAAATGGGTCTCCAAAGCCTGCTGGAATTCTACCCAAAACTGGGAGGTGAAAATGGGTGTCTCTGTCAGATATGACCTTCTAAGAAACCCCATAAAGGTGCACAACATCTTGGATATACCACTTTGCTAATTGTGAAGGTCCAAAAATGACTCAGATTGGAAAAAATCGTGCCGTCTAGGTCAACCAATCTATGATCACCCAAATGGGGTTGTGTCCCCTCTACGTAATAGGCAAACTAGCCACCAAGTCCATGGTTACACTCTCCTTCCACTTTAGCACTGGAAGTGGCTACAATGGGCCTGCAGGTCTCTGGTGCTCAACTTTCACCTATTAGCACACCAAACATTCATAAACAAACTCCCTAACATCCTTCTTCATCTCTCACCACCAAATATCTCATCATAAGTCATGATACATCTTGGTGTTGCTGGGGTGATCGTAAAATGCAAATGTGTTTCTTTGCCAGGAGGTCTTTCAATAGCTCGCTGTCTTTGGGGACACACAATCATCCCCTCATCTGTAGGATGATGTTTGTAAGGTAAAGTCTCTTGGATCCCATGCTAGTACTCTATCTCGTAGCAACTATAGGATTAGATCTGGCATCTGCTCGTTAATGATGCAGTCTAGGATCTTAGGTAGTGCTTGCCTCATCACTGTCATTGCCCTAAGGTTTCTATATGGTTTACGAGATTTCCAGTTATTGACCTTTACCATCAATCGCTAGCTTTGTGCCTATAAACTAGCCAAGTGGATGGGTGCCTTCTGGCTCAAGGCGTTAGCCACCACATTAACTTTCCTTAGGTGTTAGGAGATGTTACAATCATAATCCTTCAAAAGCTCCAACTAATGTCTTTGTCTCATGTTCAACTCCTTTTAGTCAAATAGGTGTTTGAGGCTCTTGTGATATATGAAAATCTCAATGATTTCCCCGTATAAGTAGTGCCTCCACGTCTTCAAAACGAAGGCCACCGTGGCCAACTCCAAGTTGTGTGTAGGGTAGTTATTATGCTCCTGGGGCTACAACTATCGTGAAGCATAAGCAATTACGTGTCCCCATTGCATGAGCGCACCACACAAACCCTTTAGGGAGGCTTCAGAGTAAACCACAAAATCGTTGCTGCTGTCTAGAATGGTGAGCATAGGAGCTGTTCTCACGTTTTTGCGCGGGTTTAAAGTATATCACGTTGTAGTATAACAGACAAAACGTTTAAACAAGTATGAAGAATTTTATTACTCAAAAAACTAGAGTATCCGAGGTCGAACACGGGGAGCAAGCTCAGTACTTTTTAAAACCAAAGAATACAACTGTTAAATGAAAAGGATTGATTCAAAGAGAGAATTTTAAAAAGGATTTGTGAAATAAAAATAGAATTGGACGTCTGATTTCTGTATCAGACGTCTTAAATGTAATCTCCTTTCTCTCTTCTTCTTCGTTGCTCTTCTCTCTTTCTGCCTTTGCTTCTTGTCTTGTGCAGGCTTCTTCTTCCTGCCTTTGTTTCTTTTCTCTTATTTCTTCTCCTGCCTTGCCTTTCTTCTTCTTCACTTGGCCTCTCTTCGTTCTTCTCTTTCTTCTGCCTTGCCTTCCTTCTTCCTTCTTCTCTTCCTGTTATGCAGCTGCTATGTGCTCGCTGCTTCCTTTGCTTCTTCCTTCCTGCACACACCACAGCCGAAGCAAAACCTACCCCCGTCCCTCTACCCAAGCGTCTCTCTCTCTTACAAGCAATTCGCTCAAAGACGCTCTCCCAGAGCCACACTGGTAGGCGGGTCGGATTCGCACCCGGGACCAGGCGCATCGGCAAGTGGTGGTGTGCAAGGAGTGCTCAAGGTTTAGGTTGCGGGTCGGATCCCACTAGATCCGCGAGGTCAAGCCGCGGACGAGGCGGGTGTGAGGGCAGGTGAGGGACCTCACCCCTGTGCTTACGGAGGCAATGAGAGTAAAACACAAAAATAATTTATACTATACCTGTGTTTTGCGATCCCACGATGTGGGACTATCTGGTCAGTCTTGCTTTCACGCGCGCCCGCAGAATTCTCGTCGTGCAATTGCCCCAGCTGCTGGCTTCGCAGCGCGACTTGCTGGCCTAAGTCACTTCGCAACACCTGCGTGCACCTGCTGCACCTGCAACCTGGAAGCCCTGGTGCCTGAAGCTGCTTCAAGCTCCTCGCTGCTTCGACCATCAATGGCGACAGGAGCTACAACCTGTCACACACAAGAACGGCCTATTGGCCCAATCAGATTAGCTGGAAACTTTCGCCGTGGCACAGCGAAGGCGGTGGGCGGTGCTGGAGGCTGCAGGTCGGCCTAGGCGTGCGTGCCTAGGTCAACCTGTAGCCGGAGGTGTGGGGTTGTTCGGGGGGCTACTGTGGGGGTCTGGAGTGGCAGTGGAGGGGTGGAATGAGTTCCTGGTGGTGAGGCGGAGCTCACGAGGGGGTTGGCGAGCCGTGTGGAGGGGCGGAGTGGTGTGGGCGGCTCGCCGGAGGTCGGTCGGAGGCGAGGACGATGGAGGTGGTTAGGCACTGTCGGGGGGTAATCAGATAAAATAGCAGGGGGAAAAGAGAGAGGAGAGGATGGAGAGGGTATCTGGGGTGATCTGGAAGGAAGGGAGGCAGCGGAGTGGACGGCGCGTAACTGCCGTCGTCGGGGAAGGACCTTGAGGGAGGGAGCAGCGACGAGGAAGAGGTCAGGAACACGCGCGCTTGGTACGGTGCGACGTGGGAGGAAGCAGCGGAGTTGACTCTGCTGTTGGTGTGGCAGCAGAGCGACGAGAAGGAGGAGAGGAGGTCGCCGGAGCTTGCGGGTCTTTTGGCCGGAGATGGGAGAGAGGGAAATTGGAGGGGATCTCCGTCAAAATCAAGCTTAGGTTCTGTGGCAGGGTCTGGGGAGCCTTTTATAGGCGCTGGCCGAACCTTCTAGCGCGTGGAGACCGTGCAATCACCTCCGCCAGCTCGCTGGAGTTGGAAAGAGGGTGGATACCCTAATCTCTCGTGCGTTCACAAGAGAGATTGGGTTCACACCAGCGATTGTAATTGGCTTTAGAAGGAAGGGAATTCCTCAGAGAATCTCCCTTCCATTTTTGAGAGGGAATCTCTGAGGGATTAGAGAGGAATCCCTCTCTAAACCTCGCCGGAGCTCGGTTATACCCTAACAATGGCGGCAGGACCGGATTGCAAAGGGGGTGAAAAACTTAGGGGGCTCTCTGCAAAGATATTCAAAAGATAGGGACCAAATTATGCTTTGGGTGTACTAAATTGCAAAGTAGGTGAAGATGACCTCCCCTTAGGTCCAAATTTTGGTACAAACCTAATTTGGACCTAAGGAATCCAATGGTGAAGTTGGATTTTAGGTTTGACCTAGTTTGACTGGATATTTTGCGTAATAACCCAAATTAGGTTAATTGAAGAGCTAGGACCCTAATTTAGGTCAAACTGGGTTCCAAGGGCCAAATTAAGTGTTCTAAACCCTAGAGAATCTTTTTTCATGATTTTTAGAGGGTTACTTGATTTTTATTCTGATCGGAACCTTGTTAATTTATGCGGGTCTATTTTAGGGTTACCAAGTGTCATTTAATTCTTAGATTGCACATAAACCAATTTCTGATTGACTCAACCTACTTTTTATCTCATTTAGACCATTTGACCTATGTTTTGCCTCTGATAAATCCCGTTTATGTACTGCAATGGTAAAATTGCAGTTTTAACCTTTATTTCATGTTTTCTTCTCAGAGTACTTGTTCCTTCAGTTAAGCCTTCTTCTAGGTTATGTAGGAGCTTTTATCTTCTTTATTGGGTCAAAATGAGCTAGTTATGACTCATGATGAGGCTCTCATTAGGAGCTGAAGTCAGCTCCTCCAACTTTTGAAAGCAACCCTCACACTGGTCTATCTATGTGAAGGGCGCATCCTTCCTGGTTAACTGTGTCATAGGAAGTGCAATCTAGGAGAATTCTCCGATGAACTACCTGTAGTAGCCAGCTAGACCTAGGAAACTATGTATCTCGATTACTATCCCTGAGCTCTCCTACCTAAGTAGAACCTCAACCTTGGTAGAATCCACGGCTATCCCATTCCCGAAAATCACATGCCCCAAGAAGGTCATCTGCCTCAACCAAAACTTACATTTTTTGTACTTGGTCTACAACCTATGTCGTCTCAATACAAAATCAGGCAAAGGTGCTTCTTGTGTTGAGTTCTACCGCAGGACTAGACAATCACATCCTCAATGATAATGACCACAAATTGGTCTAAGTATGGCCTAAACATCTTTGTTCATCAAGTTCTTGAAAGCAGCAAGGGCATTCGTCAACCCAAAAGGCATCACCAAGAACTCGTAGTGTCTATACTGAGTCCTGAAAGTTGTCTTAGAGACATTGGTCCCCTGATCCTCAACTAATTGTAACCAGATCTCAAATCAATCTTGGAGAATACCATGGCATCCCTCGGCTAGTCAAACAAATCATCAATGTGAAGCAATAGGTACTTGCTCTTGATGGTCTCCCGAATCACCTGTCTATAATTGACACAAAGTCAAAGGGTACCATCCTTTGTCTTCACAAATAAGATTGAGGCTCCCCATGGAAATGCACTGGGTCTCACAAAACCCTTCTCCAGTAACTCCTGTAACTAAGATTTTAGCTCTCGTAGCTCCAACGGTGTCTTCCTATATGGTGCACTAGAGATGGGGTTGGTCCCCGGAATTAGCAAGATCTCAAATTCGATCTCGCACTTGAGTGGCAGTCCAGGCAACTCATTTGGAAATACATCCGAGTACTCATTGATGACTAACACGCCATGTAGATTTGGTCCTTGGCTAGGCTCTGACATGACATAGGCTAGGTACCTTGTGATCCTCGACTCAATAGCTTTGCTACTTGAAGCATAGAGATGTACCTAAAACCCCCATCCACTAGCAAGCCAATGAACTCGAACTATGGCAAGTCAAGGATGGAGAAGATGAGCTTCTTCTGAAAATAATCAACCAAGGTGTGATATGCGGACAACGAGTCCGTTCCAAATATGACAATGAAATTCTCGAAATGGAGGACAATCAAATCGACGTGGAGGATATACCTGCCTATCATGACATTGCATCCCATGTAGACCTCCTCAGTTACAAATAGTTGCCTCTTAGGCCCCTTGATTAAGAAGGGCTCATCAAACAATGTGTTGTGCTGGCTCAAACGAGTGGCAAAACTCGTCGAAATGAAAGAGTGTGTCACTCCAGGGTCAAATAAAATGTAAAGTAACTAACTAGAAATTGTAACCATACTTGCCACCACAGATGCAGATGCCCTAGTGTCTCCGAAAGTCAAGGCATTAACACACCCCTCAGCTTTGGGTGCACTCGATCCTGCCATACACTATTAGTGCAATGATTAACAAGATTTTATACTTGAAAAAGATTGAGTTAAAAATTCGTCATTGTAATTGCGTAAAAATCCGCCACTCAGACAATTTTACTGAAACTCAAAGTGAGTCCCGAGTCGAACACGGGGAGGCTACGTTGATTATATCCACAATTATATTTTTCTGTATTTTTTTTATAAATGAAACTTTCACAATGGTAGCTAAACTACTTGAAATATAAACAAAAGAGCAAGAAAGAGAGAAAGAGAATAACAATTTTATAACCATGATAATGTCACTTATAATTAATTTCTACAACTAGAAAGCTGAAAATCTACACTAGAAAGTGATAAAAAGATAGGGGATGAGAAACTATCCTGCTCGACGAATGCTTAGAGGATGAGCCGGACAGACGATGCTTAACTTTGGTGAAGGTGCACAGAGAGAGGAGGAAAATCCAATCTTGATCGAATGGTGCGGAAGCGGCGTACACTCGCGCGAGTGTTACCAGCGTTAAAGAAGTGCCATGCTTTAGTCATTGGATCGCCGATGAACGGTTTAGATCACGCGTCATCTCTCTTTCAGAACATGCTAATGCCTCAGCATATGATCACGCATGTGCACGGGGTTCTCATCCATCACGCCAGATATGCCCACATGGCCACATCACGACCACTGCATCTCAATCACACAATCGAATTTCGCGTGTCGGCGTCTTCAGAAGATTAATTCCGCAAATGAAGCCTCAAACACGTGCCTCTGAGTTGCTCGTGAAGGCGTTCTCTATTGTGTTGTCTCGGCAGATTGTCGCAGAGATGCTTTTACGCCCGCTCTCCTTCGACCGTTAAATCTTGATCCGATGGCTGAGATCTGATGGCTGGGCGACTTGGATGGTGCCACATGGCGCCATCTGGGCTGTCCATTTTCTAATGCTTGTAGATGGTGTCACAGATGTCGAATTGGGTCGATTTCACGCCGTTGGGCTGTGATCATCGATCTAAACCCATCCGTGTGATTGGATTTGTCGTCTAAAGTCCAGATTTTCACCACCTTGCCCCTTGGCCTCCAATCTTCCTCAGACTGTATATGATGTTACGGAGGTCCGATCAGGACAATCTTGAAGGCGTTAGACTCTGATCGTCATCCTGATCAGATCTGTACGGTTGAATCTTCAATCCGAGGTCCTAAAAAGATGTCTCTATATCCCTTGACCACAATAAGAGGTGAATTACTATACAATTTGTACAAATTAACCAAAATGCATGATGATGCATGTTATGCAATATTTGAAATGCATGATGCTTATATGGACCTAGGAACATGCATAAATAAGCATTTTAGGCCAATGAGATGTGTACACAACACACCCCCATGCCTATCTTTTGCTAGTTCCTAACAAAATTTTGCTATTTGTAAATAGAATTAGAATCAAATTACTTGGGCAATAGTTATTTCTCAATATTAAGAATTTTCTACTAAAGACCCAAACTACAGAGACTCAACAGTGCCCGGGTATCTGTCAAAATGCAGACCGTCTAAGCCCTCACCTTATTCAAAAGCCAATACTTTTTTTTCTTTCTTTTTCATCTTTTCTAATTTTTTTGGATTTTTGAGTTTTGAGTTTTAGGACAGCTTTCTATGGCTACCCAACCCACCTAAGACTCAAAAAGAACTCTAAGTTCTAAGCATCTTTTTGTGTAAATATGATAGATTCACTGATCGACAATCAGAATAGACTTCAGGTTTCTATGCCCTTAGGTAACCTTGAAAAGAGGAAATTCTTCCTAAAGGTGTATCTATCCGACTAGTATCTTTCTCCTTACTTTTTACTTTTTATGGGGTCAACACAAGGGCAAACCTAGTGTATATCTCCCTAACTTATTCTACTTCCCCACTTCTTCCTAAGTGTTTAAGAATTATTTGTGCATTCTTGTGAGCTGAGTTCTAGACAACCGGCCAATTGGGTGTCAATCCCACGGCAACCTGCCAGCCATACTCATGTAGTGAAATGTAGCTTATTTACTTTTTTCTTCATCTTAGATTTCTTTTCCCTTTTTGGTATTTTTCTACTTTTTTTTTCTAAGAAGGTGGCTTCCCTGATCTAAGATTTACCTAAAGACAGCAGAAAGAGAATGATCTTGTGGCTGGACTCTGGATAACAGCCAAATGGGCTGTTACCCACGACAACTTGCCAGCCATACCATCCTAGAAGCTTCATTAGCTATCCAATTTCCCTTAAATCGTCGAAAAGTGAGTCAGTGCAAATAGAGTGTAGATGCTTAGACTATAAGTCCCCTCAAAACAGAGGGCAGGTTGATAAATCGTGTACCTATCACCCTAACTTATTTAACCAATCAGAAATGAATTTTTCGAATGGCAAGGACTCGAGAATCAAGTCCACATTTTAGTGAACGCCCGAATTGATTAAGCTCGAAGGCCTGAAGGGTCAAAGTATTCAAGTCCTATTGTATCATTTCCTAAAGTTGACAAATTTCTAATGCCTAAATTTTCTTTTCCTAATTCAATTTTTTTTAATAAAGACTAAAATTAGGAAAATTTACAAGAAATCCACAGAGCTAACAATATGATTCAAAAATGAATCCACCCCCCCATGCCTAGCTTTTGCAATGTCATTGAAACTAAAAGGCATGAGAAATGGGTAGAATGAAGAAAATATTACCGGTATTCTATGATGTTCTGGTCAGCTCTAAGTTAGACTATATAAATGCTGAGTTTAGTGCCATCAACTAGGCAGGGTCAAGCCAAAGAAGTAAGATCAAGGTTAAAGCAACCTTGTCTGAGACAGGTTCTAGAATAACACGGTCAACATAAGGTTTTAGATGTTGTCCGTTGACCTTGAAAGAGTTACCCATCTTTGGGTCAGAAATCTCAACAACCCTATTTGGGAATATTCGATCAATGATGAACGGGTCATTCCACTTCAACCTAAGCTTGTTAGGAAAGAACTTAAGTCGAGAATCAAAGAGCTAGACCTTCTGGTTTGACTCAAAGCTCTTGCATGATATCAACTGGTCATGAAGAGCTTTGGTCCTAGCCTTATAGATGTTGGAATTCTCATTTGCATCATTCATGAGCTCCTCCAACTTAGACATTTAGAGTTTCCTAGTCTTTCCAGCTAAACTAAGGTCAAAATTGAATTTTTTAATTGCCCAGAATGCCCGGTGTTCAATCTCTACGGGTAAATGGTAGGTCTTACCATACACCAAACGAAACGGTGCCATGCCGTTAGGCCCAAAGAGAGTCATCTAGCTTTTGATTCCAATCATTCCTATCAGGCCTAACCATTTTCTACAGAATGTTCTCTATTTCTCAATTGGAGACCTCAGCCTATCCGTTCATATGGGGGTGGTGTGGAAATTTTATGATTCACCCCATATTTTGCCAGTAAGTTGCAAAATTAGGCACTAGTAAAATGAGTACTACCATCGCTGATGATGGCCCTCAGGATCTGTTAATGCGCGAAATCGAGGTTTTAACGGATGTAATCATCGTAGCAAGTCAAAATCGATAAAAACACTTAAAATTTATAACCCGCGAGTACTAGGTCATTCACTGGGAGAAATTCAAGAGTAATTCATTCTCACATATTACAATTACAAGCAAAATATGAGCAATTGAGATCAGAAGAACAATTCAGAATAATATATCAATAGATCCAAATATCAATGTGCAAAAAGATTAGGGTAAAATAGTGATTGGAATCACTAAATTACCCCTTGAATATAAGCTCACAAATAACTCAAATATATGAACAGTGATTATCAATCAAATGCCATGTTAGTAAGCAACCAAATGTTTCCACAGTGGCCTTACTTCCTCAAGGCTTTAGAATTCAAACGACAGAATCAAGCACCAGATGGCTTAAGTGTAGGCCTCTACTACAACAACCTCAAGAGGCTCAAGGGCCTCTTCCTTCCTTCCTTCAAGCCTCGAGAAAGAGACTTCAGCAACCATGCACAATAGAGGCACAAAGCCTCTAAAATTCTTCTAAGTGTTGGGAGTTAGAGAGCGAGGCAAAAACCCCCCTCTCTCTCTTTCTTCTTCTCTTTCTCAGAAACCCAGCCGTAGTTGGGTATATGGATCCGGGCAGGAGACTAAGGCTACCGGGTATGAGAGGTAGCCGAGGAGTGAGGAGAGTGTGAGGAGGGACCCGACCCCTCGTGTACTAGGCGAGGGGTCATGGGCAGAAAACAATTTATCCCATGCTGTGAGCTCCCAATCCCATGATGCGGGACTAATCTTTCCATTGTCTTCTCAGTGCAACAACAAATGGAGGGGCTTCCAATTGTAGTCGAAGGCAAGCTCGTGACGAGGAATTGAGGGTTTGGAAGGATGCCTGGGAGCCTCCTGCGGAGCCTGGTACTGGAACCTAGAGCAGATGTGGTCGGAGGACTGAAGGAATAGTCGGAGGAGTTGGGGCGGTGGCAGAGCTCTAGTGGAATACCTGAAAGCACGAGAACGGGCTCACAGCCACATCAAACAAGTTCAGAAGAATCTCCAGAGTGTAGCGAGTGCGGTGGAGTCGGTGGTGTGCTGTGAAGGTGTGTGTGAGAGTGTGGCGGAGGCAGAATGTGAGTGCAAAGGTGGAGGTGTTTGGGGAGGTGATGGGCGCAGTAATCCCCTCAATTTCTTGATGGGTTTTGCTCGCGTGGACACGACAATGGTGTAGGAAGTGATAGCGGGCGGGTTGCTGAAGTGTGGCATGCTGTCAACAACGCCAGAGGTACGCCGGCGATTTAGAAGATGACGATGGAGCGGGCGATTGTGTGGTCGAACCTAAAGTCTAAAGATGCTGGGGTGATCAGTAGAAACAGAGGAGTCGAAGAGGGTAGCTAGCGGATGAAGAGGACGTGGAGAAGGCGATAGCCATGATGAGCTAGCACCGGAGAAGGAGAATGCTCTAGGAAGGGGGACGGTGACAAGGAGGGTACCGAAGAGCACCGCACCGGTATTGTGCGATGTAGAATGAAGAGAGGAGTTAGAACTTGTCGCCTATTGTATGTGGCAGCCGACGAGGGAGTCGGAGGTAGAGGGTTGTCGGAGCAGAGCTTGGAGCAGGCCAGAAAGGGAGAGGAAGAAGGTTTTATGGTCCAGAAACTCACTAAGGAGGTAAGGCAGTCCACGAGGGTCTTTCATAGGCTTTCAAGCAAGCTCTCAAGCTTAGAAACAAGCTTGAAAGGCGCGGTTTTACCGAAAGAAGGTTTCTTGAAATCCTTGGGTTCACATGAGCAACATAGATGGATTTGGAGTTTAGGGTTAGGTTTAATCGATCATGGATCTCCTCTGGGTTATCTCTTCCAATTTTGGAAAGAATTGCCAAGTAATCAGGGAGGAATCTTTAATTAAGAGCTCGCATGCATGGGTTCACACCTGCCATGGCTGAAGGGACCCAAATGTGAAGAAGACAATGAAGTTAGGGGGTCTTTGTAATTATTTCGAAAGTTAGGGGTGTATGTGAGAAGGAAAGAGTCTGAATGGACCAAAATGCAAAGTAGATAAAATGATCTCTAATTGAGCCCAAATTTTCGTAGAAACCCAATTTGGATCCAAGGAATCTAGTGGTGAAGTTGGATTTTGGTTTTGACCAAGTTTGATTGGATAATTTACGTAGAAATCCAAATTAAGGCAACTTTCTATCTGAGACTATTTTAGGCCAAAATGGGCTCCAATGATCAAATCAAGGATACCAAATCTTATGGAATATTTTTTTATGATTTTTAGAATGTTTAGGTGAATTTTATCTGGACCAGAACTTTTGTTATTTAATTGGGTCTAAAATTAAGGTTTTGGGTTGCTATTTATTCTTGAAATGCACAAAAATCCATTTCTATCTGCATGAACCCACTTTTTTAATTCTCATTTGACCTTTAATCCACCCCTAGCCAATCCCTTGGTTATTCTATGTTCATGATTTGCCATTAAAATTACAGAATTAACCTTGGTTTCTTGTTCTCTTCTCATAACACAATGTCATGCATATAAGACCCTCTGATGGTGATGTAGGAGCTTTTATCATCTTTTTTAGGCCAAAACAACCTAGTTAGGGCTCATGATGGCGTTCCCATCAGGATCCTAAATCGACTAAAGGTATTCTTCTTAACAAAATCGACGACCACTTTGTGGTCATTGGTTTAGGCGGGAATAGCCTCAATCCACTTGGACACGTAGTCAACAGCTACAAGAATGTACTGGTGTCCAAATGAAGGAGGAGAAGTCCCATGAAATCAATGCCCAAAATGTCGAAGATTTTGACAAGAAGAATCAGGTTTAGAGGCATCATGTCTCCCTTGACTATTCTCTCGAGTGCCTGGCATCGGGACCACGACCTTGAGAACTCCTAGGCATCCTTGAATAAAGATGACCAATAAAATCCAGATTGTAGAATCTTCGCAGTTGTCTTTTTCCAGGGGAAATGTCCACCATATGCAAATGCATGGCAGAACTCAAGTATGCTTTGGAATTCATTTTCTAGGATACATCGGCGAATAATGTAATCAAAGTCGATGCAGTACAGTTTGAGGTCATCCCAAAAGTAATATTTGGCCTCGGATATAAGTCTATCCCATTGCTGCTTGGTCCAATCTTGGGGGATTTGGCCAATGGCCAAATAATTCACCATGTCAGCAAACCAAGGGGTTTGGACACCCGAAACTGTAAGAATCGTCTCATCCAAAAAAGTGTCAGTAATTGGAATATCCCAACTAGGGGAATCAATTAGGATTCTTGAAAGATGATCCGCCACTACATTTTGTGCCTCAGATTTGTCTTTAATTTCAAGATCGAATTCTTAAAGTAAAAGAATCAATCGAATGAGTTGAGGTTTGGCATCCTTTTTGGCAACACCAGAGCACAAGTGGCTACTATTCTGAGTAAATTGAATGCCTTGTGGCAAGATTCATCAAAATTGAACGGCGCGTCTTTATCCAGAAGGTTGCTCAAAGGTTGAGCAACCTTAGAAAAGTCTTTGATGGACCTCCTATAAAAACCCACACAACCAAGGAATGATCAGATTTGTTTAAGAGATGTGGTTGGACTAAATTTGGAGATAGCATCCACCTTAGCCTTATCAACTTCAATTCCCCAATTATAGACTACATGACCCATGATGATGCCTTCCTGTGTCATGAAGTGACTCTTCTGCCAACTAAGGACCAATTGTGTTTTGATGCATCTCTTAAGGATCAATTCCAAGTTATCCAGGAAAGACTTAATTGAATCTCCAAAAATGGAGAAATCATCCATGAATACTTCCATGCAATCTCCCACCATGTCTGAAAAGATGGCGAGCATGCACCTTTGAAAAGTCGCAGGTGCATTGCAAAGCCCAAATAGCATTCTACAGAATGCAAAGATTTTGTCTGGACAAGTGAAAGTTGTTTTTCCTGGTCCTCAGAATGGATAGGAACTTGGTTATATCTCAAATAATTGTCCAGGAAACAGAAATACTTTTGGCCAGCTAACCATTCAAGAATTTGGTTGATGAAGGTCAGAGGAAATAATCCTTTTTCGTGGCTGTGTTCAGCTTCCTGTAATCGTTACAAACTCTCCAAGAAGTTGAGTGGGTTGTGATAGATTTGTCTTTCTTGTTAGTCATAACAGTAATCCCAGCTTTCTTGGGAACAATTTGCATAGGATCACCTAGGGACTATTCGAGATTGGGTATCTGAAACCTGCATCAAGCCACTTGATGAATTCTTTCTTAACCACTTCTCGCATATTGAGGTTTAGTCTCCTCTGCATCTGGCGAGAAGGGTGGGATCCATCTTCCATAAAAATCCAATGAATACAATAAGATGGCTCAATCCCCTTAAGGTCATGGATAGTCCAACCAATTGCCTCCTTATGTGCCTTTAGGACCCTAATCAATTTTGATTCTTGCTCCTTACTCAACTTCGCATTGATAATCATAGGGAGCATCTTCTTGGGTCCCAATAACTTGTATTTCTGACTTTTTGGCAATGGTTTAAGTTCTAGCTGGGGTAGGCCGATAACAGAAGGTAAGAAGGATGCTGATGAGGATTCATCAGGATGATCCAGTGGAAGAGGTTGTGAATGAACAAAATCAATAACCTCTTCAAAATGTGGCGGGTCTACCATAGAAGGTTGTGGTTCAGGTTCATTGGTGCAGGAGGAGTCCTCAAGAACAGTGACAGCCATGCAAGTCTCAATGTTCAGATCATTATCCTCGAGTTCCTCAATATATACACAACCCTCAAATTTGTTAATCGCCTTAAAAATATTGAGTTCCTCCATACTACCTCTTTCACAATTGATATTGGCCTTAGCGGTAGCCAGGAACGGATGCCTCAAAATGGTGGGCATGTTCCTTAAGTCTTCAAGTACATCCATGTCAAGGATAAGGAAATCTACAAGAAAATAGAAATCCTTGACCTTGACAATAACATCCTTAATAACACCTTTCGGGTTTGTGACCGAATGGTCCGCTAATTGCAGTGCTACTGAGGTTGGTCGGAGTTCTCCTAATCCCAACTTTTCATACAAGTCAGAATTAGATTTATGGATGCACCTAGATCCAAGAGTGCCCGGTCAAAGGTGTAATCCCCAATAACACATGAAATCAAAGGGGCACCTAGATCTCTCTTTTTCTGAAGAAGGTGATGAAGGATAACAGAACAAGCCTGCTCGGATAGTATCACATGCCCGAGGTTGATTCCTTCGGCTTATGCTTCTGAGTGCATAAATCCTTCAAAAATTTAGTATAAGCTGGAATATGCTTAATAGCATCGAGCTGTGAGGTATTGATTTCAACATTCTTGAATATATTCAAGAGCTCCTCATTGCTATCAACAGGCTTCTTCCTGGGTTTTAACAAGGCTTCAGAAAATGGGACATGAGTACAATCATTGGATTCAGGGTCCTAAGCCTTGGCGACTTCTTCAATTTCCTCCTTTCCTTTCTCAGGCTTACTAGGGTTTCATTAACTGGAAGAGGGTAATTTCGGGTCATGGGTTTGCCTTCCACTCCTCAAGGCAACGAAGTTTGCAGAAGCGTACGGGTTCAGGTTTGTTGCGTGCGAAAATCATCATTTAAAGAATTTATAGCATTGTAGTATAGGGATGAAAATCGCTACAACATTTCAATTTATAAAGTGCTCGAAAATAAAGATGAGTTTGAGGTTGTTGGAGCAAATGTGGAATTCACACACTAATCGCAATTAGAAATAGATGAGCACAATAATGAATCACAATTGAAGATATTCAATGAATAATCTGCTCAAAAATATATTCAATAATAACAATAGTATCTCAAGAACTCAAAGGGATTAAAAAGAAGAATAAAAGCTCTAAAAATGATGATTTAGATTACCACTTAGATCCCACAGTTAAGCACATATCTCAGGAAATCAACCAATCAAATTTTTCAACAGTGGTTAGAACCACTAATTCTCAAATGCCATGTCAGCCAAATGTCAGATTTGAGCTCAAATATTTCAACAGTACCAAATCTGACATCAGACACTAAGATCAGACGCCTTAAGTATCACCAAGAACCACAAGGCACAAGAGCACCAAGCACAACGCAGAAGCCTCTCAAATTCCCGCTAAGTGTTGAGCATTTAGGCACAAATATCAAGCCGCAAAACCTACCCCTATGCTCCTCAGATTCCTTTTTCTTTCTTCCTAAATCGGGTTTATGGCTAATCGGGTAATTGGGTATACAGGTTCAAAGAGGTCTAGGCCCACCGGCATGGAGACGAGTGAGGAGTGCACGGGTCACATGATTCGGGGACCTCAACCTTGCTATGAGAGGTGAACAGCTACTACGCTCTTTTCCTTCTATGCACCGTGTGTGTTTTGTAGCAACTGAGGTGGGACTAAATCCCACACTTATCTTGTCAGTTGTAGTTGGAGCTTGAAGATGAAATCGTAGCTACTGCTAGGCTTCTCTCTTTGATCCAAAGTCTTGAGAGTATTGTGAAGTTGAGCCACGTTGATTGGAAGTGGTAGTGGTAGTGATGGCAGCGGAGACTTGACGGTCGACTATAATGGATGGTGGAGCTCTGACGACACTTGAAAAAGCAAAATACAGGCTTCGAGTCCAAATTAGAAAGCTCCTGATCGTTACCGTGAGGCGAGGAACGTGACGGTGAGGTCAATTGGGTGAATGACGACATGTGGTGGCCAGACAGTCAATGAAAGGGTGGGTTGTCCTACCGAAGGTTTGTGTGAGCAAAACCCTCAATTTCTTAAGGGCTTTTTCTCACACGATCGTGGGAGAGTTTGTGGAAGTGGTAGCGAGCGAATTGGTTGCGTGTGGTGGTCGCATGGCCTCACCAAAGGTGCGGCCATCATTGGAGAAGACGAAGGGCGAGAGTGTGGATAAGCAGTCAAATTGAGAAGTAAAGGAGGCGAGGAGGATCTAGAGAAAGAGAGAGAGGTTGAACCTATTTATGGACGAAGAGAGAGGATTTGTCACCGGCTATGATTGGCTGGCACTGGAGACGAGGAACACTCCGGTGATGAAGAACTACGACGACGAAAGGGTAGGTAGCCTTCGCTTTGGCCGACGAGAGGTGGAAGGAGAGAAAGGTTGTCGGCCACTTGATTTGGCCATCAAGTGGCCGGAGATGAGAGGTTGAGGAGGGTCATCGGAGCTTGTTCGGAGTAGGTCGGGGAAGGAGGAGAAGAGGTCTTTTTGGCCTAGAACCTAGCTCAGGAGAATGTTGGAACCATCGTAAGCTTTTATAGAGCTCAGAACCAAGCTCTAATTGAGGAAAGAAGTTCAATTGGTCAAATATTAGGAAACAAGAAACCCCAAAATTTTCGTGGGCTTGCTAGTGCTCTATGGTGCGAATTTGGAGCAAAGATCTTCCTTAATTGATTCCCTATAATGTGAACACCAATCCCACCAAATTTAGTGGGATTTGGTGTTGATTTGTTGAGGTTTTTAGTCGGACAAAGTAGGTGTTTAGGTCAGTTGACCTAACAATGGCGGCAAGAACCCGTTTGAAGAAAATGATGAGAAGTTAGGGACCCAAACACAATAAATCCGAAAGTTAGGGGCTTAGATGTGACGAATAGAGAATTTAGGGATTGAAGTGCAAACTACGTGAAAATGAACTCTAATTAAGCCCAAATTTTGTCCTTAACCTAATTTGGACCCAAGGAATCTAATGGTATAGTTGGATTTGAGTTTTGACCATGTTTGACTAGGAAATTTGCATAGAAGCCCAAATTACGGTAAAATCTTGTCTAAAACTCTGTTCTAGGTCAGAATTGGTTCAGATGGTCAAACCAAGGGTACCAAACCTCTTAGAATAATTTTATATGAATTTTATAAGGTTTGGATGAATTTTATCCTGTCAAAACCTCTTCAATTTAAGCAGGTCTGAAATTAGGGTTTTATGTATTGTTGCGGTTCTCGAAATACGTAAAACCCTATTTTTGTCTGTGTTGACCCACTTCTTGGTCTTTAATACTCAATTGACCTTTAATTAACCCCTGAGTGACCCCGTGGTTAATCTGTGTTTGTGATGTGCTATTAAAATTATAGAATTAATCCTAATTTATTGTTCTCTCCTCAAAACAAATCTGAGTGGAATTATTATCCTCAGACAATTATTCAGGAGCATTTATCTCTTGATTCTGGCTAATTCAAGTTAGTTATGGCTAATGATGGTGTTACCACCATACCCCCATGCCAAACTTTTGCTATTAAAGATCTAATTCTTTCCATAAGATTTTGCTAGTCCCTAGCAAAATCTTATGGAAAGAATTAGATCTTTAGACCATGCTTTTGATGTTCAGATGACTGATTTGTGCCACTCTCTAAAAATTAGAATAGAATGCCAATAATAGGCCTAAAGATATTCAAGCACCAGCTAAGATCCAAACCTAACCAGCTTCATCCTTGAGTCTGCCGTGAAGGTTTCTAAGGCCCACAAAAACTACCCAAAGGTTGATTGACCCCAGCGCTTAAAGCACCCGTGTGTAGAATGTATCAAGTCTCGGTTCAGTTTGCTAATGCATTTTTGGTAAGAGAAAGATAGAGAAGGATTTTTAGTTTTGAGAGTTTTCTCTCTTTTCTTTTTATATTTCCCTAAATCTAGCCTCGATTGGCTCTAAACACGATCTGTATCAGATTCCTTGTCCCCACCATCAATCCTCAAAGGGTTCCTAGCTTTCAATGCTTCGGGGTAGCATCGCCCATGGCAACTGATCGAGTGTGTTTCATGTGTTTGAATTCGGGGTTCGGAGGACCCATAGTCGTAGCTCGCAAAATGCATCTATCAGATAAAATTTATAACCGAAACTAGAAAAGTGAGTCCCGGATCGAACATGTGGAGGCGAACGTTTGGTTTTATAAAAATTCATGCTTCGCTTTTATTTGTTTTTGTCATTTTTATCTTTTCTAATTTTTTTGGTATTTTAATAAGGCAAGATATCAGGTCGATGAATTCTAGCTAATCTACTTGCAAAAATATAAAAAAGAGAAGGAGAAAGAGAGAGAGAGAAATAATCATCTATTTATAAAGAATTGTTTGTTACAACTACGAAAGTGGAAGATCTACACTATGAAAGCGAAAAAGATAGAAAGAGGTGAGAGAAATCCCCCTCGATGGTTGCTCTAAGAATGACTCGCTCTGATGTCACCTGGAGGAAGGTGGTGAGGAGTGGGAAGGAGGAGGATGGAGGAGTGGGTGAGGAGAAAGGAAGAGATGAAGAAAAATGGGAGGGATAAGGGCCCTTTTATAGTGGAGGAAAGAATCAAATTCGTATACAGGACATTTAGTGACGGTCATAAGCGTCGCTGAAGATTCACCTCAAACGTTGCTAAAGATAGCCCATGCGCCTACCCATAGCTGCGCTGGCGTGCACTCCACGCGCCCATGTCGCACGCCACCACGTGTGCATCCGTGTGCACTGCTGCTGCACGTGTGTGCCACAATGCTCGCGCGCACACCTGCGTTGTTGTGTGCGTGCGGTGGCGCGCGCGTGCGCATGGGCGGCCTAGGTTGTGCCACGTGGCACGATATGGGCAATCCATCTTCTTTTTGTTGTATGGGCTAGTCCAGAGGTTGGATTGAGTCGATTTTGGCACCGTTGGGCTACGATCGTCGACCTGAATCCATCCGCATGGTTGGATTTGTCATTTAAAGCTCCAAATTACATCACCTAATCTCTTGACCGTTGATCTTCCTCAGACTGCATTTGGTGCTAGAATACTCCGATCAAGACGATTTCAGAGGCGTTAGACTCCGATCGTCGTCCTAATCAAATCTATACAGTCGGATCGTCAATTCGAGGCTCCAAAATAAATCTCCTTCTCTCCTAACCACAAAAAGGATGCAATTAAGCTAAATTATACATAACTACTCTAAATACAGAATGATGCATGCTATGTAATATTTATAATATAGAATGCAAATCTAAGCCAAGGAATATGCATAAATAGGCATTTTAACCTAGATGGATGTGTCTACATCAGCAACCCCTAGAACTCTTGGCTTTTGACACTTCAGGATAGTGTTGCCCATGGCATTCTGTAACTACATTCAGGCCCTGGCAATCGACATTTCGGGATAACTCATGATACCTAAACCAGCACAAGGTGCTTACATGCCCCCGGTAGGATATTTAGA